>JAUIMM010001435.1:0-742957 GCA_031769625.1 Taudactylus pleione | reverse complement strand
GTCAGTAGTAGTAATGAGTGTGAGATGAGGCAGTTGGGGGGGCAGTCAGTAGTAGTAATGAGTGTGAGATGAGGCAGTTGGGGGGGAGTCAGTAGTAGTAATGAGTGTGAGATGAGGGAGTTGGGGGGGGAGTCAGTAGTAGTAATGAGTGTGAGATGAGGCAGTTGGGGGGGGGAGTCAGTAGTAGTAATGAGTGTGAGATGAGGCAGTTGGGGGGGAGTCAGTAGTAGTAATGAGTGTGAGATAAGGCAGTTGGGGGGGAGTCACTAGTAGTAATGAGTGTGAGATGAGGCAGTTGGGGGGGAGTCAGTAGTAGTAGTGAGTGTGAGATGAGGCAGTTGGGGGGACAGTAGTAGTAATGAGTGTGAGATCAGGCAGTTGGGGGGGAGTCAGTAGTAGTAATGAGTGTGAGATGAGGCAGTTGGGGGGGAGTCAGTAGTAGTAATGAGTGTGAGATGAGGCAGTTGGGGGGGAGTCAGTAGTAGTAATGAGTGTGAGATGAGACAGTTGGGGGGCAGTCAGTAGTAGCAATGAGTGTGAGATGAGGGAGTTGGGGGGGCAGTAGTAGTAATGAGTGTGAGATGAGGGAGTTGGGGGGGGGAGTCAGTAGTAGTAATGAGTGTGAGATGAGGCAGTTGGGGGGAGTCAGTAGTAGTAATGAGTGTGAGATGAGGCAGTTGGGGGGGCAGTCAGTAGTAGTAATGAGTGTGAGATGAGGCAGTTGGGGGGGAGTCAGTAGTAGTAATGAGTGTAAGATGAGGCAGTTGGGGGGGAGTCAGTAGTAGTAATGAGTGTGAGATGAGGTAGTTGGGGGGAGCCAGTAGTAGTAATGAGTGTGAGATGAGGCAGTTGGGGGGGGGGGGTCAGTAGTAGTAATGAATGTGAGATGAGGCAGTTGGGGGGGGAGTCAGTAGTAGTAATGAGTGTAAGATGAGGCAGTTGGGGGGGAGTCAGTAGTAGTAATGAGTGTGAGATGAGGTAGTTGGGGGGAGCCAGTAGTAGTAATGAGTGTGAGATGAGGCAGTTGGGGGGGGGTCAGTAGTAGTAATGAGTGTGAGATGAGGCAGTTGGGGGGAGTCAGTAGTAGTGAGTGTTAGATGAGGGAGTTGGGGGGGGCAGTCAGTAGTAGTAATGAGTGTGAGATGAGGCAGTTGGGGGGGGAGTCAGTAGTAGTAATGAGTGTAAGATGAGGCAGTTGGGGGGGGTCAGTAGTAGTAATGAGTGTGAGATGAGGGAGTTGGGGGGGCAGTCAGTAGTAGTAATGAGTGTAAGATGAGGCAGTTGGGGGGGAGTCAGTAGTAGTAATGAGTGTGAGATGAGGTAGTTGGGGGGAGCCAGTAGTAGTAATGAGTGTGAGATGAGGCAGTTGGGGGGGGTCAGTAGTAGTAATGAGTGTGAGATGAGGCAGTTGGGGGGGTCAGTAGTAGTGAGTGTTAGATGAGGGAGTTGGGGGGGCAGTCAGTAGTAGTAATGAGTGTGAGATGAGGCAGTTGGGGGGGAGTCAGTAGTAGTAATGAGTGTGAGATGAGGCAGTTGGGGGGGGGGTCAGTAGTAGTAATGAGTGTGAGATGAGGCAGTTGGGGGGGTCAGTAGTAGTAATGAGTGTGAGATGAGGCAGTTGGGGGGGGGTCAGTAGTAGTAATGAGTGTGAGATGAGGGAGTTGGGGGGGGCAGAGAGTCAGTAGTAGTAATGAGTGTGAGATGAGGCAGTTGGGGGAGTCAGTAGTAGTAATGAGTGTGAGATGAGACAGTTGGGGGGGCAGTCAGTAGAAATAATGAGTGTGAGATGAGGCAGTTGGGGGGGGTCAGTAGTAGTAATGAGTGTGAGATGAAGCAGTTGGCGGTGGAGTCATTAGTAGTAATGAGTGTGAGATGAGGCAGTTGTGGGGGGTCAGTAGTAGTAATGAGTGTGAGATGAAGCAGTTGGGGGGCAGTCAGTAGTAGTAATGAGTGTGAGATGAGGCAGTTGGGGGGGGAGTCAGTAGTAGTAATGAGAGTGAGATGAGGCAGTTGGGGGGGAGTTAGTAGTAGTAATGAGTGTGAGATGAGGCAGTTGGGGGGGGGAGTCAGTAGTAGTAATGAGTGTGAGATGAGGTAGTTGGGGGGAGCCAGTAGTAGTAATGAGTGTGAGATGAAGCAGTTGGGGGGGAGTCAGTAGTAGTAATGAGTGTGAGATGAGACAGTTGGGGGGCAGTCAGTAGTAGTAATGAGTGTGAGATGAGGCAGTTGGGGGGGAGTCAGTAGTAGTAATGAGTGTGAGATGAGGCAGTTGGAGGGGAGTCAGTAGTAGTAATGAGTGTGAGATGAGGCAGTTGGGGGGGGTCAGTAGTAGTAATGAGTGTGAGATGAGGCAGTTGGGGGGGGGAGTCAGTAGTAGTAATGAGTGTGAGATGAGGCAGTTGGGGGGAGTCAGTAGTAGTAATGAGTGTGAGATGAGGCAGTTGGGGGGGGGGTCAGTAGTAGTAATGTGTGAGATGAGGCAGTTGGGGTGGAGTCAGTAGTAGTAATGAGTGTGAGATGAGGCAGTTGGGGGGGGGGGTCAGTAGTAGTAATGAGTGTGAGATGAGGCAGTTGGGGGGGAGTCAGTAGTAGTAATGAGTGTGAGATGTTGGAGGGGAGTCAGTAGTAGTAATGAGTGTGAGATGAGGCAGTTGGGGGGGAGTCAGTAGTAGTAATGAGTGTGAGATGAGGCAGTTGGGGGGGGGTCAGTAGTAGTAATGAGTGTGAGATGAGGCAGTTGGGGGGGAGTCAGTAGTAGTAATGAGTGTGAGATGTTGGAGGGGAGTCAGTAGTAGTAATGAGTGTGAGATGAGGCAGTTGGGGGGGAGTCAGTAGTAGTAATGAGTGTGAGATGAGGCAGTTGGGGGGAGTCAGTAGTAGTGAGTGTTAGATGAGGTAGTTGGGGGGGCAGTCAGTAGTAGTAATGAGTGTGAGATGAGGCAGTTGGGGGGGGAGTCAGTAGTAGTAATGAGTGTAAGTTGAGGCAGTTGGGGGGGGAGTCAGTAGTAGTAATGAGTGTAAGATGAGGCAGTTGGGGGGGAGTCAGTAGTAGTAATGAGTGTGAGATGAGGTAGTTGGGGGGAGCCAGTAGTAGTAATGAGTGTGAGATGAGGCAGTTGGGGGGGGGGGTCAGTAGTAGTAATGAGTGTGAGATGAGGCAGTTGGGGGGGGGTCAGTAGTAGTGAGTGTTAGATGAGGGAGTTGGGGGGGGCAGTCAGTAGTAGTAATGAGTGTGAGATGAGGCAGTTGGGGGGGAGTCAGTAGTAGTAATGAGTGTGAGATGAGGCAGTTGTGGGGGGTCAGTAGTAGTAATGAGTGTGAGATGAGGCAGTTGGGGGGGTCAGTAGTAGTAATGAGTGTGAGATGAGGCAGTTGGGGGGGGTCAGTAGTAGTAATGAGTGTGAGATGAGGGAGTTGGGGGGGCAGTCAGTAGTAGTAATGAGTGTGAGATGAGGCCGTTGGGGGGAGTCAGTAGTAGTAATGAGTGTGAGATGAGACAGTTGGGGGGGCAGTCAGTAGAAATAATGAGTGTGAGATGAGGCAGTTGGGGGGGTCAGTAGTAGTAATGAGTGTGAGATGAAGCAGTTGGCGGTGGAGTCATTAGTAGTAATGAGTGTGAGATGAGGCAGTTGTGGGGGGTCAGTAGTAGTAATGAGTGTGAGATGAAGCAGTTGGGGGGCAGTCAGTAGTAGTAATGAGTGTGAGATGAGGCAGTTGGGGGGGAGTCAGTAGTAGTAATGAGAGTGAGATGAGGCAGTTGGGGGGGAGTTAGTAGTAGTAATGAGTGTGAGATGAGGCAGTTGGGGGGGGAGTCAGTAGTAGTAATGAGTGTGAGATGAGGTAGTTGGGGGGAGCCAGTAGTAGTAATGAGTGTGAAATGAAGCAGTTGGGGGGGAGTCAGTAGTAGTAATGAGTGTGAGATGAGACAGTTGGGGGGCAGTCAGTAGTAGTAATGAGTGTGAGATGAGGCAGTTGGGGGGGAGTCAGTAGTAGTAATGAGTGTGAGATGAGGCAGTTGGAGGGGAGTCAGTAGTAGTAATGAGTGTGAGATGAGGCAGTTGGGGGGGGGTCAGTAGTAGTAATGAGTGTGAGATGAGGCAGTTGGGGGGGGAGTCAGTAGTAGTAATGAGTGTGAGATGAGGCAGTTGGGGGGAGTCAGTAGTAGTAATGAGTGTGAGATGAGGCAGTTGGGGGGGGGTCAGTAGTAGTAATGTGTGAGATGAGGCAGTTGGGGTGGAGTCAGTAGTAGTAATGAGTGTGAGATGAGGCAGTTGGGGGGGGGGTCAGTAGTAGTAATGAGTGTGAGATGAGGCAGTTGGGGGGAGTCAGTAGTAGTAATGAGTGTGAGATGTTGGAGGGGAGTCAGTAGTAGTAATGAGTGTGAGATGAGGCAGTTGGGGGGGAGTCAGTAGTAGTAATGAGTGTGAGATGAGGCAGTTGGGGGGGGGTCAGTAGTAGTAATGAGTGTGAGATGAGGCAGTTGGGGGGAGTCAGTAGTAGTAATGAGTGTGAGATGTTGGAGGGGAGTCAGTAGTAGTAATGAGTGTGAGATGAGGCAGTTGGGGGGAGTCAGTAGTAGTAATGAGTGTGAGATGTTGGAGGGGAGTCAGTAGTAGTAATGAGTGTGAGATGAGGCAGTTGGGGGGGAGTCAGTAGTAGTAATGAGTGTGAGATGAGGCAGTTGGGGGGGGGTCAGTAGTAGTAATGAGTGTGAGATGAGGCAGTTGGGGGGAGTCAGTAGTAGTAATGAGTGTGAGATGTTGGAGGGGAGTCAGTAGTAGTAATGAGTGTGAGATGAGGCAGTTGGGGGGGAGTCAGTAGTAGTAATGAGTGTGAGATGAGGCAGTTGGGGGGAGTCAGTAGTAGTGAGTGTTAGATGAGGGAGTTGGGGGGGCAGTCAGTAGTAGTAATGAGTGTGAGATGAGACAGTTGGGGGGCAGTCAGTAGTAGTAATGAGTGTGAGATGAGGGAGTTGGCGGGGCAGTAGTAGTAATGAGTGTGAGATCAGGCAGTTGGGGGGGAGTCAGTAGTAGTAATGAGTGTGAGATGAGGCAGTTGGGGGGAGTCAGTAGTAGTAGTGAGTGTGAGATGAGGCAGTTGGGGAGTCAGTAGTAGTAATGAGTGTGAGATGAGGCAGTTGGGGGGAGTCAGTAGTAGTGAGTGTTAGATGAGGGAGTTGGGGGGGGAGTCAGTAGTAGTAATGAGTGTGAGATGAGGCAGTTGGGGGGGAGTCAGTAGTAGTAATGAGTGTGAGATGAGGCAGTTGGGGTGGAGTCAGTAGTAGTAATAAGTGTGAGATGAGGCAGTTGGGGGGGCGTCAGTAGTAGTAATGAGTGTGAGATGAGGCAGTTGGGGGGGTCAGTAGTAGTAATGAGTGTGAGATGAGACAGTTGGGGGGGCAGTCAGTAGTAGTAATGAGTGTGAGATGAGGCAGTTGGGGGGGAGTCAGTAGTAGTAATGAGTGTAAGATGAGGCAGATGGGGGGGAGTCAGTAGTAGTAATGAGTGTGAGATGAGGTAGTTGGGGGGAGCCAGTAGTAGTAATGAGTGTGAGATGAGGCAGTTGGGGGGGGGGTCAGTAGTAGTAATGAGTGTGAGATGAGGCAGTTGGGGGGGTCAGTAGTAGTGAGTGTTAGATGAGGGAGTTGGGGGGGCAGTCAGTAGTAGTAATGAGTGTGAGATGAGGCAGTTGGGGGGGGAATCAGTAGTAGTAATGAGTGTAAGATGAGGCAGTTGGGGGGGAGTCAGTAGTAGTAATGAGTGTGAGATGAGGTAGTTGGGGGGAGCCAGTAGTAGTAATGAGTGTGAGATGAAGCAGTTGGGGGGGAGTCAGTAGTAGTAATGAGTGTGAGATGAGACAGTTGGGGGGGCAGTCAGTAGTAGTAATGAGTGTGAGATGAGACAGTTGGGGGGGCAGTCAGTAGTAGTAATGAGTGTGAGATGAGGCAGTTGGGGGGAGTCAGTAGTAGTAATGAGTGTGAGATGAGGCAGTTGGGGGGGAGTCAGTAGTAGTAATGAGTGTGAGATGAGACAGTTGGGGGGCAGTAAGTAGTAGTAATGAGCGTGAGATGAGGCAGTTGGGGGGAAGTCAGTAGTAGTAATGAGTGTGAGATGAGACAGTTGGGGGGGCAGTCAGTAGTAGTAATGAGTGTGAGATGAGGCAGTTGGGGGGAGTCAGTAGTAGTTATGAGTGTGAGATGAGGCAGTTGGGGGGGGGTCAGTAGTAGTAATGAGTGTGAGATGAGGCAGTTGGGGGGGTCAGTAGTAGTGAGTGTGAGATGAGGCAGTTGGGGGGGGAGTCAGTAGTAGTAATGAGTGTGAGATGTTGGAGGGGAGTCTGTAGTAGTAATGAGTGTGAGATGAGGCAGTTGGGGGGAGGGTCAGTAGTAGTATTGAGTGTGAGATGAGGCAGTTGGGGGGAGTCAGTAGTAGTAATGAGTGTGAGATGAGGCAGTTGGGGGGGAGTCAGTAGTAGTAATGAGTGTGAGATAAGGCAGTTGGGGGGGAGTCAGTAGTAGTAATGAGTGTGAGATGAGGCAGTTGGGGGGAGTCAGTAGTAGTAGTGAGTGTGAGATGAGGCAGTTAGGGGGGCAGTAGTAGTAATGAGTGTGAGATCAGGCAGTTGGGGGGGAGTCAGTAGTAGTAATGAGTGTGAGATGAGGCAGTTGGGGGGGGAGTCAGTAGTAGTAATGAGTGTGAGATAAGGCAGTTGGGGGGGAGTCAGTAGTAGTAATGAGTGTGAGATGAGACAGTTGGGGGGCAGTCAGTAGTAGTAATGAGTGTGAGATGAGGGAGTTGGGGCAGTAGTAGTAATGAGTGTGAGATCAGGCAGTTGGGGGGGAGTCAGTAGTAGTAATGAGTGTGAGATGAGGCAGTTGGGGGGAGTCAGTAGTAGTAGTGAGTGTGAGATGAGGCAGTTGGGGAGTCAGTAGTAGTAATGAGTGTGAGATGAGGGAGTTGGGGGGGGAGTCAGTAGTAGTAATGAGTGTGAGATGAGTCAGTAGTAGTAATGAGTGTGAGATGAGGCAGTTGGGGTGGAGTCAGTAGTAGTAATGAGTGTGAGATGAGGCAGTTGGGGGGGAGTCAGTAGTAGTAATGAGTGTGAGATGAGGCAGTTGGGGGGGTCAGTAGTAGTAATGAGTGTGAGATGAGACAGTTGGGGGGTAGTCAGTAGTAGTAATGAGTGTGAGATGAGGCAGTTGGGGGGGAGTCAGTAGTAGTAATGAGTGTAAGATGAGGCAGTTGGGGGGGGGTCAGTAGTAGTAATGAGTGTGAGATGAGGCAGTTGGGGGGAGTCAGTAGTAGTTATGAGTGTGAGATGAGGCAGTTGGGGGGGGGGTCAGTAGTAGTAATGAGTGTGAGATGAGGCAGTTGGGGGGGTCAGTAGTAGTGAGTGTTAGATGAGGGAGTTGGGGGGGCAGTCAGTAGTAGTAATGAGTGTGAGATGAGGCAGTTGGGGGGGGAATCAGTAGTAGTAATGAGTGTAAGATGAGGCAGTTGGGGGGAGTCAGTAGTAGTAATGAGTGTGAGATGAGGTAGTTGGGGGGAGCCAGTAGTAGTGATGAGTGTGAGATGAGGCAGTTGGGGGGGGGGTCAGTAGTAGTAATGAGTGTGAGATGAGGCAGTTGGGGGGAGTCAGTAGTAGTGAGTGTTAGATGAGGGAGTTGGGGGCGCAGTCAGTAGTAGTAATGAGTGTGAGATGAGGCAGTTGGGGGGGGAGTCAGTAGTAGTAATGAGTGTAAGATGAGGCAGTTGGGGGGGAGTCAGTAGTAGTAATGAGTGTGAGATGAGGTAGTTGGGGGGAGCCAGTAGTAGTAAAGAGTGTGAGATGAGGCAGTTGGGGGGGGTCAGTAGTAGTAATGAGTGTGAGATGAGGCAGTTGGGGGGGGTCAGTAGTAGTGAGTGTTAGATGAGGGAGTTGGGGGGGCAGTCAGTAGTAGTAATGAGTGTGAGATGAGGCAGTTGGGGGGGGAGTCAGTAGTAGTAATGAGTGTGAGATGAGGCAGTTGGGGGGGATCAGTAGTAGTAATGAGTGTGAGATGAGGCAGTTGGGGGGGTCAGTAGTAGTAATGAGTGTGAGATGAGGCAGTTGGGGGGGGTCAGTAGTAGTAATGAATGTGAGATGAGGGAGTTGGGGGGGCAGTCAGTAGTAGCAATGAGTGTGAGATGAGGAAGTTGGGGGGGAATCAGTAGTAGTAATGAGAGTGAGATGAGGCAGTTGGGGGGGAGTTAGTAGTAGTAATGAATGTGAGATGAGGCAGTTGGGGGGGAGTCAGTAGTAGTAATGAGTGTGAGATGAGGTAGTTGGGGGGAGCCAGTAGTAGTAATGAGTGTGAGATGAAGCAGTTGGGGGGGAGTCAGTAGTAGTAATGAGTGTGAGATGAGACAGTTGGGGGGGCAGTCAGTAGTAGTAATGTGTGAGATGAGACAGTTGGGGGGGCAGTCAGTAGTAGTAATGAGTGTGAGATGAGGCAGTTGGGGGGAGTCAGTAGTAGTAATGAGTGCGAGATGAGGCAGTTGGGGGGGAGTCAGTAGTAGTAATGAGTGTGAGATGAGGCAGTTGGGGGGGAGTCAGTAGTAGTAATGAGTGTGAGATGAGACAGTTGGGGGGCAGTCAGTAGAAGTAATGAGTGTGAGATGAGGCAGTTGGGGGGGAGTCAGTAGTAGTAATGAGTGTGAGATGAGGCAGTTGTGGGGGAGTCAGTAGTAGTAATGAGTGTGAGATGAGACAGTTGGGGGGCAGTCAGTAGTAGTAATGAGTGTGAGATGAGGCAGTTGGGGGGGAGTCAGTAGTAGTAATGAGTGTGAGATGAGGCAGTTGTGGGGGAGTCAGTAGTAGTAATGAGTGTGAGATGAGGCAGTTGGGGGGGAGTCAGTAGTAGTAATGAGTGTGAGATGAGGCAGTTGGGGGGGTCAGTAGTAGTAATGAGTGTGAGATGAGGCAGTTGGGGGGGCAGTCAGTAGTAGTAATGAGTGTGAGATGAGGCAGTTGGGGGGAGTCAGTAGTAGTAATGAGTGTGAGATGAGACAGTTGGGGGGGCAGTCAGTAGTAGTAATGAGTGTGAGATGAGGCAGTTGTGGGGGAGTCAGTAGTAGTAATGAGTGTGAGATGAGGCAGTTGGGGGGGGAGTCAGTAGTAGTAATGAGTGTGAGATGAGGCAGTTGGGGGGGGTCAGTAGTAGTGAGTGTTAGATGAGGGAGTTGGGGGGGCAGTCAGTAGTAGTAATGAGTGTGAGATGAGGCAGTTGGGGGGGGGAGTCAGTAGTAGTAATGAGTGTGAGATGAGGCAGTTGGGGGGGAGTCAGTAGTAGTAATGAGTGTGAGATGAGGTAGTTGGGGGGAGCCAGTAGTAGTAATGAGTGTGAGATGAGGCAGTTGGGGGGGGGGGTCAGTAGTAGTAATGAGTGTGAGATGAGGCAGTTGGGGGGAGTCAGTAGTAGTGAGTATTAGATGAGGCAGTTTGGGGGGGGGGGGTCAGTAGTAGTAATGAGTGTGAGATGAGGCAGTTGGGGGGGGTCAGTAGTAGTGAGTGTTAGATGAGGGAGTTGGGGGGGCTGTCAGTAGTAGTAATGAGTGTGAGATGAGGCAGTTGGAGGGGAGTCAGTAGTAGTAATGAGTGTGAGATGAGGCAGTTGGGGGGATCAGTAGTAGTAATGAGTGTGAGGTGAGGCAGTTGGGGGGGTCAGTAGTAGTAATGAGTGTGAGATGAGGCAGTTGGGGGGGGTCAGTAGTAGTAATGAGTGTGAGATGAGGGAGTTGGGGGGGCAGTCAGTAGTAGTAATGAGTGTGAGATGAGGCAGTTGGGGGGGAGTCAGTAGTAGTAATGAGAGTGAGATGAGGCAGTTGGGGGGGAGTTAGTAGTAGTAATGAGTGTGAGATGAGGCAGTTGGGGGGGAGTCAGTAGTAGTAATGAGTGTGAGATGAGGTAGTTGGGGGGAGCCAGTAGTAGTAATGAGTGTGAGATGAAGCAGTTGGGGGGGATTCAGTAGTAGTAATGAGTGTGAGATGAGACAGTTGGGGGGGCAGTCAGTAGTAGTAATGAGTGTGAGATGAGACAGTTGGGGGGGCAGTCAGTAGTAGTAATGAGTGTGAGATGAGGCAGTTGGGGGGAGTCAGTAGTAGTAATGAGTGTGAGATGAGGCAGTTGGGGGGGAGTCAGTAGTAGTAATGAGTGTGAGATGAGACAGTTGGGGGGCAGTCAGTAGTAGTAATGAGTGTGAGATGAGGCAGTTGGGGGGGAGTCAGTAGTAGTAATGAGTGTGAGATGAGACAGTTGGGGGGGCAGTCAGTAGTAGTAATGAGTGTGAGATGAGGCAGTTGTGGGGGAGTCAGTAATAGTAATGAGTGTGAGATGAGACAGTTGGGGGGGCAGTCAGTAGTAGTAATGAGTGTGAGATGAGGCAGTTGTGGGGGGTCAGTAGTAGTAATGAGTGTGAGATGAGGCAGTTGGGGGGGAGTCAGTAGTAGTAATGAGTGTGAGATCATGCAGTTGGGGGGGGGTCAGTAGTAGTAATGAGTGTGAGATGAGACAGTTGGGGGGGCAGTCAGTAGTAGTAATGAGTGTGAGATGAGGCAGTTGGGGGGAGTCAGTAGTAGTAATGAGTGTGAGATGAGGCAGTTGGGGGCAGTCAGTAGTAGTAATGAGTGTGAGATGAGGCAGTTGGGGGGGAGTCAGTAGTAGTAATGAGTGTGAGATGAGACAGTTGGGGGGGCAGTCAGTAGTAGTAATGAGTGTGAGATGAGGCAGTTGTGGGGGAGTCAGTAGTAGTAATGAGTGTGAGATGAGACAGTTGGGGGGGCAGTCAGTAGTAGTAATGAGTGTGAGATGAGGCAGTTGTGGGGGAGTCAGTAGTAGTAATGAGTGTGAGATGAGGCAGTTGGGGGGGAGTCAGTAGTAGTAATGAGTGTGAGATGAGGCAGTTGGGGGGGGTCAGTAGTAGTAATGAGTGTGAGATGAGACAGTTGGGGGGGCAGTCAGTAGTAGTAATGAGTGTGAGATGAGGCAGTTGGGGGGAGTCAGTAGTAGTAATGAGTGTGAGATGAGGCAGTTGGGGGGGGTCAGTAGTTGTAATGAGTGTGAGATGAGGCAGTTGGGGGGGTGGAAGTCAGTAGTAGTAATGAGTGTGAGATGAGGCAGTTGGGGGGAGTCAGTAGTAGTAATGAGTGTGAGATGAGGTAGGTGGGGGGGGAGTCAGTAGTAGTAATGAGTGTGAGATGAGGCAGTTGGGGGGGAGTCAGTAGTAGTAATGAGTGTGAGATGAGGCAGTTGGGGGGGAGTCAGTAGTAGTAATGAGTGTGAGATTAGACAGTTGGGGGGCAGTCAGTAGTAGTAATGAGTGTGAGATGAGGCAGTTGGGGGGGGGAGTCAGTAGTAGTAATGAGTGTGAGATGTTGGAGGGGAGTCTGTAGTAGTAATGAGTGTGAGATGAGGCAGTTGGGGGGGGTCAGTAGTAGTATTGAGTGTGAGATGAGGCAGTTGGGGGGAGTCAGTAGTAGTAATGAGTGTGAGATGTTGGAGGGGAGTCAGTAGTAGTAATGAGTGTGAGATGAGGCAGTTGGGGGGGAGTCAGTAGTAGTAATGAGTGTGAGATGAGGCAGTTGGGGGGGTCAGTAGTAGTAATGAGTGTGAGATGAGGCAGTTGGGGGGGCAGTCAGTAGTAGTAATGAGTGTGAGATGAGGCAGTTGGGGGGAGTCAGTAGTAGTAATGAGTGTGAGATGAGACAGTTGGGGGGCAGTCAGTAGTAGTAATGAGTGTGAGATGAGGCAGTTGGGGGGGGAGTCAGTAGTAGTAATGAGTGTGAGATGAGGCAGTTGGAGGGGAGTCAGTAGTTGTAATGAGTGTGAGATGAGGCAGTTGGGGGGGTCAGTAGTAGTAATGAGTGTGAGATGAGACAGTTGGGGGGGCAGTCAGTAGTAGTAATGAGTGTGAGATGAGGCAGTTGGGGGGAGTCAGTAGTAGTAATGAGTGTGAGATGAGGCAGTTGGTGGGAGTCAGTAGTAGTAATGAGTGTGAGATGAGGCAGTTGGGGGGGTGGAAGTCAGTAGTAGTAATGAGTGTGAGATGAGACAGTTGGGGGGGCAGTCAGTAGTAGTAATGAGTGTGAGATGAGGCAGTTGTGGGGGAGTCAGTAGTAGTAATGAGTGTGAGATGAGGCAGTTGGGGGGGAGTCAGTAGTAGTAATGAGTGTGAGATGAGGCAGTTGGGGGGGGGTCAGTAGTAGTAATGAGTGTGAGATGAGGTAGGTGGGGGGGGGAGTCAGTAGTAGTAATGAGTGTGAGATGAGGGAGTTGGGGAGGGAGTCAGAAGTAGTAGTAATGAGTGTGAGATGAGGCAGTTGGGGGGGGAGTCAGTAGTAGTAATGAGTGTGAGATGAGGCAGTTGGGGGGGGAGTCAGTAGTAGTAATGAGTGTGAGATGAGGCAGTTGGGGGGAGTCAGTAGTAGTAATGAGTGTGAGATGAGGCAGTTGGGGGGGTCAGTAGTAGTAATGAGTGTGAGATGAGGCAGTTGGGGGGGCAGTCAGTAGTAGTAATGAGTGTGAGATGAGGCAGTTGTGGGGGAGTCAGTAGTAGTAATGAGTGTGAGATGAGGCAGTTGGGGGGGAGTCAGTAGTAGTAATGAGTGTGAGATGAGGCAGTTGGGGGGGGTCAGTAGTAGTAATGAGTGTGAGATGAGGTAGGTGGGGGGGGAGTCAGTAGTAGTAATGAGTGTGAGATGAGGGAGTTGGGGAGGGAGTCAGTAGTAGTAGTAATGAGTGTGAGATGAGGCAGTTGGGGGGGGAGTCAGTAGTAGTAATGAGTGTGAGATGAGGCAGTTGGGGGGGAGTCAGTAGTAGTAATGAGTGTGAGATGTTG
Source organism: Taudactylus pleione (assembly GCA_031769625.1). Taxonomy (NCBI): domain Eukaryota; kingdom Metazoa; phylum Chordata; class Amphibia; order Anura; family Myobatrachidae; genus Taudactylus; species Taudactylus pleione. The sequence goes on along the minus strand of JAUIMM010001435.1, from coordinate 730,104 downwards.
GAGGGGAGTCAGTAGTAGTAATGAGTGTGAGATGAGGCAGTTGGGGGGGAGTCAGTAGTAGTAATGAGTGTGAGATGAGGCAGTTGGGGGGGGGGGGTCAGTAGTAGCAATGAGTGTGAGATGAGGCAGTTGGGGGGAGTCAGTAGTAGTAATGAGTGTGAGATGTTGGAGGGGAGTCAGTAGTAGTAATGAGTGTGAGATGAGGCAGTTGGGGGGGAGTCAGTAGTAGTAATGAGTGTGAGATGAGGCAGTTGGGGGGGGGCAGTAGTAGTAATGAGTGTGAGATGAGGCAGTTGGGGGGGCAGTAGTAGTAATGAGTGTGAGATGAGGCAGTTGGGGGGGGTCAGTAGTAGTAATGAGTGTGAGATGAGGCAGTTGGGGGGGGGTCAGTAGTAGTAATGAGTGTGAGATGAGGCAGTTGGGGGGGGGGGGCAGTAGTAGTAATGAGTGTGAGATGAGGCAGTTGGGGGGGGTCAGTAGTAGTAATGAGGGTGCGATGAGGCAGTTGGGGGGGGTCAGTAGTAGTAATGAGGGTGCGATGAGGGAGCAGTACAGGTCAAATGTCAGAATCAGATAGAAGGAAGAATAGGGCTGGAAGATGTAAAGGCAGAACTACAATAGTATATTATAACCAAACGGAGTTTACAGCTGTTAAAGTTGCAGGACTTTAGAATTAGTATAAAGTATGATTATAAATATAAAAGGTATAGGTGTGAAACAATGGTAGATACTACAGTGGTATAGAGATAAAGTGACGGTGGTACTGGAATGATTTATACAGTGTAGAGAAGAAACACAAACATACAAGAATGAAATGTTCAGTAAGCAGGTAGTTGCTTGCAATGATGAAGCAGGGTGTTGGTATAAGGTGTGTCCAGGTTATAATGACAGCTGGTGGCTGAGTTGCAGGGTATCCAGAAGCTCAGAAGATACTTTGCAATTTTTTCCAAGTTATAGAGAATTTTTTTTAAATGTCGTCCTCCTGTCTTCCTCCTGCTTAACTCCTTACTAAGTCTTTAAGTTATGCTGTACATGTAGTCCCACTTTGAAATAAAAATCTATGCAGCCTTATAACCTACTGAGTATATAGTGAAGCATAACGTGTAGTCACTGATTGCACCATCCCCAATAGCCTCACCCACACCAGATACAAGCCAGATATACATAATGTTCTATATATTTTACATTTATTACCAAATTCCATACAGGAATCTCTCCTGGGCAGGTGCCGATATCTCCTGGGCAGGTGCCGATATCTCCTGGGTAGGTGCCGATCTAGACACAGTTGCCCCAATACCTGCAAAACCAAACAAACAGCAGAATTAGGAATCACAAATAAGATGTAAACTGTATCTGTAAATAACAATTTCTATGTTCATGTATCCTGCTCTGCAAGTTGTTGGCTCTGAATCTCTATGAGATGTTTATTGTGTTGCATTGTTACAGCGTTGTCTGACTGCAGCTCCTGGAGTTGTCTGGCCAGGGGCAGGGTTCACACTGAGGGTGGAGGGGGTTACACAAATGGGAATCAGTATTACCACTATGGGGTACTGCTAATGAAAATAATCATTGTCCCTGTTACTCCTTTGGCATTAAGGAAAAGAATGGCAAGTTCCCGTCACAGAGGACCAGTTTGGGATAGATGAGATGAATGGTTACAGGAGCTCAGTGGTTACCAGACAGGTGTTTGGCATTTACCAGCTCCTCAGTTACAAAAGTAAATCCTGACGCCACAGTTCTCCCTCAGCTGGACATCCAGGTATTATCAGATCTTATTCATGGCCACAGTCTTCTAAATCATCCTACACTATGTGACCACCTGCCCATCATGTGCCAGGAAGAAGCTGAATACGTCTCCTAATGGACAGCTACAAGCACTTCCCATTCCTATAGGGCCCTGGGGTGACATTTCAGCTGACTTCATTCCAGATCTATCTCTGTTTAAGGGATTCTGCATCAATATTAGTGCTTGTGGATCGTTTCTCCAAATTGGATCATTTATACATGTTTTTAAATTGGGGGGGCAAGATATAATTTAATTTTGGCACCACTAAATCACTGCGGGTCGCCCCCACAGGAGCAGCTGGAGTAACCCACCACACCACCCACCTGATGACAGAGATCAGTAACCCACCACACCACCCACCTGATAACAGAGATCAGTGACCCACCACACCACCCACCTGATAACAGAGATCAGTAACCCGCCACACCACCCACCTGATGACAGAGATCAGTAACCCGCCACACCACCCAGCTGATAACAGAAATCAGTGACCCACCACATCACCCACCTGATGACAGAGATCAATGACCCACCACATCACCCACCTGATAACAGAGATCAGTAACCAGCCACATCACCCACCTGATAACAGAGATCAGTAACCCGCCACATCACTGACCTGATAACAGAGATCAGTAACCCACCACACCACCCACCTGATAACAGAGATCAGTAACCCGCCACACCACCCACCTGATAACAGAGATCAGTAACCCACCACATCACCGACCTGATAACAGAGATCAGTAACCCACCACATCACCCACCTGATAACAGAGATCAGTGACCCACCACATCACCCACCTGATAACAGAGATCAGTAACCCACCACATCACCGACCTGATAACAGAGATCAGTAACCCACCACATCACCCACCTGATAACAGAGATCAGTGACCCACCACATCACCCACCTGATAACAGAGATCAGTAACCCACCACATCACCCACCTGATAACAGAGATCAGTAACCCACCACACCACCCACCTGATAACAGAGATCAGTAACCAGCCACATCACCCACCTGATAACAGAGATCAGTAACCCGCCACATCACTGACCTGATAACAGAGATCAGTAACCCACCACACCACCCACCTGATAACAGAGATCAGTAACCCGCCACACCACCCACCTGATAACAGAGATCAGTAACCCACCACATCACCGACCTGATAACAGAGATCAGTAACCCACCACATCACCCACCTGATAACAGAGATCAGTGACCCACCACATCACCCACCTGATAACAGAGATCAGTAACCCACCACATCACCGACCTGATAACAGAGATCAGTAACCCACCACATCACCCACCTGATAACAGAGATCAGTGACCCACCACATCACCCACCTGATAACAGAGATCAGTGACCCACCACATCACCCACCTGATAACAGAGATCCTTGAGTCTGAGGGGTCTTTGCTTTTGCTGTTTTGGCCTCTGGATGAGGACATCACAGCTCTCTCCCAGTCTCCTCACTCACAGACACAACACTTCCAGAGTGCTACCGCGCAAGTCCAGGAACACAAGCAGCCAATAGCGAAACTCTGCACAGACAATTTATCCAACCAGGAGAGGAGTAGGAGGGTTACCCGCAGACGGGAGTTGCATTTTGGCGTAGGAGCTTATCGCTACAGTGCACCGAGCCTCGCTCTAGGACTACAGAGACCATCATGCAACACGAAGCCGGCTGCTTTCCTAACTTTATCAAACCAGACAAATCAATGAAAGGCAGCCTAATAATAAAGCCTGCGTGTTATGTCTGTCCCTGCACTGACCAGCACCCCGTGACCCAGTACATTGAATGGCGTCTCTCTCAAATGTTGGGGGGGTGAGCTGCCCCTTTGAAGCCGCCACACCCCCTGTTCCAGCGTTTATGCCTTCTCATATTTTGCTATGGGGTCATCCAGTGCCATCTTCCTCTCCCAGTCAGGGACATAGGCAGTCCGGACCCTATTTATATTTGGAGGTGTGGTCTAATCACGAGAGGTGTGGCCACTCTCAGGATGAGATATAACTAATATAATTGCATTGCTGCTTTGCCCTGGACAGGGCGGACCCAGGCCCCTCCAGCAAGCCAGGGCCCGAGTACTTAGTCCCCTCCCAGTGCCCCTGCTCCCAGTATGAATTACATCTAGGACCCAGGAGAAGAAGTAATCCTGGGCAGATGTCTTTATGTACAATATAGGCACAAATACAGAAATACCCAGAGAAGTGGGAACATGCAGAACAAGCCGCTATCGTTAAATAGGAGTTGCTCAATATTATGCTTTTAGTATACCATATCGACAAGAAAAGGAGAAGAAATCTTCTAGAGGTGCGACGCTCTGCGGAAGTCGCTGACAGGTCAAGATCAATGCAGCGGATTTCTCATTGGAAATAACTGTACAAAGTGCTCAGACTGAAGGATTAATGTGTAACCTTGGCTTGACCTTGGTTCTTTATCTCTCGACCTCTGGCACATTCATGTAGATCGGAAGCTCTTTGGTCCATGGCGGATTACATGTCCCTGTTACAGTTTACACAGGACTGTGTACATTGGCGTAGCGCCATGCGAATACTAAATGCATAGCTCAGAGAGCTTAAGGGTTGAGGTGTTAGAGACATTCCAAAGAGCAATTTCTGCTTCCAAGATATGCAGCTGCCTGTTTATCCCAGCGGAAAGGGGCCGGAAGCTGGGTCAATGCACAGGATTGCAGGATATGAAGCCTAGATTGTAAGCTTTTGGGAGTGTTGCCTTTCTCTCTCACTTACTGCTATACGCTATGGAATATGTTGGCTTTATATAGAATATTAATAACACAGAACAACAAACACAATTTAATTTAAAGACTCTCAGTGAGAATTGGGAACTATCATAGGGAAGAGAGTCCTATCGGGAATGGATCTAGGACAAAGAGAGTGATACTGAGCCTCTGACACCAGTACGCACTGAGCAGCAGGGATCCCGCCCCAGCTCATTCATATGTATTTCCTCACCTACAGAGGAGTCACATTCTCTGCACCCAACCAACTGTACTAGCACCCCAATAGTCTTTCTGAGCTCCATGGAAGATTGGGGCCAAGTTTTGGGGTCACAGCAACAATTTCAGCAGATTTATGAATCTTTGTTATTGTATTGGTGATACAGGGAGACGATGATATCAGTGATACAGGGAGATGATGATATCAGTGATACAGGTAGATGGTGATATCGGTGATACAGGTAGATGATGATATCGGTGATACAGGTAGATAGCGCTATCGGTGATACAGGTAAATGATGATATCAGTGATACAGGTAGATGATGATATCGGTGATACAGGTAGATAATGATATCGGTGATACAGGGAGATGATGATATCGGTAATACAGGTAGATGATGCTATCGGTGATACAGGGAGATGATGATATCGGTAATACAGGTAGATGATGATATCAGTGATACAGGTACATGATGATATCAGTGATACAGAGAGATGATGCTATCGGTGATACAGGTAGATGGTGATATCGGTGATACAGGTAGATGGTGATATCGGTGATACAGGTAGATGATGCTATCGGTGATACAGGGAGATGATGGTATCGGTGATACAGGTAGATGATGGTATCAGTGATACAGGTAGATGGTGATATCGGTGATACAGGTAGATGATGCTATCGGTGATACAGGGAGATGATGATATCGGTGATACAGGGAGATGATGATATCGGTGATACAGGTAGATGATGATATCAGTGATACAGGGAGATGATGATATCGGTGATACAGGTAGATGGTGATATCGGTGATACAGGTAGATGATGATATCAGTGATACAGGTAAATGATGATATCAGTGATACAGATAGATGATACTATCGGTGATACAGGTAAATGATGATATCAGTGATACAGGTAGATGATGATATCGGTGATACAGGGAGATGGTACTATCGGTGATACAGGTAGATGATACTATCAGTGATACAGGTAGATGATGATATCAGTGATACAGGTAAATGATGCTATCAGTGATACAGGTAGATGATGCTATCGGTGATACAGGTAGATGGTGATATCGGTGATACAGGTAGAAGATACTATCGGTGATACAGGTAGATGATGATATCAGTGATACAGGTAAATGATGATATCAGTGATACAGGTAGATGATGATATCAGTGATACAGGTAGATGGTGATACAGGTAGATGATGGTATCGGTGATACAGGTAGATGATGATATCGGTGATACAGGTAGATGGTGATATCGGTGATACAGGTAGATGGTGATATCGGTGATACAGGGAGATGATACAATCAGTGATACAGGTAGATGATGATATCGGTGATACAGGTAGATGATGATATCAGTGATACAGGTAGATGGTGATATCGGTGATACAGGGAGATGATGATAGATGATGATATCAGTGATACAGGTAGATGATGATAGATGATGATATCAGTGATACAGGTAGATGATGATAGATGATGATATCGGTGATACAGGTAGATGATGATATCAGCGATACAGGTAGATGATGATATCGGTGATACAGGTAGATGATGATATCAGTGATACAGGTAGATGGTGGTATCGGCGATACAGGTAGATGATGATATCGGTGATAATGGTAGATGATGATATCAGTGATACAGGTAGATGGTGGTATCGGTGATACAGGTAGATGATGATATCGGTGATACAGGTAGATGATGATATCAGTAATACAGGTAGATGATACTATCAGTGATACAGGTAGTTGGTGATATCGGTGATACAGGGAGATGATGCTATCGGTGATACAGGTAGATGATGCTATCAGTGATACAGGTAGATGGTGATATTAGTGATACAGGGAGATGACGCTATCAGTGATACAGGGAGATGATACAATCAGTGAAACAGGTAGATGATGATATCGGTGATACAGGTAGATGATGCTATCGGTGATACAGGTAGATTATATCGGTGATACAGATAGATGATGCTATCGGTGATACAGGGAGATGATGATATCGGTGATACAGGTAGATGATGATATTAGTGATACAGGTAGATGATGATATCAGTGATACAGGTAGATGACGCTATCAGCGATACAGGTAGATGATGATATCGGTGATACAGGTAGATGATGATAGATGATGATATCAGTGATACAGGTAGATGGTGGTATCGGTGATACAGGTAGATGATGATATCGGTGATACAGGTAGATGATGATATCAGTGATACAGGTAGATGATACTATCAGTGATACAGGTAGATGGTGATATCGGTGATACAGGGAGATGATGCTATCGGTGATACAGGTAGATGATGCTATCGGTGATACAGGTAGATTATATCGGTGATACAGGTACATGATGCTTACAGGTAGATGATATCAGTGATACAGGTAGATGACGCTATCAGCGATACAGGTAGATGGTGATATCGGTGATACAGGGAGATGATGCTATCGGTGATACAGGGAGATTTTGATATCAGTGATACAGGTAGATGATGATATCAGTGATACAGGTAGATGATGATATTAGTGATACAGGGAGATGATGATATCAGTGATACAGGGAGATGATACTATCAGTGATACAGGTAGATGGTGATATCGGTGATACAGGGAGATGATGCTATCGGTGATACAAGTAGATGATGATATCGGTGATACAGGTAGATGATGATATTGGTGATACAGGTAGATGATGATAGATGATGATATCGGTGATACAGGGAGATGATGATATCGGTGATACAGGTAGATGATGATATCGGTGATACAGGTAGATGATGATATCGGTGATACAGGTAGATGATACTATCAGTGATACAGGTAGATGGTGATATCGGTGATACAGGGAGATGATGCTATCGGTGATACAGGTAGATGATGCTATCAGTGATACAGGTAGATGGTGATATTAGTGATACAGGGAGATAATGCTATCAGTGATACAGGGAGATGATGATATAGGTGATACAGGGAGATGATACAATCAGTGATACAGGTAGATGATGCTATTGGTGATACAGGTAGATTATATCGGTGATACAGGTAGATGATGATATCGGTGATACAGGGAGATGGTGATACAGGGAGATGGTGATACAGGTAGATGATGATATCGGTGATACAGGTAGATGATGATATCAGTGATACAGGTAAATGATGATATCAGTGATACAGGTAGATGATGATATCAGTGATACAGGTAGATGGTGATATCGGTGATACAGGTAGATGATGGTATCGGTGATACAGGTAGATGATGATATCGGTGATACAGGTAGATGGTGATATCGGTGATACAGGTAGATGGTGATATCGGTGATACAGGTAGATGACACTATCAGCGATACAGGTAGATGATGATATCGGTGATACAGGTAGATGATGATATCAGTGATACAGGTAGATGACACTATCAGCGATACAGGTAGATGATGATATCGGTGATACAGGTAGATGATGATATCAGTGATACAGGTAGATGATGATATCGGTGATACAGGTAGATGATGATTTCGGTGATACAGGGAGATTATGATATCAGTGATACAGGTAGATGATACTATCAGTGATACAGGTAGATGATGATATTAGCGATACAGGTAGATGATGATATCGGTGATACAGGTAGATGATATCAGTGATACAGGTAGATGATGATATCAGCGATACAGGTAGATGATGATATCGGTGATACAGGTAGATGATGATAGATGATGATATCAGTGATACAGGTAGATGGTGGTATCGGTGATACAGGTAGATGATGATATCGGTGATACAGGTAGATGATGAAATCGGTGATACAGGGAGATGATGATATCAGTGATACAGGTAGATGATGATATCAGTGATACAGGTAGATTATGATATCAGTGATACAGGTAGATGATGATATTAGTGATACAGGTAGATGATGATATCAGTGATACAGGTAGATGGTGATATCGGTGATACAGGTAGATGGTGATATCGGTGATACAGGGAGATTGTGATATCGGTGATACAGGGAGATGATGCTATCGGTGATACAGGTAGATGATGATATCGGTGATACAGGTAAATGATGATATCAGTGATACAGGTAGATGATGATATCAGTGATACAGGTAGATGGTGATATCGGTGATACAGGTAGATGATGGTATCGGTGATACAGGTAGATGATGATATCGGTGATACAGGTAGATGGTGATATCGGTGATACAGGTAGATGGTGATATCGGTGATACAGGGAGATGATACAATCAGTGATACAGGTAGATGGTGATATCGGTGATACAGGTAGATGATGATATCGGTGATACAGGTAGATGGTGATATCGGTGATACAGGGAGATAATGCTATCAGTGATACAGGGAGATGATGATATCGGTGATACAGGGAGATGATACAATCAGTGATACAGGTAGATGATGATATCGGCGATACAGGTAGATGATGATATCGGTGATACAGGTAGATGATGATATCAGTGATACAGGTAGAAGATGATAGATGATGATATCGGTGATACAGGTAGATGATGATATCAGTGATACAGGTAGATGGTGGTATTGGTGATACAGGTAGATGATGATATTGGTTATACAGGTAGATGATGATATCAGTGATACAGGGAGATGGTGATATCAGTGATACAGATAGATGATGATATCGGTGAAAAAGGGAGATGATATCAGTGATACAGGTAGATGGTGATATCGGTGATACAGGGAGATAATGCTATCAGTGATACAGGCAGATGATGATATCGGTGATACAGGGAGATGATACAATCAGTGATACAGGTAGATGATGATATCGGTGATACAGGGAGATGATGATATCGGTGATACAGGGAGATGATGATATCGGTGATACAGGTAGATGATGATATCGGTGATACAGGTAGATGGTGATATCGGTGATACAGGTAGATGGTGATATCGGTGATACAGGTAGATGATGATATCGGTGATACAGGTAGATGGTGATATCGGTGATACAGGTAGATGGTGATATCGGTGATACAGGTAGATGATGCTATCGGTGATACAGGTAGATGATGCTATCGGTGATACAGGTAGATGATGATATCAGTGATACAGGTAGATGGTGATATCGGTGATACAGGGAGATGATGCTATCGGTGATACAGTTAGATGATGCTATCGGTGATACAGGGAGATGATGCTATCAGTGATACAGGTAGATGGTGATATCAGTGATACAGGGAGATGATGATATCGGTGATACAGATAGATGATACAATCAGTGATACAGGTAGATGATGGTATCGGTGATACAGGTAGATGGTGATATCGGTGATACAGGTAGATGATGATATCGGTGATACAGGTAGATGGTGATATTGGTGATACAAGTAGATGGTGATATCGGTGATACAGGTAGATGATGCTATCAGTGATACAGGTAGATGATGGTATCGGTGATACAGGTAGATGATGCGATCAGTGATACAGATAGATGATACTATCGGTGATACAGTTAGATGATGCAATCGGTGATACAGGTAGATGATATCAGTGATACAGGGAGATGATGCTATCGGTGATACAGGTAGATGATGGTATCGGTGATACAGGGAGATGATGCTATCGGTGATACAGGTAGATTATATCGGTGATACAGGTAGATGGTGATATCAGTGATACAGGTAGATGGTGATATTGGTGATACAGGGAGATGATGCTATCGGTGATACAGTTAGATGATACTATCGGTGATACAGGGAGATGGTGATATCGGTAGATGGTGATATCGGTGATACATGTGTATGTATTTGTTATATACCTGATTACATATGGATTTACCTGATATAACTAAGCCGGACCACGTGATATTTATATACATCATGTGACCCGATGTGACGATGCCGATTGGATGGCACTATCTTGTATAACTAAGCCGGACCACGTGATATTTATGGACATCACGTGACCCGATGCGACGATACAGATTGGATGATATAATCTTGTATAACTATGCTGGACCAGGTGATATTTATGTACATCACGTGACCTAATGCGACGATACAGATTGGATGACATAATCTTGTATAACGAAGCCGGACCACGTGATATTTATAGACATCACGTGACCCGATGCGACAATACAGATTGTATGGCATTATCTTGTATAACTAAGCCGGACCACGAGATATTTATTTTCTTCACATAACCCCATGCGACGATACAGATTGTATGGCATTACCTGACATAACGAAGCCGGACCACGTGATATTTATGTACATCACGTGACCCGATGCGACGGTACAGATTGGATGGCATTACCTGATATAACTAAACCGGACCATGTGATATTTATGTACATCACGTGACCCGATGCGACGATACAGATTGGATGGCATTACCTGATATAACTAAGCCCGACCACGTGATATTTATGTACATCACATGACCCGATGCGACGATACAGATTGGATGGCATTACCTGATATAATTAAGCTGGACCACGTGATATTTATGTACATCACGTGACCTAATGCGACGATACAGATTGGATGGCATTACCTGATATAAGTAAGCCGAACCATGTGATATTTATGTAGATCACGTGACCCGATGCGACGATACAGATTGGATGGCATTACCTGATATAAGTAAGCCGGACCACTTGATATTTATGTACATCACGTGACCCGATGTGACGATACAGATTGTATGGCATTACCTGAAATAACTAAGCCGACCACGTGATATTTATGTACATCACGTGACGCGATGCGACAATACAGATTGAATGGCATTACCTGATATAACTAAGGTGGACCAGGTGACATTTATGTACATCACGAGACCCGATGCCACGATACAGATTGGATGGCATTACCTGAAATAACTAAGCCGACCACGTGATATTTATGTACATCACGTGACGCGATGCGACAATACAGATTGGATGGCATTACCTGATATAATTAAGGTGGACCAAGTGACATTTATGTACATCACGAGACCCGATGCCACGATACAGATTGGATGGCATTACCTGATATAACTAAGCCGGACCACGTGATATTTATGTACATCACGTGACCCGATGCGATGATACAGATTGGATGGCATTACCTGATATAACTAAACTGACCACGTTATATTTGTCTACATTACGTAACCCGATGCGACGATAGAGATTGGATGGCATTACCTGATATAACGAAGCCGGACCACGTGATATTTATGTACATCACGTTACCCGATGCGACGACACAGATTGGATGGCACTATCTTGTATAACTAAGCCGTACCACGTGATATTTATGTAGATCACGAGACGCGATGCGACGATACAGATTGTATGGCACTATCTTGTATAACTAAGCCGTACCACGTGATATTTATGTACATCACGTGACTCGATGCGACAATACAGATTGGATGACATTACCTGATATAACTAAGCCCGACCACGTGATATTTATGTACATCACGTGACCCGATGCGACGATACAGATTGTTTGGTATTATCTTGCATAACTAAGCCGGACCACGTGATATTTATGTACATCACGTGACCCGATGCGACATTACAGATTGGATGGCATTACCTGATATACTGTAACTAAGCTGGACCACGTGATATTTATGTACATCACGTGACCCGATGCAACGATACAGATTGGATGACATAATCTTGTATAACGAAGCCGGACCACGTGATATTTATGTACATCACGTGACCCGATGCGACGATACAGATTGGATGGTATTACCTGATATAACTAAGCCCGACCACGTGATATTTATGTACATCACGAGACCCGATGCGACGGTACAGGTTGGATGGTATTACCTGATATAACTAAGCCCGACCACTTGATATTTATGTACATCACGTGACCCGATGCGACGATACAGATTGGATGGCATTGCCTGATATAACTAAGCTGGACCACGTGATATTTATGTACATCACGTGACCCGATGCGACGATACAGGTTAGATGGAATTATCTTGTATAACTAAGCCGGACCACGTGAAATTTATGTACATCACGTGATCCGATGCGACGATGCAGATTGGATGAAATTATCTTGTATAACTAAGCCGGACCACGTGAAATTTATGTACATCACGTGACCCGATGCAACGATACAGATTGGATGGCATTATCTTGTATTACGAAGCTGGACCACGTGATATTTATGTACATCACGTGACCCGATGCAACGATACAGATTGGATGGCATTACCTGATATAACTAAGCGGACCACCTGATATTTATGTACATCACGTGACCCGATGTGACGATACAGATTGGAAGGCATTACCTGATATAACTAAGCTGGACCACGTGATATTTATGTACATCACGTGACCCGATGCGACGATACAGATTGGATGACATAATCTTGTATAACTATGCTGGACCACGTGATATTTATGTACATCACGTGACCTAATGCGACGATACAGATTGGATGACATAATCTTGAATAACGAAGCCGGACCACGTGATATTTATAGACATCACGTGACCCGATGCGACAATACAGATTGTATTGCATTATCTTGTATATCTAAGCCGGACCACGAGATATTTATTTTCTTCACATAACCCCATGCGACGATACAGATTGTATGGCATTACCTGACATAACGAAGCCGGACCACGTGATATTTATGTACATCACGTGACCCGATGCGATGATATAGATTGTATGGCATTATTTTGTATAACTAAGCTGACCACGTAATATTTATGTACATCACGTGACCCGATGCGACGGTACAGATTGGATGGCATTACCTGATATAACTAAACCGGACCATGTGATATTTATGTACATCACGTGACCCGATGCGACGATACAGATTGGATGGCATTACCTGATATAACTAAGCCCGACCACGTGATATTTATGTACATCACTTGACCCGATGCGACGATACAGATTGGATGGCATTACCTGATATAACTAAGCTGGACCACGTGATATTTATGTACATCACGTGACCTAATGCGACGATACAGATTGGATGACATAATCTTGTATAACTATGCTGGACCACGTGATATTTATGTACATCACGTGACCCGTTGCGACAATACAGATTGGATGGCATTATCTTGTATAACTAAGCCGGACCACGAGATATTTATTTTCTTCACATAACCCCATGCGACGATACAGATTGTATGGCATTACCTGACATAACGAAGCCGGACCACGTGATATTTATGTACATCACGTGACCCGATGCGATGATATAGATTGTATGGCATTATTTTGTATAACTAAGCTGACCACGTAATATTTATGTACATCACGTGACCCGATGCGACGGTACAAATTGGATGGCATTACCTGATATAACTAAACCCGACCATGTGATATTTATGTACATCACGTGACCCGATGCGACGATACAGATTGGATGGCATTACCTGAAATAACTAAGCCGGACCACGTGATATTTATGTACATCACATGACCCGATGCGACGATACAGATTGGATGGCACTATCTTGTATAACTAAGCCGGACCACGTGATGTTTATGTACATCACGTGACCCGTTGCGACAATACAGATTGGATGGCATTATCCTGTATAACTAAGCCGGACCATGAGATATTTATTTTCTTCACATAACCCCATGCGACGATACAGATTGGATGACATAATCTTGTATAACTATGCTGGACCATGTGATATTTATGTACATCACGTGACCCGATGCGACGATACAGATTGGATGGCATTACCTGATATAACTAAGCCGGACCACGTTATATTTATGTATATCACATGACCCGATGCGACGATACAGATTGGATGGCACTATCTTGTATAACTAAGCCGGACCACGTGATATTTATGTAGATCACGTGACCCGATGCGACGATACAGATTGGATGGCATTACCTGATATAAGTAAGCCGGACCACGTGATATTTATGTAGATCACGTGACCCGATGCGACGATACAGATTGGATTGCATTACCTGATATAACTAAGCCGGACCACGTGATATTTATGTACATCACATGACCCGATGCGACGATACAGATTGGATGGCATTACCTGATATAAGTAAGCCGGACCATGTGATATTTATGTAGATCACGTGACCCGATGCGACGATACAGATTGGATGGCATTACCTGATATAAGTAAGCCGGACCACGTGATATTTATGTACATCACGTGACCCGATGCGACGATACAGATTGGATGGCATTACCTGATATAACTAAGCTGACCACGTTATATTTATCTACATTACGTGACCCGATGCGACGATACAGATTGGATGGCATTACCTGATATAACTATGCTGGACCACGTGATATTTATGTACATCACGTGACCCGATGCGACGATACAGATTGGATGACATAATCTTGTATAACTATGCTGGACCACGTGATATTTATGTACATCACGTGACCTAATGCGACGATACAGATTGGATGACATAATCTTGTATAACGAAGCCGGACCACGTGATATTTATAGACATCACGTGACCCGATGCGACAATACAGATTGTATGGCATTATCTTGTATAACTAAGCCGGACCACGAGATATTTATTTTCTTCACATAACCCCATGCGACGATACAGATTGTATGGCATTACCTGACATAACGAAGCCGGACCACGTGATATTTATGTACATCACGTGACCCGATGCGATGATATAGATTGTATGACATTATTTTGTATAACTAAGCTGACCACGTAATATTTATGTACATCACGTGACCCGATGCGACGGTACAGATTGGATGGCATTACCTGATATAACTAAACCGGACCATGTGATATTTATGTACATCACGTGACCCGATGCGACGATACAGATTGGATGGCATTACCTGATATAACTAAGCCCGACCACGTGATATTTATGTACATCACATGACCCGATGCGACGATACAGATTGGATGGCATTACCTGATATAATTAAGCTGGACCACGTGATATTTATGTACATCACGTGACCTAATGCGACGATACAGATTGGATAATCTTGTATAACTATGCTGGACCACGTGATATTTATGTACATCACGTGACCCGTTGCGACAATACAGATTGGATGGCATTATCCTGTATAACTAAGCCGGACCATGAGATATTTATTTTCTTCACATAACCCCATGCGACGATACAGATTGGATGGCATTACCTGATATAACTAAACCCGACCATGTGATATTTATGTACATCACGTGACCCGATGCGACGATACAGATTGGATGGCATTACCTGATATAACTAAGCCGGACCACGTGATATTTATGTACATCACATGACCCGATGCGACGATACAGATTGGGTGGCACTATCTTGTATAACTAAGCCGGACCACGTGATATTTATGTAGATCACGTGACCCGATGCGACGATACAGATTGGATGGCATTACCTGATATAAGTAAGCCGGACCACGTGATATTTATGTACATCACGTGACCCGATGCGACGATACAGATTGGATGGCATTACCTGATATAACTAAGCCGGACCACGTGATATTTATGTACATCACATGACCCGATGCGACGATACAGATTGGATGGCATTACCTGATATAAGTAAGCCGGACCATGTGATATTTATGTAGATCACGTGAACCGATGCGACGATACAGATTGGATGGCATTACCTGATATAACTAAGCTGACCACGTTATATTTATCTACATTACGTGACCCGATGCGACGATACAGATTGGATGGCATTACCTGATATAACTATGCTGGACCACGTGATATTTATGTACATCACGTGACCCGATGCGACGATACAGATTGGATGACATAATCTTGTATAACTATGCTGGACCACGTGATATTTATGTACATCACGTGACCTAATGCGACGATACAGATTGGATGACATAATGTTGTATAACGAAGCCGGACCACGTGATATTTATAGACATCACGTGACCCGATGCGACAATACAGATTGTATGGCATTATCTTGTATAACTAAGCCGGACCACGAGATATTTATTTTCTTCACATAACCCCATGCGACGATACAGATTGTATGGCATTACCTGACATAACGAAGCCGGACCACGTGATATTTATGTACATCACGTGACCCGATGCGATGATATAGATTGTATGACATTATTTTGTATAACTAAGCTGACCACGTAATATTTATGTACATCACGTGACCCGATGCGACGGTACAGATTGGATGGCATTACCTGATATAACTAAACCGGACCATGTGATATTTATGTACATCACGTGACCCGATGCGACGATACAGATTGGATGGCATTACCTGATATAACTAAGCCCGACCACGTGATATTTATGTACATCACATGACCCGATGCGACGATACAGATTGGATGGCATTACCTGATATAATTAAGCTGGACCACGTGATATTTATGTACATCACGTGACCTAATGCGACGATACAGATTGGATGACATAATCTTGTATAACTATGCTGGACCACGTGATATTTATGTACATCACGTGACCCGTTGCGACAATACAGATTGGATGGCATTATCCTGTATAACTAAGCCGGACCATGAGATATTTATTTTCTTCACATAACCCCATGCGACGATACAGATTGGATGGCATTACCTGATATAACTAAACCCGACCATGTGATATTTATGTACATCACGTGACCCGATGCGACGATACAGATTGGATGGCATTACCTGATATAACTAAGCCGGACCACGTGATATTTATGTACATCACATGACCCGATGCGACGATACAGATTCGGTGGCACTATCTTGTATAACTAAGCCGGACCACGTGATATTTATGTAGATCACGTGACCCGATGCGACGATACAGATTGGATGGCATTACCTGATATAAGTAAGCCGGACCACGTGATATTTATGTACATCACGTGACCCGATGCGACGATACAGATTGGATGGCATTACCTGATATAACTTAGCCGGACCACGTGATATTTATGTACATCACATGACCCGATGCGACGATACAGATTGGATGGCACTATCTTGTATAACTAAGCCGGACCACGTGATATTTATGTAGATCACGTGACCCGATGCGACGATACAGATTGGATGGCATTACCTGATATAAGTAAGCCGGACCACGTGATATTTATGTACATCACGTGACCCGATGCGACGATACAGATTGTATGGCATTACCTGAAATAACTAAGCCGACCACGTGATATTTATGTACATCACGTGACCCGATGCGACGATACACATTGGATGGCATTATCTTGTATAACTATGCTGGACCACGTGATATTTATGTACATCACGTGACCCGATGCGACGATACAGATTGGATGACATAATCTTGTATAACGAAGCTGGACCACGTGATATTTATAGACATCACGTGACCCGATGCGACAATACAGATTGTATGGCATTATCTTGTATAACTAAGCCGGACCACGAGATATTTATTTTCTTCACATAACCCCATGCGACGATACAGATTGTATGGCTTTACCTGACATAACGAAGCCGGACCACGTGATATTTATGTACATCACGTGACCCGATGCGATGATATAGATTGTATGACATTATTTTGTATAACTAAGCTGACCACGTAATATTTATGTACATCACGTGACCCGATGCGACGGTACAGATTGGATGGCATTACCTGATATAACTAAACATGACCATGTGATATTTATGTACATCACGTGACCCGATGCGACGATACAGATTGGATGGCATTACCTGATATAACTAAGCCCGACCACGTGATATTTATGTACATCACATGACCCGATGCGACGATACAGATTGGATGGCATTACCTGATATAATTAAGCTGGACCACGTGATATTTATGTACATCACGTGACCTAATGCGACGATACAGATTGGATGACATAATCTTGTATAACTATGCTGGACCACGTGATATTTATGTACATCACGTGACCCGTTGCGACAATACAGATTGGATGGCATTATCTTGTATAACTAAGTCGGGCCACGAGATATTTATTTTCTTCACATAACCCCATGCGACGATACAGATTGGATGGCATTACCTGATATAACTAAACCCGACCATGTGATATTTATGTACATCACGTGACCCGATGCGACGATACAGATTGGATGGCATTACCTGATATAACTAAGCCGGACCACGTGATATTTATGTACATCACATGACCCGATGCGACGATACAGATTGGATGGCACTATCTTGTATAACTAAGCCGGACCACGTGATATTTATGTAGATCACGTGACCCGATGCGACGATACAGATTGGATGGCATTACCTGATATAAGTAAGCCGGACCACGTGATATTTATGTAGATCACGTGACCCGATGCGACGATACAGATTGGATGGCATTACCTGATATAACTAAGCCGGACCACGTGATATTTATGTACATCACATGACCCGATGCGACGATACAGATTGGATGGCATTACCTGATATAAGTAAGCCGGACCATGTGATATTTATGTAGATCACGTGACCCGATGCGACGATACAGATTGGATGGCATTACCTGATATAAGTAAGCCGGACCACGTGATATTTATGTACATCACGTGACCCGATGCGACGATACAGATTGGATGGCATTACCTGATATAACTAAGCTGACCACGTTATATTTATCTACATTACGTGACCCGATGCGACGATACAGATTGGATGGCATTACCTGATATAACTATGCTGGACCACGTGATATTTATGTACATCACGTGACCCGATGCGACGATACAGATTGGATGACATAATCTTGTATAACTATGCTGGACCACGTGATATTTATGTACATCACGTGACCTAATGCGACGATACAGATTGGATGACATAATCTTGTATAACGAAGCCGGACCACGTGATATTTATAGACATCACGTGACCCGATGCGACAATACAGATTGTATGGCATTATCTTGTATAACTAAGCCGGACCACGAGATATTTATTTTCTTCACATAACCCCATGCGACGATACAGATTGTATGGCATTACCTGACATAACGAAGCCGGACCACGTGATATTTATGTACATCACGTGACCCGATGCGATGATATAGATTGTATGACATTATTTTGTATAACTAAGCTGACCACGTAATATTTATGTACATCACGTGACCCGATGCGACGGTACAGATTGGATGGCATTACCTGATATAACTAAACCGGACCATGTGATATTTATGTACATCACGTGACCCGATGCGACGATACAGATTGGATGGCATTACCTGATATAACTAAGCCCGACCACGTGATATTTATGTACATCACATGACCCGATGCGACGATACAGATTGGATGGCATTACCTGATATAATTAAGCTGGACCACGTGATATTTATGTACATCACGTGACCTAATGCGACGATACAGATTGGATGACATAATCTTGTATAACTATGCTGGACCACGTGATATTTATGTACATCACGTGACCCGTTGCGACAATACAGATTGGATGGCATTATCCTGTATAACTAAGCCGGACCATGAGATATTTATTTTCTTCACATAACCCCATGCGACGATACAGATTGGATGGCATTACCTGATATAACTAAACCCGACCATGTGATATTTATGTACATCACGTGACCCGATGCGACGATACAGATTGGATGGCATTACCTGATATAACTAAGCCGGACCACGTGATATTTATGTACATCACATGACCCGATGCGACGATACAGATTGGGTGGCACTATCTTGTATAACTAAGCCGGACCACGTGATATTTATGTAGATCACGTGACCCGATGCGACGATACAGATTGGATGGCATTACCTGATATAAGTAAGCCGGACCACGTGATATTTATGTAGATCACGTGACCCGATGCGACGATACAGATTGGATGGCATTACCTGATATAACTAAGCCGGACCACGTGATATTTATGTACATCACATGACCCGATGCGACGATACAGATTGGATGGCACTATCTTGTATAACTAAGCCGGACCACATGATATTTATGTAGATCACGTGACCCGATGCGACGATACAGATTGGATGGCATTACCTGATATAAGTAAGCCGGACCACGTGATATTTATGTACATCACGTGACCCGATGCGACGATACAGATTGTATGGCATTACCTGAAATAACTAAGCCGACCACGTGATATTTATGTACATCACGTGACGCGATGCGACAATACAGATTGAATGGCATTACCTGATATAACTAAGGTGGACCAGGTGACATTTATGTACATCACGAGACCCGATGCCATGATACAGATTGGATGGCATTACCTGAAATAACTAAGCCGACCACGTGATATTTATGTACATCACGTGACGCGATGCGACAATACAGATTGGATGGCATTACCTGATATAACTACGGTGGACCAAGTGACATTTATGTACATCACGAGACCCGATGCCACGATACAGATTGGATGGCATTACCTGATATAACTAAGCCGGACCACGTGATATTTATGTACATCGCGTGACCCGATGCGATGATACAGATTGGATGGCATTACCTGATATAACTAAGCTGACCACGTTATATTTATCTACATTACGTGACCCGATGCGACGATACAGATTGGATGGCATTACCTGATATAACGAAGCCGGACCACGTGATATTTATGTACATCACGTTACCCGATGCGACGATACAGATTGGATGGCACTATCTTGTATAACTAAGCCGTACCACGTGATATTTATGTAGATCACGTGACCCGATGCGACAATACAGATTGGATGGCACTATCTTGTATAACTAAGCCGTACCACGTGATATTTATGTACATCACGTGACCCGATGCGACGATACAGATTGTATGGCACTATCTTGTATAACTAAGCCGTACCACGTGATATTTATGTACATCACGTGACCCGATGCGACAATACAGATTGGATGACATTACCTGATATAACTAAGCCCGACCACGTGATATTTATGTACATCACGTGACCCGATGCGACGATACAGATTGGATGGCACTATCTGATATAACTAACCCGGAACACGTGATATTTATGTACATCACGTCACCCGATGCGACGACACAGATTGGATGGCATTACCTGATATAACTAAGCGGACCACCTGATATTTATGTACATCACGTGACCTAATGCGACGATCCAGATTGGATGGCATTACCTGATATAACTAAGCGGACCACCTGATATTTATGTAGATCACGTGACCCGATGCGACGATACAGATTGGATGACATAATCTTGTATAACTATGCTGGACCACGTGATATTTATGTACATCACGTGACCCGATGCGACGATACAGATTGGATGACATAATCTTGTATAACTATGCTGGACCACGTGATATTTATATACATCACGTGACCCGATGCGACGATACAGATTGGTTGGCATTACCTGATATAACTAAGCCGGACCACGTGATATTTATGTACATCACGAGACCCGATGCGACGACATAGATTGGATGGCATTACCTGATATAACTAAGCCGGACCACGTGACATTTATGTACATCACGTGACCCGATGCGACGATACAGATTGGATGGCATTATCTGATATAACTAACCCGGAACACGTGATATTTATGTACATCACGTCACCCGAGCGACGACACAGATTGGATGGCATTACCTGATATAACTAAGCGGACCACCTGATATTTATGTACATCACGTGACCTAATGCGACGATACAGGTTGGATGGCATTACCTGATATAACTAAGTGGACCACCTGATATTTATGTACAACACGTGACCCGATGCGACGATACACATTGGATGGCATTATCTTGTATAACTATGCTGGACCACGTGATATTTATGTACATCACGTGACCCGATGCGACGATACAGATTGGATGACATAATCTTGTATAACGAAGCTGGACCACGTGATATTTATAGACATCACGTGACCCGATGCGACAATACAGATTGTATGGCATTATCTTGTATAACTAAGCCGGACCACGAGATATTTATTTTCTTCACATAACCCCATGCGACGATACAGATTGTATGGCATTACCTGACATAACGAAGCCGGACCACGTGATATTTATGTACATCACGTGACCCGATGCGATGATATAGATTGTATGACATTATTTTGTATAACTAAGCTGACCACGTAATATTTATGTACATCACGTGACCCGATGCGACGTTACAGATTGGATGGCATTACCTGATATAACTAAACAGGACCATGTGATATTTATGTACATCACGTGACCCGATGCGACGATACAGATTGGATGGCATTACCTGATATAACTAAGCCCGACCACGTGATATTTATGTACATCACATGACCCGATGCGACGATACAGATTGGATGGCATTACCTGATATAATTAAGCTGGACCACGTGATATTTATGTACATCACGTGACCTAATGCGACGATACAGATTGGATGACATAATCTTGTATAACTATGCTGGACCACGTGATATTTATGTACATCACGTGACCCGTTGCGACAATACAGATTGGATGGCATTATCTTGTATAACTAAGTCGGGCCACGAGATATTTATTTTCTTCACATAACCCCATGCGACGATACAGATTGGATGGCATTACCTGATATAACTAAACCCGACCATGTGATATTTATGTACATCACGTGACCCGATGCGACGATACAGATTGGATGGCATTACCTGATATAACTAAGCCGGACCACGTGATATTTATGTACATCACATGACCCGATGCGACGATACAGATTGGATGGCACTATCTTGTATAACTAAGCCGGACCACGTGATATTTATGTAGATCACGTGACCCGATGCGACGATACAGATTGGATGGCATTACCTGATATAAGTAAGCCGGACCACGTGATATTTATGTAGATCACGTGACCCGATGCGACGATACAGATTGGATGGCATTACCTGATATAACTAAGACGGACCACGTGATATTTATGTACATCACATGACCCGATGCGACGATACAGATTGGATGGCATTACCTGATATAAGTAAGCCGGACCATGTGATATTTATGTAGATCACGTGACCCGATGCGACGATACAGATTGGATGGCATTACCTGATATAAGTAAGCCAGACCACGTGATATTTATGTACATCACGTGACCCGATGCGACGATACAGATTGGATGGCATTACCTGATATAACTAAGCTGACCATGTGATATTTATGTACATCACGTTACCCGATGCGACAATACAGATTGGATGGCACTATCTTGTATAACTAAGCCGTACCACGTGATATTTATGTACATCACGTGACCCGATGCGACGATACAGATTGTATGGGACTATCTTGTATAACTAAGCCATACCACGTGATATTTATGTACATCACGTGACCCGATGCGACGATACAGATTGGATGGCACTATCTTGTATAACTAAGCCGTACCACATGATATTTATGTACATCACGTGACCCGATGCGACGATACAGATTGTATGGCACTATCTTGTATAACTAAGCCGTACCACGTGATATTTATGTACATCACGTGACCCAATGCGACAATACAGATTTTATGACATTACCTGATATAACTAAGCTGGACCACGTGATATTTATGTACATCACGTGACCCGATGCAACGATACAGATTGTTTGGTATTATCTTGCATAACTAAGCCCGACCACGTGATATTTATGTACATCACGTGACCCGATGCAACGATACAGATTGGATGACATAATCTTGTATAACGAAGCCGGACCACGTGATATTTATGTACATCACGTGACCCGATGCGACGATACAGATTGGATGGCATTACCTGATATAACTAAGCCGGACCACGTGATATTTATGTACATCACGAGACCCGATGCGAAGACACAGATTGGATGGCATTACCTGATATAACTAAGCCGGACCACGTGACATTTATGTACATCACGTGACCCGATGCGACGATACAGATTGGATGGCATTATCTGATATAACTAACCCGGAACACGTGATATTTATGTACATCACGTCACCCGATGCGACGACACAGATTGGATGGCATTACCTGATATAACTAAGCGGACCACCTGATATTTATGTACATCACGTGACCTAATGCGACGATACAGATTGGATGGCATTACCTGATATAACTAAGCTGACCAACTGATATTTATGTAGATCACGTGACCCGATGCGACGATACAGATTGGATGACATAATCTTGTATAAGTATGCTGGACCACGTGATATTTATGTACATCACGTGACCCGATGCGACGATACAGATTGGATGACATAATCTTGTATAACTATGCTGGACCACGTGATATTTATGTACATCACGTGACCCGATGCGACGATACAGATTGGATGGCATTACCTGATATAACTAAGCCGGACCACGTGATATTTATGTACATCACGAGACCCGATGCGACGACACAGATTGGATGGCATTATCTGATATAACTAACCCGGAACACGTGATATTTATGAACAACACGTGACCCGATGCGACGATACAGATTGGATGGCATTATCTTGTATAACTATGCTGGACCACGTGATATTTATGTACATCACGTGACCCGATGCGACGATACAGATTGGATGACATAATCTTGTATAACTATGCTGGACTACGTGATATTTATGTACATCACGTGACCTAATGCGACGATACAGATTGGATGACATAATCTTGTATAACGAAGCCGGACCACGTGATATTTATAGACATCACGTGACCCGATGCGACAATACAGATTGTATGGCATTATCTTGTATAACTAAGCCGGACCACGAGATATTTATTTTCTTCACATAACCCCATGCGACGATACAGATTGTATGGCATTACCTGACATAACGAAGCCGGACCACGTGATATTTATGTACATCACGTGACCCGATGCGATTATATAGATTGTATGACATTATTTTGTATAACTAAGCTGACCACGTAATATTTATGTACATCACGTGACCCGATGCGATGGTACAGATTGGATGGCATTACCTGATATAACTAAACCGGACCATGTGATATTTATGTACATCACGTGACCCGATGCGACGATACAGATTGGATGGCATTACCTGATATAACTAAGCCCGACCACGTGATATTTATGTACATCACATGACCCGATGCGATGATACAGATTGGATGGCATTACCTGATATAATTAAGCTGGACCACGTGATATTTATGTACATCACGTGACTTAATGCGACGATACAGATTGGATGACATAATCTTGTATAACTATGCTGGACCACGTGATATTTATGTACATCACGTGACCCGTTGCGACAATACAGATTGGATGGCATTATCTTGTATAACTAAGCCGGACCACAAGATATTTATTTTCTTCACATAACCCCATGCGACGATACAGATTGGATGGCATTACCTGATATAACTAAACCCGACCATGTGATATTTATGTACATCACGTGACCCGATGCGACGATACAGATTGGATGGCATTACCTGATATAACTAAGCCGGACCACGTGATATTTATGTACATCACATGACCCGATGCGACGATACAGATTGGATGGCACTATCTTGTATAACTAAGCCGGACCACGTGATATTTATGTAGATCACGTGACCCGATGCGACGATACAGATTGGATGGCATTACCTGATATAAGTAAGCCGGACCACGTGATATTTATGTACATCACGTGACCCGATGCGACGATACAGATTGTATGGCATTACCTGAAATAACTAAGCCGACCACGTGATATTTATGTACATCACGTGACGCGATGCGACAATATAGATTGAATGGCATTACCTGATATAACTAAGGTGGACCAGGTGACATTTATGTACATCACGAGACCCGATGCCACGATACAGATTGGATGGCATTACCTGAAATAACTAAGCCGACCACGTGATATTTATGTACATCACGTGACCCGTTGCGACAATACAGATTGGATGGCATTATCTTGTATAACTAAGCCGGACCACGAGATATTTATTTTCTTCACATAACCCCATGCGACGATACAGATTGTATGGCATTACCTGACATAACGAAGCCGGACCACGTGATATTTATGTACATCACGTCACCTGATGCGACGATATAGATTGTATGGCATTATTTTGTATAACTAAGCGGACCACCTGATATTTATGTACATCACGTGACCCGATGCGACGGTACAGATTGGATGGCATTACCTGATATAACTAAACCCGACCATGTGATATTTATGTACATCACGTGACCCGATGCGACGATACAGATTGGATGGCATTACCTGATATAACTAAGCCGGACCACGTGATATTTATGTACATCACATGACCCGATGCGACGATACAGATTGGATGGCACTATCTTGTATAACTAAGCCGGACCACGTGATATTTATGTAGATCACGTGACCCGATGCGACGATACAGATTGGATGGCATTACCTGATATAAGTAAGCCGGACCACGTGATATTTATGTACATCACGTGACCCGATGCGACGATACAGATTGTATGGCATTACCTGAAATAACTAAGCCGACCACGTGATATTTATGTACATCACGTGACGCAATGCGACAATACAGATTGAATGGCATTACCTGATATAACTAAGGTGGACCAAGTGACATTTATGTACATCACGTGACCCGATGCCACGATACAGATTGGATGGCATTACCTGAAATAACTAAGCCGACCACGTGATATTTATGTACATCACGTGACGCGATGCCACGATACAGATTGGATGGCATTACCTGATATAACTAAGCCGGACCACGTGATATTTATGTACATCACGTGACCCGATGCGATGATACTGATTGGATGGCATTACCTGATATAACTAAGCTGACCACGTTATATTTATCTACATTACTTGACCCGATGCGACGATACAGATTGGATGGCATTACCTGATATAACGAAGCCGGACCACGTGATATTTATGTACATCACGTGACCCGATGCGACGGTACAGATTGGATGGCACTATCTTGTTTAACTAAGCCGTACCACGTGATATTTATGTACATCACGTGACCAGATGCGACGATACAGATTGGATGGCACTATCTTGTATAACTAAGCCGTACCACGTGATATTTATGTACATCACGTGACCCGATGCGACGATACAGATTGTATGGCACTATCTTGTATAACTAAGCCATACCACGTGATATTTATGTACATCACGTGACCCGATGCGACGATACAGATTGGATGGCACTATCTTGTATAACTAAGCCGTACCACGTGATATTTATGTACATCACGTGACCCTATGCGACGATACAGATTGGATGGCATTACCTGATATAACTAACCCGGAACACGTGATATTTATGTACATCACGTGACCCGATGCGACGATACAGATTGGATGGCATTACCTGATATAACTAAGCCGGACCACGTGATATTTATGTACATCACGTGACCCGATGCGACGATACATATTGGATGGCATTATCTGATATAACTAAGCTCGACCACGTGATATTCATGTACATCACGTGACCGATGTGACGATACAGATTGGATGGCATTACCTGATATAACTAAGCCCAACCACGTGATATTTATGTACATCACGTGACCCAATGCGGCGTTACAGATTGGATGGCATTACCTGATATAACTAAGCTGGACCACGTGATATTTATGTACATCTTGTGACCCGATGCGACGATACAGATTGGATGGCATTACCTGATATAACTAAGCCAGACCACGTGATATTTATGTTCATCACGTGACCCAATGCGGCGATACAGATTGGATGGCATTACCTGATATAACTAAGCCGGACCATGTGATATTTATGTACATCACGTGACCCGATGCGACGATACAGATTGGATGGTATTACCTGATATAACTAAGCCGGACCTCGTGATATTTATGTACATCATGTGACCCGATGCGACGATACAGATTGGATGGCACTATCTTGTATAACTAATCCGAACCAAGTGATGTTTATTTACACCACGTGACCCGGCATGAAGATACAGTCCAATGGGACAATTTGTTTATATCATGTGACCTTTTGTCAATGTGTCGATTGGACGCTGACGCTTTCTATTACTCAAACACTACCATTCCGATTACTCTGCTTATAATACCCCAGCGTGGGTCCCTTGTGTATAAACGCCACCAGTTCTTATTAGGCCTGAATAGATCATGTGACCCGTATTTACATCATGTGATCTGCTCTTCCGACCAGTGTCGAAGTCAAATAATTGGATATGATCATTTGCAATTATTATCTGATGATCTAGTCATCGGTTGACTGATAAAGGGTAAATTGGAAGCAATTAAATGCGCACAACTGCCAACCCACCACACACATACACTGATTCACATAATGCACACACTTGTATGCTTACACATAGACGTCCACTTGCGTCCTCACATACATACATACAAACATTTTCTACAATAATGCACAGACGCACATATGCGAACGCATATGTATATAATGCTTCCTATTTACAATAAGTTAATAAAGGTCTTTTTAACTAATAATTATGATGTAATAGGTACTTAAACGAGATCTAAGGTTTAGAACATAGTGGACATGTCATGTTTGGTATCATACTAAATCCCTGTTTGTTTGCAGACTCCCGTTCCTATCGGCAAAGGAGTTGCATCTTGCGTCCGCTAGTTATGGATGATAGGGAGTTATTGCATAGAATGTTATTATCTGTATGCAGTGTTGTAGCTAGTATTAACCAGTTGTTCGGCGGGAAAACTACACAAAGAGACCATTGGAGAACTGAGCCATGCCCCTGATGACACCGTATGAATCAACCAATGACAAGACAATCCAAAAGCAAGAACCAATGGAAACCTGTGTACTAGTTTCTTTGTTAACGTAGAACTCTGTAGGATATATAAACTGCGTCCCGATCCCAGTGTTCAGACATCCACTTTGATGATCACAGACTTCTGGATTGATGACTGTATACTGGGACCAGTGCGCATGTATCGGCTTGTACTATTATTGATTGCTTTTTACTCTGTATTTTACTGTAAGTCACTTTTTGGTTATGTACCTTGTAAGGCGCTGTGGAACACTTGTGGCACCATATAAATAAACAATAATAATAATAATAATAATTACCATGTTACTTTTTCATTACATAAATAAAGTTTTGTGCTTTGGAACCACACGATTGGAACGGAAAGCAAATCTTTCTTAAGCGACTTGCAGCGCTAAATAGCGACTATTAGGAATCAATAGATGGGGGCTTGGCTTTGAATTCACGATACCGGAAATTACTCAATGCTACCGGATTTCGATTCCTCAACAAAGGGTGGATGCGTCATATATGGGTAAGAACATAATGTGTTTTATGCCTGTTTTATACTCAGTGTTGTGAAATCGAATATCCATTTTTGGGTGATTTAAGGAGCGCTGACTAGAATCCAGGGACAAGGGGGAAAAGTCCATTTCTTTTATTGTCACTTTGTGCTGCAATAGGCGATTCGCAAATAGCGTATGCATCTTCCCTGTATCGCTGCTGCATGTTTAAACAATTGTTTTGATAGATAGTCTGATTAGTTAGTAGAACACCTCTGAATAGGTACTGCCAAGAGGAAAGTATTTTTCTGGCCAGAAAACAAAGGTATATGAATGTGAACTTGTGCTTGTGATGCGAAAAAAGAAAAACGAAAAAGGAAGTGGAAATTGGCGAGGGTAGTGGAGTGCATAGCAGTAAAAGACTGAACCCCCAGAGTACCAAGACCATAAGCCCCGTAGTTGACCCTGAACATAGCAATGTGGCAGGTATACATCCGGTCCATACAATAACTATTCCCCATGGGAAACCGGATAGAGAGGGTTTGGTTCCCATGAGGGATGCAACAATGCATTGTCCCTGGATGAGAGCAGAGTTACATTCCATAATGTCAGACTTTCCCGATTATAGGAAAGAGTTAGCCAAGTGCCAGAAGTTTGTTAAGGATTTAGGTAATTCTCATGAGCCAACTAATAAAGATTGGCGAGTGGTATTAAGGGCATGTCTCCCTCCCAATACCGATGTGACAAAGTTTATCACGGCATGTGTATTGTATGAAGATGTATCCAAAACTGACGAGGATAATCAGACTAACATTCAACATATAGTCACACAATTGGCCATATATTTTCCAGGGGTAGTTAACTGGAGCAAGATCTTCACTATTAAACAAAAAGATAGTACCTGCGGCAGACTATTTCACCAGGGTGCTGCAGACAATATCCCAGTACACTGGGATAGAAAATATAAAAGATGATATACACCACAGGGAGGTAGCAGTAACGATACTCATGGATGGTCTCAAAGACACTATAAAAACCATGGCGCAAACCTCTCAGCCTAACTGGAGAGGAATTACTATAGATGCTCTTAGAGAGTCAGCAATAGACCATGACAAGAACATTGGCAGGAAGAAAGAGGTACTGAGTGAAAAGTTAATGGCAGTGAGTAGTCAGGCTGTAGAGGGATCACATACACAGCCATAGTCTTACAACACATACCAGCAATGGGGTAATACAGTAAGATGTTTCAATTGTAATAGAATAGGACTCATACAGAAGCACTGTAGATTGAAAAATCAGGGGCCATCTAGGAAAGAAACACCAAGGTACACTCAGAAAGGGTACTGACAAAGTTCAGGGAATTTCCAAAGGTCACCCACTCACATAGTGACAGCCAATGTTCTGCTGGAGGATGATAGTCAGTGCTAGGGGTTAGGTCATACCTGTAGTCTACAGCCAGTCAGGTTAACTGAGAATACTAGGGAAGAACCTACAATGACAGTTGATATATCTGGTACTAAACATACTTTTCTTTCAGACACAGGCAGGGTTGGACTGGCCCACAGGGGCACAGTATTAATCCCTGGTGGGCCCCACTGCCTGTGGGCCCATGCCCCTCTTCTAGGAGGCAGGTTCCAGACCTGAAATTATAGATTGTTACTCTATAAGTTGGTCAGTTATCTAGTGGAGCAGTACCACTGATCAACATGGGGACTTGGTTTCCTTCTATAGAAAAAACTACACCAAGATTTGCCTAATGGTGGCTGGCCATACCACCTCTGGTGCATGACCACACCCCTTATGCATGTGCCCATACCACTGCATTCCCTCGGTGGGCCCTTCATGCACCAGTCCAACACTGGACACAGGTGCGACCAGATCTGTGTTAAATTCTCCATCTAATTTACAGGTTACTAGGTGCAGCATTGTCCTCTAACCAAATCTGCAGAGGTTACTATCGGGCCGCTGCAAACCAAGCATTCCTTTCTCCTGGCAGTGGCGGCTCTTACTAACCTGCTGGGAAGGGATTTGTAGTGTAAAATGGGATGTGTCATTTACTGTACCCCTGATTGTATATTCCTAGATATCCCAGAGAAGGTTGCACATGAGGTAAAGGATATATTGGACACTCCACAAAGGTTAATGCTTCACTCTACCATTTTGGAACAAAGCTCAACCCAAGTAAAAGAGATGTTATCTCAAATATCGGGTTCACTTTGGACCAAGGATGGACAGGTCACTGGATTGATGGCAAATGTATCTCCTGTAATGGTAAATTTAAAAAGTGGTAGGCAAGCTCCAAAAATCCCTCATAACCCGTTAAAACCAGGAGGTAGAGTTAGTGGTTTATCCCATAATTGAGAGGTTGTTACAACAGGGGATTTTAATTCATACAGCTAGCCCAGCCAATAGTCCAATTTTTCCAGTAAAGAATGCTGGGGGGAGGGGCTATAGATTAGTACAAGACCTTAGGGGTGTAAACAAAGTAGTTGAGAGCCAATTCCCCATAGTGCCCAATCCAGCTGTCATCCTCATGCATATTCCACCATCTGCAACCCACTTCACTGTCATTGACCTATGTTCTGCCTTCTTCACTGTCCCTCTTCATCCTGACTGTCAATATCTGTTTGCATTTTCCTATAGAGGGGTACAATATACATGGACACGATTTCCCCAGGGTTTCATAGATAGCCCCAGTATTTTCTCTCAGGCTTTACATGACTGTTTGCAATCTTTTCAACCAAGCAATGGGTCTGTCCTCATTCAATATGTAGATGATTTGTTGTTGTGCTCTGATTCGTTTATGTCATGTTTAAATGATACTAAACTGTTGTTGCTTCATCTCTCACAAACAGGGCACAAGGTTGCAAAGGACAAATTACAGCCATGCCAGACTAGGGTCAAGTACTTGAGACACTAAATAACCCAGGGGCTACGACACTTGACAACTGACAGAATACAGGCCATACAGACCATGACACTGCAGCAAAACCAACAGCAAATCCATACCTTCTTGGGCATGTGTGGATACTGCAGGACGTGGATCCCAGGTTTTTCTATTTTGGCTTTACCATTGCAGGACTTAGCTTCATCCTCAAAACCCAACCGTGTCATACACACTGAGGAGACAGAGCAGGCTTTCCGTAATCTTAAGGATAGTCTGACAAGAGCACCTGGCCTGGGAACACCAGATTGCGAAAGACCCTTTGAGTTATTTTGTACGGAAGCTGATGGCTGCGCAGCAGGTGTTCTCACACAAAAACATGGTGATGCCTGCAGACC
This sequence comes from Taudactylus pleione, assembly GCA_031769625.1. Lineage (NCBI taxonomy): Eukaryota > Metazoa > Chordata > Amphibia > Anura > Myobatrachidae > Taudactylus > Taudactylus pleione. Next base: position 696,745 of record JAUIMM010001435.1, on the reverse strand, counting down.
TGTAGCATACTACAGTGCACAATTGGACACTCTGGCAAGATCACTCCCAACGTGTTTAAGAAGTATAGCAGCAACCGCTCTTCTGGTAAATAAGAGCGAGGATGTAGTATTAGGTCATGATATGATTGTTTATACACCACATACTGTATTTGTTTTGCTGAATTCTGCCCAAACCAGACATGTCTCTTCAGCTAGGTTCACAAAATGGGAACTAGCTCTAATGGCACCTGCAAATATCACCATTAAAAGGTGCAATACATTAAATCCAGCAACGTACTTAACATATGTGCCTCGAGATGCACAAAGGGTGGAGGAAGGTGAGTTTTGCAAGTATACTGACACACATGATTGTATGGAGTATTTGAATCAAACTTTTACTGCAAGACCATATATACGTGATACACCATTAGAAAATGTAGATTTGAAATTTTACATGGATGGGAGTTGTCATAGACAAACTGACACAGGAGAATTATGCACAGGTTATGCTGTTGTAAATGATGAGGATGTTGTAGAAGCTGAACCACTTGGTCCACCTCACTCAACACAGATAGTTCACACGCATTAAGGAGAGCATGTGAGCTGGCAGAAGGTAAGTCAGCTAATATCTACACTGACTCTAGGTACGCCTTCGGGGTACTACATGATTTTGGGGCTCTTTGGCATCTGAGAAATTTTATGACAGCAGCAGGCACACCAGTCGCTACCAAAGGTAATAGCTGTCATCAAATGTAAAGCCCACACATGTGAAGAAGACCCGGTGGTCAATGGGCAATAACAGAGCAGATGAAGCTGCCAAATGGGCAGCTGGGTTACGCATAAACTTAACAACTGATAATGTGATGGTTTTCCAGACAATTGACATGCAGAAATTAATTGAGATGCAAAATTTGTGTTCCCTACAGGAAAAGGCGGTCTGGAGATCGAAGGGATGTGTTCAGGAGTCCTCCAGATTCTGGAGAGATGGACAAGGTAGGCTGTTGCTCCCAAGGTATATTACCCAAGCTTGGCTGAGGCAGCACACGGTCTGACTCACCTGGGAAAACAAGGTATGTGCAAGTTGGTCAGAGCATATTGGTGTGCACCAGGCTTTTCTTCTCAAGCTGGAAAGATAGCAATGTCCTGTCTGACTTGTTTGAGGAAAAATGTCGGGAAGACAATACCCACCGAGCCATCCCATATCCCTTCGACAGATGGTCCTTTTCAGGTACTACAAATTGACTTCATCCAATTACCACCTTGCAGGAATCTCGAGAATGTATTAGTTTGTACTGATGTATTTTCTAACTGGGTAGAGGCATATCCAGCTGCAATTAATACTGCTGTTTTTACTGCTAAAAAGATTGTTCAGGAATTTGTATGCAGATACAGTATCCCTAGAATCATAGAAGTGATAGGGGTACTCATTTCACTGGAGCTGTTTTCCAGAACATGTGTAAGTTAATGGGTAGCAATAGTAGATTTCACACCCCCTACCGACCACAAGCCAGCATGAAGGTGGAGAGAGTGAACGGTACTATTAAGAATAAACTGAGTAAGATCATGGCTGAAACTGAATTAGGATGGCCAGAAGCCTTACCAGTAGTCCTCCATAGCATCAGGACCACTCCTAGACCCCCTCTTAATCTGTCCTCCTTTGAGATACTGTGTGGGAGACAACCTCATTTGATTATAAGTACACAGGATGATTTGAAAAGCAATAATGAAGTTACTGTGAAATATCTTATAAAAATGAGTAAACAGCTGAAACAGCAGCAACAGAAATTGAAAATGTTATCACCTGATATGCCAGAAACAAACTGTCATGATGTTGAACTTGGAGAATTTGTTATGATCCGAAATTTCTTATGCCAGGGTTGTTGACAGATCGGTGGGAAGGACCATATCAAGTGTTACTGACAAGTACAACATCATTGTAAGTAGCAGAGAGAGATACTTGGGTCCATTCCACTCACTGCAGAAAGGTCAACTATCCGGGGGAGATACTAGGCAGAGTCGAGACAGATAACGTGGTCCTGTTGATTGAGAGCCTGTTCCGGGAGAGTTAGAGACTGCAGTGGAACACCTGAGCTAGAGAAATTTGCAGACCACTATTCCAGCAATGGAGTGGCGGGCTGGGGTTGTGTTTCTACTTCCTTTCAGGGTTCTCATCATCCTTATTTGTTTCGTGATTTTCTGTTTCTGTGACGGAGGACAGATGACGGAGAGGGAGGTTGATGGTGATATCGATGGAGTGGGGTCAGGAGAAGGAGCGATAAAACAATCAGGGCAGTATATGGCCAAACCCAGTATAGTAATTGTTAGAAGATCTGTTATCCTAAAAACTCGGAGTCAGTGTGAAGGTCTATTGTCTGAGAAATACTGTATTTGTGCAAACTGTGGATCCCTAATTGATGAAAAGTGCATCCAACGATGCCAGTCCAAGAGTAACCTGTATTTGGGCGAGCATCCTTAAGAGGATTACCATTCCTTAGTGGGTAAGGTCTTAAACCAGACTGAGTGTTGGGTTTGCACTCATGTGCCTCAGGGACAACATAATGTAGGATTAGTACCATTCCCCTTAAACGTCTCTGAGGTTCTTGAATTACAGGGGGAAAACGGTGGACAAGAAATTTAACATAACTAACCACCCTAATTTGAAGCTCCACCAGTATCATGTAGATAGATCCCTGTTATGCTTAAATGTCACTAATTTCAATAAACCAGGAAATTGGGAGGTGACTGGGAACAATCAGACAATGACCTTCTCACACAGAGCTGATAATGAACCAATAGATTCTGAACTTGTACGCAAAATGATTACGCGTGTACCTGTACCTGAAGTATCTCCCACTTGCAGTTATGTTAAAGTAATGGTTGGCAGAGTACCAATAGGGTACTGTGCAGATATTATACAACCGGAAATGTGTACCAGTCAAATGGAGGAAAGAGGGGCAGGATTCTTCATTAGAATAATGTGTTCCATGATAATGATGCATTCTATTCCTTATATACTGCCAGATGATGTGTATTTTATATGTGGAAGGAAAGCGTACAAGTGGCTCTCTCTGAGTTCAGAAGGTTTATGTTTTATTGGTAGGATGTTACCAGAGGTTATGACCCTTACACATGGTGAAATGCTTGGTATCCATAAAAACACATCATCTCCATACCTTCATACGCAGTATGAACACAGAGACAAAAGAAACATGAATCCTGGTGAAGTACATACAGCCACACAGTTGATCAGCGAAACAACTGGCTTCTAAATTTTGGTAGCATTAGATCCCACCAGGATAACTTGGGGAACATTAAATTTTAGATACATCCAAGACCTTGCTAAATTAATAGATAATATCACCGAGATGTATGATGACACATTCAGGTATACAGGTAAAGAGCTACAAGCTTATAAAAAGGAGCTAGTACAACATAGGCTAGTGCTAAACTATTTAACATCTATTACTGGTGGATATTGTGTGACTTTGGCCACCCAATTTGGTGTTGCACATATGTTACCAATAATACCAATGACCCCAAGGAAGTGATTGACCGGAAGATGGATTCTCCAGCTGAAATGGGAATTTCAAAAGAACCATAATTCCTTGCTAATTGAGACGGAGGAGAAGATAGCAGAGTGGTTCTCATGGTTGAACCCTGTAAAATGGTTCTCCGGTCTAGTAGAGTGGGCTCAGGAAATGATAACTAGTGTAGGTAAGCTCCTTATCCTTATACTTGTTGTCATCTTAGTAATTGGTTTGTGTCAGATGTGTCCCTGCTGTGTTGAAGTGTGGAAAATGTACCACTAATGTGAACAGTAAAAATGAAATCTTGATGGTGGTAGATGGTGGTGATATGGGTACTAAGGTTGATAAAGAACTGCATTACAATCCTGACATTGAATGTGCCTACAGAAAATAATATGCTAACAGGCAAAGTCATGTATAATAATAATTATTGTAAATGTTCCCTTAAACATCCTAGATAATGTAGTGTCATTCCCCCAAACTTCCTTTATAGGTTCGATGAGATCCCACATCCTACCCATGGTCCTTTATAGATCTGCTGAGTGCATATAAGGGTTGTTCTACCCTCTTGAAATGCATTATTAATGGTTCAATGACCAACTTGTGTCACACCGTTTAGAACATTGAATAACACATTATTATGCATGACTGGAAAGGTTAAGATCAGAATGTGATAGTTTTATGTTTGCTATCAAAGAGTGGACTGTCGAAGTCAAATAATTGGATATGAACGTTTGCAATTATTATCTGATGAGCTAGTCGTCGGTAGACTAATAAAGTGTAAATCGGATGCTACTTTGCGTTGGCGCAATCCAATGCACACAACTGTGAACCCACCACACACATACACTGATTCACATAATGCACACACATGGACTTGTATGCTTACACATAGATGCTCGTATGTGTAACCACATGCGTACACATAGATGCCCACATGCGTCCTCACATACATACATACGAACATTTCCTACATTAATGCAGAGACACACATATGCGAACGCATATGTATATAATGCTTCCTATTTACAATAAGTTAATAAAGGTCTTTTTAACTAATAATTATGATGTAATAGGTACTTAAACGAGATCTAAGGTTTAGAACATAGTGGACATGTCATGTTTGGTATCATACTAAATCCCTGTTTGTTTGCAGACTCCCGTTCCTAGGAGGAGTTGCATCTTGCATCCGCTAGTTATGGATGTTAGGGAGTTATTGCATTGAATGTTAGTATCTATATGCAGTGTTGTAGCTAGTATTAACCAGTTGTTCGGTGGGAAGCTACACAAAGAGACCGTTGGAGAACTAAGGCATGCCCCTGATGACACCGTATGAATCAACCAATGACAAGACAATCCAGAAGTAAGAACCAATGGAAACCTGTAATAAACTAGTTCCTTTGTTAACGTAGAACTCTGTAAGGTATATAAGCTGCGTCCCGATCCCAGTGTTCAGACATCCTCATTGATGATCAGAGACCTCTGGATTCATGACTGTATACTGGGACCAGTGCGCATGCGTATGTATCAGCTTGTACTATTATTGATTGCTTTTTACTCTAGTTATATCTTTAACCGTGTTACTTTTTCATTACATAAATAACTTTTTGTGCTTTGGAACCACACGATTGGACTGGAAAGCAATTATTTCTTAAGCGACTTGCAGTGCCAAATAGCGGCTAGAGACTATTAGGAATCTATACCAGTTAGACCGGGTATGTATATACATTTAAATACTGTTTTTTATTTGAAGCAGCGATGTTGTTTGCACCATATGAATTTTAGATACTTTATGAGTTTCTTAATTTATTGATAATGATGAAATTGTATATGACTTTGTTATGTTTACAATGAGCTACAGCTGCTAATTATTTTAATTACACAATGGACATTGGGGAGCATGCTCCTGAGGGTTGTGGGCTATTCCACAGCGAAACGCGTCTAGCACCCCACGAACATTGGCTACTACACCATCGAGCCCTTAACTTATTGTTTTCCAGACCAGCATCAGTCACTTTCTAGCCATGGCTCTCACTATCCACACGCCATCTCTGCTTGGCAGTACCTCCCTGGCAAGTTCAGCCCACAATGTTTATAGGAAAATGAGGGATTCCCATATTGTTTCACCCTATTTATCCACATCAGCGCAGGCTGAGAAGTCCGGTATTGGTCTTACTTTCCTACTCTACCAGAATAGCCAGGAGGCATCTGAAAATCAAGTGCTGCTCCTGGCAGTCCGGAAGAGTGGGCAAGCCTCCTGGAGTTGGCCGCTACCCACACGCACCCCCCCTCCCCCTGAAGCCGGGGAGCTTTGCTGTCATGTTTGTACTTCTATGACCGGATGACTTCACCTTCCCAGGTGATCACAGATTATTGGAATATCAGGGATTCCTTCTTACCGTCATTAACTGCCTGTTACTGACTTTGACCACTGTGTAGTGGATGGGTAACAAACTACCACCACCAAGTTCCTGCTATCAGCACTTTGAACTGCTTTCTTCCACCCAGGCTCCTATACTGGCACCTGAAATCACTTCCCCCAGGCTCCTATACTGGCACCTGCCAATGCTTACTTCTGGGTTTGTGTGGGCACATTGCTGCAGCCTGATTAGTGTTGGCTAACTTCCACTGGTCATTTACCTTGAACATTGAAGGGCTGGGCCGGGGGGCAGGTCACCATGTGCCGCCCCAGGGCCACTCTATTGTTGAGCGGTGTGGGCCACCACCTTAGGCAGCAAAGAGGCCTTGGTGGTCTACTGCATAATGCTGCTGCAGTCATGGCTGCAGGGGCTTAACTATAGCCCCGCAGACTCCACGGTGGATTGGGGGCTGCAGATTCTATGCGGACTAGCTGTCCACACGGAATCTGCTGAAAACGTCCTTCCAAAAATGGTCACCACCTAGGAGGAGACAGATGCTAGTGGTCCTACTTGACTGTCAGTGAGTGCATAGCAATACCCAGAGGTGCCAGGAATACTGGCATTGCCTGGAGAAGATGTAGAGAGCTGCATCATCTTCTGTGAAACACCTGATAATGAGCATGAAACCCCTGGCAACCAGCATGAGACCCTTGGCAATAAGCATGAGACTCATGACAACAAGCATGAGACCCCTGGCAACAAGCATGAGACCCCTGGCAACAGCATGACATGAGACCCCTGACAATGAGCATGAAACACCTGACAACGAGCACGAGACCCCTTGCAATGAGCATGAGACCCCTGACAAAGAGCAGGTCATTTAAAAGTAATTAGAAGCCTTACTGTGTGGCATAAAATGGTGTCAGGGGCATAACTATATGTGGCATAATGTGTAATGGGCATTACAGAGGGTGGCATAATGTGTAATGGACATTACGGTGTGTGGCATAATGTGTAATGGGCATTATGGTGTGTGGCATAATGTGTAATGGGCATTACAGTGTGTGGCATAATGTGTAAGGGGCAGTATGGTGTTTGGCATAATGTGTAATGGGCATTACGGTGTGTGGCATTATGTGTAAGGGGCATTATAGTGTGTGGTATAATGTGTAAGGGGCATTACAGTGTGTGGTATAATGTGTAATGGGCATTACAGTGTGTGGTATAATGTGTAATGGGCATTACTATAAGGAGGAAAAATGACAAATAACATAAACTGTCTATGGGGGGTGGAGGTGCATTTTTAACTGTAACAAGAAAAACGGGAATTCTTATACAGCGCTACACCTGAAAGTGAGCAGCTAACAGTCAGATCTCAGTCCCCCCAAGGACTAATAAACTTTGAACTAAAAAATTGAAAAACTGACACAAGCGCTACCTCTATAACCAAAAAAGTTCATGATAGATGATGATAAAGATGGTAGAATTACTTATGTAACTATGTCTGGTACATTGAAAACAATCATAGGGTGTACACTATTTATTGACATGAACATATAAGTATAAAACACAATACATATGACACATAAATACTTCAGCTTGGTAACTCTGATGTAAATAACTATGTCACCAAGAAATCACAGATGCATGACATATATAATACATATAAGTCCAATCCCGGTGTTTATAATATAAGGTGGCTGCTTTACCAGAATTATGCAGGTCATGGGCATAGGTGTAAAAAATTGCGGAGAGGTAGTCCGGGTCCCTCAAATCCACAGGTCCATTGATTCTCCACAATCCTGGTGCTGCAGTGGTTCTAACTCCCTCCTGCCAACGCGTTTCGGTACTCCGTGTACCTTTATCAAGGCCTGGAGGTGTAGATGATTGGGCTCTCTTAAATACCCCTTTTGATTATGACTTCCGGTTCCGGTTATCACGGACCGGAAGTGGTCGCCCGTTTCTAATTGCAGTCCCTCTAAAACATTCTGTATATCCTCCCAGCTTGAAAGCAGCATGTAGAGATGTTCTTGTTTATTCCGAAGATTCCCTTTCTTTATTTTCTATGAACGCTTGTTTATAGCGTCAAACCGGAAGTTTGAGTCGTCAAACCGAAAGTGACGTCATCGAGGGCTACGGAAAAAATGTCCCAGGAAATATGGAGCGTGAAATTATTTCCACATCATAATAGGCTGGGACAGCAGCTCAGGCTATTCTCCAGCACAGTTGTCCTGTCAGTGAGTGAGATCCTATCCTGTGCTCAGATGCTGATTCTTGTGATGACGCTTTCCTCCCAACATGACCCTCTCCAGGAGGGACACAATGCTCTGTTCCTGGACTTCCCGGGTAATTTATTATTGCCTGAGCTGCTGTCCCAGCCTATTATGATGTGGAACTAATTTCATGCTCCATATTTCCTGGGACATTTTTTCCATAACCCTCGATGACGTCACTTTCGGTTTGACGCTATAAATAAGCGTTCATAGAAAATAAAGAAAGGGAATCTTCGGAATAAACAAGAACATCTCTACATGCTGCTTTCAAGCTGGGAGGATATACAGAATGTTTTAGAGGGACTGCAATTAGAAACGGGCGACCACTTCTGGTCCACGATAACCGGAACCGGAAGTCATAATCAAAAGGGGTATTTAAGAGAGCCCAATCATCTACACCTCCAGGCCTTGATAAAGGTACACGGAGTACCGAAACGCGTTGGCAGGAGGGAGTTAGAACCACTGCAGCACCAGGATTGTGGAGAATCAATGGACCTGTGGATTTGAGGGACCCGGACTACCTCTCCGCAATTTTTTACACCTATGCCCATGACCTGCATAATTCTGGTAAAGCAGCCACCTTATATTATAAACACCGGGATTGGACTTATATGTATTATATATGTCATGCATCTGTGATTTCTTGGTGACATAGTTATTTACATCAGAGTTACCAAGCTGAAGTATTTATGTGTCATATGTATTGTGTTTTATACTTATATGTTCATGTCAATAAATAGTGTACACCCTATGATTGTTTTCAATGTACCAGACATAGGCCCTGATTCAGACCCACTCGCAAGTGGGCGTACGCAAAAAAATATTTAAATTCAAGCACTCGCTCGTATTTTCGTACGCAGCTAAAAATCCGCCCCAAACTCAGGCGACCCCTCCTCTAACTAACGAGCGTGCCAAATAGCGAGCGTACATCCCCAAAATGGCTTGAAGGGAACGCACGCACAAGTACAAACCGGAAGTGGGACTGTCAGATTCCGATGACCTTCTCGTTTTTTCTGCCTACCTCCATCAATCGTATCATGGCAATCAATGTATCAATTAGCTTAATTGTTTTATTTTTTTCAACACAATGCAATAAACTTTACTCTTGTCCGTGTTTGTATTTGCTCGCAGAATACGTACGGCTGAAACCTTCGCTTTTATTGTTCAAAAGACATGTTAGCCCCAATTAAACAATTGTTCTATTTGTTTGTCTCCCCACAAATTTTCTGGGGTTCATTTCTTTATGTAAATTTGCTTACGCATGTCACTGCATCAAGCCTATCATAACTCTCAAGAGATTTGTGGCCCTGGCGAACACATGACTCATACACTAACCAATAGAATTTGTCCTGTTAATTTCCCAAATACATTAGCCAATCAGATTTTTTTGGGGTGCTTTATTAAAAATATTTTGTCAAAAAAACACCATTGCCATCATGAGATCCGCCGCATTCACCAGGCGCGAACTGCTGGTGCTCACGGAGGTGATGGACAGGCGAATCACCAGTCAGCCTCCACCCATCTCCAATAGGTGCAAGCGTTCCGCATATGCGGAGGTACATCGACGCCTGCGCTCCTTCGGCTCACGCCAACATATTGGCCAGCTGGAGCGCAGGTGGTCGGACCTGCACCGGCGGACGCCCCGCTTGCTGGCATGCTTTCGCATGCAGATTGCGGAAAGTAAGTGTTCTGGACTGTGGTTTTCAAGTTTATCTTGTGGGCCCTAACTGCGTGTGCATGTTTTCCTGTCTGTCCTATTGAGTCATTGTAGTCATATCTGCATGTGCATGTTTTCATGTCTGTCCTATTGAGTCATTGTAGTCATATCTGCATGTGCATGTTTTCATGTCTGTCCTATTGAGTCATTGTAGTCATATCTGCATGTGCATGTTTTCATGTCTGTCCTATTGAGTCATTGTAGTCATATCTGCATGTGCATGTTTTCATGTCTGTCCTATTGAGTCATTGTAGTCATATCTGCATGTGCATGTTTTCATGTCTGTTCTATTGAGTCATTGTAGTCATATCTGCATGTGCATGTTTTCATGTCTGTCCTATTGAGTCATTGTAGTCATATCTGCATGTGCATGTTTTCATGTCTGTCCTATTGAGTAATTTTTTTTTTTTTTGGATTCCTGAAACTAACCACAATATTTTTGTCATTTTTTAGGGGCACAGCAAACACTACGGCGGCATCGCCACACAAGACGCCGGTCCCGGCCCCTCTCTCCAACCCCCAATTCGTCTATTACCCCCTCCTCCCCAGACCCTGTGGCCGAAATTTCAGGCCTACTTCCCCTCCAGCCCAATTCCCCCTCTCCTCCATCCGTCCCTCCTCCAAATACCCCCTCCCAGGATTCCGCAAACACCTTGCCCCTAGGGTTGGGGAATGTAGCCACCTCCGAGGTGGTCCAGGGAGTGGCTTCTGGCTCTGTCGTTTTGGAGAACGGTATGTTTTTAAAGTTTATTTTGGACACCACAAACTGTTTGTATGTAATCATGTGTCGTCCCCATTTTTTTTGCCTTTCTGTCGCCTTAGGGTATTTTTGGGGGTTGTCTTTACCTGTTCCTGCTGATGTCACCATACACATATCACACCTGTGTGCCACTGTTTGCGAGTGGCTCTGAATGAGGGCCATAGTTACATAAGTAATTCTACCATCTTTATCATCATCTATCATGAACTTTTTTGGTTAAAGAGGTAGTGCTTGTGTCAGTTTTTCAATTTTTTAGTGCATTTTTAACTGTTCGCACTGGGAGCCAAATTGCCTAGAAACGGCCCTGTATTAGTATTACCAAAATGTCATGGGGGGAGAGCACCAGAAACTTTTTTTGGCAGGTGGTGAGCAAAATGTATAGTTACGCCACTGCGTGGCTGCGTTCTGACTCTGACTAGTTAGGCACAGTTTCTCCATCTATACATGACCTCTGTAGCTGCGGCTCTGCGTCTTAGAACGCAGCAGCTGTCACTGATGCGCAGTTGCTAGAAATCACTTCGCTGTGCCCAACATCAGCAATGCGTGCGACTCAGAATCAGGCCCTTATTGCTCAGATACAGCATTTTTTTATTTTATTTTTCTTTTAGAATTTGAATTACATTTTTGTTAAATTTATCATCCAGTTTTTCTTTATTTTTTTTAAATAAAACTGACACATACACCCAAGTAATATTTATTGATACATTTTGGTGGTAAGGGATTTTTTTATTTATTTCCACAATACTGTAATTGGCAATATATTAAACCACCTTTGTACGGGCTGTGGGCTTGTCCCCTGGCCTTAAGTTTGCCAGGCAGTCCCTCACCATGAACCAGTCTGTGCAGAGTAGCTGGCAGAGGGCATTAGCTTGGAGACACTGGGCTCAACTGGGCTCAATCCAGAACCGTCGGAGAACAGAACAGCGTTTTGCGGTATTCTGATGGTCACAGGATACAAGCAGATGCGTTGTCTTAAAGGCAAAGGGTTTATTGCGCAAATGTCTTTATGAGGACTAAGCTCTGTCGCTAAAGGTGCTACAGACCCAGTGGCATAACTAGGGTATTTGGAGCCCAGGGCAAATTTGAAAACGGAGGCCCCCCCCAGCAATACCGATATGTGCACACGCCGAAGGCGCGCACCGAAAAAATGGGCGTGGTCACTTAAAAATGGGGCGTGTCAACATGACACATCCCTTTATTTTCACGCTGAACATTCCTATCCATATGCACCTTAACGCCAGTAGTACCCCTTATACAGTACCCCCAGTATGCAGTTGTGGTCCCTCTTATGCAGGCCCATAGTAGTGCCCCTTATACAGTATCCCCAGTAGTGGTCCCGCTTATACAGCCCCCAATTAGTTCCCCTTACTCAGTACCCCCAGTAGTGGCCCCCCCAAATGCAGTGCCCCACGTAGTGTTCCCCCTTATGCAGTGCCCCCAGTAGCAGTCCCCACAATGCAGTGCCCCCAGTAGTAGTCCCCCCCCATGCAGTGCCCTTTATATAGTGACCCAGCAGTAGTCCCCCCCCCATGCAGTATTCCCAGTAGTGGTCCCCTTATGCAGGCACCCTGTAGTGGCCCTTCCTATTATTTCCCCCAGTAGTGGTCCCCCGAGTGCAGTGCCTCTAGTAGGCCCCTTTTATAATGCCCCCAGTGGTAGTTCCCCCCCAAGTAGTAGTCCCCAGTAGAGTAGGTCCTCCCAATGGTGCCCCCAGTAGTAGCCACCCCTCACCCAGTAGAGGTCCCCCCAGTAGTAGCCACCCCCCTCCCCTGTTGTGCAGATAGGTATATATATATATATATATATATATATATATATATATCTATAAAAATATACTTACCTGAATCTCAGCTCCTGGTCCTGGTCCTGCTCTCGACGCCGCTCCCGCCTGGGCGGGCGCACTCAGCATTATGGGACAGACGTCATGACGTCAGTCCCATTACCCACTGCAGGAGGTGCTGCAGCAGTCAATGAGAGTCTATCTGACTCTCATTGGCTGCTGTTTAACACACGCATCGCCGCCAGCGCTGGCGGCGATGCGTGTGTTATGCACAGCCTGAGCCCGCCTCCTGGCACTATTGGGCAAGCGCTCAGGGGGAGGGAACGGGCTCAGGCGTGCAGCACAGGACCGGCACTGGAAGCCTAGCGCCGGTCCTGTGTAAATGTGTAGCGCTGACCGCACTCACTGCGGTCAGCGCTACAATGGCTAACTAGGGCGGGCGGGTGGTACCGTGGCCGGCGGCGCCCCCCTGCGCCGCCGGTCCAACGGCACCCAGGGCATGAACCCCGCCCGCCCTGCCCTGCCCTAGTTACGCCACTGTACAGACCATTCATAGCACAGAGATATTACAGCAGTATTCTCCTCTCAGAGCATGTGAGCCTGAAATATGGCAATCCTCTGACGCTGTTTACAATCTACAGATGAACAGACCCAAACCCAGGAGAATCGAGATCCAGCTCCCGTCTTCCCGCCAACTTTGAACCTGAATTGAGGCAAAGCATCTGCTTCCCGGTGTGGGATCTTGCGTGTTTTGGATTACATATAGAAGTCCCTTCCTCGTGATTGTCACTTGTCACTCAGTGTATGTGTGTGTCACACACACTGCACACTCACACATTGCATACTCACACACATTGCTAACTCACACATTGCACACTCACACACATTGCTAACTCACACATTGCACACTCACTGCACACTCACACATTGCTCACTCATACACTGCTCACTCACACACACTGCACACTCATACACTGCTCACACACACTGCACACTCACACACATTGCACACTCTGCGCACATACACATTGCACACTCACTGCACACTCTGCGCACACCCACATTGCACACTCACTACACACTGCACACTCACACACTGTACACTCACACCCATTGCACACTCTGCGCACACACACATTGCACACTCACTACACACTGCACGCACACACACACTGCACACTCACACACACTGTACACTCACACACTGCTCACAGACACTGCACACTCACACACTACTCACACTGCACACTCACACACTGCTCACACTCACACACACTGCTCACTCACACACTACTCACTGCTCACACACTGCACACACACATACACACACACACACACTGAACACTCACTGCAGGGTTCCAATCCAGATCAGACCCGGAATTGAGCTGGTGCCAACCCAAGATATTCCAGACGTTGAAGTGGATGCTTGGAGATGACGTCATCTCCAAGTGCCACTGAAGCCGGACCAATCAGCCGGCATGCGGCGCGCTCCAGGTCACCGTGACCGGAGTGCGCCGTTCACACTGTAGGGTTTCACAAGTTATCCCGTGTTAAACCCTGCAATAACCCGGGTTTTAGCTGCGGTGTAAAAGGGGTATTAGAGAGTGACTAATTGGCACTGTATCACACAAAATCATGTAAACCATTATGTCAATCAGGCGAAATAATAATACAACCATTAATAGACCAATGATAGACTAGCAGTAATAAAAGGGATCAATTAGAAAACTTTGATCTACTGAGTCAAAGTTCAACAGAAAAAGAAGAAAAGATTATAGAGAGGGAGGGGGGGAGTTGTGGTATATGGTATGAATCCGACCATACCCAAAGTGTATATTCATTATTAAACCAATTAAATGGATAAGGTTATGCAGCTATCCAAGGAAGATTACATACCAGGATGACCATCTGACTCGGCTAGAAGCCTTCGGTGCAGGTACCAATCTGTGTTCTCAAAGAGTTTGAAAATCTGAATTTGTGTGTCCAATATCCAGAGAATCTATATATACTCCCCATGTTTTATAGAAATGGAGAATGCCTCCATCGATGTCAGGAAGAGTACAGTACAGTAAATGAAGTGATATTTGCTTAACTTCATAGAAGGGGATGAGCAAGGTGGTAACTAGAACTGAGATAGGGAGTTACAGATTTTCCTGAGCGATCTTAGGTCCCAATTTTTGAAGTTAGCCAACAAACAGGCTAAGGGGTCATGTGGGAGGGTAATTGAGAGAATATTGTGCATGTAATTAAGGATTTTATTCCAGAAACATCTAATTTTCCCACAAGCCCAAAAACAGTGAAATAGAGTCGCATTTGAACGATGACACTTGGGACAATGACCTAGGTCAGATGGGACTGCGAGTTTACGTTGTGCCGGTGATAGGTATGACCTCTGCAGTGTGCACGCATCTTCTTCTTGGAGATAAGCTGAGCCTAAAGCTTTCAAGGTAGAATCATAGTGATCCAACAACAGCTATGGGGAAGTTAATGAAGGGATGTCACAGTAAGTCCAGTCTCTCGTTATCTATGGTAGTTGAAGTTTTGACTATTTCAGAGTAGATAAAATTAGTTTTATAATGAAAACGCTCACATAAGCGTAATGTAGTAATGAGTGGGCCATGTGTGGAAGAAGGGATGAGAATAGGTGGGAGTGATGAAATCTAGTGGCGGACTTGTAAGAACATGAGAAAGTGATGCTGTGGGGGTTTATATTTCTCTCGTAGGGTTGAAAACTGCTCTATATTGCTACCTGGGCACTGTGTCTCTCCATGTATGGAAGTGAGTATTAGTGAGTGAGTGAGGGGGGGGAGGAAGAGGTGTGTAGGGGGATAAGTATCGTGAAACAGAATATAGTTGCAAATTTGTAGAGGAACAACTAAGGGTATAGAGTGGAGAGGTGCGCAGGGGGAGAAGGGAGCAAATAGCGCCATGAAGACGGTCCGTATAAGACGCGCTGTCTAGAAGCCAATCAGCAATATATCAGAGGGAAATAAAAAGTGAGTAAGCTGAGAGGTCAGGAGCTCCAAGACCACCCATTGTACGAGTAGCTTGTATTCTGGCCAAGGCAATTTTGGGCTTTTTTTTACTGCCATAGAAAATGTGTAGTAATTTTGTTGATCTGCTTTAGGTCATTTTTGTTTGGACGAATAGGAAACATTTGCATGATATAAACATTTTTGGGGAAAAAGACACTTTTGAGTACAGGAACTCAGGCAATTAGTGAGAGGGGAGAAGTTTCCAATTATCCAACATAGTAGTTATTTTAGAGATGACAGGAGAAAAGTTTATGTCATATAATTTATAGGGGTCAAGGGAAATGCAAACCCCCAAATAAGTGATCATTGAAGTGTTTATATGAAAGGAAGAAGCAGCTGGTGTTAGGGAGAGTTGAGGTTGGGGGCTCCTGTAGGCATCAATTCGGATTTGGAGACGTTGACCCTAAATCTGGATACTGCTCCAAATGAAGTTATAATCCTCATCACTTCTGGGATGGAAGATGCAGGATCTGTGATAAACATATCGTCCTCGATTAATGCAGAGTTCAACGTCTCCAATCCGAATGCCACGAAAGGTGGGAGAGGACCGTAGGGCAATTGCTTGTGGTTCTAGGGTGATAATGAATACGAGGGGGCTTAGGGGACATCCCTGCCTGGTGCCCTTTTGAATAGTGAAAGGGGGAGAGAGAAATCATTTACACTTGGGTTTCAGGGCAGAAATAGAGTAGTTTTAAAATATCAATAAAGGGTTCTCGAAAGCCAAATCTCAGTAGGGGTGAAAATAAATGTTGCCATGAGATGAGAGGAAAGGCTTTCTCTGTGTCTAGGGAAAGGATTAGCCTACTGGGAGAATCGGTAGAGCGGGATGAAGAAGAGATAGCCGATATAACCTATATAACATTTACTACTGAGTGCCGTCCCCAGATATAACCGGTTTGGTCTGAATGGATGACCGGGGGTAAGATTAGCTTTAAACAATCTGCCAGAATCTTTGCCAGAAGTTTGTAGTCAAGGTTCAAATAAGAAATAGGGCGATGAGACCCTGGGAGGAGGGGTCTTTTCCAGGAAGGGAATTTGAAGAGATTATGGAGTTAAATACTGATACTAATGTTTTCCCCTAGCCGAGGGAGTAAAATCTTATAAAAGTCACCACTTAGGCCATCTGGGCCAGGGGCTCTGTTGAGCTGTAGGTGTTGGATTGCTTTACTAGCTTCGTCTAGAGTAATAGGGGAAAGTATAGATTGTGCCATTTTAGGGGAGATGTTAGGGCATGGCAGGCTGTCCCAGAAAGTAGTTGTGGAAGGGGGGGGGTAGTGGAGGTTGGTCACTGGATTGGAGATGGTAGAGGGGGTAAGTGGTTGGGAAGTGGAGAATAAGTAGCTGAAGAATGATGACATTTCTTCTGCTACAGTATTTCAGCATTCGATGTTGTCAGGGCACCAGTGGGGGTTCGTAGGGGATGGACTACCATGGGTGGCCTAGTACCATTTAGGAGGTTAGACAGAGAGGTGCCCTGTTTTTTTACTGAATTTGTGGAAACTATGTTGAACAGAAAATAGAGACCTATCCCCCATAGATTGCATGAATTCTTCAAAATGGGTTTTCGCAGTCAAATATAGTTCCTTATTGTGGGAGGTGGGAAGAAGCTTATATTGCTGAAAGGCTTTAGATAAAGAGGATTAGAGAGACAAATACTGGGTGGAATATTTTTTATTAGTGTCGGAGGAATAGTAAATGATTTCTCCTCTTAGTACAGTTTTAGCTGCTTGTTATAGGAGGGTCGGGTTTGAGTCCAGGTGTGAGAGGTTATTATTTTTATAGTCTTCCCAGGCAGTAATTAGTCTATTTCTAAATGTGAGAGATTGTGATAAGTATGAAGGGAATTTCCAAAGTTTAATTGATCCGGGCTGATCTAGAATATGTAATGTTACTGATATCAGAACGTGATCTGACAATGATATCATTTCTATGGAGAAACTACAATTTTGGGGAATAGGGAATAGGAGAAAAGGAGATAGTCGACTCGGGAAAGTGATCCATGTACAGCAGAGAGACATGTGAAATCCCTTCAGTTGGATGTAGGGCTCGCCAAACATCAGCAAGTTGTAATCACTTAGCCAAAAGGGGAACTCCGAGTTTAGGGAGAGAGTGATGTGGGTAGATTGTGGTGAGTGGTCTAAGAATTGTGATTAAGTTAAAATCACCACATTGTATGAGGGGTTCATTGGCTAATAGGGACAAAATTGCTAATATTATTTGGGAAAAGGGTTTGGAGTATGAGTTTGGAGTGTACACACTGTATAGGACTTGCCTGAGGCCTGAGGTTTGAACTGTACATATTACATAATGACCGTTGTGATCTGATATTGTGATAGCTCCTGCTATGGAAGATGTTGTTTTGCCAGAATGAGCCCTCCGCGAGCTACGGAGGAGTAAGGTGCCGAGGCTATGACCGACCATCCAAGCACGTTGAGTTTTGCGATCTTAGCTTGAATAAGACGGGATCCCCTGAGGAGGGCAATATCGATTTTGTGTTTATTTAAGTAAAGTAGGATCTTCATTCTTTTCATTGGAGAGTTGAAGCCTCCAACATTCCAGGAACCTATTTTGATGTCAGGCATAGATATCAGGGAACGCAATTCTCCAACATAGTGATGGCTGAAGACGTACTGCATCTGCCCAGAAACGGGATAGGATGAGGAGGGAAGAGAAAGGGGAGGAGTTAAGGGGTAAATGAATCAAAATAAATGGGAAAACAAGTTGTACAATGTTCCACATGGTAGCAAAATAGAAAATATACTGTGGTCAATGATATATGAACAGGAAACTTCTAAGAACTACAAGGAAATTCTCACAGTGAACAAACAGTGGAAAATTTGAAAACAACAAGTAGAGGGGAGGGGTCCCAACACATGGCCCCCGAATATTGCCAAAGTGTGGTATGAGATTAAAATGAACTAGCACCCCTATGGGATGGGGCAATTGAATAACCAGGTAACAATTGGGTATTGGAGTTCAGAAATGTAAGGTTTAAAGCTAACCCATCAGATGAACAGATAACATAGTACAATAATTACATCCAGTAATACGGTAAGATAATGAGATATGACTGTAGACTTAATACAAGGACAGTATTATGATATCCAGCATAACACACTTGAGATATAATATTGCTGATCAGTTATATTCTCATCCCAGTGGCAGAACTCCCGGAGACAATAGAGTCATTTCCCACCGGGCTCCAGCCCTTAAGGGGGCACCTGGCTCCATTATCCCCCAGGCCGTTCCGGGCACTGCTATGGAGATCGAGTGCCACTGATCGGCGCTCCACCTCCAGCGGCATCAATACGGGGGTTGCAGTCGCACCACCTATTTGCCGGGCGACCGCTGAGTGTGTTACCAGCAGGCGCCAGGTTCCTTCTTTCCCCCAAGTGGTAGCCGAAGGAATGGAGCTCACTCCTGAGCTCTGCTTCCGGGTCCCACAATGCACTATGGGAGTGACGTCATTCCCATAGTTCCGAGGAGCGGGCGCCGGGGACAGAAGGCAGCAGCACTGGAGCAGGGTTTCAGATAAGTATTGTTGGTTTTTTTTGTATGTGTGTGCGCTCGCGTGGGGGGGCTCACTATAGGGGGCATTATTGGTGGCTCACTACAGGGGGCATTACGGGGGCTTATTACAGGGGGCTTACTACAGGGGGCTTTCTACATTGGGCATTACTGGGGGCTTTCTACAGGGGGCTTACTACAGGGGGCATTACTGGGGGCTTACTACAGGGCCCCAGTACTGGGGGCTTACTACAGGGGGCATTACTGGGGGCTTACTACAGGGGGCTTACTACAGGGGGCATTGCAGGGGCTTACTACAGGGGGCATTATGGGGGCTTACTACAGGGGGCATTACTGGGGGCTTACTACAGGGGGCATTATGGGGGCTTATTACAGGGGGCGTTACTGCGGGCTTACTACAGGGGGCATTACTGGGAGTTTACTACTGGGGGCTTAATACAGGGGGCTTACTAATGGGGGCTTAATACAGGGGGCTTACTACTGGGGGCACTACAGGGAGTTTACTATTGGGGGCTTAATACAGGGGGCACTACAGGGGCTCTTACTCCTGGGGCACTGCAAAGGGGGACCACTACTGGAGGTACTGCATAGGGGGATCATTACTGAGGGGCACTACATAGGCGGCACTGCATAGGGGGACCTCTACAGAGGGCACTGCACAGGGAGACCACTACTGGGTGAACTGCATAGGGGGGCGGCAGCTGGGGCTTGCATAGGTGCTGGGGGGGTGGTACATTTTAATTTGGGGGAGGCACCAACATTTATCTTGCCTCCGGGCACCTGGGATGAAGTTATGCCACTGTCTCATCCTAAACATTGACTGAGTAAGAGATAAGTGAAGCAGGGTGAAACCGGTACAGTGCTTCCATGTCCCCCTGTATCGGGAGCCAAGTGATCAGCATCTGTCATAGTGGAAAGGGAGAGTTCTCGGAGAAATTCTGAGGCGTTGTGAGTTCTGTGTGATCTTTACCATCATAGATACTTAGCCGGCCAAGATAAAGTCATCCAAATCTGCCACCTTCTGATATTAGGCGCATATGGGAGAGATAGCTTTGCCGACACTCGGGAGCTCCACAGAGTAGTCTGGAAATATGTAATGCCTGTTGTTTTCCCATGTTAGCCCATTTCTTTTCCGAGAGACAGAGGCAGATCAGATGGCGACTTGATGTAGGTGATTGAGACACTTAACTAACATGACCCTTGGGCGGGGTTTAGATTGCGTAGGTAATGGACCCACTCTGTGTACCCGTTCAATGACCATGTCGTTACATTCAGATTCAATACCCAGGAGGGATGGCAAAGTGTTGCGCACAAAATGGTCGAGTGCTGTCCCTTTAACAGATTCTGGAAGCCCCAGAAGTCTAATGTTATCCCTGCGGGACCTGTTCTCCAGGTTGTCAATCTTATTCCACAATTGGTAGTTTTCTTTGTGTAAATCGCTGACAGATGTTTGTAAGTTGCTGATTTCATGCTGGGCGGCTGTTCCGTGTCTGAGAGCCGCTGTGTTAGCCTGCTAAGCTGCGCAGTGATGTCAGCCACAGCCTGTGTGAGTATTGGGGTCATAGAGCTTTTTATTGCTTCCACTATGTTCCCATAAGTGACCGGAGCATCAGGAGCGCGGCATACCTTATGGGGGGGAAGACCCCTCTCCATCTGCAGCTGGATTCTTAGAGGCCGGGGAGGATGCCTCCAGCTCGCTGTCTGGCACCACATTGGCTGCAGCGCGGTGTTTCTCCTGCCTGGGTGCCGGCGGAGGTCGGGTGCTGTGAGGAGTACAGCTACTGACCCAGGTAGTATGTGAGTTTAGTCAAGGGCGCGATGAAGGCTGAAACAGTCTTGTAATGTGTTTGTCTGGGGCGAGGTGCGGGGGCCCTGATTCGGAGCTGCCTCACTCCATCAACCCGGAACCGGAAGTCCTGTCTTTTTTTTAATAGTTAAATTGTTAACACTAATCAAGTAATCAATTAATCAATTAATCAATGCTTTACCTGGCTTTCACTAAATAGTACTCCACCTCCAATTACCAGTGCTTGTCTCTGGCCTCTGATCTACAGTAGTTCTTTTTAATGAAAACATTCTATAGCATTGTATACAGGCTTGCCTACCCTCCCGATTTGGTCGGGAGCCTCCCGAATATCGGGCGCTGCTCCCGACCCCCCGGAAAGGCAGGCAAGCCTCCCAACTACTAGTAAAACCCCGCTGCAGGGGGGGCCGATGACACGATTTGCGTTGAATCGCGTCATCGTGGCTCCGCCCCCTGCTTCATGATGCCTTTTTTCCGCCCCCTGCTTCATGATGCCCCAAAAACGACATCATAGCCCGGCCACTCCCCCCGCAGAATGCAGGCATTCAGCTCCCTCCCGGAAGAAGGAGCTGAATGTCGGCAAGTATGATTGTATAGGATATAATAACCTGCCGTCCTGCTTGCCGCTGCAGTGCCACGATGTTCCTAGATGTGCTATATTATTTTTTAATGCCGTGTGTTTGTGCCGCTGCTTTGTCGCTTGGTCAGCCAGTCAGCTCGCTGCAGCCTTTGACCTATAGTGGTGAAATCTGAAAACAATATTTTGAGCTGTGAGGTGGTAAAATTACTAGAAATTAAAGTTTTTGAGGCTAATAATAATGTAGGAACTAAAACAAATGACAGATATTTTAGTTGTTTTATCTATTTTTATAGAAATCCATATTCAAAACCAAAATGAAAACACTTGAGGGTAGTTTGGGGAAAAGCCAATAAATGGTGGTCCGCGCACGTCTCTAGTAAAATCCTGCACTGGGTCCCTTAACCAATCAAGCTAAGGTCGTCATTCAGCTGTGCACTCTAGTGAACTGCTGAATGCAGATTAGCGATGATCGGGAATTTGCGCACAGAGGACCTGATTCAGACCCGGTCGCTCTGACAGAGCGCTCGCTCTGAATCAGGGCCAGGTTTTTCTTATTTTTTTAGAACGGCCTCCTGGCCGCTCCCATAGCTGTGGATGACCACCCACAGGTATAGCGAGCGGCCATGATGAAGGTCGCGATGGTCCCCATTGGGCTTGCGATAAGACCCCTGTGGTAGGGTCTCGCGGCCGCAAGCCCCAGAGAGATTTTGTCTCTAACAGAGCCGGAATCTCTCCACTGACATCACTGGTGATGTCAGTGGGGTCGGCCCCAGACGGTAGGCGTTCTCATGGGAACACCTCCGTTTGGGCAGCCACCCCCCCCCTGCACGCTCACTCAACATCGACAGCTCGCCCCCTTTGTTGCGAGACCCGGAGTGACGGAGTGCCCGTCACTAGCCGGGTGTCACGCATGTGCACGACGGTGCCGGCTCCATTGTGCGCATGCGCTGTGGGCCACCATTGACCCGGTTGTGAGCACTCAGCTCTTGCGACCGGGTCTGAATCAGGCCCAGAGACTGGCAGTAGACTGTCAGTGATTGACAGTCTGCTGCCATTTGTGGGCGGGGAAGGGGCAGCAATGCGTGTCGTCGCCGTTGGGGGGGAGGGAAGAAGTCAGGATCTCCGTAGGCTGACAGAGATTTCCTGGCTTCTTCCTCTCATCTGCAGCAGCCGGCTGCATGACGCCATGGGCCACCTTAGCCGCCCGATGGTCTGCAGATTATCCGATTCTGCGTCGGACAATGCAGCTCGGATACGTAATGCAGCAGGAGGTGTCAGAATATCTGCACAGGTGGAATAGCTAAGATACTTGCGAGCAGCTTTGCAATTCCGTCCGCGGCTGGACCAGGCCCTAAGTGTATGGACTGCATCTGAGACCTCGTATACTCATATCAATCAGCTCACAAAATATACATAAATATATCTTACACTTCCATAGGACAGGTAAATAGCATTCATCCTTTCCAGTATCTACATACGAGATGTGACCACCTTACAAAGCTCAAAGGACACACGATTTCCCCCTGGAGCGCATTTCAAAGTGTTTTACACAAAGGCCTGAGCTGGTTACACACTGGAGCGATGTCGGGCCGATATGCCGACTTGTAATGACATATTGTGCACATCGCTCAGTGTGTACCGGCAATTGCACGCTCCCGTAGATGCACAATCACTGTTCACGGGCATTCGCTCCAATGTCAGCATGAATGCCCGTCGCTCCAGTGTGTACCCAGCCTTAGGGAGTCAGCACTAATCCCCCATTGCTAGGCCAGGGCTATTACCTTGTTATTTCCTGTCAAGATAACGTATAATAAAATACTCTTGAAAGTTGAAACACATTCCTATGAGTGCGTCGTCTTCTCTATACATTAACAAACGCATTTCCACTACCTCGCTCAGCGCATTAAATATAACACATTATTATATATACATTTACAGTACATAGCACCTAGTGCCGATAGTACATATGAAAATGGTGATGTAGCACAAGGAATTAACCCTCTCCCACAGCCGCCAGCTTGAACATGTGGGTCACACCTATAGCCACAAGTTCTAATTGCCATGAAAGATCAAAACCGTTGGCATTTAGAGCAGCAAAAAACAGCTGACAACAACACCCGGTTTCAATTGAAGCTGAAACGGTTAGTAAATAATGATTTTTTAAAATGACAAAACAAAGTTCTGGGCAGCACAGACGGTGTAATGGTTAGCATTGGGCAGCACAGGCGGTGTAATGGTTAGCATTGGGCAGCACAGAGGGTGTAATGGTTAGCATTGGGCAGCACAGAGGGTGTAATGGTTAGCATTGGGCAGCACAGGCGGTGTAATGGTTAGCATTGGGCAGCACAGGCGGTGTAATGGTTAGCATTGGGCAGCACAGAGGGTGTAATGGTTAGCATTGGGCAGCACAAGCGGTGTAATGGTTAGCGTTGGGCAGCACAGAGGGTGTAATGGTTAGCGTTGGGCAGCACAGAGGGTGTAATGGTTAGCGTTGGGCAGCACAGATGGTGTAATGGTTAGCGTTGGGCAGCACAGGGGGTGTAATGGTTAGCATTGGGCAGCACAGGCGGTGTAATGGTTAGCGTTGGGCAGCACAGGCGGTGTAATGGTTAGCGTTGGGCAGCACAGGCGGTGTAATGGTTAGCGTTGGGCAGCACACGCGGTGTAATGGTTAGCGTCGGGCAGCACAGACGGTGTAATGGTTAGCGTCGGGCAGCACAGATGGTGTAATGGTTAGCATTGGGCAGCACAGACGGTGTAATGGTTAGCATTGGGCAGTGGTGTAATGGTTAGCATTGGGCAGCACAGAAGGTGTAATGGTTAGCATTGGGCAGCACAGCCGGTGTAATGGTTAGCATTGGGCAGCACAGCCGGTGTAATGGTTAGCGTTGGGCAGCACAGACTGTGTAATGGTTAGCTTTGGGCAGCACAGACGGTGTAATGGTTAGCATTGGGCAGCACAGGGGGTGTAATGGTTAGCATTGGGCAGCACAGAGGGTGTAATGGTTAGCGTTGGGCAGCACAGGCGGTGTAATGGTTAGCGTTGGGCAGCACAGGCGGTGTAATGGTTAGCGTTGGGCAGCACAGAGGGTGTAATGGTTAGCGTTGGGCAGCACACGCGGTGTAATGGTTAGCGTCGGGCAGCACAGACGGTGTAATGGTTAGCGTCGGGCAGCACAGATGGTGTAATGGTTAGCATTGGGCAGTGGTGTAATGGTTAGCATTGGGCAGCACAGAAGGTGTAATGGTTAGCATTGGGCAGCACAGCCGGTGTAATGGTTAGCATTGGACAGCACAGACTGTGTAATGGTTAGCATTGGGCAGCACAGGCGGTGTAATGGTTAGCATTGGGCAGCACAGACTGTGTAATGGTTAGCATTGGGCAGCACAGGCGGTGTAATGGTTAGCATTGGGCAGCACAGACGGTGTAATGGTTAGCATTGGGCAGCACAGACGGTGTAATGGTTAGCGTTGGGCAGCAAAGGGGGTGTAATGGTTAGCGTCGGGCAGCACAGACGGTGTAATGGTTAGCATTGGGCAGCAGAGGCGGTGTAATGGTTAGCATTGGGCAGCACAGACGGTGTAGTGGTTAGCGTGGTGCAGCACAGACGGTGTAATGGTTAGCATTGGGCAGCACAGAACTGAGGTCATGGGTCCGATTCCCACCACATCCCTACCTGTGTGGAGTTTGTATATTCTCCCTGTGCTGGCGTGGGTTTCCTCCGGGTGTTCCGGTTTCCTCCCACACTCCAAAAATATACTGGTAGGTTAATTGGCTCCCAACACAAATGAACCCTAGTTAGTATGTGTGTGCGCATGTGGTAGGGAATATAGAGTGTAAGCTCCACTGGGGCAGGGACTCATGTGAATGGCCAACTATTCTCTGTAAAGCGCTGCGGAATATGTGTGCGCTGCGGAATATGTGTGCGCTATATACATAACTGGTAATAAATAATAATAAATAAGTAATAAAGCTGATTTTGGATGTTTTTTGTTTAGAGACAAAACCAATTTACCCACACAGTCTATGCAATAATATCCGGACATCCGGACCAGCACCACCTACTGGAGACATTACAAAATGCATCCAGAAATGCAAGCTAACTCCAGCGTACTCCTGGCTCAGTAAGATGCTGCCACCTGTTGGGGACAATTCAGAGACTATAGAAGAATTGTATGATGACCGGCAAAGGTCCTGCAATTTTCCAGTGAGTTTCAGACCAGAGTATGTAATAGAATTCAAATGGACTCAAAGTTCCAGAGCCATCAGAATGAAACATGTATGGCCACAAGTCATTGTCCTGATATTTAGTTAAACCTACAGGTCACCAGAGTACAGTAAATAGGCAGCACGTTTGCAACCCCCTGGAAATGCAGCAGCCATTCAGAGGTGCTTATTGCCAGTGAGATAGCTGCAGAAGACCTGTCTTTCCTACAGAAATAAATGGTTGCACTCTGGTTGGCTGTTCTAACAGTATCTGTCCAATCAGAGTGCGCCCATTTATTTCAGTGGCAGTGACATCTCCGAGTATGTCATTCATGGCTAGGTCCATTAGGGACAAATCGTATGGCTATATATTACCAAGCCAGGATGTGGAGGCTACATGGACCCAAGACAACGTTCCATTGGATTTGTCTAAGTAATAAATGGGTAATGGAGCTGCGTGGTGGCTTCTCTGTAAACAACAACCGGTGTCTGTGTCCTGTGTTTATTTTACATATGCACTGTAGGTCCCATTGGGGTCTGCATGGCAGGGCATGCTAACATCTCTGGTTCTCAAATGGCCAGTATACCCTGTCCAGGGTGGGGGGGCCTTTGGGGGGGTAAAAGCACAGAATTTAAGGGATGAGTGGCAGCAGGTATGGATTCGAAGCCGCACACCTGCACCTGCAGCCATCCGCCCACAGCCCTTGAGAGAGACACAGCACCGGCTGCTGTCATTCCAATGTGGCCACTTGTGGCTGGTTTCAAGTCAATCAGAGCTCATGGACCGGCAGCCAATCAGCATCGGCTACCGGCCCGGGAACATCGAGAGCCATCGGAGCTGCTCGCAGCGCTTGTGGTAGCCTTTTCCCACCACAACATTGCGAGCAGTTTGGGCTAAAATACAACCCAGTCACGTGTGTAATGACGCTACTTTGCTAATTATGCGCACCCATTAAACACTGTTCTGACGGTCGGGCACGCCTGCATTCGCACATCCACACCCCTGTTTACAAGTACCTTCCCCTGTTACCACCCACAATCGGCACTGTCACTCAAAATAGCGGCCCGACTGCGGGCTACAGGCGAGCACTTTCCCATCGCAACGACTGGTTCACGCACACATATTGCGACCCAGATTGCAAAAAAATTGCTCAATGCGAGCGAGCGCTGCATAGCATCTGGGTGTGAATCAGGCCCATAGTTTAAAACCTCAAGCAAAAAATATGGTAGTTGCTCAATCGCTTAATATACTACAGGTGCTTGTAAAGGGCGGGGTTTACACTGAACACAGAAAAAAGAAAATTGCCCCCAGCACACTGCAGATAAATCAAAAATACTTGAATCCTACATGATAATAGAAATTCAGAGGTATTGGTTTACATACATTTGCAAATATATGAATAAGAGCTGGGCCGTCGTCAAGGCTCCTCTATACCAGCATCCCTAAAATTAAGGGGTTCACGTCCGAGAAGCAAGGCACCAGAAAAATTTCTTTCCAGCCAAGGACCATCCCCAGGGCATCACACGAAAAGGGGAAAAAAGGTGATAGTGAAGTGTTAAATGATAGGTGTGTAAAGATAAATCTATAAGTGTTAATGAAATGTAAAAGAATTAAAATGACATAAATAATACACAAACGCATGGAAAAGTGAAAAAATATTCTATGTGAATTAAGTGGTGATGCCATGAGCAAGGTCCGGCCAGAACAATCCCGGGGGCCCCACTCCCAAACGCTCACCCCAAAATAATTATTGCTACATAATAGTAGCACCCATTCTGGGTCATATAATAACAAATTGATGTACTGCATGATAACAGTACATGTATGAGCTGAGAGATAACTTACCTTGGAGGGACCCCAAAAAACCTCCACATGGCACTATAAGGATCAGCACCTCCTCCTAATGCTGACTCCTTTCATGCCTCCAAACTGCAAGCAAAAAATATGGTAGTTGCTCAATCAGCTTAATATACTACAGCCTTGACGATGGCCCAGCGCTTATTCATATATTTGCAAATGTATGTAAACCAATACCTCTGAATTTCTATTATCATGTAGGATTCAAGTATTTTTGATTTATCTGCAGTGTGCTGGGGCAATTTTCTTTTTTCTGTGTTCAGTGTAAACCCCACCCTTTACAAGCACCTGTAGTATATTAAGTATATATTAGATTGAGCAACTACCATATTTTTTGCTTGCAGTTTGGAGGCATGAAAGGAGTCAGCATTAGGAGGAGGTGCTGATCCTTATAGTGCCATGTGGAAGTTTTTTTTTGGTACCTTCAAGGTAAGTTAGCTCTCAGCTCATACATGTACTGTTATCATGCAGTACATCAATTTGTTATTATATGACCCAGAATGGGTGCTACTGTTATGTAGCAATAATTATTTTGGGGTGAGCGTTTGGGAGTGGGGCCCCCGGGATTGTTCTGGTTGGACCTTGCTCATGGCATCACCACTTAATTCACATAGAATATTTTTTCACTTCTCTAATCGTTTGTATATTATTTATGTCATTTTAATTCTTTTACATTTCATTAACACTTATTGATTTATCTTTACACACCTATCATTTACACTTCACTATCACCTTTTTTCCCCTTTTCGTGTGATGCCCTGGGGATGGTCCTTGGCTGGAAATAATTTTTTGGGGTGCCTGCTTCTCGGACGTGAACCTCTTAATTTTAGGTACGCTGGTATAGAGGAGCCTTGACGACGGCCCAGCGCTTATTCATATATTTGCAAATGTATGTAAACCAATACCTCTGAATTTCTATTATCATGTAGGATTCAAGTATTTTTGATTTATCTGCAGTGTGCTGGGGGCAATTTTCTTTTTTCTGTGTCCATAGTTTAAAACCTGTAAACTGCGTGTATCAAGCTAGTGCCCCATAGTAGGCCCCATGTAGTTGTGCCCCTCTTGCAATGCCCCCTGTAGCAGTGTCCCTTATGCAATGCCCCTTGTAGCGGTTCCCATCTGCAGCGCCCCTTGTAGTGGTGCCCATATGCAGCGCCCCCTGTAGTTGTGCCCATATGCAATGTCCCCTGTAGCTGTGCCTATCTGCAGTGCGCCCTGTAGCGGTTCTCATCTACAGTGCCCCTTGTAGCAGTTCCCATATGCAGTGCCCCCTGTAGAGGTGCCCCCACCCTCCCCTCCCCTCAGTACTTACCTGATCCATCACGGCCGTCATCCGGGCTGTGGTTGCCGCTGCCACCCTGACTGGATCTAACTAGATCCAGCAGGCACGGCCACACAGGGTCTTCAGTGCGTGGGTGATGTCATGACCTCATCCGCGTACTGCATCACTGGGAACGCTGGCCTCTCAACGATCAGAGGCCAGTATTCACAGTTCAATGCTGGCACCCGGCAAGCTGTCAGCTTAGACAGCTGTCGTTTACACAGCTCGCTCAAGTGGAACTGCCCTCCCTACGCCCCTGCCCCCGGTTGTAGTGCCCCTCTTGTAATGCCCACTGAAGTAGTGCCTTTTATGCAATGTCCCCAGTAGCACTGCCCTTTATGCAGTGCCCCCTGTAGAAGTGCCCCTTATACAGTGCCTGCAGTAGTGTACCCTTATACAGTGCCCCCATTAGTGCCACTTATACAGTGCCTCCAGTGATGCCCCTTATACAGTGCCACTAGTAGTGGTTCCCCCTATGCAGTGCTCCCAGTAGTGCCCAGCAGTGGTCCCCCCTATGCAGTGCCCCTTATACGGTCCCCCCAGAAGTGGTCCCTCATATGCAGTGCTCCCAGTAGTGCCCCTTATACAGTGCCCCCAGCAGTGGTCCCCCCTATGCATTGCCCCAGAAGTGGTCCCCTTTATATATTTCCCCCAGTAGTAGTAGTCCTCCCTATGCAGTGCCCCCAGTAGTAGTCCTCCCTATGCAGTGTCCCCAGTAGTGGTCCCCCTATGCAGTGCCCCCAGTAGTGCCCATAATAGAGTGCCCCCAGTAGTAGTCCCCCCTATGCAGTGTCCCCAGCAGTGGTCCCCCCTAAGCAGTGCCCCTTATACATTGCCCCCAGAAGTGGTCCCCCTTATATATT
This sequence comes from Taudactylus pleione, assembly GCA_031769625.1. Taxonomy (NCBI): domain Eukaryota; kingdom Metazoa; phylum Chordata; class Amphibia; order Anura; family Myobatrachidae; genus Taudactylus; species Taudactylus pleione. The sequence goes on along the minus strand of JAUIMM010001435.1, from coordinate 667,153 downwards.
ACTCAAAGTAGTAGTGGTCCTCCTATGCAGTTAGTTCCCCCAGTAGTGCCCCTTATACAGTGCCTCCAGCAGTGGTCCCCCCTATGCAGTGCCCCTTATACGGTCCCCCCAGCAGTGGTCCACCCAATGCAGTGTCCCCAGAAGTGGTCCCCCTTATATATTTCCCCCAGTAGTGACACTTATATAGTGCCCCTAGTAGTAGTGGTCCTCCTATGCAGTTCCCCAGTAGTGCCCCTTATACAGTGCCCCCAGTAGTAGTCCTCCCTATGCAGTGCCCCCAGTAGTAGTCCTCCCTATGCAGTGCCCCCAGTAGTAGTCCTCCCTATGCAGTGTCCCCAGTAGTGGTCCCCCTATGCAGTGTCCCCAGTAGTGGTCCCCCTATGCAGTTCCCCCAGTAGTGCCCATAATAGAGTGCCCCCAGTAGTAGTCCCCCCTATGCAGTGTCTCCAGCAGTGGTCCCCCCTGAGCAGTGCCCCTTATACAGTGCCCCCAGTAGTGGTCCCCCTATGCAGTGCCCCTTACATGGTCCCCCCAGCAGTGGTCCCCCCTATGCAGTGCCCCCAGAAGTGGTCCCCCTTATATATTACCCCCGGTAGTGACACTAATATAGTGCCCCTAGTAGTAGTGATCCTCCTATGCAGTTCCCCCAGTAGTGCCCCTTATACAGTGCCCCCAGTAGTAGTCCTCCCTATGCAGTGCCCCCAGTAGTAGTCCTCCCTATGCAGTGTCCCCAGTAGTAGTCCTCCCTATACAGTGCCCCCAGTAGTAGTCCTCTCTATGCAGTGTCCCCAGTAGTAGTCCTTCCTATACAGTGCCCCCAGTAGTGCCCATAATAGAGTGCCCCCAGTAATAGTCCCCCCTATGCAGTGCCCTCACTAGTAGTGTAGTAGTGTCCCCTATGCAGTGCCCCTTACATATATAGGACAAAGACGTACAATAAAAAAAACAACACAACACTTTCCTGAATCCCCACTCTTGTGCCCGCCATTGTGTACTTTTCCATCCTCCACCCAGCCTGCTCTGCACTAATTGGAGAGACATCATGACGTCTCTCGTATCACCCACTGTGGGAGTCGGAAGGTGGAGCCCTGTAGATTGTAAGCTTGCGAGCAGGGCCCTCTTACCCTTATGTATGTCTTTTACAACACAGTATAATGCTAATTCAAATTGTAAAGCACAATGGAATTTGTTGCGCTATATAAAAAACTTAATAAGAAATAAATAAATAAATAAATAAATGAGTGAGCGCCAGCCCGGCTCCGGCTGTGGGTGCAGCAACCACTGAGAGTCTGTCTGACTCTCATTGGATGCCAAAACAAACACAGCGCCGTGTACTATAAGTATACTACCCAGTGCCGGTGTTTGTTACTGTGTAGTGTGGACTGCACTACACTGACCTGAAACCAGTGTCCTGTACCATGGCCGGTGGTGCTGCCCCTCGCCGATTGTCCAATGGTGTCCAGGGCACATGCCCTGCTTGACCCACCATAGAAACGCCACTGTCAGTGTGTTGCACCCACCTGTCCCTGCCTCAAAAAGCAGGGCAACAGGGAGATCTCCAGTAATTCAGGGAGATAAGCTAGTGATACACTCCTGACAAGCTGCAACTGTGAATTGCAGTGTATCTGCGGTCAACAGCAGATGTTGGACATGGTGCATCAGATGAGTAACCCAGGAGTGGCTATCTAAAACACAAGGCGACGGGAACTTATCCGTTGGAACACAGCTGCAGAGGTACCATAAGTGTGGCATATGTACCTACTGGCGGGAGCGAGTAGCTCACACCTAATTGGATTGACCCCACTGAATTCAACCAGAAAATTACAGGCCCGAGGCCAGTACAGGTGATTGGAGGTGGATTGCTTTAAGGTTAAGCATTAAACTATCATTACTACTATAAGGAAAAGTAAATCAGAAACACATAAAAAAGTTAAACCAAGCTTCCAAATGTGAGTTTTGAAATGGAAACTGAATCCAAACAGCAAATCACAGACCTCAGGCCAGTACAGGCATTTGTAGGTGGAGTAGGAGTATTTAGTTGAAGGGAACACATTTATTTACTGTAAAAATCTGAGTCCTTGGACAAATTATTATGTACAGTAGCTTGCATAAACCTGAGAGTATTCTCCAGTGTACTGCAGTATATCATGTCTTAGGGGGTCATTCAGACCTGCTCACGAGCGCAGGACGCTCGCAAGCGGGTCAATGTTCCCCCACTGCACATGCGCATGAAGGAGGGAGCTCTGCTGTGCGCATGCGCGAGACCCGGCGAGCGACAGGCTCTCCATCGCTCCAGGTCTCGCACCAAAGGGGCCGCGCTGTCGATGTTTATTGACAGCACGCCCCCTTTGGTGGGTGTGCCGGGGGCATGCCTGCCAGATGGAGGCATTCCCATGGGAACGCCTACCATCTGGAACCGGCCCCACTGACATCACTAGTGATGTCAGTGGGAGTGATTTTGGCTCTGATAGAGCCAAAATCACTCCAGGGCTTGCGGCAGCAAGACCCTACCGCAGGGTCTCCATCGCAAGCCCGATGGTCGCAATGGTCATCATCATGGACGCTCGCATATGCTGTGGGTGGTCACCCACAGCTATGCGAGTGGCCAGGAGGCCGCTCCATTTTCATGGAGGAGGGCACTGATTCAGAGCGAGCACTCTGGTCAGAGCATTCAGCTCTGAATCAGGCCCTTAATGCGTACATCATGATCTGTTGTTGCTGTTCCTCCAATTACTGAAGCATATAAAAGGGTGGAATTCCTCCTGGTTACTACTTCTTGCCTCAGTTAGTAGCAGGACACATTGATCTTTCTTATGCAGTTGCTATATGTTGAAAATGAGCAGAATGTTTTCAGGCCAGAGTCCTCATCTCCTGCACACACTCATCAGGTTTTTTTAAAACTATTTTTTTCTTTATTGAAAAAAAACAAACAAATCATGTAGAAAACTAGTAAAGGGCGATTATAGTATATCACAAAGAAAACAAAATTCAAAGCCCATCTTTAAAAAAACTCAGGGCCTGATTCACTATTGAACGCAACTCTGAACACAATAGCGATTCTGCTCGCAACTCAACTGCGATATCTGCTAATCCATTGTGCTCACTATGCAATCTCAGCACTACATAAGGAAGCCCACTTTACTTTACACACATCCATTATGTTTAGCAAGACTGCAAAACCATCGGTAACATGGAGTACCATCACAGCCTCACACACACTTACACAGGCTCTGACCTTACTCAGGAATTACTAACCTCATCACACACAGTGATTACACAAGACTGAGATACCATCAGTAACATGGAGTACCATCACAGCCTCACACACACTTACACAGGCTCTGACATTACTCAGGAATTACTAACCTCATCACACAGTGATTACACAAGACTGAGAGACCATCAGTAACATGGAGTACCATCACATCCTCACACACACTTACACAGGCTCTGACCTTACTCAGGAAATACTAACCTCATCACACACAGTGATTACACAAGACTGAGAGACCATCAGTAACATGGAGTACCATCACAGCCTCACACACACTTACACAGGCTCTGACCTTACTCAGGAATTACTAACCTCATCACACACAGTGATTACACAAGACTGAGAGACCATCAGTAACATGGAGTACCATCACAGCGTCACACACACTTACACAGGCTCTGACCTTACTCAGGTATTACTAACCTCATCACACACAGTGATTACACAAGACTGAGAGACCATCAGTAACATGGAGTACCATCACATCCTCACACACACTTACACAGGCTCTGATCTTACTCAGGAATTACTAACCTCATCACACACAGTGATTACACAAGACTGAGATACCATCAGTAACATGGAGTACCATCACAGCCTCACACACACTTACACAGGCTCTGACCTTACTCAGGAATTACTAACCTCATTACACACAGTGACTACACAAGACTGAGAAACCATCAGTAACATGGAGTACCATCGCATCCTCACACACACTTACACAGGCTCTGATCTTACTCAGGAATTACTAACCTCATCACACACAGTGACTACACAAGACTGAGAAACCATCAGTAACATGGAGTACCATCACAGCCTCACACACACTTACACAGGCTCTGACCTTACTCAGGAATTACTAACCTCATCACACGCAGTGATTACACAAGACTGAGACACCATCAGTAACATGGATTACCATCACATCCTCACTCACACTTACACAGGCTCTGACCTTACTCAGGAATTACTAACCTCATCACACGCAGTGATTACACAAGACTGAGACACCATCAGTAACATGGAGTACCATCACAGCCTCACACACACTTACACAGGCTCTGACCTTACTCAGGAATTACTAACCTCATCACACACAGTGATTACACAAGACTGAGAAACCATCAGTAACATGGAGTACCATCACAGCCTCACACACACTTACACAGGCTCTGACCTTACTCAGGAATTACTAACCTCATCACACGCAGTGACTACACAAGACTGAGATACCATCAGTAACATGGAGTACCATCACAGCCTCACACACACTTATACAGGCTCTGACCTTACTCAGGAATTACTAACCTCATCACACACAGTGATTACACAAGACTGAGACACCATCAGTAACATGGAGTACCATCACAGCCTCACACACACTTACACAGGCTCTGACCTTACTCAGGAATTACTAACCTCATCACACGCAGTGACTACACAAGACTGAGATACCATCAGTAACATGGAGTACCATCACAGCCTCACACACACTTACACACGCTCTGACCTTACTCAGGAATTACTAACCTCATCACACACAGTGATTACACAAGACTAAGACCATCAGTAACATGGAGTACCATCACATCCTCACACACACTTACACAGGCTCTGACCTTACTCAGGAATTACTAACCTCATCACACACAGTGATTACACAAGACTGAGACACCATCAGTAACATGGAGTACCATCACAGCCTCACACACACTTACACAGGCTCTGACCTTACTCAGGAATTACTAACCTCATCACACACAGTGACTACACAAGACTAAGACCATCAGTAACATGGAGTACCATCACAGCCTCACACACACTTACACAGGCTCTGACCTTACTCAGGTATTACTAACCTCATCACACACAGTGATTACACAAGACTGAGAGACCATCAGTAACATGGAGTACCATCACAGCCTCACACACACTTACACAGGCTCTGACCTTACTCAGGAATTACTAACCTCATCACACACAGTGACTACACAAGACTGAGATACCATCAGTAACATGGAGTACCATCACAGCCTCACTCACACTTACACAGGCTCTGACCATACTCAGGAATTACTAACCTCATCACACACAGTGATTACACAAGACTGAGATACCATCAGTAACATGGAGTACCATCACATCCTCACACACACTTACACAGGCTCTGACCTTACTCAGGAATTACTAACCTCATCACACACAGTGATTACACAAGACTGAGATACCATCAGTAACATGGAGTACCATCACAGCGTCACACACACTTACACAGGCTCTGACCTTACTCAGGTATTACTAACCTCATCACACACAGTGATTACACAAGACTGAGAGACCATCAGTAACATGGAGTACCATCACATCCTCACACACACTTACACAGGCTCTGATCTTACTCAGGAATTACTAACCTCATCACACACAGTGATTACACAAGACTGAGATACCATCAGTAACATGGAGTACCATCACAGCCTCACACACACTTACACAGGCTCTGACCTTACTCAGGAATTACTAACCTCATTACACACAGTGACTACACAAGACTGAGAAACCATCAGTAACATGGAGTACCATCGCATCCTCACACACACTTACACAGGCTCTGATCTTACTCAGGAATTACTAACCTCATCACACACAGTGACTACACAAGACTGAGAAACCATCAGTAACATGGAGTACCATCACAGCCTCACACACACTTACACAGGCTCTGACCTTACTCAGGAATTACTAACCTCATCACACGCAGTGATTACACAAGACTGAGACACCATCAGTAACATGGATTACCATCACATCCTCACTCACACTTACACAGGCTCTGACCTTACTCAGGAATTACTAACCTCATCACACGCAGTGATTACACAAGACTGAGACACCATCAGTAACATGGAGTACCATCACAGCCTCACACACACTTACACAGGCTCTGACCTTACTCAGGAATTACTAACCTCATCACACACAGTGATTACACAAGACTGAGAAACCATCAGTAACATGGAGTACCATCACAGCCTCACACACACTTACACAGGCTCTGACCTTACTCAGGAATTACTAACCTCATCACACGCAGTGACTACACAAGACTGAGATACCATCAGTAACATGGAGTACCATCACAGCCTCACACACACTTATACAGGCTCTGACCTTACTCAGGAATTACTAACCTCATCACACACAGTGATTACACAAGACTGAGACACCATCAGTAACATGGAGTACCATCACAGCCTCACACACACTTACACAGGCTCTGACCTTACTCAGGAATTACTAACCTCATCACACACAGTGACTACACAAGACTGAGATACCATCAGTAACATGGAGTACCATCACAGCCTCACACACACTTACACACGCTCTGACCTTACTCAGGTATTACTAACCTCATCACACACAGTGATTACACAAGACTGAGAAACCATCAGTAACATGGAGTACCATCACATCCTCACACACACTTACACAGGCTCTGACCTTGCTCAGGAATTACTAACCTCATCACACACAGTGATTACACAAGACTGAGAAACCATCAGTAACATGGAGTACCATCACATCCTCACACACACTTACACAGGCTCTGACCTTACTCAGGAATTACTAACCTCATTACACACAGTGACTACACAAGACTGAGAAACCATCAGTAACATGGAGTACCATCGCATCCTCACACACACTTACACAGGCTCTGATCTTACTCAGGAATTACTAACCTCATCACACACAGTGACTACACAAGACTGAGAAACCATCAGTAACATGGAGTACCATCACAGCCTCACACACACTTACACAGGCTCTGACCTTACTCAGGAATTACTAACCTCATCACACGCAGTGATTACACAAGACTGAGACACCATCAGTAACATGGATTACCATCACATCCTCACTCACACTTACACAGGCTCTGACCTTACTCAGGAATTACTAACCTCATCACACGCAGTGATTACACAAGACTGAGACACCATCAGTAACATGGAGTACCATCACAGCCTCACACACACTTACACAGGCTCTGACCTTACTCAGGAATTACTAACCTCATCACACACAGTGATTACACAAGACTGAGAAACCATCAGTAACATGGAGTACCATCACAGCCTCACACACACTTACACAGGCTCTGACCTTACTCAGGAATTACTAACCTCATCACACGCAGTGACTACACAAGACTGAGATACCATCAGTAACATGGAGTACCATCACAGCCTCACACACACTTATACAGGCTCTGACCTTACTCAGGAATTACTAACCTCATCACACACAGTGATTACACAAGACTGAGACACCATCAGTAACATGGAGTACCATCACAGCCTCACACACACTTACACAGGCTCTGACCTTACTCAGGAATTACTAACCTCATCACACACAGTGACTACACAAGACTGAGATACCATCAGTAACATGGAGTACCATCACAGCCTCACACACACTTACACACGCTCTGACCTTACTCAGGTATTACTAACCTCATCACACACAGTGATTACACAAGACTGAGAAACCATCAGTAACATGGAGTACCATCACATCCTCACACACACTTACACAGGCTCTGACCTTGCTCAGGAATTACTAACCTCATCACACACAGTGACTACACAAGACTGAGAAACCATCAGTAACATGGAGTACTATCACATCCTCACACACACTTACACAGGCTCTGACCTTACTCAGGAATTATTCTCATCACACACAGTGATTACACAAGACTGAGAAACCATCAGTAACATGGAGTACTATCACATCCTCACACACACTTACACAGGCTCTGACCTTACTCAGAAATTACTAACTTCAGTGCACGCTATCAGTCCTCAGGCAGCTTAAGGCATCGCAGTGGATAATTTATGCATGCCCATACAACAGCCTTCAAACGCCCTGGCACTCCTGCGATTCGCTGACCACTCCCCGTCATGAAGTGGAATGTGTTGAGGAAGAGGTAGGTCCTTGTTTTTGAGATTTAGATCTACCCATCCTGCACAAATCAGTTGTATGAGAAGAGTGAATAACCATAGGAGCAGTAAGAAATGTACCCTTCCTAAATACATAGTATAAGCTACATGACACACAGGAGAAAGAAACAACCCCTTATAGAAAATGTTGTACGTAAAATAGAGAAACTTTAGGACAATAAATCTAAGTAAAAAAAAAAGCCAAGAGAACAACTGCATATAATAACATAACATAACATATAATATATAATAACTTAAAATATAATAACATAACATAATAACATAACATATCATAAAATATTAAAGAACAGCACAAGCAATGAATTACACTAATCAGAGCCGGCCCTAGCCAAATTAGATTTAGGTGGTGTCCCCCCCTTGGGATCCTGAAAAAGTTTGTGGCCTCACAGATGGGTCGTGGTCTCAATGTGCTGTGGCCCCTTTCCCCCATTCTGCTGCGGATCACAGCACCCTTCTACCAGCACAGATCACATCACAGCACCCCTCTCCCAGCACAGATCCAAGCACCCCTCTCCCAGCACAGATCACAGCACAGCACCCCTCTCCCAGCACAGATCACATCACAGCACCCCTCTCCCAGCACAGATCACAGCACAGCACCCCTCTCCCAGCACAGATCACAGCACAGCACCCATCACAGCACCCCTTAGCCAGCACAGATCACAGCACTGCACCCATCACAGCACCCTTCTACCAGCACAGATCACATCACAGCACCCCTTAGCCAGCACAGATCACAGCACTGCACCCATCACAGCACAGATCACAGCACCCCTCTCCCAGCACAGATCACAGCACAGCACCCCTCTCCCAGCACAGATCACAGCACAGCACCCCTCTCCCAGCACAGATCACAGCACAGCACCCCTCTCCCAGCACAGATCACAGCACAGCACCCCTCTCCCAGCACAGATCACAGCACAGCACCCCTCTCCCAGCACAGATCACAGCACAGCACCCCTCTCCCAGCACAGATCACAGCACAGCACCCCTCTCCCAGCACAGATCACAGCACAGCACCCCTCTCCCAGCACAGATCACAGCACAGCACCCCTCTCCCAGCACAGATCACAGCACAGCACCCCTCTCCCAGCACAGATCACAGCACAGCACCCCTCTCCCAGCACAGATCACAGCACAGCAACCCTCTCCCAGCACAGATCACAGCACAGCAACCCTCTCCCAGCACAGATCACAGCACCCCTCACCCAGCACAGATCACATCACAGCACCCCTCTCCCAGCACAGATCACAGCACAGCACCCCTCTCCTATCACAGATCACAGCACCGCACCCCTTAGCCAGCACAGATCACAGCACAGCATCCCTCTCCCAGCACAGATCACAGCACCCCTCTCCCAGCACAGATCACAGCACAGCACCCCTCTCCCAGCACAGATCACATCAAAGCACCCCTCTCCCAGCACAGATCACAGCACCCCTCTCCTATCACAGATCAAAGAACAGCACCCCTCTCCCAGCACAGATCACAGCACAGCACCCCTCTCCCAGCATAGATCACAGCACAGCACCCCTCTCCCAGCACAGATCACAGCACAACACCCCTCTCCCAGCACAGATCACAGCACAGCACCCCTCTCCTATCACAGATCATAGAACAGCACCCCTCTCCCAGCACAGATCACAGCACAGCACCCCTCTCCCAGCACAGATCACAGCACAGCACCCCTCTCCCAGCACAGATCACAGCACAGCACCCCTCTCCTATCACAGATCATAGAACAGCACCCCTCTCCCAGCACAGATCACAGCACAGCACCCCTCTCCTATCACAGATCATAGAACAGCACCCCTCTCCCAGCACAGATCACAGCACAGCACCCCTCTCCCAGCACAGATCACAGCACAGCACCCCTCTCCCAGCACAGATCACAGCACAGCACCCCTCTCCCAGCACAGATCACAGCACAGCACCCCTCTCCCAGCACAGATCACAGCACAGCAACCCTCTCCCAGCACAGATCACAGCAACCCTCTCCCAGCACAGATCACAGCACCCCTCACCCAGCACAGATCACATCACAGCACCCCTCTCCCAGCACAGATCACAGCACAGCACCCCTCTCCTATCACAGATCACAGCACCGCACCCCTTAGCCAGCACAGATCACAGCACCCTTCTACCAGCACAGATCACAGCACTGCACCCATCACAGCACCCTTCTACCAGCACAGATCACATCACAGCACCCCTCTCCCAGCACAGATCACAGCACCCCTCTCCCAGCACAGATCACAGCACAACACCCCTCTCCCAGCACAGATCACAGCACAACACCCCTCTCCCAGCACAGATCACAGCACAGCACCCCTCTCCCAGCACAGATCACAGCACAGCACCCCTCTCCCAGCACAGATCACAGCATAGCACCCCTCTCCCAGCACAGATCACATCACAGCACCCCTCTCCCAGCACAGATCACAGCACAGCACCCCTCTCCCAGCACAGATCACAGCACAGCACCCCTCTCCCAGCACAGATCACAGCACAGTACCCCTCTCCCAGCACAGATCACAGCACAGCACCCCTCTCCCAGCACAGATCACAGCACAGTACCCCTCTCCCAGCACAGATCACAGCACAGCACCCCTCTCCCAGCACAGATCACAGCACAGCAACCCTCTCCCAGCACAGATCACAGCACCCCTCTCCCAGCACAGATCACATCACAGCACCCCTCTCCCAGCACAGATCACAGCACAGCACCCCTCTCCTATCACAGATCACAGCACCGCACCCCTTAGCCAGCACAGATCACAGCACAGCATCCCTCTCCCAGCACAGATCACAGCACCCCTCTCCCAGCACAGATCACAGCACAGCACCCCTCTCCCAGCACAGATCACATCAAAGCACCCCTCTCCCAGCACAGATCACAGCACCCCTCTCCTATCACAGATCAAAGAACAGCACCCCTCTCCCAGCACAGATCACAGCACAGCACCCCTCTCCCAGCATAGATCACAGCACAGCACCCCTCTCCCAGCACAGATCACAGCACAACACCCCTCTCCCAGCACAGATCACAGCACAGCACCCCTCTCCTATCACAGATCATAGAACAGCACCCCTCTCCCAGCACAGATCACAGCACAGCACCCCTCTCCCAGCACAGATCACAGCACAGCACCCCTCTCCCAGCACAGATCACAGCACAGCACCCCTCTCCTATCACAGATAATAGAACAGCACCCCTCTCCCAGCACAGATCACAGCACAGCAACCCTCTCCCAGCACAGATCACAGCACAGCACCCCTCTCCTATCACAGATCATAGAACAGCACCCCTCTCCCAGCACAGATCACAGCACAGCACCCCTCTCCCAGCACAGATCACAGCACCCCTCTCCCAGCACAGATCACAGCACCCCTCTCCCAGCACAAATCACATCACAGCACCCTTCTCCCAGCACAGATCACATCACAGCACCCCTCTCCCAGCACAGATCACTTCACAGCACCCTTCTCCCATCACAGCACCCCTCTCCTATCACAGATCAGATCACATCACCCTCCTCACAGCACTGATCACATCACAGCACCCTTCTATCACAGATCCCACCACAGCACAACACCCATCACAGCACAGTACCCTTCTCCCAGCACTGGTCAGAGCACATCACCCCTCACCCAGCACAGATCACAGCACAGCACCTGTCTCCTGTCACAGATCCCTCCACAGCACCCCTCTCCCAGCACACCACCCATGACAGCACACATCACCCCTCTCCCAGCACATATCACAGCACAGCACCCATCACAGATCACAGCATAGCACCCATCACAGCACAGATCACAGCACCCCTCACCCAGCACAGATCACAGCACCCCTCACCCAGCACAGATCACATCATCCATCACAGCATCCCTCACCCAACACCCATCACAGCACCCATCACCTCTCTCCCAGCACAGAACACATCACAGCACCCTTCTCCTAGCACAGATCACAGTACAGCACCCCTCTCCCAGCACAGCACCCATCACAGCACCACTCTCCCAGCACAGCACCCATCACAGCACCCCTCACCCAGCACAGAACCCATCACATCACCCCTCTCCCAGCACAGATCACAGCACAGCATCCATCACCCAGGACAGATCACAGCACCACTCACCCAGCTCAGATCACAGCACCCATTCACAGCACCCATCACAGGTCACAGCACCCCTCACCCAGCACAGATCACAACACCCAGAACAGCACACCTCACCCAGCACAGATCACAGCACCCCTCAACCAGCACAAATCACAGCACAGCACCCATCACCCAGGACAGATCACAGCACCACTCACCCACCACAGATCATAGCACCCATTCACAGCACCCACCCCAGGTCACAGCACCCCTCACCCAGCACAGATCACAGCACCCAGAACAGCACACCTCACCCAGCACAGATCACAGCACCCATCAAAGCACAGCACCCCTCAATCAGCTCAGATCACATCATCCATCACAGCATCCCTCACCCAGCAACCATCACAGCACCCTTCTGTCACGGCTGGGTCTGGGTTAGGAGCCGGTGTGGAGACAGAGGACGTCAGTGGAACGGTTTGCTGGTACTGGAAGGAAGCCGGTTTCAAGGGGGTGCGAATCATGAATGACGAGACGACAAGGAGATCCGGACAGGTACTGCAGAAGCGAAGGTACGTCGGACCCGGGCACTGGAGTGGAGAACTAGGACCAGAGTCTCGGGGACGGCAAGCCCTCCTGGGGAGCAGGAACAGAGAGCGACACACTGGAACTGGGGGCAGCGGAAGACAAGCTGGAGCTGAACTGCAAATACAGACTGTGACAACTTGCAGCGGATGGGAGCTCAGGAACTAACACACAGCTCACGCTGTGTACGACGTTGCACTGGCAAGGAAAGAGTGTGCAAGGCACCCTTAAGTACCATGGGTTGTGCAGGGATTGGCTGGAGCTCACGGAGCAATGCAGGGATGGGATAGGCTTCCCCCAGGTCACGTGTCTGCTGCAAGATGGCGGCGCCCAGCAGCCGCCGGTGAACACAGAGGTCTGCTGCCATCATCCCCCCAGCACCCGGATCACCTTGTCAGGGCTCAGCCGGGGATCGGCGCCCGCTTACCGCACCGCCTGCTTCCCCTCTCATCCTGGGTGGTCGGTCGGCCTGCGCGACGGCGGGGGAGAAGCTGAGTATTCTCCCTGCATGCTGTGGCTTCCAGGAGGGCTGGTGTCCGGCATCGCAAATCCGGACATGGGCGCAGCCATGACAGTCGGCCCATGTGACTGGACCCTTCTCCCTGATAGGCCCGTTTTCAGCTGATGCTGTGCACCTGTCTAAGGGTTCCCCTGGGTATAAAACCGTTCCACAGGTTATGGGAAATTGCCTGAACAACGGTTGTCTACTAGCTGCTTTAGTGAGTTCCCGGTCCAGGTTCCTATTCACCCGTACAGCAGCAGTGTTACCACCTTTACCTGTGTGCCTATACATCTCTGGTGAATACCCGTGCAGCAGTGTACCCACCTTTACCTGTGTGCCTATACGTCTCTGGTGAATACCCATGCAGCAGTGTTACCATCCCCACCTGTGTGCCTTTCGTCTCCAGTGAACATCCGTGCCACAACGTATACCACCTCTACCCATGTACCTTCTATCTCTGGTGACGTCTCAAGTAACCATGAGTTGCTTCCCACTTGAAATCCTTATTGACATTTGATCCTCGTGTCAAGGTGTTTTCTATACAGTGTTTTAAGGGACTGTTTGGTGCCTAAGCAGGCATATCCTCACTGGGCCATGGGTGTACTGTCTCTATCCCTGCAGGGCTTGGGTACCTGGTCAAAGGACCGTGACCTGCTCACGGGGTGCAGCTAAGCCCATATCCCAATTGGGGGGGTCACTGGCGAACACCATCCTGTGGGTTAGACTCCGCACCTTTGCCCAGGTCTCGCCAACACTCAAGACCTGTGGATGAGGAGAACGTACATCCAGGCCCCTCGTCTCCGCTTCTTTCCCCAACTTAGGCCCACCATGTCCTCTTCTCCAGTCTCAGATGTGACAGTTTGTTCAGGCCAAATGGAGACTGCAGGATCCCAAGGTACTGGGTCACTGCAAGAGTTGACCTCTCAGATGGACAACCAGGAGGCGCAACAACAACAAGTGGCTCAGTATTTACAGGAGCTCTCGAGGCAACTGGTTTCGATTCAAACCACGTTGGCTTCTATTCTCCCGGTTCCCCCACCTGCGGTCCCTGTACCTTCTCCATCAGTCTCTCCACCAGTGGTTCCTACTCCCAAACCCCGACTACAGCTTGTCACTCCAGAAAGGTTTGATGGCGATCCCAGGCAGTGCCACGGGTTCATCAACCAATGTGAAATCCAATTTGAATGTCTTCCCCAGAACTTTCCCACATCTCGGGCAAAAGTAGCATATGTGATTTCATTATTAACAGGAGCAGCATTAGACTGGGTCTCCCCTTTATGGGAACGGGCCGACCCCATCGTATCTACCTACGAGGAATTTGTTTCCGCATTTAAGAGAATTTTTGACGAGCCAGGCCGTTCTGCATCTGCATCTTCTGACCTTCTCCGAGTGCGTCAGGGCACACGGTCCGTGGGGCAGTATGTAGTCCAATTTCAGACCCTGGCATCAGAATTAAAATGGAACGAGGAAGCTCTTAAAGCATCCTTCCTTCATGGACTCTCTGAGAGGATGAAGGATGAGCTTGCCTCCAGAGATTTGCCAGAATCTTTCGCTGACATTATCTCTCTCTGTATCAAAATTGACCTTCGCCATCGGGAAAGATGGGCTAGTAGGGGAAGAGGTGAACGTCTACCAGTCCGTTCTTCTGCTGTTAGTCCGCCTATACCCACCCTAGCTAGTGGAGAGGAACCGATGCAGGTTAACAGAACCAAACTGACCCCGGCAGAGCGCAATAGACGCTTCCAAAATAAATTGTGTATCTATTGCGCTGCACCTAACCACATTCTGAAAAATTGTCCTTTACTTGCGGGAAATGCGAAACCCTGACTGAAGTAGGGAGCATTCACTTGGGGGTTATTCTCAAGCCATCCCAATTATCTGAGAGTCTTTTAGTAGTGTCGCTTTCCCATAAGTCCAGGACAAGAAAGGTTCACGCTTTAATTGATTCTGGAGCCGCTGGTAATTTTATTGCAGAGAGATTGATTCACACCTTGGGTGTTCCAGTCGTTTCCCTACCTAATAAATTGTTACTGTCTGGTCTAGATGGTAAAACTCTGGTGGGGCTACCCATTTCTTCGCTCTCTCATCCTGTGTCTGTTCAAATTGGGTGCCTACATCATGAAATGCTGGAATTTTTTGTGTTACCCGAATCCTCCTATGAGCTGGTATTGGGGCTGCCCTGGTTGAGGAAACACAATCCTGTCTTCGACTGGGATGCTATGCAAATCCTATCCTGGGGTTCACAGTGTTTCCAAGATTGTTTGACCAAGGTCGTTCCAGTATGTAACCAAGCGACGGTTTCCAACCCGGCTAAGAAGTCCCTTCGACCAGAGTCTTCTAAACATTCCCCCCATCCGGGGTTGCCCGAGGCTTATTAAGACTTTGCTAATGTATTTTGTGAACAAGCCACAGATAAACTTCCTCCGCATCGACCTTGGGATTGTGCCATCGATTTGCTTCCCGGAAAAAGTCCTCCACGTGGCCGTGTTTACCCTTTGTCCGTGCCTGAGACCGCGGCCATGGAAGAATACATTAAGGAAAACCTAGCTAAAGGATTCATTCAGCCTTCTTCTCCTGCAGGGGCAGGATTCTTTTTTGTAGGGAAAAAGGATGGTGGACTCCGCCCCTGTATAGACTATCGAGGATTAAATCAAATCACCATAAAGAATCGGTACCCTCTACCTTTAATTTCAGAACTTTTTGACAAGGTTCAAGGGGCTCAGGTTTTCACAAAGCTGGATCTACGTGGTGCATATAATCTGATTCGAATTAAAACCGGGGACGAGTGGAAGACCGTGTTCAATACCAGAGACGGACACTTTGAGTACCTCGTAATGCCCTTCGGTCTTTGTAATGCACCAGCTATTTTTCAAGGTTACGTCAACGAGATCTTCCGGGATATTCTTAATAAATTTGTTGTGATTTATCTCGATGACATTTTAATCTTTTCCAGAGATTTACAGAGCCATCGTCTTCATGTACGGGAGGTATTGTTCCGCCTTCGCACTCATCACCTCTTTGGGAAACTTTCCAAATGTATGTTTAACCAAACTTCAGTACCTTTTTTAGGCCATATTATCTCTGGGGGGAGTCTCCAGATGGATCCTGATAAACTAAAAGCAATCTCTGAATGGCCCCTGCCTACTTCTTTAAAAGGTACTCAGCGTTTCCTAGGATTCGCAAACTATTATAGGAGGTTTATTCCACACTTTTCTACACTGGTAGCACCCATTACCTCCCTCACAAGGAAAGTAGCCAATCTTTCTAAATGGTCTGTTCCAGCAGTACAAGCCTTTCAAAACCTAAAAGGTGCCTTTTCTCGAGCTCCCATTCTCTGTCAGCCTCAAAAAGACAAACCATTCATTGTGGAGGTGGACGCATCCTCCGTTGGAGTAGGCGCGGTATTATCTCAGTCTGCTGAAGATGGGAAGATGCATCCCTGTGGATTTTTCTCCCGTAAATTTTCCCCTGCTGAGAGGAATTATATTATAGGCGACCAAGAACTTCTAGCCATGCGCCTAGCCTTAGAGGAATGGCGGTATCTTCTGGAAGGGGCCAAATTTCCTGTCACAATTATTACAGACCATAAGAATCTGATCTATCTGCAAACTGCACACCGGTTGAATGCCAGGCAGGCACGATGGTCACTTTTTTTTTCTAGGTTTGGAGGAGTGTTCTCAAGTTCGTTCCATTTTTGACCCAATTGTATTTGCTCCTACTCAAGTAGTGTCCTTGCCACCTGGGAAAATTTTTGTACCTCCTAATTTACATAAAGAATTGCTGGTTTGGGCTCATGCATCCTTATTCGCAGGTCACACTGGAATCACCAAGACCTACCAGTTCTTACTTCGATCTTACTGGTGGCCGACCATGAAGAAGGATGTCACTGAGTTTGTCCGCTCCTGTATCAAATGCGCCCAACATAAAACTCCGCGTAGACAGATGGTTGGTCCTCTTCATCCCTTGTCTATCCCAACTGCTCCATGGACCCACATCTCAATGGATTTTATTTCTGAATTACCTCGGTGCAAGGGGCATAACACGGTATGGGTGGTCGTGGATCGCTTTTCTAAAATGGCACATTTTATCCCGCTCGTTGGCCTTCCTTCTGCTCCTCAATTAGCAAAAATTTTTATTCGAGACATCTTCAGATTACACGGTCTCCCCAGGGAAATAGTCTCTGATTGAGGTGTTCAGTTTACAGCCAAATTCTGGAGAGCCCTGTGTAGTACCTGTGGAATCAAACTGAACTTTTCCTCAGCCTACCACCCACAGTCAAATGGTCAAACGGAAAGGGTCAATCAAGAGCTAGAGACCTTCATTAGGCTCTTTGTGTCATCTTCCCAGGTGGACCTCCTGCCATGGGCAGAGTTTTCTCATAATTTTAAATTCCATTCTTCCTCTAAATCCACTCCTTTTTTTACGGTTTTGGTAGACATCCATGAGTTCCAGATTTCCAGAAGCTTCCATCTATAGATGTTCCGGCTGTGAATCAAGAGATTCAATCCTTTTCAGTTTTATGGAATAAAATTCACCTATCTCTAAAGCAATCTTCTAGGAATTACAAGAAATTTGTGGACAGGAGACGTTTGGCGGTTCCACTGTTGAGAGTCGGGGACAGGGTCTGGTTATCTTCCAAAAATATTCGCTTAAGAGTCCCGTCCATGAAACTCGCTCCACGTTTTATTGGTCCATATCGTATCCTTAAGATAATCAGTCCAGTAACCTATAAATTGGAACTTCCTCCTCAAATGAAGATTTCAAATACTTTTCACGTTTCTCTCTTACGACCCCTGGTGCTCAATCATTTTCAAAATTGTTCCCCTAAATTGCCTCAAGTCAAGACATTACAAGGCACTGAATTTGAGGTGGAGAAGATCTTGGATTCCCGACACAGATTCAACACCCTTAAATATCTCATCGATTGGAAGGGCTACGGCCCCGAGGAAAGGGCCTGGATCAGAGCCTCTGATGTACACGCTCCGCGACTAATCCAGAGTTTTCATAGGAGATTTCCAGATAAGCCTGTTGGGTGTTCAGTGCCCACCCTTAAAGGAGGGGGTACTGTCAGGGCTCAGCCGGGGATCGGCGCCCGCTTACCGCACCGCCGGCTTCCCCTCTCATCCTGTGTGGTCGGTCGGCCTGCGCGATGGCGGGGGAGAAGCTGAGTATTCTCCCTGCATGCTGTGGCTTCCTGGAGGGCTGGTGTCCAGCATCGCAAATCCGGACATGGGCGCCGCCATGACAGTCGGCCCATGTGACTGGACCCTTCTCCCTGATAGGCCCGTTTTCAGCTGATGCTGTGCACCTGTCTAAGGGTTCCCCTGGGTATAAAACTGTTCCACAGGTTATGGGAAATTGCCTGAACAATGGTTGTCTCCTAGCGTGCTTTAGTGAGTTCCCGGTCCAGGTTCCTATTTACCCGTACAGCTGCAGTGTTACCACCTTTACCTTTGTGCCTATACATCTCTGGTGAATACCTGTGCAGCAGTGTTACCACCTTTACCTGTGTGCCTTTACGTCTTTGGTGAATACCCGTGCAGCAGTGTACCCACCTTTACCTGTGTGCCTATACGTCTCTGGTGAATACCCGTGCAGCAGTGTTACCATCCCCACCTGTGTGCCTTTCGTCTCCAGTGAACATCCGTGCCACAACGTATACCACCTCTACCCGTGTGCCTTCTATCTCTGGTGACGTCTCAAGTAACCGTGAGTTGCTTCCCACTTGAAATCCTTATTGACATTTGATCCTCGTGTCAAGGTGTTTTCTATACAGTGTTTTAAGGGACTGTTTGGTACCTAAGCAGGCATATCCTCGCTGGGCCATGGGTGTAGTGTCTCTATCCCTGCAGGGCTTGGGTACCTGGTCAAAGGACCGCGACCTGCTCACGGGGTGCAGCTAAGCCCATATCCCAATTGGGGGGGTCACTGGCGAACACCATCCTGTGGGTTAGACTCCGCACCTTTGCCCAGGTCCCGCCAACACTCAAGACCTGTGGATGAGGAGAACATACATCCAGGCCCCTCGTCTCCAATTCTTTCCCCAACTTAGGCCCACCACATCCTCTTCTCCAGTCTCAGACGTGACACAACTCCAGGAGCCGCTGCAGGAAGGACCCTGCCAGAGCGCCCGGACAGGTAAGGTCCGAGTGCTCCGTGGCAGCGCCGCCAGGATCGTGACAGTACCCCCTCCTTTAGGGACGGCCTCCGGATGTTTCCTAGGCTTCTTAGAATGAAAATCGAGGATTAAACGGGGAGCCTGGACATCTTCGGCCTTTTCCCATGATCTTTCTTCGGGACCGTAACCTTTCCAGTCCAACAAAAATTGCAATTGACCGTAACGGAGTCTTGAATCCAAAATTTGTTTAACTTCGAATTCGTCCCCCCTCACAGTCTTGACTTTGGGAGTTGGAGGAAGAACCTTGAAGAACCGATTTAGGATTAGCGGTTTCAATAAGGAGACATGGAAGGAGTTCGAAATTCTGAGGTAATGAGGAAGTTTTAACTTGTAGGCTATGGGGCTGATGACTTCGATGATAGAAAAAGGACCGATAAACCGAGGAGCGAATTTCATCGAAGGAACTCGGAGTCGTAAATTTCGGGTAGATAACCACACTTGATCTCCCACCTTCATACTAGGAATGGCCCTTCTTTTAGTATCAGCCTTTAGCTTGTATCGAAGGGACGTTTTCAGAAGGGAGGAGTGAACTTGGGTCCAAATTTTAGAGTAGTCTTGTATAGTGGAGGTCACAGCAGGCACATTGAAGGTTGGTAAGTCTGTAAACTCGGGCACTCGAGGATGGAGGCCATAAACAATCATAAAGGGAGTTTGTCCAGTCGAAGAGTGGTAGGAATTGTTGGGCGCAAATTCTGCCCATGGAAGAGAATCGGACCAATTATCCTGGGAAGACGACATATAGATCCTTAGGAAGGTTTCTAGGTCTTGGTTTACTCTTTCTGTAGATCCATTGGATTGAGGATGATAGGCGGTAGAATATTTTAACTTAACTTGGAACGTAGAACATAGGGCCCTCCAGAACTTGGCCACAAATTGGACCCCTCGATCCAATACGATCTCCGATGGAAGACCATGTGGGCAGAATATGTGATGAATAAAGAGTCTAGCTAACTCAGAGGCGGTGGGTAGCTTGGAGAGTGGGATAAAATGTACCATCTTAGAAAAACGGTCAATCACAACCCAAATGGTGGTAAATCCGTTGGAGGTAGGTAAGTCCGTCACAAAATCCATAGATAAATTAGTCCAGGGTCGAGAAGGAATGGAGAGTGGCAAGAGGGCTCCTGCCGGAGGTAATCTGGAGGATTTATGTTGGGCACACGCAGAGCAGGAGGCAATGAACTCGGCAATTTCAGACTTCATGGCGGGCCACCAATAGAAATGGCGCAAGAATTCCAGTGTCTTGCGGATGCCAGTATGTCCAGAAAAACGAGACGTGTGTGCCCAAGTGAGGAGTAATTTCCGGAGGGCAGGAGCAACAAAAGTTTTCCCGGGAGGTGGCTGGATATGGATAGTAGTGAAAACCTTGGACTCTAGTACTGGAGTTTCCTTAGGAAGACCGGAGAGAGCATCGGAGGAGAGCGAACGGGAGAGAGCGTCTGTTTTCTGATTCTGGGTTCCAGGACAAAAGGTCAAAATAAAATTAAACCTGGAGAAAAATATTGCCCATCTAGCTAAGCGAGAACTGAGGCACTGGACGTTCTTCAGGTACAGCAGATTCCGATGGTCGGTGTAAACCGTGATGGGAAACTGGGCTCCCTCGAGGAGATAACGCCATTCAGAAAAGGCCACTTTGACTGCCAATAGTTCCTGTTCCCCAATCGGATAATTTCTTTCTGCCAGTAAGAATTTTTTTGAGAAATAACCATAGGGGTGGATTCTGTTATCTTCGAACTTCTGGGACAGTACCGCCCCCACCGCTTCAGAAGAGGCGTCTACCTCCAAGAAAAAGGGTCTGGAAATGTCGGGCTGTCTCAGGATGGGTGCAGAGATGAACGCTTGTTTTAGCATTTGAAAGGCTGTCTCCGCTTCTGGGGACCACATAGAGGGGCTAGCTCCTTTGCGAGTAAGGGCGGAAATTGGCACCGCTAGGGTTGAGAATCCTTTAATAAACTTCCTGTAATAATTTGCGAACCCCAGAAACCTCTGGACTGCTTTCAAGGAATCCGGGCGGGACCAGTCCAGGATGGCCTGTACCTTCTTGGGGTCCATCTTTAACCCAGAGCCAGAGATAATATAACCTAGGAAAGGAATGGAGGGAACTTTGAACTCACACTTTTCCAGTTTGCAGTACAAATGATTTTTCCTCAGGCATGATAGGACCTCCCTCACATGAGAGCGATGTTCAGTAAGAGAGGAGGAGAAGATCAATATGTCATCCAGATAAACGACAACGGAAACATATAACAAATCTCTGAATATTTCATTTACAAAGTTCTGAAATACAGCGGGGGCATTGCAGAGTCCAAATGGCATCACTAGGTATTCAAAGTGACCGTCTCTGGTGTTAAAGGTGGTTTTCCATTCATCGCCGGCACGGATTCTAATGAGGTTATACGCCCCGCGTAGGTCCAGTTTAGTGAATACTGTAGCTCCTTTGACACGGTCGAACAATTCAGTAATAAGGGACAGAGGATATTGATTCTTAATGGTAATGTCGTTCAAACCCCGATAATCGATACAGGGTCAAAGACCTCCATCCTTCTTGGAAACAAAGAAGAACCCAGCACCAGCGGGAGAAGTAGATGGCCGAATAAAGCCCTTCTGGAGATTCTCTTGTATGTAGTCAGACTTTGCTTGGGTCTCTGGCAACGATAAGGGATAAATGCGGCCCCGGGGCGGATTCTTGCCAGGAACCAAATCATTCAGGCAATCCCAGTCCCGATGCGGAGGAAGTTCGTCAGCCCTGGTCTTGCAGAAAATGTCGGAAAAGGTCCGATAATGAAGAGGCACGGATGAATCTCTTGGTATTTTAATCTCTTTAATAGGCTTTATACAAGGGAGGCAAGAGGCAAAGCAGGAGTTTCCCCAAGCCGTGACTTGCATGGAACTCCAGTTGATACGCGGATTATGTTTACATAGCCACGGATATCCCAGAATTTTCCCGTGGGAGGCCTTGGGAATCACCAGGAAGCGAATGAGTTCTTTATGAAGGGCCCCCACACGAACTTGAACGGCCTGGGTTTGTAAGGAGACATTCCCGTTGAATATTCGACTACCATCCACGGCTGATAAGGAGATGGCTTGGGTGAGAGGAGTGACAGGGATCTGGAGATATTGAACCAATTCGGCAGAAATTAAATTTTCTGCGTCTCCTGAATCAAGAAGAGAAAAAATTGTTTGAGGTCCTTGTTTTAAGTCTAATACAAGAGACATAACGGATTCGTTTAAAATTGGAGATGGGGACAAGACTCCTAACCTGGTGTCTCCAGTGCCAGTTAGGAGCGAGGGTTTCCCGGACGCCGAGAACAGGAGGCGAGCAGATGTCCGGGCTCACCACAATATAAACACAGATTCTCACGGCGGCGCTTTTGCCGTTCTTCAATAGAGAGCCGGGTCCGGTTAATTTGCATGGGTTCGTCAGCCAGAGCTTCAGACAAAGGTGCCACCGGTGGACTAGTAACTCGGGACCTAAAACGATCTCCCTTGAATCTCTCTGCCTGTCTCTCGCGGTAACGTAGGTCTACTTTATTGCAGAAAGAAATCATATAGTTTTTAGTTTGGCAGGAACCTCCCGGGTGGCAAGGTCATCTTTTAACCTCTCCGAGAGGCCATTCCAGAAGGCGGAGACTAAGGCTTCCTCATTCCACTTTAGCTCGGATGCCAAGGTTTGGAATTGTATAACATATTGGCTGATTGGTTGGGATCCTTGTCGGAGACGCATAATCTCAGTGGACGTGGAAGTAGTTCTACCAGGTTCGTCGAATATTCTACGAAAAGAGGTCAGGAAATTGATGTAGTTGTTCAGTAAGGGATCAGATCTTTCCCAAAGCGGGGATACCCAGTCCAGGGCTGAACCGGACACCAGAGAGACGATGTAGGCTACTTTAGACTTGGCAGTAGGAAAATTCGATGGTTGGAGCGTAAAATGAACGTCACACTGGTTTAAAAAAACGCGGCACAGTTTGCGATGAGGTGGTAGCAGGAGTAGCAACTGGAAGTGATGGTGGGTTGATAGCAGCGGGCATATTCACCGTAACTAGGGAGGCTTGTAAGGAGTCCTGCCTAAGAGACATATCTTGCAGGAATTGGGCTAACTGCCGCTGCGAAGCTTCCAGACATTCTAGCCGGTTGGCAATACCCTGTAAAAGGTCCACACTAGGACTCAGTCCACTAGCCGTATCCATAGGGCCAGTGCACACTGTCACGGCTGGGTCTGGGTTAGGAGCTGGTGTGGAGACAGAGGACATCAGTGGAACGGTTTGCTGGTACTGGAAGGAAGCCGGTTTCAAGGGGGTGCGAATCATGAATGACAAGACGACAAGGAGATCCGGACAGGTACTGCAGAAGCGAAGGTACGTCGGACCCGGGCACCGGAGTGGAGAACTAGGACCAGAGTCTCGGGGAAGGCAGGCCCTCCTGGGGAGCAGGAACAGAGAGCAACACACTGGAACTGGGGACAGCGGAAGACAAGCTGGAGCTGAACTGCAAATACAGACAGGCTGTGACAACCTGCAGCGGACGGGAGCTCAGGAACTAACACACAGCTCACGCTGTGTACGACATTGCACTGGCAAGGAAAGAGTGTGCAAGGCACCCTTAAGTACCATGGGTTGTGCAGGGATTGGCTGGAGCTCACGGAGCAATGCAGGGATGGGATAGGCTTCCCCCAGGTCACGTGTCTGCCGCAAGATGGCGGCGCCCAGCAGCCGCCGGCGAACAAAGAGGTCCGCTGCCATCAGCCTCCCAGCACCCAGATCACCTCCAGGAGCCGCCGCAGGAAGGACCCTGCCAGAGCGGCCGGACAGGTAAGGTCCGAGTGCTCCGTGGCAGGGTCTATTACCACAGCACCCTTCTCTAAGCATACCACCCATCACAGGTCATAGCACACCATCTATCACAGCACCCCTCACCCAGCACAGATCACAGCACAGATCACAGCACCCCTCACCCAGCACAGATCACAGCACAGATCACAGCACCCCTCACCCAGCACAGATCACAGCACCCATCATCCAGCACAGATCACAGCACCCCTCACCCAGCACAGATCACAGCACAGATCACAGCACCCAGCACCCATCACCCAGCACAGATATCAGCACAAATCAAAGCACAGCACCCCACTCTCAGCACAGATCACTTCATTCATCACAGCATTCCTCACCCAGCACCCATCACAGCACACTTCTCTTAGCACAGCACCCTTCTCTAAGCACACCACCCATCACAGATCATAGCACAGTATCTATCACAGCACCCCTCTCCCAGCACAACACCCATCACCGCACAGTACCCTTCTCCCAGCACAGATCACAGCACAGCACCCCTCTCCCAGCACAGATCACAGCACAGCACCCCTCTCCTAGCACAGATCACAGCACCCTTCTCCCAGCACAGATCACAGCATAGCACCCATAACAGCACCTTTCACCCATCACAGATCATAGCAGAGCATCTATCACAGCACCCCTCTCCCAGCACAACACCCATCATAGCACAGTACAGCACAGCACTCCTCTCCCAGCACAGATCACATCACAGCACCCCTCTCCCAGCACAGATCACATCACAGTACCCCTCTCCCAGCACAGCACCCAGCACAGCATCCATCACAGCACCATACACCCAGCACAGCACCCACCACAGCACCCCACTCCCAGCACAGATCACAGCACAGCACCCATCACTCCTCACCCAATACAGATCATAGCACAGCACCCCTCACAAAGCACAGATCACAGCACTGCACCCATCACAGCACCCCTCTCCCATCACAGATCACAGCACAGGACCCCTCTCCTGTCACAGATCCCAGCACAGCACCCTTCTCCTAGCACAGATCACAGCACAACACCCCTCTCCCAGCACAGCACCCAACACAGCACCCCTCTCCCAGCACAGCACCCCTCACCCAGCACAGATCACAGCACCCAGTACAGCACCCCTCTCCCAGCACAGCACCCCTCACCCAGCACAGATCACAGCACCCAGTACAGCACCCCTCACCCAGCACATATCACAGCACCCATCAAAGCACAGCACCCCTCTCTCAGCACAGATCACATCATCCATCACAGCACCCTTCTCTTAGCACAGCACCATTCTCTAAGCACAGCACCCCTCAACCATCACATATCATAGCACAGCATCTATCACAGCACCCCTCTCCCAGCACAACACCCATCATAGCACAGTACCCTTCTCCCAGCACTGGTCACAGCACATCACCCCTCACCCAGCACAACACCCATAGCAGCACCCATCACCCCTCTCCCAGCATAGATCACAGCACAGCACCCATCATAGCACCACTCTCCCAGCACAGCACCCTTCTCCCAGCACAGATCACAGCACACCACCCATCTATCACAAATCCCAGCACAGAACCCCGTTCCCAGCACAGCACCCATCACAGCACCCCTTTCCCAGCACAGATCACAGCACAGCACCAATCACATCAACCCTCTCCCAGCATAGCACCCCTCTCCCAGCACAGATCACAGCACAGCACCAATCACAGCACCCCTCACCCATCACAGATCACAGCACAGCACCCATCACAGATCACAGCGTAGCACCCAGCACAGATCACAGCATAGCACCCAGCACAGATCACATCACCCCTCACCCAGCACAGATCACATCACCCCTCCCCCAGCACAGATCACAGCACCCAGCACAGCACCCCTCCCCCAGCACAGATCACAGCACCCAGCACAGCACCCCTCACCCAGCACAGATCACAGCACCCAGCACAGATCACAGCACCCCTCATCAAGCACAGATCACAGCACAGCACCCCTCTCCCAGCACAGCACCCATCACAGCACCCCTCTCCCAGCACAGCACTCCTCTCCCAGCACAGATCACAATACAGCACCCATTACTGCACCCCTCACACAGCACAGCAGCCATCACAAATCACAGCATAGCACCCATCACATCACCCCTCACCCTGCACAGATCACAGGACAGCACCCCTCACCCAGCACAGCACCCCTCACCCAGGACAGATCACAACACCCATCAAAGCACAGCACCCCTCTCTCATCACAGATCACATCATCCATCACAGCATCCCTCAGCCAGCACCCATCACAGCACCCTTCTCTTAGCACAGCACCCTTCTCTAAGCACAGCACCCCTCACCCATCACCCATCACAGCACCCATCACAGCACAGTACACTTCTCCCTGCACAGGTCACAGCACATCACCCCTCACCCAGCACAACACCCATCACCCCTCTCCCAGCACAGCAGCCATCATAGCACCCCTCTTCCAGCACAGCACCCCCTCTACCAGCACAGATCACAGCACAGCACCTGTCTCCTATCACAGATCCCAGCACAGCACCCCTCTCCCAGCACAGCACCCATCACAGCACAGTACCCTTCTCCCAGCACAGATCACAGCATAGTACCCTTCTCCCAGCACAGATCACAGCACAGTACCTATCACAGCACAGATCACAGCACCCTTCACCCAGCACAGATCACAGCACCCCTCACCCAGCACAGATCACAGCACAGATCACAGCACCCAGCACAGCACCCCTCACACAGCACAGATCACAGCACCCAGCACAGCACCTCTCACAGAGCACAGATCACAGCACCCCTCACCCCGCACCCATCACAGCACACGTCTATTAGCACAGCACCCTACTCTAACCATACCACCCATCACAGATCATAGCACAGCACTTATCACAGCACCCCTCTCCCAGCACAACACCTGTCACAGCACAGTACCCTTCTCCCAGCACAGGTCACAGCATATCACCCCTCACCCAGCACAACACCCATCACAGCACCCATCACCCCTCTCCCAGCACAGATCACAGCACAGCACCCATCATAGCACCCCTCTCCCAGCACAGCACCCCTCTCCCAGCACAACACCCCTCACTCAGCACAGATCACATCACAGCACTACTCTCTCAGCACAGATCACATTACAGCACCCCTCACCCAGCACAGCACCCATCATAGCACCCTACTCCCAGCACAGCACCCATCACAGCACCCCACTCCCAGGAGAGATCACAGCAAAGCACCCATCACAGCACCCCTCTCCCAGCATAGCACCCCTCTCCCAGCACAGATCACAGCACAGCACCCCTCACCAATCACAGATCATAGCACAGCACCCCTCACCCAGCACAGATCACAGCACCCCTCTCCCAGCACAGATCACATCACAGCACCCTTCTCCTATCACAGATACCAGCACAGCACCCCTCTCCCAGCACAGATCACAGCACAACACCCCTCTCCCAGCAAAGCACCGAACACAGCACCCCTCTCCCAGCACAGCACCTCTCTCCCAGCACAGATCACAGCACATCACCCCTCTCCCAGCACAGCACCCCTCACCCAGCACAGCACCCCTATCCCAGCACAGATCACAGCACAGCACCCCTCTCCTAGCACAGATCACAGCACCCTTCTCACTGCACAGATCACAGCACCCCTCACCCAGCACAGATCACAGCACCCAGCACAGCACCCCTCACCCAGCACAGATCACAGCACAGATCACAGCACCCCTCACCCTGCACAAATCACAGCACCCATCACCCAGCATAGATCACAGCACACCTCACCCAGCACAGATCACAGCACAACACCCCTCTCCCAGCACAGCACCCAACACAGCACCCCTCTCCCAGCACAGCACCCCTCACCCAGCACAGATCACAGCACCCAGTACAGCACCCCTCACCCAGCACAGATCACAGCACCCAGTACAGCACCCCTCACCCAGCACATATCACAGCACCCATCAAAGCACAGCACCCCTCTCTCAGCACAGATCACATCATCCATCACAGCACCCTTCTCTTAGCACAGCACCATTCTCTAAGCACAGCACCCCTCAACCATCACATATCATAGCACAGCATCTATCACAGCACCCCTCTCCCAGCACAACACCCATCATAGCACAGTACCCTTCTCCCAGCACTGGTCACAGCACATCACCCCTCACCCAGCACAACACCCATAGCAGCACCCATCACCCCTCTCCCAGCATAGATCACAGCACAGCACCCATCATAGCACCACTCTCCCAGCACAGCACCCCTCTCCCAGCACAGATCACATCACAGCATCTTTCTCCTTTCACAGATCACATCACCCTTCTCCCAGCACAGATCACAGCACACCACCCATCTCCTATCACAAATCCCAGCACAGAACCCCTTTCCCAGCACAGCACCCATCACAGCACCCCTCTCCTAGCACAGATCACAGCACCCTTCTCACTGCACAGATCACAGCACCCCTCACCCAGCACAGATCACAGCACCCAGCACAGCACCCCTCACCCAGCACAGATCACAGCACAGATCACAGCACCCCTCACCCTACACAAATCACAGCACCCATCACCCAGCATAGATCACAGCACACCTCACCCAGCACAGATCACAGCACAACACCCCTCTCCCAGCACAGCACCCAACACAGCACCCCTCTCCCAGCACAGCACCCCTCTCCCAGCACAGATCACTGCACCCAGTACAGCACCCCTCTCCCAGCACAGCACCCCTCACCCAGCACAGATCACAGCACCCAGTACAGCACCCCTCACCCAGCACATATCACAGCACCCATCAAAGCACAGCACCCCTCTCTCAGCACAGATCACATCATCCATCACAGCACCCTTCTCTTAGCACAGCACCATTCTCTAAGCACAGCACCCCTCAACCATCACATATCATAGCACAGCATCTATCACAGCACCCCTCTCCCAGCACAACACCCATAATAGCACAGTACCCTTCTCCCAGCACTGGTCACAGCACATCACCCCTCACCCAGCACAACACCCATAGCAGCACCCATCACCCCTCTCCCAGTAGAGATCACAGCACAGCACCCATCATAGCACCACTCTCCCAGCACAGCACCCCTCTCCCAGCACAGATCACATCACAGCATCTTTCTCCTTTCACAGATCACATCACCCTTCTCCCAGCACAGATCACAGCACACCACCCATCTCCTATCACAAATCCCAGCACAGAACCCCTTTCCCAGCACAGCACCCATCACAGCACCCCTTTCCCAGCACAGATCACAGCACAGCACCAATCACATCAACCCTCTCCCAGCATAGCACCCCTCTCCCAGCACAGATCACAGCACAGCACCCATCACAGCACCCCTCACCCATCACAGATCACAGCACAGCACCCATCACAGATCACAGCGTAGCACCCAGCACAGATCACAGCGTAGCACCCAGCACAGATCACATCACCCCTCACCCAGCACAGATCACATCACCCCTCACCCAGCACAGATCACATCACCCCTCCCCCAGCACAGATCACAGCACCCAGCACAGCACCCCTCCCCCAGCACAGATCACAGCACCCAGCACAGCACCCCTCACCCAGCACAGATCACAGCACCCAGCACAGATCACAGCACCCCTCATCAAGCACAGATCACAGCACAGCACCCCTCTCCCAGCACAGCACCCATCACAGCACCCCTCTCCCAGCACAGCACTCCTCTCCCAGCACAGATCACAACACAGCACCCATCACTGCACCCCTCACACAGCACAGCAGCCATCACAAATCACAGCATAGCACCCATCACATCACCCCTCACCCTGCACAGATCACAGGACAGCACCCCTCACCCAGCACAGCACCCCTCACCCAGGACAGATCACAACACCCATCAAAGCACAGCACCCCTCTCTCATCACAGATCACATCATCCATCACAGCATCCCTCAGCCAGCACCCATCACAGCACCCTTCTCTTAGCACAGATCACAGCACACCTCACCCAGCACAGATCACAACACAGGTCACAGCACCCATCACCCAGCATAGATCACAGCACCCAGCACAGCACCCCTCACCCATCACAGCATCCCTCACCCAGCAACCATCACAGCACCCTTCTCTAAGCACAGCACCCATCATAGATCATAGCACAGCATCTATCACAGCACCCCTCTCCCAGCACAACACCCATCACAGCACAGTACCCTTCTCCCAGCACAGGTCACAGCACATCACCCCTCACCCAGCACAACACCCATCACCCCTCTCCCTGCACAGATCACAGCACCCATCAAAGCACAGCACCCCTCTCTCAGCACAGATCACATCATCCATCACAGCATCCCTCACCCAGCACAGCACCCTTCTCTTAGCACAGCATCCCTCACCCATCACAGATCATAGCGCAGCATCTATCACAGCACCCCTCTCCTAGCACAGCACCCATCACAGCACAGTATCCTTCTCCCAGCACAGGTCACAGCACAGCACCCCTCTCCCAGCACAGCACCTATCACAGCACAGTACCCTTCTCCCAGCACTGGTCTCAGCACAGCACCCCTCTCCCAGCACAGATCCCATCACAGCACCCATCTCCCAGCACAGCACCCCTCTCCCAGCACAGATCACAGCACAGCACCCATCATAGCACCCCTATCCCAGCACAACACCCATCACCCCTCTCCCATCACAGGTCACAGCACATCACCCCTCACCCAGCACAACACCCATCACAGCACCCATCCCCCCTCTCCCAGCATAGATCACAGCACCCTTCTCCCAGCACAGATCACAGCACCCATCATAGCACCATTCTCCCAGCACAGATCACAGCACTCTTCTCCCAGCACAGATCACAGCACTCTTCTCCCAGCACAGATCACAGCACCCATCACCCAACAGCACCCACAGCACCCTTCTCCCAGCACAGCACCCCTCACAGCAAAGCACCGATCTCCCAGCACAGATTACAGCACAGCACCCTTCTTCCAGCACAGGTCAGAGCACATCACCCCTCACCCAGCACAACACCCATCATAGCCCCCATCACCCCTCTCCCAGCATAGATCACAGCACAGCACCCATCATAGCACCCCTCTCCCAGCACATCACCCCTTACCCAGCACAGATCACAGCACAGCATGCCTCTCCCAGCACAGATCACAGCACAGCACCTCTCTCCCAGCACAGATCACAGCACAGCACCCCTCTCCCAGCACAGATCACAGCACAGCACCCCTCTCCCAGCACAGACCACAGCACAGCACCCGTCTCCTATCACAGATCCCAGCACAGCACCCCTCTGCCAGCACAGCACCCATCACAGCACCCCTCTCCCAGCACAGATCACAGCAAAGCACCCATCATAGCACCCCTCTCCCAGCACAGCACCCCTCACCCAGCACAGCACCCATCACAGCACCCATCACCCATCTCCCAGCATAGATCACAGCACCCATCATAGCACCCCTCTCCCAGCACAGATCACAGCACCTTTCTCCCAGCACAGATCACAGCACCCATCACCCAACAGCACCCTTCTCCCAGCACAGCACCCCCACAGCAAAACACCAATTTTCCAGCACAGATTACAGCACAGCACCCATCACAGCACCCCTCACTCAGCACAGATCACAGCAGCCCTCATCCAGCACAGATCACAGCACCCATCATAGCAGCCTCCTCCCAGCACAGCACCCCTCACCCAGCACAGATCACAGCACAGCACCATTCTACCAGCACAGATCACAGCACAGCACCATTCTACCAGCACAGATCACAGCACAGCACACATCACAGTGCCCCTTACCCAGCACCCATCACAGCACCCCTTGCCCAGCACAGATCAAGTCTGTGTTCCAACTATAAACCCTGGGTGATCAACAACAAGTTGAGATCCAGATAGGCCAACTAAAGGGATCTGCACTCAGGAAGGTGACCTCATGGCCAGCTGAGGAAAAAATAAGAAGAGTAGAACAAGCGCTGAAATGACTATCAGTGAAGTTCGAAACGCGAACAATCCCAGAGCTTA
This sequence comes from Taudactylus pleione, assembly GCA_031769625.1. Classification (NCBI taxonomy): domain Eukaryota; kingdom Metazoa; phylum Chordata; class Amphibia; order Anura; family Myobatrachidae; genus Taudactylus; species Taudactylus pleione. The sequence continues at coordinate 634,630 of JAUIMM010001435.1, read as the reverse complement.
AAATGAAATTCTACACGCAGAAACAGAAACCGGGGGGAGTCCCTATGAGACTACACATTGAGCCATGCAAGAGATCGTAAAGGCAATATAGGCAGTCAACAAAGAGGAAGTACGAAAACCCCTGGCTCATCGAAGGGGCACTAGGTGAAGGAGTCCAAATGCAACTATGCTTATTAAAGCAGCAGATGCCAGACCAACTTTAATCAGGCCGATTCAAGTGCAGCTGACCAGAAAAAGGTACCAAGGAAGTGCTCTACACAGCTGCAAAGGAAGGCTTGGGGGTTCCCCCGAAACCCAATGCATCAGATTGTCAATGTCTGAGCCTCATGAACTGGCAGAATCCCTGAGCGAAGCTAAAGGGGATGTAAAATCTCTTTTCCCAGATCACCATCACCCAGACGGTGAGTACACCTCAATGAGTGGTGAACAGTTTGTCTTTCTTCTGCAACAAATGAGAAGAAAGTCAGGAAAAAGGAACAAAGGTGCTCCATCTGTACAATGTAGACAATAGAGTGGTCAGTAGGGGTGACCCTACCTATGTTTGATATGTCATATGATACTAACGTTATAGCCTTGACATTATGTATTTGTAGCACAATTTATTGAAATGAGATTTTCTTTGAACCTGTTTTCTCTGACTATTGCTATACCGTATGCACTGACTGACTAATATGATCCTTATTTCAGTCCCTGCTTTTGATATTATTGCTAACATCATGGCATGATGGTGGTGTTGGTGTCCTTCTATCCCCTGGTTACTCATACCAACATTGCCATCAGAACCATCCCTTACATTCTCCACATTTGAAGTTCATGCTATACGCCTCTTCCAACCAGTACACCTCAGAGTAGCTGTCATCTACCGTCCCCCTGGCCCTCCCTCCAAGTTCCTTGACAACTTTGCTTCCTGGCTCACTCACTTTCTCTCCTCAGACCTTCCCTCTATTATCCTCCGGTGACTTCAATATTCTTATTGATAACCCCACAGAATCTGCTGCCTCCAAACTACTCACCCTCACTTCCTCATTTGGACTCTCCCAATGGACCTCCTCACCCTCCCAAGCCAGTGGGCGTTTGCTTGATCTGGTATTCACTCACCGTTGTGATATTTCTGCCTCCTCCAATTCCCCATTTCCCCTGTCTGACCATCACCTCCTCTCTTTTAACCTATCCCTCTCTCCTTCCCCTCCTCTACCTCCGAAAGCCACCATCACTAAGCATAACATTGAAGCTATCAACACTGCTTTCTTTTCTTCCCTACTTGACTCGCTTCTCTCCCCTATCCTCTCTTTCTCCTGTGCTGAACAAGCTGCTTCCCTATACAATGCCTCCCTTCTGATTCCATACATCAGGACATCATATCCAACCAGTCCCCCAGCTCTCCACCTCCACCTTTCCTGGATAACCCTTCCCCATCCATTTTACCGACTCTGACATCCTTCTCCCCTGTGACTGGAGAGGAAGTTAAGGCCCTTAACCAGTCCTCCCCCCCTTCCACCTCTCCCCTCAACCCTATCCCCTCCCACCTCCTCCGCTATCTCTCTCCTTCTGCCTGCTCCCATCTTGTCCACCTCCTTAATCTTTCCCTCTCTTCTGGCACTGTTCCTTCTGCATTCAAGCATGCCCGGGTCTCCCCCATTCTTAAAAAACCTACCCTTGATCCTAACATTCTCTCTGACTACCGACCAATCTCTCTCCTCCCTTTTGCCTCCAAACTCCTTGAGTGTATTGTTTACAACCACCTCACCACATTTCTTTCCTCCCACTCACTCCTTGACCCTTTTCAGTCTGGCTTCTGTTCTCTCCATTCCACTGAAACTGCCCTTACAAAAGTCAGCAATGACCTCCTTGCTGCCAAATCCAAGGGCCACTACTCCCTGCTCATTCTCCTTGACATCTCTGCTGCTTTTGACACTGTGGACCACCCGCTACTGCTGCATATCCTTCACTCCCTTGGTCTACATGACACTGCTCTCTCCTGGCTGTCCTCCTACCTCTCTGACCATTCCTTCTCTGTTTCCTCTCATAGCAACTCCCCCCCCCCCACAGCCTCTTACAGAAGGTGTTCTCCAAGGTTCTGTTCTTGGACCTCTCCTATTCTCTCTCTATACATCTTCTCGAAGTAAACTCATCAGCTCTTTTGACCTCCATTATCATCTCTATGCTGATGATACTCAGATCTACCTTTCCTCACCTGATCTTTCCCCCTCTCTACTAACTCGTATCTCTAACTGTCTCTCTGCTATCTCTTCCTGGATGTCCCAGCGATTTCTCAAACTTTATATGTCTAAGACTGAGCTGATAGTCTTCCCACCCTCCCAAATATCATCATGTCCCACTATTTCTTTATAAATAGATGGCATAACTATCTCATCTAGTCCCAAAGTGCGTTGTCTTGGAGTCCTCCTGGACTCTTCCCTCTCCTTCAAACCACACATTCAGAACCTCTCGCAGTCCTGTCGTTTCCATCTCAAGAATATTTCCAAGATCAGACCCTTTCTCACCCAGGATGCTACCAAAACCCTTGTACATTCACTGGTCATGTCCAGATTGGACTACTGTAATCTTCTCCAAGCTGGCCTCCCCAAATTCCATCTCTCTCCTCTTCAGTCTGTCCTCAATGCTGCTGCTCTGCTCATCTTCCTCTCCAAATGCTCTACATCTGCCTCCCCTCTTTTGCAAGCCCTCCACTGGCTCCCATTCCTTTTCAGAACCCAATTCAAGGTTCTAATGCTCGCTTACAAAGCCCTCACCCATTCCTCTTCCATTTACATCTCTGATCTCATCTCCCTTCACTCTTCTGTCCCCCCTCTTCATTTACTTAATACATGCCACCTTTCATGCCAATTGATTACTTCCTCCCACCTCCAAGATTTTGCCCATGCTACTCCCCACCTTTGGAACTCCATCCCTCTCCCTATCAGACTCTGCACCTCTCTACAATCATTCAAATGAGCTCTTAAGACCCACTACATCACAGCCTTCCAGCTCTCATCCTAACTTGCTGCTACATCTTCCTTTCTCCCCACCCACCCCATTCTGTGTCACCCCTGTTTGTCTTCCCCTAACTTAAAGAATGTAAGCTCTTTCGGGCAGGGCCCTCTACCTTCTTGTGCTTCTCCCTACTGTAATTTAATTTAACTCTTACTCCCCACTAGGGCAACTAACACTTGGCTGCTTATGCGGGCGTTAAGGTCGCTAATATAGCAATGTTTATCCATGTCCTGTATTGTATTGTATTGTAAGTCAATGGTTACTTTTTTGTATATGTACTTTGAAAGGTGCTGCGGAACACTTGTGGCGCCATATAAATTAATAACAACAACAACAACCTAAAGACTGTTTATGTGAGACTCTACAAGTTACGCTCTGCGTGAAGAATAACCCCAAAACTGAAAAGGTGATAACATGGCCTTTTTACTCTCTTATACCAAGGGTTAATGTGGTTTCCAGGCAATACAATGTTGCCAGCTGCCTTGCATGTTGCCTGCAGCTGATTGGATGCCCTAAGGGCGGGAACCCCAGATTTAGAATGTTACCCTGGATCTGCAGAAGGGATATATACAGCTGCTGCAAATGCTGGGGAGTGAGCAGATCCAGCATGGAGTGTATCAGCAAGGAGTGCTGGGAAGGAGAGTGTGTGTGAGGCATTGGCCGGTGTATGCAGACCCAGCATGAAGTGTATCAGTGAGGAGAGCTGGGAAGGAGAGTGTGTGTGAGGCATTGGCCGGTGTGTACAGACCCAGCGAGGAGTGCTGGGAAGGAGAGTGTGTGTGAGGCATTGGCCGGTGAGTGCAGACCCAGAATGGAGTGTATCAGTGAGGAGAGCTGGGAAGGAGAGTGTGTGTGAGGCATTGGCCGGTGTGTGCAGACCTAGCATGGAGAGTATCAGTGAGGAGAGCTGGGAAGGAGAGTGTGTGTGAGGCATTGGCCGGTGTGTGCAGCATGGAGAGTATCAGTGAGGAGTGCTGGGAAGGAGAGTGTGTGTGAGGCATTGGCCGGTGTGTGCAGACACAGCATGGAGTGTATCAGTGAGGAGAGCTGGGAAGGAGAGTGTGTGTGAGGCATTGGCCGGTGTGTGCAGACCTAGCATGGAGAGTATCAGTGAGGAGAGCTGGGAAGGAGAGTGTGTGTGAGGCATTGGCCGGTGTGTGCAGCATGGAGAGTATCAGTGAGGAGTGCTGGGAAGGAGAGTGTGTGTGAGGCATTGGCCGGTGTGTGCAGACACAGCATGGAGTGTATCAGTGAGGAGTGCTGGGAAGGAGAGTGTGTGTGAGGCATTGGCCGGTGTGTGCAGACCTAGCATGGAGAGTATCAGTGAGGAGAGCTGGGAAGGAGAGTGTGTGTGAGGCATTGGCCGGTGTGTGCAGCATGGAGAGTATCAGTGAGGAGTGCTGGGAAGGAGAGTGTGTGTGAGGCATTGGCCGGTGTGTGCAGACCCAGCATGGAGTGTATCAGTGAGGAGTGCTGGGAAGGAGAGTGTGTGTGAGGCATTGGCCGGTATGTGCAGCATGGAGAGTATCAGTGAGGAATGCTGGGAAGGAGAGTGTGTGTGAGGCATTGGTCGGTGTGTACAGACCCAGCATGGAGTGTATCAGCGAGGAGTGCAGGGAAGGAGAGTGTATGTGAGGCATTGGCCGGTGTGTGCAGCATGGAGAGTACCAGTGAGGAATGCTGGGAAGGAGAGTGTGTGTGAGGCATTGGCCGGTGTGAGAAGACACATCATGGAGAGTATCAGTGAGGAGTGCTGGGAAGGAGAGTGTGTGTGAGGCATTGGCCGGTGTGTGCAGACACAGCATGGAGTGTATCAGTGAGGAGTGCTGGGAAGGAGTGTGTGTGTGAGGCATTGGCCAGTCTGTGCAGACCCAGCATGGAGTATATCAGTGAGGAGTGCTGGGAAGGAGAGTGTGTGTGAGGCAATGGCCGGTGTGTGCAGACCCAGCAAGGAGTGTATCAGTGAGGAGTGCTGGGAAGGAGAGTGTGTGTGAGGCATTGGCCGGTATGTGCAGCATGGAGTATATCAGTGAGGAGTGCTGGGAAGGAGAGTGTGTGTGAGGCATTGGCCAGTGTGAGCAGACCCAGCAAGGAGTGTATCAGTGAGGAGTGCTGGGAAGGAGAGTGTGTGTGAGGCATTGGCCGGTGTGTGCAGCATGGAGTATATCAGTGAGGAGTGCTGGGAAGGAGAGTGTGTGTGAGGCATTGGCCGGTGTGTGCAGACCCAGCATGGAGTGTATCAGTGAGTAAAGCTGGGAAGGAGAGTGTGTGTGAGGCATTGGCCAGTGTGTGGAGACACAGCATGGAGTGTATCAGTGAGGAGTGCTGGGAAGGAGAGTGTGTGTGAGGCATTGGCCGGTGTGAGCAGACCCAGCATGGAGTGTATCAGTGAGGAGTGCTGGGAAGGAGAGTGTGTGTGAGGCATTGGCCGGTGTGTGCACACCCAGCATGGAGAGTATCAGTGAGGAGTGCTGGGAAGGAGAGTGTGTGTGAGGCATTGGCCGGTGTGAGCAGACCCAGCATGGAGTGTATCAGTGAGGAGTGCTGGGAAGGAGAGTGTGTGTGAGGCATTGGCCGGTGTGAGCAGACCCAGCATGGAGTGTATCAGTGAGGAGTGCTGGGATGGAGAGTGTGTGTGAGGCATTGGCCAGTTTGTGTAGACCCAGCATGGAGTGTATCAGTGAGGAGTGCCGGGAAGGAGAGTGTGTGTGAGGCATTGGCCGGTGTGTGCAGACCTAGCATGGAGAGTATCAGTGAGGAGTGCTGGGAAGGAGAGTGTGTGTGAGGCATTGGCCGGTGTGTGCAGACACAGCATGGAGTGTATCAGTGAGGAGTGCTGGGAAGGAGAGTGTGTGTGAGGCATTGGCCAGTGTGAGCAGACCCAGCATGGAGTGTATCAGTGAGGAGTGCTGGGAAGGAGAGTGTGTGTGAGGCATTGGCCGGTGTGTGCAGCATGGAGAGTATCAGTGAGGAGTGCTGGGAAGGAGAATGTGTGTGAGGCATTGGCCGGTGTGAGCAGACCCAGCATGGAGTGTATCAGTGAGGAGTGCTGGGATGGAGAGTGTGTGTGAGGCATTGGCCAGTTTGTGTAGACCCAGCATGGAGTGTATCAGTGAGGAGTGCCGGGAAGGAGAGTGTGTGTGAGGCATTGGCCGGTGTGTGCAGACCTAGCATGGAGAGTATCAGTGAGGAGAGCTGGGAAGGAGAGTGTGTGTGAGGCATTGGCCGGTGTGTGCAGCATGGAGAGTATCAGTGAGGAGTGCTGGGAAGGAGAGTGTGTGTGAGGCATTGGCCGGTGTGTGCAGACACAGCATGGAGTGTATCAGTGAGGAGTGCTGGGAAGGAGAGTGTGTGTGAGGCATTGGCCAGTGTGAGCAGACCCAGCATGGAGTGTATCAGTGAGGAGTGCTGGGAAGGAGAGTGTGTGTGAGGCATTGGCCGGTGTGTGCAGCATGGAGAGTATCAGTGAGGAGTGCTGGGAAGGAGAATGTGTGTGAGGCATTGGCCGGTGTGTGCAGACACAGCATGGAGTGTATCAGTGAGGAGTGCTGGGAAGGAGAGTGTGTGTGAGGCATTGGCCGGTGTGTGCAGACCCAGCATGGAGTGTATCAGTGAGTAAAGCTGGGAAGGAGAGTGTGTGTGAGGCATTGGCCGGTGTGTGCAGACACAGCATGGAGTGTATCAGTGAGGAGTGCTGGGAAGGAGAGTGTGTGTGAGTCATTGGCCGGTGTGAGCAGACCCAGCATGGAGTGTATCAGTGAGGAGTGCTGGGAAGGAGAGTGTGTGTGAGGCATTGGCCGGTGTGTGCACACCCAGCATGGAGAGTATCAGTGAGGAGTGCTGGGAAGGAGAGTGTGTGTGAGGCATTGGCCGGTGTGAGCAGACCCAGCATGGAGTGTATCAGTGAGGAGTGCTGGGAAGGAGAGTGTGTGTGAGGCATTGGCCGGTGTGAGCAGACCCAGCATGGAGTGTATCAGTGAGGAGTGCTGGGATGGAGAGTGTGTGTGAGGCATTGGCCAGTTTGTGTAGACCCAGCATGGAGTGTATCAGTGAGGAGTGCCGGGAAGGAGAGTGTGTGTGAGGCATTGGCCGGTGTGTGCAGACCTAGCATGGAGAGTATCAGTGAGGAGAGCTGGGAAGGAGAGTGTGTGTGAGGCATTGGCCGGTGTGTGCAGCATGGAGAGTATCAGTGAGGAGTGCTGGGAAGGAGAGTGTGTGTGAAGCATTGGCCGGTGTGTGCAGACACAGCATGGAGTGTATCAGTGAGGAGTGCTGGGAAGGAGAGTGTGTGTGAGGCATTGGCCAGTGTGAGCAGACCCAGCATGGAGTGTATCAGTGAGGAGTGCTGGGAAGGAGAGTGTGTGTGAGGCATTGGCCGGTGTGTGCAGCATGGAGAGTATCAGTGAGGAGTGCTGGGAAGGAGAATGTGTGTGAGGCATTGGCCGGTGTGAGCAGACCCAGCATGGAGTGTATCAGTGAGGAGTGCTGGGAAGGAGAGTGTGTGTGAGGCATTGGCCGGTGTGTGCAGCATGGAGTGTATCAGTGAGGAGTGCTGGGAAGGAGAGTGTGTGTGAGGCATTGGCCAGTGTGTGCAGACCCAGCATGGAGTGTATCAGTGAGGAGAGCTGGGAAGGAGAGTGTGTGTGAGGCATTGTCCGGTGTGTGCAAACCCAGCATGGAGTGTATCAGTGAGGAGTACTGGGATGGAGAGTGTGAGTGAGGCATTGGCCGGTGTGAGCAGACCCAGCATGGAGTGTATCAGTGAGGAGTGCTGGGATGGAGAGTGTGTGTGAGGCATTGGCCGGTGTGTGCAGCATGGAGTGTATCAGTGAGGAGTGCTGGGAAGGAGAGTGTGTGTGAGGCATTGGCCAGTGTGTGCAGACCCAGCATGGAGTGTATCAGTGAGGAGAGCTGGGAAGGAGAGTGTGTGTGAGGCATTGGCCGGTGTGTGCAGACCCAGCATGGAGTGTATCAGTGAGGAGTGCTGGGATGGAGAGTGTGTGTGAGGCATTGGCCGGTGTGTGCAGACCTAGCATGGAGAGTATCAGTGAGGAGAGCTGGGAAGGAGAGTGTGTGTGAGGCATTGGCCGGTGTGAGCAGACCCAGCATGGAGTGTATCAGTGAGGAGTGCTGGGAAGGAGAGTGTGTGTGAGGCATTGGCCGGTGTGTGCACACCCAGCATGGAGAGTATCAGTGAGGAGTGCTGGGAAGGAGAGTGTGTGTGAGGCATTGGCCGGTGTGAGCAGACCCAGCATGGAGTGTATCAGTGAGGAGTGCTGGGAAGGAGAGTGTGTGTGAGGCATTGGCCGGTGTGAGCAGACCCAGCATGGAGTGTATCAGTGAGGAGTGCTGGGAAGGAGAGTGTGTGTGAGGCATTGGCCAGTCTGTGCAGACCCAGCATGGAGTATATCAGTGAGGAGTGCTGGGAAGGAGAGTGTGTGTGAGGCAATGGCCGGTGTGTGCAGACCCAGCAAGGAGTGTATCAGTGAGGAGTGCTGGGAAGGAGAGTGTGTGTGAGGCATTGGCCGGTATGTGCAGCATGGAGTATATCAGTGAGGAGTGCTGGGAAGGAGAGTGTGTGTGAGGCATTGGCCAGTGTGAGCAGACCCAGCAAGGAGTGTATCAGTGAGGAGTGCTGGGAAGGAGAGTGTGTGTGAGGCATTGGCCGGTGTGTGCAGCATGGAGTATATCAGTGAGGAGTGCTGGGAAGGAGAGTGTGTGTGAGGCATTGGCCGGTGTGTGCAGACCCAGCATGGAGTGTATCAGTGAGTAAAGCTGGGAAGGAGAGTGTGTGTGAGGCATTGGCCAGTGTGTGGAGACACAGCATGGAGTGTATCAGTGAGGAGTGCTGGGAAGGAGAGTGTGTGTGAGGCATTGGCCGGTGTGAGCAGACCCAGCATGGAGTGTATCAGTGAGGAGTGCTGGGAAGGAGAGTGTGTGTGAGGCATTGGCCGGTGTGTGCACACCCAGCATGGAGAGTATCAGTGAGGAGTGCTGGGAAGGAGAGTGTGTGTGAGGCATTGGCCGGTGTGAGCAGACCCAGCATGGAGTGTATCAGTGAGGAGTGCTGGGAAGGAGAGTGTGTGTGAGGCATTGGCCGGTGTGAGCAGACCCAGCATGGAGTGTATCAGTGAGGAGTGCTGGGATGGAGAGTGTGTGTGAGGCATTGGCCAGTTTGTGTAGACCCAGCATGGAGTGTATCAGTGAGGAGTGCCGGGAAGGAGAGTGTGTGTGAGGCATTGGCCGGTGTGTGCAGACCTAGCATGGAGAGTATCAGTGAGGAGAGCTGGGAAGGAGAGTGTGTGTGAGGCATTGGCCGGTGTGTGCAGCATGGAGAGTATCAGTGAGGAGTGCTGGGAAGGAGAGTGTGTGTGAAGCATTGGCCGGTGTGTGCAGACACAGCATGGAGTGTATCAGTGAGGAGTGCTGGGAAGGAGAGTGTGTGTGAGGCATTGGCCGGTATGTGCAGCATGGAGTATATCAGTGAGGAGTGCTGGGAAGGAGAGTGTGTGTGAGGCATTGGCCAGTGTGAGCAGACCCAGCAAGGAGTGTATCAGTGAGGAGTGCTGGGAAGGAGAGTGTGTGTGAGGCATTGGCCGGTGTGTGCAGCATGGAGTATATCAGTGAGGAGTGCTGGGAAGGAGAGTGTGTGTGAGGCATTGGCCGGTGTGTGCAGACCCAGCATGGAGTGTATCAGTGAGTAAAGCTGGGAAGGAGAGTGTGTGTGAGGCATTGGCCAGTGTGTGGAGACACAGCATGGAGTGTATCAGTGAGGAGTGCTGGGAAGGAGAGTGTGTGTGAGGCATTGGCCGGTGTGAGCAGACCCAGCATGGAGTGTATCAGTGAGGAGTGCTGGGAAGGAGAGTGTGTGTGAGGCATTGGCCGGTGTGTGCACACCCAGCATGGAGAGTATCAGTGAGGAGTGCTGGGAAGGAGAGTGTGTGTGAGGCATTGGCCGGTGTGAGCAGACCCAGCATGGAGTGTATCAGTGAGGAGTGCTGGGAAGGAGAGTGTGTGTGAGGCATTGGCCGGTGTGAGCAGACCCAGCATGGAGTGTATCAGTGAGGAGTGCTGGGATGGAGAGTGTGTGTGAGGCATTGGCCAGTTTGTGTAGACCCAGCATGGAGTGTATCAGTGAGGAGTGCCGGGAAGGAGAGTGTGTGTGAGGCATTGGCCGGTGTGTGCAGACCTAGCATGGAGAGTATCAGTGAGGAGAGCTGGGAAGGAGAGTGTGTGTGAGGCATTGGCCGGTGTGTGCAGCATGGAGAGTATCAGTGAGGAGTGCTGGGAAGGAGAGTGTGTGTGAGGCATTGGCCGGTGTGTGCAGACACAGCATGGAGTGTATCAGTGAGGAGTGCTGGGAAGGAGAGTGTGTGTGAGGCATTGGCCAGTGTGAGCAGACCCAGCATGGAGTGTATCAGTGAGGAGTGCTGGGAAGGAGAGTGTGTGTGACGCATTGGCCGGTGTGTGCAGCATGGAGAGTATCAGTGAGGAGTGCTGGGAAGGAGAATGTGTGTGAGGCATTGGCCGGTGTGTGCAGACACAGCATGGAGTGTATCAGTGAGGAGTGCTGGGAAGGAGAGTGTGTGTGAGGCATTGGCCGGTGTGTGCAGACCCAGCATGGAGTGTATCAGTGAGTAAAGCTGGGAAGGAGAGTGTGTGTGAGGCATTGGCCGGTGTGTGCAGACACAGCATGGAGTGTATCAGTGAGGAGTGCTGGGAAGGAGAGTGTGTGTGAGTCATTGGCCGGTGTGAGCAGACCCAGCATGGAGTGTATCAGTGAGGAGTGCTGGGAAGGAGAGTGTGTGTGAGGCATTGGCCGGTGTGTGCACACCCAGCATGGAGAGTATCAGTGAGGAGTGCTGGGAAGGAGAGTGTGTGTGAGGCATTGGCCGGTGTGAGCAGACCCAGCATGGAGTGTATCAGTGAGGAGTGCTGGGAAGGAGAGTGTGTGTGAGGCATTGGCCGGTGTGTGCAGCATGGAGTGTATCAGTGAGGAGTGCTGGGATGGAGAGTGTGTGTGAGGCATTGGCCAGTTTGTGTAGACCCAGCATGGAGTGTATCAGTGAGGAGTGCCGGGAAGGAGAGTGTGTGTGAGGCATTGGCCGGTGTGTGCAGACATAGCATGGAGAGTATCAGTGAGGAGAGCTGGGAAGGAGAGTGTGTGTGAGGCATTGGCCGGTGTGTGCAGCATGGAGAGTATCAGTGAGGAGTGCTGGGAAGGAGAGTGTGTGTGAGGCATTGGCCGGTGTGTGCAGACACAGCATGGAGTGTATCAGTGAGGAGTGCTGGGAAGGAGAGTGTGTGTGAGGCATTGGCCAGTGTGAGCAGACCCAGCATGGAGTGTATCAGTGAGGAGTGCTGGGAAGGAGAGTGTGTGTGAGGCATTGGCCGGTGTGTGCAGCATGGAGAGTATCAGTGAGGAGTGCTGGGAAGGAGAATGTGTGTGAGGCATTGGCCGGTGTGTGCAGACACAGCATGGAGTGTATCAGTGAGGAGTGCTGGGAAGGAGAGTGTGTGTGAGGCATTGGCCGGTGTGAGCAGACCCAGCATGGAGTGTATCAGTGAGGAGTGCTGGGAAGGAGAGTGTGTGTGAGGCATTGGCCGGTGTGTGCACACCCAGCATGGAGAGTATCAGTGAGGAGTGCTGGGAAGGAGAGTGTGTGTGAGGCATTGGCCGGTGTGAGCAGACCCAGCATGGAGTGTATCAGTGAGGAGTGCTGGGAAGGAGAGTGTGTGTGAGGCTTTGGCCGGTGTGTGCAGCATGGAGTGTATCAGTGAGGAGTGCTGGGAAGGAGAGTGTGTGTGAGGCATTGGCCAGTGTGTGCAGACCCAGCATGGAGTGTATCAGTGAGGAGAGCTGGGAAGGAGAGTGTGTGTGAGGCATTGTCCGGTGTGTGCAAACCCAGCATGGAGTGTATCAGTGAGGAGTGCTGGGATGGAGAGTGTGTGTGAGGCATTGGCCGGTGTGAGCAGACCCAGCATGGAGTGTATCAGTGAGGAGTGCTGGGAAGGAGAGTGTGTGTGAGGCATTGGCCAGTCTGTGCAGACCCAGCATGGAGTATATCAGTGAGGAGTGCTGGGAAGGAGAGTGTGTGTGAGGCAATGGCCGGTGTGTGCAGACCCAGCAAGGAGTGTATCAGTGAGGAGTGCTGGGAAGGAGAGTGTGTGTGAGGCATTGGCCGGTATGTGCAGCATGGAGTATATCAGTGAGGAGTGCTGGGAAGGAGAGTGTGTGTGAGGCATTGGCCAGTGTGAGCAGACCCAGCAAGGAGTGTATCAGTGAGGAGTGCTGGGAAGGAGAGTGTGTGTGAGGCATTGGCCGGTGTGTGCAGCATGGAGTATATCAGTGAGGAGTGCTGGGAAGGAGAGTGTGTGTGAGGCATTGGCCGGTGTGTGCAGACCCAGCATGGAGTGTATCAGTGAGTAAAGCTGGGAAGGAGAGTGTGTGTGAGGCATTGGCCAGTGTGTGGAGACACAGCATGGAGTGTATCAGTGAGGAGTGCTGGGTAGGAGAGTGTGTGTGAGGCATTGGCCGGTGTGAGCAGACCCAGCATGGAGTGTATCAGTGAGGAGTGCTGGGAAGGAGAGTGTGTGTGAGGCATTGGCCGGTGTGTGCACACCCAGCATGGAGAGTATCAGTGAGGAGTGCTGGGAAGGAGAGTGTGTGTGAGGCATTGGCCGGTGTGAGCAGACCCAGCATGGAGTGTATCAGTGAGGAGTGCTGGGAAGGAGAGTGTGTGTGAGGCATTGGCCGGTGTGAGCAGACCCAGCATGGAGTGTATCAGTGAGGAGTGCTGGGATGGAGAGTGTGTGTGAGGCATTGGCCAGTTTGTGTAGACCCAGCATGGAGTGTATCAGTGAGGAGTGCCGGGAAGGAGAGTGTGTGTGAGGCATTGGCCGGTGTGTGCAGACCTAGCATGGAGAGTATCAGTGAGGAGAGCTGGGAAGGAGAGTGTGTGTGAGGCATTGGCCGGTGTGTGCAGCATGGAGAGTATCAGTGAGGAGTGCTGGGAAGGAGAGTGTGTGTGAGGCATTGGCCGGTGTGTGCAGACACAGCATGGAGTGTATCAGTGAGGAGTGCTGGGAAGGAGAGTGTGTGTGAGGCATTGGCCAGTGTGAGCAGACCCAGCATGGAGTGTATCAGTGAGGAGTGCTGGGAAGGAGAGTGTGTGTGACGCATTGGCCGGTGTGTGCAGCATGGAGAGTATCAGTGAGGAGTGCTGGGAAGGAGAATGTGTGTGAGGCATTGGCCGGTGTGTGCAGACACAGCATGGAGTGTATCAGTGAGGAGTGCTGGGAAGGAGAGTGTGTGTGAGGCATTGGCCGGTGTGTGCAGACCCAGCATGGAGTGTATCAGTGAGTAAAGCTGGGAAGGAGAGTGTGTGTGAGGCATTGGCCGGTGTGTGCAGACACAGCATGGAGTGTATCAGTGAGGATTGCTGGGAAGGAGAGTGTGTGTGAGTCATTGGCCGGTGTGAGCAGACCCAGCATGGAGTGTATCAGTGAGGAGTGCTGGGAAGGAGAGTGTGTGTGAGGCATTGGCCGGTGTGTGCACACCCAGCATGGAGAGTATCAGTGAGGAGTGCTGGGAAGGAGAGTGTGTGTGAGGCATTGGCCGGTGTGAGCAGACCCAGCATGGAGTGTATCAGTGAGGAGTGCTGGGAAGGAGAGTGTGTGTGAGGCATTGGCCGGTGTGTGCAGCATGGAGTGTATCAGTGAGGAGTGCTGGGATGGAGAGTGTGTGTGAGGCATTGGCCAGTTTGTGTAGACCCAGCATGGAGTGTATCAGTGAGGAGTGCCGGGAAGGAGAGTGTGTGTGAGGCATTGGCCGGTGTATGCAGACATAGCATGGAGAGTATCAGTGAGGAGAGCTGGGAAGGAGAGTGTGTGTGAGGCATTGGCCGGTGTGTGCAGCATGGAGAGTATCAGTGAGGAGTGCTGGGAAGGAGAGTGTGTGTGAGGCATTGGCCGGTGTGTGCAGACACAGCATGGAGTGTATCAGTGAGGAGTGCTGGGAAGGAGAGTGTGTGTGAGGCATTGGCCAGTGTGAGCAGACCCAGCATGGAGTGTATCAGTGAGGAGTGCTGGGAAGGAGAGTGTGTGTGAGGCATTGGCCGGTGTGTGCAGCATGGAGAGTATCAGTGAGGAGTGCTGGGAAGGAGAATGTGTGTGAGGCATTGGCCGGTGTGTGCAGACACAGCATGGAGTGTATCAGTGAGGAGTGCTGGGAAGGAGAGTGTGTGTGAGGCATTGGCCGGTGTGAGCAGACCCAGCATGGAGTGTATCAGTGAGGAGTGCTGGGAAGGAGAGTGTGTGTGAGGCATTGGCCGGTGTGTGCACACCCAGCATGGAGAGTATCAGTGAGGAGTGCTGGGAAGGAGAGTGTGTGTGAGGCATTGGCCGGTGTGAGCAGACCCAGCATGGAGTGTATCAGTGAGGAGTGCTGGGAAGGAGAGTGTGTGTGAGGCTTTGGCCGGTGTGTGCAGCATGGAGTGTATCAGTGAGGAGTGCTGGGAAGGAGAGTGTGTGTGAGGCATTGGCCAGTGTGTGCAGACCCAGCATGGAGTGTATCAGTGAGGAGAGCTGGGAAGGAGAGTGTGTGTGAGGCATTGTCCGGTGTGTGCAAACCCAGCATGGAGTGTATCAGTGAGGAGTGCTGGGATGGAGAGTGTGAGTGAGGCATTGGCCGGTGTGAGCAGACCCAGCATGGAGTGTATCAGTGAGGAGTGCTGGGATGGAGAGTGTGTGTGAGGCATTGGCCGGTGTGTGCAGCATGGAGGGTATCAGTGAGGAGTGCTGGGATGGAGAGTGTGTGTGAGGCATTGGCCGGTGTGTGCAGACCTAGCATGGAGAGTATCAGTGAGGAGAGCTGGGAAGGAGAGTGTGTGTGAGGCATTGGCCGGTGTGTGCAGACCCAGCATGGAGTGTATCAGTGAGGAGTGCTGGGAAGGAGAGTGTGTGTGAGGCATTGGCCGGTGTGGGCAGACCCAGCATGGAGTGTATCAGTGAGGAGTGCTGGGAAGGAGAGTGTGTGTGAGGCATTGGCCGGTATGTGCAGCATGGAGTATATCAGTGAGGAGTGCTGGAAAGGAGAGTGTGTGTGAGGCATTGGCCGGTGTGAGCAGACCC
The DNA here is from genome assembly GCA_031769625.1 of Taudactylus pleione. Lineage (NCBI taxonomy): Eukaryota > Metazoa > Chordata > Amphibia > Anura > Myobatrachidae > Taudactylus > Taudactylus pleione. The sequence continues at coordinate 619,504 of JAUIMM010001435.1, read as the reverse complement.
AGCATGGAGTGTATCAGTGAGGAGTGCTGGGATGGAGAGTGTGTGTGAGGCATTGGCCAGTGTGTGCAGACACAGCATGGAGAGTATCAGTGAGGAGTGCTGGGAAGGAGAGTGTGTGTGAGGCATTGGCCGGTGTGAGCAGACCCAGCATGGAGTGTATCAGTGAGGAGTGCTGGGATGGAGAGTGTGTGTGAGGCATTGGCCAGTTTGTGTAGACCCAGCATGGAGTGTATCAGTGAGGAGTGCTGGGAAGGAGAGTGTGTGTGAGGCATTGGCCAGTGTGAGCAGACCCAGCATGGAGTGTATCAGTGAGTAGTGCTGGGAAGGAGAGTGTGTGTGAGGCATTGGCCGGTGTGTGCAGCATGGAGAGTATCAGTGAGGAGTGCTGGGAAGGAGAGTGTGTGTGAGGCATTGGCCGGTGTGTGCAGACACAGCATGGAGAGTATCAGTGAGGAGTGCTGGGAAGGAGAGTGTGTGTGAGGCATTGGCCAGTGTGAGCAGACCCAGCATGGAGTGTATCAGTGAGGAGTGCTGGGAAGGAGAGTGTGTGTGAGGCATTGGCTGGTGTGTGCAGCATGGAGAGTATCAGTGAGGAGTGCTGGGAAGGAGAGTGTGTGTGAGGCATTGGCCGGTGTGTGCAGACACAGCATGGAGTGTATCAGTGAGGAGTGCTGGGAAGGAGAGTGTGTGTGAGGCATTGGCCGGTGTGAGCAGACCCAGCATGGAGTGTATCAGTGAGCAGTGCTGGGAAGGAGAGTGTGTGTGAGGAATTGGCCGGTGTGTGCACACCCAGCATGGAGAGTATCAGTGAGGAGAGCTGGGAAGGAGAGTGTGTGTGAGGCATTGGCCGGTGTGAGCAGACCCAGCATGGAGTGTATCAGTGAGGAGTGCTGGGAAGGAGAGTGTGTGTGAGGCATTGGCCGGTGTGTGCCGCATGGAGTGTATCAGTGAGGAGTGCTGGGAAGGAGAGTGTTTGTGAGGCATTGGCCAGTGTGTGCAGACACAGCATGGAGAGTATCAGTGAGGAGTGCTGGGAAGGAGAGTGTGTGTGAGGCATTGGCCGGTGTGTGCAGACCCAGCATGGAGTGTATCAGTGAGGAGTGCTGGGAAGGAGAGTGTGTGTGAGGCATTGGCCAGTGTGTGCAGACCCAGCATGGAGTGTATCAGTGAGGAGAGCTGGGAAGGAGAGTGTGTGTGAGGCATTGGCCGGTGTGTGCAAACCCAGCATGGAGTGTATCAGTGAGGAGTGCTGGGATGGAGAGTGTGAGTGAGGCATTGGCCGGTGTGAGCAGACCCAGCATGGAGTGTATCAGTGAGGAGTGCTGGGATGGAGAGTGTGTGTGAGGCATTGGCCGGTGTGTGCAGCATGGAGAGTATCAGTGAGGAGTGCTGGGAAGGAGAGTGTGTGTGAGGCATTGGCCAGTGTGTGCAGACCCAGCATGGAGTGTATCAGTGAGGAGAGCTGGGAAGGAGAGTGTGTGTGAGGCATTGGCCGGTGTGTGCAGACCCAGCATGGAGTGTATCAGTGAGGAGTGCTGGGATGGAGAGTGTGTGTGAGGCATTGGCCGGTGTGTGCAGACCTAGCATGGAGAGTATCAGTGAGGAGAGCTGGGAAGGAGAGTGTGTGTGAGGCATTGGCTGGTGTGTGCAGACCCAGCATGGAGTGTATCAGTGAGGAGTGCTGGGAAGGAGAGTGTGTGTGAGGCATTGGTCGGTGTGTGCAGACCCAGCATAGAGTGTATCAGTGAGGAGAACTAGGAAGGAGAGTGTGTGTGAGGCATTGGCCAGTATGTGCAGCATGGAGTGTATCAGTGAGGAGTGCTGGGAAGGAGAGTGTGTGTGAGGCATTGGCCAGTGTGTGCAGGCCCAGTATGGAGTGTATCAGTGAGGAGTGCTGGGAAGGAGAGTGTGTGTGAGGCATTGGCCGGTGTGTGCAGACCCAGCAAGGAGTGTATCAGTGAGGAGTGCTGGGAAGGAGAGTGTGTGTGAGGCATTGGCCGGTGTGTGCAGCATGGAGTGTATCAGTGAGGAGTGCTGGGAAGGAGAGTGTGTGTGAGGCATTGGCCGGTGTGTGCAGACCCAGCATGGAGTGTATCAGTGAGGAGTGCTGGGAAGGAGAGTGTGTGTGAGGCATTGGCCGGTGTGTACAGACCCAGCATGGAGTGTATCAGTGAGGAGTGCTGGGAAGGAGAGTGTGTGTGAGGCATTGGCCGGTGTGTGCAGATACAGCATGGAGTGTATCAGCGAGGAGTGCTGGGAAGGAGAGTGTGTGTGAGGCATTGGCTGGTGTGTGCAGCATGGAGTATATCAGTGAGGAGTGCTGGGAGGGAGAGTGTGTGTGAGGCATTGGCCGTTGTGTGCAGACACAGCATGGAGAGTATCAGTGAGGAGTGCTGGGAAGGAGAGTGTGTGTGAGGCATTGGCCAGTGTGTGCAGACACAGCATGGAGTGTATCAGTGAGGAGTGCTGGGAAGGAGAGTGTGTGTGAGGCATTGGCCGGTGTGTGCAGACACAGCATGGAGTGCATCAGTGAGGAGTGCTGGGAAGGAAAGAGCATGTGAGGCATTGGCCAGTGTGAGCAGACCCAGCATGGAGTGTATCAGTGAGGAGTGCTGGGAAGGAGAGTGTGTGTGAGGCATTGGCCGGTGTGTGCAGACCCAGCATGGAGTGCATCAGTGAGGAGTGCTGGGAAGGAGAGAGCATGTGAGGCATTGGCCGGTGTGAGCAGACCCAGCATGGAGTGTATCAGTGAGGACTGCTGGGAAGGAGAGTGTGTGTGAGGCATTGGCCGGTGTGTGCAGACCCTGCATGGAGTGTATCAGTGAGGAGTGTTGGGAAGGAGAGTGTGTGTGAGGCATTGGCCGGTGTGTGCAGACCCAGCATGGAGTGTATCAGTGAGGAGTGCAGGGAAGGAGAGAGTGTGTGAGGCATTGGTCGGTGTGTGCAGCATGGAGTGTATCAGTGAGGAGTGCTGGGAAGGAGAGTGTGTGTGAGGCATTGGCCAGTGTGAGCAGACCCAGCATGGAGTGTATCAGTGAGGAGTGCTGGGAAGGAGAGTGTGTGTGAGGCATTGGTCGGTGTGTGCAGACCCAGCATGGAGTGTATCAGTGAGGAGAAATAGGAAGGAGAGTGTGTGTGAGGCATTGGCCAGTATGTGCAGCATGGAGTATATCAGTGAGGAGTGCTGGGAAGGAGAGTGTGTGTGAGGCATTGGCCGGTGTGTGCAGACCCAGCATGGAGTGTATCAGTGAGGAGAACTTGGAAAGAGAGTGTGTGTGAGGCTTTGGAGTGCTGGGAAGGAGAGTGTGTGTGAGGCATTGGTCGGTTTGTGTGAGGCATTGGCCGGTGTGTGCAGACCCAGCATGAAGTGTATCAGTGAGGAGTGCCGTGAAGGACAGAGTGTGTGAGGCATTGGCCGGTGTGTGCAAACCCAGCATGGAGTGTATCAGTGAGGAGAACTGGGAAGGAGAGTGTGTGTGAGGCATTGGCCGGTGTGTGCAGATCCAGCATGGAGAGTATCAGTGAGGAGTGCTGGGAAGGAGAGTGTGTGTGAGGCATTGGCCGGTGTGTGCAGACCCAGCATGGAGTGTATCAGTGAGGAGTGCTGGGAAGGAGAGTGTGTGTGAGGCATTGGCCGGTGTGTGAATACCCAGCATGGAGTGTATCAATGAGGAGTGCCGGGAAGGAGAGCATGGGTGAGGCATTGGCTGGTGTGTACAGACCCAGCAAGGAGTGCTGGGAAGGAGAGTGTGTGTGAGGCATTGGCCGGTGAGTGCAGACCCAGAATGGAGTGTATCAGTGAGGAGAGCTGGGAAGGAGAGTGTGTGTGAGGCATTGGTCGGTGTGTGCAGCATGGAGTATATCAGTGAGGAGTGCTGGGAAGGAGAGTGTGTGTGAGGCATTGGCCGGTGTGTGCAGACCCAGCATGGAGTGTATCAGTGAGGAGTGCTGGGAAGGAGAGTGTATGTGAGGCATTGGCCGGTGTGTGCAGCATGGAGAGTACCAGTGAGGAATGCTGGGAAGGAGAGAGTGTGTGAGGCATTGGCCGGTGTGAGAAGACACATCATGGAAAGTATCAGTGAGGAGTGCTGGGAAGGAGAGTGTGTGTGAGGCATTGGCCGGTGTGTGCAGACACAGCATGGAGTGTATCAGTGAGGAGTGCTGGGAAGGAGAGTGTGTGTGAGGCATTGGCCGGTGTGTGCAGACCCAGTATGGAGTGCATCAGTGAGGAGTGCTGGGAAGGAGAGAGCGTGTGAGGCATTGGCCAGTGTGAGCAGACCCAGCATGGAGTGTATCAGTGAGGAGAGCTGGGAAGGAGAGTGTGTGTGAGGCATTGGCCGGTGTGTGCACACCCAGCATGGAGAGTATCAGTTAGGAGTGCTGGGAAGGAGAGTGTGTGTGATGCATTGGCCGGTGTGAGCAGACCCAGCATGGAGTGTATCAGTGAGGAGTGCTGGGAAGGAGAGTGTGTGTGAGGCATTGGCCGATGTGTGCAGACACAGCATGGAGTGTATCAGTGAGGAGTGCTGGGAAGGAGAGTGTGTGTGAGGCATTGGCCAGTGTGTGCAGACCCAGCATGGAGTGTATCAGTGAGGAGTGCTGGGAAGGAGAGTGTGTGTGAGGCATTGGCCGGTGTGTGCACACCCAGCATGGAGAGTATCAGTGAGGAGTGCTGGGAAGGAGAGTGTGTGTGAGGCATTGGCCGGTGTGAGCAGACCCAGCATGGAGTGTATCAGTGAGGAGTGCTGGGAAGGAGAGTGTGTGTGAAGCATTGGCCGGTTTGTGCAGCATGGAGTGTATCAGTGAGGAGTGCTGGGAAGGAGAGTGTGTGTGAGGCATTGGCCGGTGTGTGCAGACCCAGCAAGGAGTGTATCAGTGAGGAGTGCTGGGAAGGAGAGTGTGTGTGAGGCATTGGTCGGTGTGTACAGACCCAGCAAGGAGTGTATCAGTGAGGAGTGCTGGGAAGGAGAGTGTGTGTGAGGCATTGGCCGGTGTGTGCAGCATGGAGTGTATCAGTGAGGAGTGCTGGGAAGGAGAGTGTGTGTGAGGCATTGGCCGGTGTGTGCAGACCCAGCATGGAGTGTATCAGTGAGGAGTGCTGGGAAGGAGAGTGTGTGTGAGGCATTGGCCGGTGTGTACAGACCCAGCATGGAGTGTATCAGTGAGGAGTGCTGGGAAGGAGAGTGTGTGTGAGGCATTGGCCGGTGTGTGCAGATACAGCATGGAGTGTATCAGCGAGGAGTGCTGGGAAGGAGAGTGTGTGTGAGGCATTGGCTGGTGTGTGCAGCATGGAGTATATCAGCGAGGAGTGCTGGGAAGGAGAGTGTGTGTGAGGCATTGGCCAGTGTGTGCAGACACAGCATGGAGTGTATCAGTGAGGAGTGCTGGGATGGAGAGTGTGTGTGAGGCATTGGCCAGTTTGTGTAGACCCAGCATGGAGTGTATCAGTGAGGAGTGCTGGGAAGGAGAGTGTGTGTGAGGCATTGGCCAGTGTGAGCAGACCCAGCATGGAGTGTATCAGTGAGAAGTGCTGGGAAGGAGAGAGCATATGAGGCATTGGCCGGTGTGAGCAGACCCAGCATGGAGTGTATCAGTGAGGACTGCTGGGAAGGAGAGTGTGTGTGAGGCATTGGCCGGTGTGGGCAGACCCAGCATGGAGTGTATCAGTGAGGAATGTTGGGAAGGAGAGTGTGTGTGAGGCATTGGCCGGTGTATGCAGACCCAGCATGGAGTGTATCAGTGAGGAGTGCAGGGAAGGAGAGAGTGTGTGAGGCATTGGTCGGTGTGTGCAGCATGGAGTGTATCAGTGAGGAGTGCTGGGAAGGAGAGTGTGTGTGAGGCATTGGCCGGTGTGTGCAGCATGGAGTGTATCAGTGAGGAGAGCTGGGAAGGAGAGTGTGTGTGAGGCATTGGCCAGTGTGAGCAGACCCAGCATGGAGTGTATCAGTGAGGAGTGCTGGGAAGGAGAGTGTGTGTGAGGCATTGGTCGGTGTGTGCAGACCCAGCATGGAGTGTATCAGTGAGGAGAACTAGGAAGGAGAGTGTGTGTGAGGCATTGGCCAGTATGTGCAGCATGGAGTATATCAGTGAGGAGTGCTGGGAAGGAGAGTGTGTGTGAGGCATTGGCCGGTGTGTGCAGACCCAGCATGGAGTGTATCAGTGAGGAGAACTTGGAAAGAGAGTGTGTGTGAGGCTTTGGAGTGCTGGGAAGGAGAGTGTGTGTGAGGCATTGGTCGGTTTGTGTGAGGCATTGGCCGGTGTGTGCAGACCCAGCATGAAGTGTATCAGTGAGGAGTGCCGGGAAGGAGAGAGTGTGTGAGGCATTGGCCGGTGTGTGCAAACCCAGCATGGAGTGTATCAGTGAGGAGAACTGGGAAGGAGAGTGTGTGTGAGGCATTGGCCGGTGTGTGCAGATCCAGCATGGAGAGTATCAGTGAGGAGTGCTGGGAAGGAGAGTGTGTGTGAGGCATTGGCCGGTGTGTGCAGACCCAGCATGGAGTGTATCAGTGAGGAGTGCTGGGAAGGAGAGTGTGTGTGAGGCATTGGCCGGTGTGTGAATACCCAGCATGGAGTGTATCAATGAGGAGTGCCGGGAAGGAGAGCATGGGTGAGGCATTGGCCGGTGTGTACAGACCCAGCAAGGAGTGCTGGGAAGGAGAGTGTGTGTGAGGCATTGGCCGGTGAGTGCAGACCCAGCATGGAGTGTATCAGTGAGGAGAGCTGGGAAGGAGAGTGTGTGTGAGGCATTGGTCGGTGTGTGCAGCATGGAGTATATCAGTGAGGAGTGCTGGGAAGGAGAGTGTGTGTGAGGCATTGGCCGGTGTGTGCAGACCCAGCATGGAGTGTATCAGTGAGGAGTGCTGGGAAGGAGAGTGTGTGTGAGGCATTGGCTGGTATGTGCAGCATGGAGAGTATCAGTGAGGAATGCTGGGAAGGAGAGTGTGTGTGAGGCATTGGTCGGTGTGTACAGACCCAGCATGGAGTGTATCAGCGAGGAGTGCTGGGAAGGAGAGTGTATGTGAGGCATTGGCCGGTGTGTGCAGCATGGAGAGTACCAGTGAGGAATGCTGGGAAGGAGAGAGTGTGTGAGGCATTGGCCGGTGTGAGAAGACACATCATGGAAAGTATCAGTGAGGAGTGCTGGGAAGGAGAGTGTGTGTGAGGCATTGGCCGGTGTGTGCAGACACAGCATGGAGTGTATCAGTGAGGAGTGCTGGGAAGGAGAGTGTGTGTGAGGCATTGGCCGGTGTGAGCAGACCCAGCATGGAGTGTATCAGTGAGGAGTGCTGGGAAGGAGAGTGTGTGTGAGGCATTGGCCGGTGTGTGCAGCATGGAGTGTATCAGTGAGGAGTGCTGGGAAGGAGAGTGTGTGTGAGGCATTGGCCGGTGTGTGCAGACCCAGCAAGGAGTGTATCAGTGAGGAGTGCTGGGAAGGAGAGTGTGTGTGAGGCATTGGTCGGTGTGTACAGACCCAGCAAGGAGTGTATCAGTGAGGAGTGCTGGGAAGGAGAGTGTGTGTGAGGCATTGGCCGGTGTGTGCAGCATGGAGTGTATCAGTGAGGAGTGCTAGGAAGGAGAGTGTGTGTGAGGCATTGGCCGGTGTGTGCAGACCCAGCATGGAGTGTATCAGTGAGGAGTGCTGGGAAGGAGAGTGTGTGTGAGGCATTGGCCGTTGTGTACAGACCCAGCATGGAGTGTATCAGTGAGGAGTGCTGGGAAGGAGAGTGTGTGTGAGGCATTGGCCGGTGTGTGCAGACCCAGCATGGAGTGTATCAGTGAGGAGTGCAGGGAAGGAGAGAGTGTGTGAGGCATTGGTCGGTGTGTGCAGCATGGAGTGTATCAGTGAGGAGTGCTGGGAAGGAGAGTGTGTGTGAGGCATTGGCCGGTGTGTGCAGCATGGAGTGTATCAGTGAGGAGAGCTGGGAAGGAGAGTGTGTGTGAGGCATTGGCCAGTGTGAGCAGACCCAGCATGGAGTGTATCAGTGAGGAGTGCTGGGAAGGAGAGTGTGTGTGAGGCATTGGTCGGTGTGTGCAGACCCAGCATGGAGTGTATCAGTGAGGAGAACTAGGAAGGAGAGTGTGTGTGAGGCATTGGCCAGTATGTGCAGCATGGAGTATATCAGTGAGGAGTGCTGGGAAGGAGAGTGTGTGTGAGGCATTGGCCGGTGTGTGCAGACCCAGCATGGAGTGTATCAGTGAGGAGAACTTGGAAAGAGAGTGTGTGTGAGGCTTTGGAGTGCTGGGAAGGAGAGTGTGTGTGAGGCATTGGTCGGTTTGTGTGAGGCATTGGCCGGTGTGTGCAGACCCAGCATGAAGTGTATCAGTGAGGAGTGCCGGGAAGGAGAGAGTGTGTGAGGCATTGGCCGGTGTGTGCAAACCCAGCATGGAGTGTATCAGTGAGGAGAACTGGGAAGGAGAGTGTGTGTGAGGCATTGGCCGGTGTGTGCAGATCCAGCATGGAGAGTATCAGTGAGGAGTGCTGGGAAGGAGAGTGTGTGTGAGGCATTGGCCGGTGTGTGCAGACCCAGCATGGAGTGTATCAGTGAGGAGTGCTGGGAAGGAGAGTGTGTGTGAGGCATTGGCCGGTGTGTGAATACCCAGCATGGAGTGTATCAATGAGGAGTGCCGGGAAGGAGAGCATGGGTGAGGCATTGGCCAGTGTGTACAGACCCAGCAAGGAGTGCTGGGAAGGAGAGTGTGTGTGAGGCATTGGCCGGTGAGTGCAGACCCAGCATGGAGTGTATCAGTGAGGAGAGCTGGGAAGGAGAGTGTGTGTGAGGCATTGGTCGGTGTGTGCAGCATGGAGTATATCAGTGAGGAGTGCTGGGAAGGAGAGTGTGTGTGAGGCATTGGCCGGTGTGTGCAGACCCAGCATGGAGTGTATCAGTGAGGAGTGCTGGGAAGGAGAGTGTGTGTGAGGCATTGGTCGGTGTGTGCAGCATGGAGTATATCAGTGAGGAGTGCTGGGAAGGAGAGTGTGTGTGAGGCATTGGTCGGTGTGTGCAGCATGGAGTATATCAGTGAGGAGTGCTGGGAAGGAGAGTGTGTGTGAGGCATTGGCCGGTGTGTGCAGACCCAGCATGGAGTGTATCAGTGAGGAGTGCTGGGAAGGAGAGTGTGTGTGAGGCATTGGCCGGTATGTGCAGCATGGAGAGTATCAGTGAGGAATGCTGGGAAGGAGAGTGTGTGTGAGGCATTGGTCAGTGTGTACAGACCCAGCATGGAGTGTATCAGCGAGGAGTGCTGGGAAGGAGAGTGTATGTGAGGCATTGGCCGGTGTGTGCAGCATGGAGAGTACCAGTGAGGAATGCTGGGAAGGAGAGAGTGTGTGAGGCATTGGCCGGTGTGAGAAGACACATCATGGAAAGTATCAGTGAGGAGTGCTGGGAAGGAGAGTGTGTGTGAGGCATTGGCCGGTGTGTGCAGACCCAGTATGGAGTGCATCAGTGAGGAGTGCTGGGAAGGAGAGAGCGTGTGAGGCATTGGCCAGTGTGAGCAGACCCAGCATGGAGTGTATCAGTGAGGAGAGCTGGGAAGGAGAGTGTGTGTGAGGCATTGGCCGGTGTGTGCACACCCAGCATGGAGAGTATCAATTAGGAGTGCTGGGAAGGAGAGTGTGTGTGATGCATTGGCCGGTGTGAGCAGACCCAGCATGGAGTGTATCAGTGAGGAGTGCTGGGAAGGAGAGTGTGTGTGAGGCATTGGCCGATGTGTGCAGACCCAGCATGGAGTGTATCAGTGAGGAGTGCTGGGAAGGAGAGTGTGTGTGAGGCATTGGCCGGTGTGTGCACACCCAGCATGGAGAGTATCAGTGAGGAGTGCTGGGAAGGAGAGTGTGTGTGAGGCATTGGCCGGTGTGAGCAGACCCAGCATGGAGTGTATCAGTGAGGAGTGCTGGGAAGGAGAGTGTGTGTGAGGCATTGGCCGGTGTGTGCAGCATGGAGTGTATCAGTGAGGAGTGCTGGGAAGGAGAGTGTGTGTGAGGCATTGGCCGGTGTGTGCAGACCCAGCAAGGAGTGTATCAGTGAGGAGTGCTGGGAAGGAGAGTGTGTGTGAGGCATTGGTCGGTGTGTGCAGACACAGCATGGAGTGTATCAGTGAGGAGTGCTGGGAAGGAGAGTGTGTGTGAGGCATTGGCCGGTGTGTACAGACCCAGCATGGAGTGTATCAGTGAGGAGTGCTGGGAAGGAGAGTGTGTGTGAGGCATTGGCCGGTGTGTGCAGATACAGCATGGAGTGTATCAGCGAGGAGTGCTGGGAAGGAGAGTGTGTGTGAGGCATTGGCTGGTGTGTGCAGCATGGAGTATATCAGCGAGGAGTGCTGGGAAGGAGAGTGTGTGTGAGGCATTGGCCGGTGTGTGCAGACACAGCATGGAGTGTATCAGTGAGGAGTGCTGGGATGGAGAGTGTGTGTGAGGCATTGGCCAGTTTGTGTAGACCCAGCATGGAGTGTATCAGTGAGGAGTGCTGGGAAGGAGAGTGTGTGTGAAGCATTGGCCAGTGTGAGCAGACCCAGCATGGAGTGTATCAGTGAGGAGTGCTGGGAAGGAGAGTGTGTGTGAGGCATTGGCCGGTGTGTGCAGACCCAGCATGGAGTGCATCAGTGAGGAGTGCTGGGAAGGAGAGAGCATATGAGGCATTGGCCGGTGTGAGCAGACCCAGCATGGAGTGTATCAGTGAGGACTGCTGGGAAGGAGAGTGTGTGTGAGGCATTGGCCGGTGTGGGCAGACCCTGCATGGAGTGTATCAGTGAGGAGTGTTGGGAAGGAGAGTGTGTGTGAGGCATTGGCCGGTGTGTGCAGACCCAGCATGGAGTGTATCAGTGAGGAGTGCAGGGAAGGAGAGAGTGTGTGAGGCATTGGTCGGTGTGTGCAGCATGGAGTGTATCAGTGAGGAGTGCTGGGAAGGAGAGTGTGTGTGAGGCATTGGCCGGTGTGTGCAGCATGGAGTGTATCAATGAGGAGAGCTGGGAAGGAGAGTGTGTGTGAGGCATTGGCCAGTGTGAGCAGACCCAGCATGGAGTGTATCAGTGAGGAGTGCTGGGAAGGAGAGTGTGTGTGAGGCATTGGTTGCTGTGTGCAGACCCAGCATGGAGTGTATCAGTGAGGAGAACTAGGAAGGAGAGTGTGTGTGAGGCATTGGCCAGTATGTGCAGCATGGAGTATATCAGTGAGGAGTGCTGGGAAGGAGAGTGTGTGTGAGGCATTGGCCGGTGTGTGCAGACCCAGCATGGAGTGTATCAGTGAGGAGAACTTGGAAAGAGAGTGTGTGTGAGGCTTTGGAGTGCTGGGAAGGAGAGTGTGTGTGAGGCATTGGTCGGTTTGTGTGAGGCATTGGCCGGTGTGTGCAGACCCAGCATGAAGTGTATCAGTGAGGAGTGCTGGGAAGGAGAGAGTGTGTGAGGCATTGGCCGGTGTGTGCAAACCCAGCATGGAGTGTATCAGTGAGGAGAACTGGGAAGGAGAGTGTGTGTGAGGCATTGGCCGGTGTGTGCAGATCCAGCATGGAGAGTATCAGTGAGGAGTGCTGGGAAGGAGAGTGTGTGTGAGGCATTGGCCGGTGTGTGCAGACCCAGCATGGAGTGTATCAGTGAGGAGTGCTGGGAAGGAGAGTGTGTGTGAGGCATTGGCCGGTGTGTGAAGACCCAGCATGGAGTGTATCAATGAGGAGTGCTGGGAAGGAGAGCATGGGTGAGGCATTGGCCGGTGTGTACAGACCCAGCAAGGAGTGCTGGGAAGGAGAGTGTGTGTGAGGCATTGGCCGGTGAGTGCAGACCCAGCATGGAGTGTATCAGTGAGGAGAGCTGGGAAGGAGAGTGTGTGTGAGGCATTGGTCGGTGTGTGCAGCATGGAGTATATCAGTGAGGAGTGCTGGGAAGGAGAGTGTGTGTGAGGCATTGGTCGGTGTGTGCAGCATGGAGTGTATCAGTGAGGAGTGCTGGGAAGGAGAGTGTGTGTGAGGCATTGGCCGGTGTGTGCAGACCCAGCATGGAGTGTATCAGTGAGGAGTGCTGGGAAGGAGAGTGTGTGTGAGGCATTGGCCGGTATGTGCAGCATGGAGAGTATCAGTGAGGAGTGCTGGGAAGGAGAGTGTGTGTGAGGCATTGGCCGGTGTGTGCAGACACAGCATGGAGTGTATCAGTGAGGAGTGCTGGGAAGGAGAGTGTGTGTGAGGCATTGGCCGGTGTGAGCAGACCCAGCATGGAGTGTATCAGTGAGGAGTGCTGGGAAGGAGAGTGTGTGTGAGGCATTGGCCGGTGTGTGCAGCATGGAGTGTATCAGTGAGGAGTGCTGGGAAGGAGAGTGTGTGTGAGGCATTGGCCGGTGTGTGCAGACCCAGCATGGAGTGTATCAGTGAGGAGTGCTGGGAAGGAGAGTGTGTGTGAGGCATTGGCCGGTGTGTACAGACCCAGCATGGAGTGTATCAGTGAGGAGTGCTGGGAAGGAGAGTGTGTGTGAGGCATTGGCCGGTGTGTGCAGATACAGCATGGAGTGTATCAGCGAGGAGTGCTGGGAAGGAGAGTGTGTGTGAGGCATTGGCTGGTGTGTGCAGCATGGAGTATATCAGTGAGGAGTGTTGGGAAGGAGAGTGTGTGTGAGGCATTGGCCGGTGTGTGCAGACCCAGCATGGAGTGTATCAGTGAGGAGTGCAGGGAAGGAGAGAGTGTGTGAGGCATTGGTCGGTGTGTGCAGCATGGAGTGTATCAGTGAGGAGTGCTGGGAAGGAGAGTGTGTGTGAGGCATTGGCCGGTGTGTGCAGCATGGAGTGTATCAATGAGGAGAGCTGGGAAGGAGAGTGTGTGTGAGGCATTGGCCAGTGTGAGCAGACCCAGCATGGAGTGTATCAGTGAGGAGTGCTGGGAAGGAGAGTGTGTGTGAGGCATTGGTTGCTGTGTGCAGACCCAGCATGGAGTGTATCAGTGAGGAGAACTAGGAAGGAGAGTGTGTGTGAGGCATTGGCCAGTATGTGCAGCATGGAGTATATCAGTGAGGAGTGCTGGGAAGGAGAGTGTGTGTGAGGCATTGGCCGGTGTGTGCAGACCCAGCATGGAGTGTATCAGTGAGGAGAACTTGGAAAGAGAGTGTGTGTGAGGCTTTGGAGTGCTGGGAAGGAGAGTGTGTGTGAGGCATTGGTCGGTTTGTGTGAGGCATTGGCCGGTGTGTGCAGACCCAGCATGAAGTGTATCAGTGAGGAGTGCTGGGAAGGAGAGAGTGTGTGAGGCATTGGCCGGTGTGTGCAAACCCAGCATGGAGTGTATCAGTGAGGAGAACTGGGAAGGAGAGTGTGTGTGAGGCATTGGCCGGTGTGTGCAGATCCAGCATGGAGAGTATCAGTGAGGAGTGCTGGGAAGGAGAGTGTGTGTGAGGCATTGGCCGGTGTGTGCAGACCCAGCATGGAGTGTATCAGTGAGGAGTGCTGGGAAGGAGAGTGTGTGTGAGGCATTGGCCGGTGTGTGAAGACCCAGCATGGAGTGTATCAATGAGGAGTGCTGGGAAGGAGAGCATGGGTGAGGCATTGGCCGGTGTGTACAGACCCAGCAAGGAGTGCTGGGAAGGAGAGTGTGTGTGAGGCATTGGCCGGTGAGTGCAGACCCAGCATGGAGTGTATCAGTGAGGAGAGCTGGGAAGGAGAGTGTGTGTGAGGCATTGGTCGGTGTGTGCAGCATGGAGTATATCAGTGAGGAGTGCTGGGAAGGAGAGTGTGTGTGAGGCATTGGTCGGTGTGTGCAGCATGGAGTGTATCAGTGAGGAGTGCTGGGAAAGAGAGTGTGTGTGAGGCATTGGCCGGTGTGTGCAGACCCAGCATGGAGTGTATCAGTGAGGAGTGCTGGGAAGGAGAGTGTGTGTGAGGCATTGGCCGGTATGTGCAGCATGGAGAGTATCAGTGAGGAATGCTGGGAAGGAGAGTGTGTGTGAGGCATTGGTCGGTGTGTACAGACCCAGCATGGAGTGTATCAGCGAGGAGTGCTGGGAAGGAGAGTGTATGTGAGGCATTGGCCGGTGTGTGCAGCATGGAGAGTATCAGTGAGGAGTGCTGGGAAGGAGAGTGTGTGTGAGGCATTGGCCGGTGTGTGCAGACACAGCATGGAGTGTATCAGTGAGGAGTGCTGGGAAGGAGAGTGTGTGTGAGGCATTGGCCGGTGTGAGCAGACCCAGCATGGAGTGTATCAGTGAGGAGTGCTGGGAAGGAGAGTGTGTGTGAGGCATTGGCCGGTGTGTGCAGCATGGAGTGTATCAGTGAGGAGTGCTGGGAAGGAGAGTGTGTGTGAGGCATTGGCCGGTGTGTGCAGACCCAGCATGGAGTGTATCAGTGAGGAGTGCTGGGAAGGAGAGTGTGTGTGAGGCATTGGCCGGTGTGTACAGACCCAGCATGGAGTGTATCAGTGAGGAGTGCTGGGAAGGAGAGTGTGTGTGAGGCATTGGCCGGTGTGTGCAGATACAGCATGGAGTGTATCAGCGAGGAGTGCTGGGAAGGAGAGTGTGTGTGAGGCATTGGCTGGTGTGTGCAGCATGGAGTATATCAGCGAGGAGTGCTGGGAAGGAGAGTGTGTGTGAGGCATTGGCCGGTGTGTGCAGACACAGCATGGAGTGTATCAGTGAGGAGTGCTGGGATGGAGAGTGTGTGTGAGGCATTGGCCAGTTTGTGTAGACCCAGCATGGAGTGTATCAGTGAGGAGTGCTGGGAAGGAGAGTGTGTGTGAGGCATTGGCCAGTGTGAGCAGACCCAGCATGGAGTGTATCAGTGAGGAGTGCTGGGAAGGAGAGTGTGTGTGAGGCATTGGCCGGTGTGTGCAGACCCAGCATGGAGTGCATCAGTGAGGAGTGCTGGGAAGGAGAGAGCATATGAGGCATTGGCCGGTGTGAGCAGACCCAGCATGGAGTGTATCAGTGAGGACTGCTGGGAAGGAGAGTGTGTGTGAGGCATTGGCCGGTGTGGGCAGACCCTGCATGGAGTGTATCAGTGAGGAGTGTTGGGAAGGAGAGTGTGTGTGAGGCATTGGCCGGTGTGTGCAGACCCAGCATGGAGTGTATCAGTGAGGAGTGCAGGGAAGGAGAAAGTGTGTGAGGCATTGGTCGGTGTGTGCAGCATGGAGTGTATCAGTGAGGAGTGCTGGGAAGGAGAGTGTGTGTGAGGCATTGGCCGGTGTGTGCAGCATGGAGTGTATCAGTGAGGAGAGCTGGGAAGGAGAGTGTGTGTGAGGCATTGGCCAGTGTGAGCAGACCCAGCATGGAGTGTATCAGTGAGGAGTGCTGGGAAGGAGAGTGTGTGTGAGGCATTGGTCGGTGTGTGCAGACCCAGCATGGAGTGTATCAGTGAGGAGAACTAGGAAGGAGAGTGTGTGTGAGGCATTGGCCAGTATGTGCAGCATGGAGTATATCAGTGAGGAGTGCTGGGAAGGAGAGTGTGTGTGAGGCATTGGCCGGTGTGTGCAGACCCAGCATGGAGTGTATCAGTGAGGAGAACTTGGAAAGAGAGTGTGTGTGAGGCTTTGGAGTGCTGGGAAGGAGAGTGTGTGTGAGGCATTGGTCGGTTTGTGTGAGGCATTGGCCGGTGTGTGCAGACCCAGCATGAAGTGTATCAGTGAGGAGTGCCGGGAAGGAGAGAGTGTGTGAGGCATTGGCCGGTGTGTGCAAACCCAGCATGGAGTGTATCAGTGAGGAGAACTGGGAAGGAGAGTGTGTGTGAGGCATTGGCCGGTGTGTGCAGATCCAGCATGGAGAGTATCAGTGAGGAGTGCTGGGAAGGAGAGTGTGTGTGAGGCATTGGCCGGTGTGTGCAGACCCAGCATGGAGTGTATCAGTGAGGAGTGCTGGGAAGGAGAGTGTGTGTGAGGCATTGGCCGGTGTGTGAATACCCAGCATGGAGTGTATCAATGAGGAGTGCCGGGAAGGAGAGCATGGGTGAGGCATTGGCCGGTGTGTACAGACCCAGCAAGGAGTGCTGGGAAGGAGAGTGTGTGTGAGGCATTGGCCGGTGAGTGCAGACCCAGCATGGAGTGTATCAGTGAGGAGAGCTGGGAAGGAGAGTGTGTGTGAGGCATTGGTCGGTGTGTGCAGCATGGAGTATATCAGTGAGGAGTGCTGGGAAGGAGAGTGTGTGTGAGGCATTGGCCGGTGTGTGCAGACCCAGCATGGAGTGTATCAGTGAGGAGTGCTGGGAAGGAGAGTGTGTGTGAGGCATTGGCTGGTATGTGCAGCATGGAGAGTATCAGTGAGGAATGCTGGGAAGGAGAGTGTGTGTGAGGCATTGGTCGGTGTGTACAGACCCAGCATGGAGTGTATCAGCGAGGAGTGCTGGGAAGGAGAGTGTATGTGAGGCATTGGCCGGTGTGTGCAGCATGGAGAGTACCAGTGAGGAATGCTGGGAAGGAGAGAGTGTGTGAGGCATTGGCCGGTGTGAGAAGACACATCATGGAAAGTATCAGTGAGGAGTGCTGGGAAGGAGAGTGTGTGTGAGGCATTGGCCGGTGTGTGCAGACCCAGTATGGAGTGCATCAGTGAGGAGTGCTGGGAAGGAGAGAGCGTGTGAGGCATTGGCCAGTGTGAGCAGACCCAGCATGGAGTGTATCAGTGAGGAGAGCTGGGAAGGAGAGTGTGTGTGAGGCATTGGCCGGTGTGTGCACACCCAGCATGGAGAGTATCAGTTAGGAGTGCTGGGAAGGAGAGTGTGTGTGATGCATTGGCCGGTGTGAGCAGACCCAGCATGGAGTGTATCAGTGAGGAGTGCTGGGAAGGAGAGTGTGTGTGAGGCATTGGCCGATGTGTGCAGACACAGCATGGAGTGTATCAGTGAGGAGTGCTGGGAAGGAGAGTGTGTGTGAGGCATTGGCCGGTGTGTGCAGACCCAGCATGGAGTGTATCAGTGAGGAGTGCTGGGAAGGAGAGTGTGTGTGAGGCATTGGCCGGTGTGTGCACACCCAGCATGGAGAGTATCAGTGAGGAGTGCTGGGAAGGAGAGTGTGTGTGAGGCATTGGCCGGTGTGAGCAGACCCAGCATGGAGTGTATCAGTGAGGAGTGCTGGGAAGGAGAGTGTGTGTGAGGCATTGGCCGGTGTGTGCAGCATGGAGTGTATCAGTGAGGAGTGCTGGGAAGGAGAGTGTGTGTGAGGCATTGGCCGGTGTGTGCAGACCCAGCAAGGAGTGTATCAGTGAGGAGTGCTGGGAAGGAGAGTGTGTGTGAGGCATTGGTCGGTGTGTACAGACCCAGCAAGGAGTGTATCAGTGAGGAGTGCTGGGAAGGAGAGTGTGTGTGAGGCATTGGCCGGTGTGTGCAGACCCAGCATGGAGTGTATCAGTGAGGAGTGCTGGGAAGGAGAGTGTGTGTGAGGCATTGGCCGGTGTGTACAGACCCAGCATGGAGTGTATCAGTGAGGAGTGCTGGGAAGGAGAGTGTGTGTGAGGCATTGGCCGGTGTGTGCAGATACAGCATGGAGTGTATCAGCGAGGAGTGCTGGGAAGGAGAGTGTGTGTGAGGCATTGGCTGGTGTGTGCAGCATGGAGTATATCAGCGAGGAGTGCTGGGAAGGAGAGTGTGTGTGAGGCATTGGCTGGTGTGTGCAGACACAGCATGGAGTGTATCAGTGAGGAGTGCTGGGATGGAGAGTGTGTGTGAGGCATTGGCCAGTTTGTGTAGACCCAGCATGGAGTGTATCAGTGAGGAGTGCTGGGAAGGAGAGTGTGTGTGAGGCATTGGCCAGTGTGAGCAGACCCAGCATGGAGTGTATCAGTGAGGAGTGCTGGGAAGGAGAGTGTGTGTGAGGCATTGGCCGGTGTGTGCAGACCCAGCATGGAGTGCATCAGTGAGGAGTGCTGGGAAGGAGAGAGCATATGAGGCATTGGCCGGTGTGAGCAGACCCAGCATGGAGTGTATCAGTGAGGACTGCTGGGAAGGAGAGTGTGTGTGAGGCATTGGCCGGTGTGGGCAGACCCTGCATGGAGTGTATCAGTGAGGAGTGTTGGGAAGGAGAGTGTGTGTGAGGCATTGGCCGGTGTGTGCAGACCCAGCATGGAGTGTATCAGTGAGGAGTGCAGGGAAGGAGAGAGTGTGTGAGGCATTGGTCGGTGTGTGCAGCATGGAGTGTATCAGTGAGGAGTGCTGGGAAGGAGAGTGTGTGTGAGGCATTGGCCGGTGTGTGCAGCATGGAGTGTATCAGTGAGGAGAGCTGGGAAGGAGAGTGTGTGTGAGGCATTGGCCAGTGTGAGCAGACCCAGCATGGAGTGTATCAGTGAGGAGTGCTGGGAAGGAGAGTGTGTGTGAGGCATTGGTCGGTGTGTGCAGACCCAGCATGGAGTGTATCAGTGAGGAGAACTAGGAAGGAGAGTGTGTGTGAGGCATTGGGCAGTATGTGCAGCATGGAGTATATCAGTGAGGAGTGCTGGGAAGGAGAGTGTGTGTGAGGCATTGGCCGGTGTGTGCAGACCCAGCATGGAGTGTATCAGTGAGGAGAACTTGGAAAGAGAGTGTGTGTGAGGCTTTGGAGTGCTGGGAAGGAGAGTGTGTGTGAGGCATTGGTCGGTTTGTGTGAGGCATTGGCCGGTGTGTGCAGACCCAGCATGAAGTGTATCAGTGAGGAGTGCCGGGAAGGAGAGAGTGTGTGAGGCATTGGCCGGTGTGTGCAAACCCAGCATGGAGTGTATCAGTGAGGAGAACTGGGAAGGAGAGTGTGTGTGAGGCATTGGCCGGTGTGTGCAGATCCAGCATGGAGAGTATCAGTGAGGAGTGCTGGGAAGGAGAGTGTGTGTGAGGCATTGGCCGGTGTGTGCAGACCCAGCATGGAGTGTATCAGTGAGGAGTGCTGGGAAGGAGAGTGTGTGTGAGGCATTGGCCGGTGTGTGAAGACCCAGCATGGAGTGTATCAATGAGGAGTGCCGGGAAGGAGAGCATGGGTGAGGCATTGGCCGGTGTGTACAGACCCAGCAAGGAGTGCTGGGAAGGAGATTGTGTGTGAGGCATTGGCCGGTGAGTGCAGACCCAGCATGGAGTGTATCAGTGAGGAGAGCTGGGAAGGAGAGTGTGTGTGAGGCATTGGTCGGTGTGTGCAGCATGGAGTATATCAGTGAGGAGTGCTGGGAAGGAGAGTGTGTGTGAGGCATTGGCCGGTGTGTGCAGACCCAGCATGGAGTGTATCAGTGAGGAGTGCTGGGAAGGAGAGTGTGTGTGAGGCATTGGCCGGTATGTGCAGCATGGAGAGTATCAGTGAGGAATGCTGGGAAGGAGAGTGTGTGTGAGGCATTGGTCAGTGTGTACAGACCCAGCATGGAGTGTATCAGCGAGGAGTGCTGGGAAGGAGAGTGTATGTGAGGCATTGGCCGGTGTGTGCAGCATGGAGAGTACCAGTGAGGAATGCTGGGAAGGAGAGAGTGTGTGAGGCATTGGCCGGTGTGAGAAGACACATCATGGAAAGTATCAGTGAGGAGTGCTGGGAAGGAGAGTGTGTGTGAGGCATTGGCCGGTGTGTGCAGACCCAGTATGGAGTGCATCAGTGAGGAGTGCTGGGAAGGAGAGAGCGTGTGAGGCATTGGCCGGTGTGTGCACACCCAGCATGGAGAGTATCAGTTAGGAGTGCTGGGAAGGAGAGTGTGTGTGATGCATTGGCCGGTGTGAGCAGACCCAGCAAGGAGTGTATCAGTGAGGAGTGCTGGGAAGGAGAGTGTGTGTGAGGCATTGGCCGATGTGTGCAGACCCAGCATGGAGTGTATCAGTGAGGAGTGCTGGGAAGGAGAGTGTGTGTGAGGCATTGGCCGGTGTGTGCACACCCAGCATGGAGAGTATCAGTGAGGAGTGCTGGGAAGGAGAGTGTGTGTGAGGCATTGGCCGGTGTGAGCAGACCCAGCATGGAGTGTATCAGTGAGGAGTGCTGGGAAGGAGAGTGTGTGTGAGGCATTGGCCGGTGTGTGCAGCATGGAGTGTATCAGTGAGGAGTGCTGGGAAGGAGAGTGTGTGTGAGGCATTGGCCGGTGTGTGCAGACCCAGCAAGGAGTGTATCAGTGAGGAGTGCTGGGAAGGAGAGTGTGTGTGAGGCATTGGTCGGTGTGTACAGACCCAGCAAGGAGTGTATCAGTGAGGAGTGCTGGGAAGGAGAGTGTGTGTGAGGCATTGGCCGGTGTGTGCAGCATGGAGTGTATCAGTGAGGAGTGCTGGGAAGGAGAGTGTGTGTGAGGCATTGGCCGGTGTGTGCAGACCCAGCATGGAGTGTATCAGTGAGGAGTGCTGGGAAGGAGAGTGTGTGTGAGGCATTGGCCGGTGTGTACAGACCCAGCATGGAATGTATCAGTGAGGAGTGCTGGGAAGGAGAGTGTGTGTGAGGCATTGGCCGGTGTGTGCAGATACAGCATGGAGTGTATCAGCGAGGAGTGCTGGGAAGGAGAGTGTGTGTGAGGCATTGGCTGGTGTGTGCAGCATGGAGTATATCAGCGAGGAGTGCTGGGAAGGAGAGTTTGTGTGAGGCATTGGCCGGTGTGTGCAGACACAGCATGGAGTGTATCAGTGAGGAGTGCTGGGATGGAGAGTGTGTGTGAGGCATTGGCCAGTTTGTGTAGACCCAGCATGGAGTGTATCAGTGAGGAGTGCTGGGAAGGAGAGTGTGTGTGAAGCATTGGCCAGTGTGAGCAGACCCAGCATGGAGTGTATCAGTGAGGAGTGCTGGGAAGGAGAGTGTGTGTGAGGCATTGGCCGGTGTGTGCAGACCCAGCATGGAGTGCATCAGTGAGGAGTGCTGGGAAGGAGAGAGCATATGAGACATTGGCCGGTGTGAGCAGACCCAGCATGGAGTGTATCAGTGAGGACTGCTGGGAAGGAGAGTGTGTGTGAGGCATTGGCCGGTGTGGGCAGACCCTGCATGGAGTGTATCAGTGAGGAGTGTTGGGAAGGAGAGTGTGTGTGAGGCATTGGCCGGTGTGTGCAGACCCAGCATGGAGTGTATCAGTGAGGAGTGCTGGGAAGGAGAGTGTGTGTGAGGCATTGGCCGGTGTGTGCAGCATGGAGTGTATCAGTGAGGAGAGCTGGGAAGGAGAGTGTGTGTGAGGCATTGGCCGGTGTGAGCAGACCCAGCATGGAGTGTATCAGTGAGGAGTGCTGGGAAGGAGAGTGTGTGTGAGGCATTGGTTGCTGTGTGCAGACCCAGCATGGAGTGTATCAGTGAGGAGAACTAGGAAGGAGAGTGTGTGTGAGGCATTGGCCAGTATGTGCAGCATGGAGTATATCAGTGAGGAGTGCTGGGAAGGAGAGTGTGTGTGAGGCATTGGCCGGTGTGTGCAGACCCAGCATGGAGTGTATCAGTGAGGAGAACTTGGAAAGAGAGTGTGTGTGAGGCTTTGGAGTGCTGGGAAGGAGAGTGTGTGTGAGGCATTGGTCGGTTTGTGTGAGGCATTGGCCGGTGTGTGCAGACCCAGCATGAAGTGTATCAGTGAGGAGTGCTGGGAAGGAGAGAGTGTGTGAGGCATTGGCCGGTGTGTGCAAACCCAGCATGGAGTGTATCAGTGAGGAGAACTGGGAAGGAGAGTGTGTGTGAGGCATTGGCCGGTGTGTGCAGATCCAGCATGGAGAGTATCAGTGAGGAGTGCTGGGAAGGAGAGTGTGTGTGAGGCATTGGCCGGTGTGTGCAGACCCAGCATGGAGTGTATCAGTGAGGAGTGCTGGGAAGGAGAGTGTGTGTGAGGCATTGGCCGGTGTGTGAAGACCCAGCATGGAGTGTATCAATGAGGAGTGCTGGGAAGGAGAGCATGGGTGAGGCATTGGCCGGTGTGTACAGACCCAGCAAGGAGTGCTGGGAAGGAGAGTGTGTGTGAGGCATTGGCCGGTGAGTGCAGACCCAGCATGGAGTGTATCAGTGAGGAGAGCTGGGAAGGAGAGTGTGTGTGAGGCATTGGTCGGTGTGTGCAGCATGGAGTATATCAGTGAGGAGTGCTGGGAAGGAGAGTGTGTGTGAGGCATTGGTCGGTGTGTGCAGCATGGAGTGTATCAGTGAGGAGTGCTGGGAAGGAGAGTGTGTGTGAGGCATTGGCCGGTGTGTGCAGACCCAGCATGGAGTGTATCAGTGAGGAGTGCTGGGAAGGAGAGTGTGTGTGAGGCATTGGCCAGTATGTGCAGCATGGAGAGTATCAGTGAGGAATGCTGGGAAGGAGAGTGTGTGTGAGGCATTGGTCGGTGTGTACAGACCCAGCATGGAGTGTATCAGCGAGGAGTGCTGGGAAGGAGAGTGTATGTGAGGCATTGGCCGGTGTGTGCAGCATGGAGAGTATCAGTGAGGAGTGCTGGGAAGGAGAGTGTGTGTGAGGCATTGGCCGGTGTGTGCAGACACAGCATGGAGTGTATCAGTGAGGAGTGCTGGGAAGGAGAGTGTGTGTGAGGCATTGGCCGGTGTGAGCAGACCCAGCATGGAGTGTATCAGTGAGGAGTGCTGGGAAGGAGAGTGTGTGTGAGGCATTGGCCGGTGTGTGCAGAGACAGCATGGAGAGTATCAGTGAGGAGTGCTGGGAAGGAGAGTGTGTGTGAGGCATTGGCCGGTGTGAGCAGACCCAGCATGGAGTGTATCAGTGAGGAGTGCTGGGAAGGAGAGTGTGTGTGAGGCATTGGCCGGTGTGTGCAGCAAGGAGTGTATCAGTGAGGAGTGCCGGGAAGGAGAGTGTGTGTGAGGCATTGGCCGGTGTGTGCAGACCTAGCATGGAGAGTATCAGTGAGGAGAGCTGGGAAGGAGAGTGTGTGTGAGGCATTGGCCGGTGTGTGCAGACCTAGCATGGAGAGTATCAGTGAGGAGAGCTGGGAAGGAGAGTGTGTGTGAGGCATTGGCCAGTGTGTGCAGACCCAGCATGGAGTGTATCAGTGAGGAGTGCTGGGAAGGAGAGTGTGTGTGAGGCATTGGCCGGTATGTGCAGCATGGAGAATATCAGTGAGGAGTGCTGGAAAGGAGAGTGTGTGTGAGGCATTGGCCGGTGTGTGCAGACCCAGCAAGGAGTGTATCAGTGAGGAGTGCTGGGAAGGAGAGTGTGTGTGAGGCATTGGTCGGTGTGTACAGACCCAGCAAGGAGTGTATCAGTGAGGAGTGCTGGGAAGGAGAGTGCGTGTGAGGCATTGGCCGGTGTGTGCAGCATGGAGTGTATCAGTGAGGAGTGCTGGGAAGGAGAGTGTGTGTGAGGCATTGGCCGGTGTGTGCAGACCCAGCATGGAGTGTATCAGTGAGGAGTGCTGGGAAGGAGAGTGTGTGTGAGGCATTGGCCGGTGTGTACAGACCCAGCATGGAGTGTATCAGTGAGGAGTGCTGGGAAGGAGAGTGTGTGTGAGGCATTGGCCGGTGTGTGCAGATACAGCATGGAGTGTATCAGCGAGGAGTGCTGGGAAGGAGAGTGTGTGTGAGGCATTGGCTGGTGTGTGCAGCATGGAGTATATCAGCGAGGAGTGCTGGGAAGGAGAGTTTGTGTGAGGCATTGGCCGGTGTGTGCAGACACAGCATGGAGTGTATCAGTGAGGAGTGCTGGGATGGAGAGTGTGTGTGAGGCATTGGCCAGTTTGTGTAGACCCAGCATGGAGTGTATCAGTGAGGAGTGCTGGGAAGGAGAGTGTGTGTGAAGCATTGGCCAGTGTGAGCAGACCCAGCATGGAGTGTATCAGCGAGGAGTGCTGGGAAGGAGAGTGTGTGTGAGGCATTGGCTGGTGTGTGCAGCATGGAGTATATCAGTGAGGAGTGCTGGGAAGGAGAGTGTGTGTGAGGCATTGGCCGGTGTGTGCAGACACAGCATGGAGTGTATCAGTGAGGAGTGCTGGGATGGAGAGTGTGTGTGAGGCATTGGCCAGTTTGTGTAGACCCAGCATGGAGTGTATCAGTGAGGAGTGCTGGGAAGGAGAGTGTGTGTGAGGCATTGGCCAGTGTGAGCAGACCCAGCATGGAGTGTATCAGTGAGGAGTGCTGGGAAGGAGAGTGTGTGTGAGGCATTGGCCGGTGTGTGCAGACCCAGCATGGAGTGCATCAGTGAGGAGTGCTGGGAAGGAGAGAGCATGTGAGGCATTGGCCGGTGTGAGCAGACCCAGCATGGAGTGTTTCAGTGAGGACTGCTGGGAAGGAGAGTGTGTGTGAGGCATTGGCCGGTGTGTGCAGACCCTGCATGGAGTGTATCAGTGAGGAGTGTTGGGAAGGAGAGTGTGTGTGAGGCATTGGCCGGTGTGTACAGACCCAGCATGGAGTGTATCAGTGAGGAGTGCAGGGAAGGAGAGAGTGTGTGAGGCATTGGTCGGTGTGTGCAGCATGGAGTGTATCAGTGAGGAGTGCTGGGAAGGAGAGTGTGTGTGAGGCATTGGCCGGTGTGTGCAGCATGGAGTGTATCAGTGAGGAGAGCTGGGAAGGAGAGTGTGTGTGAGGCATTGGCCAGTGTGAGTAGACCCAGCATGGAGTGTATCAGTGAGGAGTGCTGGGAAGGAGAGTGTGTGTGAGGCATTGGTTGGTGTGTGCAGACCCAGCATGGAGTGTATCAGTGAGGAGAACTAGGAAGGAGAGTGTGTGTGAGGCATTGGCCAGTATGTGCAGCATGGAGTATATCAGTGAGGAGTGCTGGGAAGGAGAGTGTGTGTGAGGCATTGGCCGGTGCGTGCAGACCCAGCATGGAGTGTACCAGTGAGGAGAACTTGGAAAGAGAGTGTGTGTGAGGCTTTGGAGTGCTGGGAAGGAGAGTGTGTGTGAGGCATTGGTCGGTTTGTGTGAGGCATTCGCCGGTGTGTGCAGACCCAGCATGAAGTGTATCAGTGAGGAGTGCTGGGAAGGAGAGTGTGTGTGAGGCATTGGCCAGTGTGTGCAGACCCAGCATGGAGTGTATCAGTGAGGAGTGCTGGGAAGGAGAGTGTGTGTGAGGCATTGGCCGGTGTGTGAAGACCCAGCATGGAGTGTATCAATGAGGAGTGCCGGGAAGGAGAGCATGGGTGAGGCATTGGCCGGTGTGTACAGACCCAGCAAGGAGTGCTAGGAAGGAGAGTGTGTGTGAGGCATTGGCCGGTGAGTGCAGACCCAGCTTGGAGTGTATCAGTGAGGAGAGCTGGGAAGGAGAGTGTGTGTGAGGCATTGGTCGGTGTGTGCAGCATGGAGTATATCAGTGAGGAGTGCTGGAAAGGAGAGTGTGTGTGAGGCATTGGTCAGTGTGTGCAGCATGGAGTATATCAGTGAGGAGTGCTGGGAAGGAGAGTGTGTGTGAGGCATTGGCCGGTGTGTGCAGACCCAGCATGGAGTGTATCAGTGAGGAGTGCGGGGAAGGAGAGTGTGTGTGAGGCATTGGCCGGTATGTGCAGCATGGAGAGTATCAGTGAGGAATGCTGGGAAGGAGAGTGTGTGTGAGGCATTGGTCGGTGTGTACAGACCCAGCATGGAGTGTATCAGCGAGGAGTGCTGGGAAAGAGAGTGTATGTGAGGCATTGGCCGGTGTGTGCAGCATGGAGAGTACCAGTGAGGAATGCTGGGAAGGAGAGAGTGTGTGAGGCATTGGCCGGTGTGAGAAGACACATCATGGAAAGTATCAGTGAGGAGTGCTGGGAAGGAGAGTGTGTGTGAGGCATTGGCCGGTGTGTGCAGACCCAGCATGGAGTGTATCAGTGAGGAGTGCTGGGAAGGAGAGTGTGTGTGAGGCATTGGCCGGTGTGTGAAGACCCAGCATGGAGTGTATCAATGAGGAGTGCCGGGAAGGAGACCATGGGTGAGGCATTGGCCGGTGTGTACAGACCCAGCAAGGAGTGCTGGGAAGGAGAGTGTGTGTGAGGCATTGGCCGGTGTGTGCAGACCCAGCATGGAGTGTATCAGTGAGGAGTGCTGGGAAGGAGAGTGTGTGTAAGGCATTGGCCGCTGTGTGCAGACCCAGCATGGAGTGTATCAGTGAGGAGTGCTGGGAAGGAGAGTGTGTGTGAGGCATTGGCCAGTGTGAGCAGACCCAGCATGGAGTGTATCAGTGAGGAGAGCTGGGAAGGAGAGTGTGTGTGAGGCATTGGTCGGTGTGTGCAGCATGGAGTATATCAGTGAGGAGTGCTGGGAAGGAGAGTGTGTGTGAGGCATTGGTCGGTGTGTGCAGCATGGAGTATATCAGTGAGGAGTGCTGGGAAGGAGAGTGTGTGTGAGGCATTGGCCGGTGTGTGCAGACCCAGCATGGAGTGTATCAGTGAGGAGTGCGGGGAAGGAGAGTGTGTGTGAGGCATTGGCCGGTATGTGCAGCATGGAGAGTATCAGTGAGGAATGCTGGGAAGGAGAGTGTGTGTGAGGCATTGGTCGGTGTGTACAGACCCAGCATGGAGTGTATCAGCGAGGAGTGCTGGGAAGGAGAGTGTATGTGAGGCATTGGCCGGTGTGTGCAGCATGGAGAGTACCAGTGAGGAATGCTGGGAAGGAGAGAGTGTGTGAGGCATTGGCCGGTGTGAGAAGACACATCATGGAAAGTATCAGTGAGGAGTGCTGGGAAGGAGAGTGTGTGTGAGGCATTGGCCGGTGTGTGCAGACCCAGCATGGAGTGTATCAGTGAGGAGTGCTGGGAAGGAGAGTGTGTGTGAGGCATTGGCCGGTGTGTGAAGACCCAGCATGGAGTGTATCAATGAGGAGTGCCAGGAAGGAGAGCATGGGTGAGGCATTGGCCGGTGTGTACAGACCCAGCAAGGAGTGCTGGGAAGGAGAGTGTGTGTGAGGCATTGGCCGGTGAGTGCAGACCCAGCATGGAGTGTATCAGTGAGGAGAGCTGGGAAGGAGAGTGTGTGTGAGGCATTGGTCGGTGTGTGCAGCATGGAGTATATCAGTGAGGAGTGCTGGGAAGGAGAGTGTGTGTGAGGCATTGGTCGGTGTGTGCAGCATGGAGTATATCAGTGAGGAGTGCTGGGAAGGAGAGTGTGTGTGAGGCATTGGCCGGTGTGTGCAGACCCAGCATGGAGTGTATCAGTGAGGAGTGCGGGGAAGGAGAGTGTGTGTGAGGCATTGGCCGGTATGTGCAGCATGGAGAGTATCAGTGAGGAATGCTGGGAAGGAGAGTGTGTGTGAGGCATTGGTCGGTGTGTACAGACCCAGCATGGAGTGTATCAGCGAGGAGTGCTGGGAAGGAGAGTGTATGTGAGGCATTGGCCGGTGTGTGCAGCATGGAGAGTACCAGTGAGGAATGCTGGGAAGGAGAGAGTGTGTGAGGCATTGGCCGGTGTGAGAAGACACATCATGGAAAGTATCAGTGAGGAGTGCTGGGAAGGAGAGTGTGTGTGAGGCATTGGCCGGTGTGTGCAGACACAGCATGGAGTGTATCAGTGAGGAGTGCTGGGAAGGAGAGTGTGTGTGAGGCATTGGCCGGTGTGTGCAGCATGGAGTGTATCAGTGAGGAGTGCTGGGAAGGAGAGTGTGTGTGAGGCATTGGCCGGTGTGTGCAGACCCAGTATGGAGTACATCAGTGAGGAGTGCTGGGAAGGAGAGAGCATGTGAGGCATTGGCTGGTGTGTGCAGACCCAGCATGGAGTGTATCAGTGAGGAGTGCTGGGAAGGAGAGTGTGTGTAAGGCATTGGCCGCTGTGTGCAGACCCAGCATGGAGTGTATCAGTGAGGAGTGCTGGGAAGGAGAGTGTGTGTGAGGCATTGGCCAGTGTGAGCAGACCCAGCATGGAGTGTATCAGTGAGGAGAGCTGGGAAGGAGAGTGTGTGTGAGGCATTGGCCGGTGTGTGCAGACACAGCATGGAGTGTATCAGTGAGGAGTGCTGGGAAGGAGAGTGTGTGTGAGGTATTGGCCGGTGTGTGCAGACCCAGTATGGAGTGCATCAGTGAGGAGTGCTGGGAAGGAGAGAGCGTGTGAGGCATTGGCCAGTGTGAGCAGACCCAGCATGGAGTGTATCAGTGTGGAGAGCTGGGAAGGAGAGTGTGTGTGAGGCATTGGCGTGTGTGTGTACACCCAGCATGGAGAGTATCAGTGAGGAGTGCTGGGAAGGAGAGTGTGTGTGAGGCATTGGCCGATGTGTGCAGCATGGAGTGTATCAGTGAGGAGTGCTGGGAAGGAGAGTGTGTGTGAGGCATTGGCCAGTGTGTGCAGACCCAGCATGGAGTGTATCAGTGAGGAGTGCTGGGAAGGAGAGTGTGTGTGAGGCATTGGCCGGTGTGAGCAGACCCAGCATGGAGTGTATCAGTGAGGAGTGCTGGGAAGGAGAGTGTGTGTGAGGCATTGGCCGGTGTGTGCACACCCAGCATGGAGAGTATCAGTGAGGAGTGCTGGGAAGGAGAGTGTGTGTGAGGCATTGGCCGGTGTGAGCAGACCCAGCATGGAGTGTATCAGTGAGGAGTGCTGGGAAGGAGAGTGTGTGTGAGGCATTGGCCGGTGTGTGCACACCCAGCATGGAGAGTATCAGTGAGGAGTGCTGGGAAGGAGAGTGTGTGTGAGGCATTGGCCGGTGTGAGCAGACACAGCATGGAGTGTATCAGTGAGGAGTGCTGGGAAGGAGAGTGTGTGTGAGGCATTGGCCGGTGTGTGCAGCATGGAGTATATCAGTGAGGAGTGCTGGGAAGGAGAGTGTGTGTGAGGCATTGGCCAGTGTGTGCAGACCCAGCATGGAGTGTATCAGTGAGGAGAGCTGGGAAGGAGAGTGTGTGTGAGGCATTGTCCGGTGTGTGCAAACCCAGCATGGAGTGTATCAGTGAGAAATGCTGGGATGGAAAGTGTGAGTGAGGCATTGGCCGGTGTGAGCAGACCCAGCATGGAGTGTATCAGTGAGGAGTGCTGGGATGGAGAGTGTGTGTGAGGCATTGGCCGGTGTGTGCAGCATGGAGTGTATCAGTGAGGAGTGCTGGGAAGGAGAGTGTGTGTGAGGCATTGACCAGTGTGTGCAGACCCAGCATGGAGTGTATCACTGAGGAGAGCTGGGAAGGAGAGTGTGTGTGAGGCATTGGCCGGTGTGTGCAGACCCAGCATGGAGTGTA
Source organism: Taudactylus pleione (assembly GCA_031769625.1). Taxonomy (NCBI): domain Eukaryota; kingdom Metazoa; phylum Chordata; class Amphibia; order Anura; family Myobatrachidae; genus Taudactylus; species Taudactylus pleione. The sequence goes on along the minus strand of JAUIMM010001435.1, from coordinate 590,610 downwards.
TCAGTGAGGAGTGCTGGGATGGAGAGTGTGTGTGAGGCATTGGCCGGTGTGTGCAGACCTAGCATGGAGAGTATCAGTGAGGAGAGCTGGGAAGGAGAGTGTGTGTGAGGCATTGTCCGGTGTGTGCAGACCCAGCATGGAGTGTATCAGTGAGGAGTGCTGGGAAGGAGAGTGTGTGTGAGGCATTGGCCGGTGTGTGCAGACCTAGCATGGAGAGTATCAGTGAGGAGTGCTGGGAAGGAGAGTGTGTGTGAGGCATTGGCCGGTATGTGCAGCATGGAGTATATCAGTGAGGAGTGCTGGAAAGGAGAGTGTGTGTGAGGCATTGGCCGGTATGTGCAGCATGGAGTGTTATCAGTGAGGAGTGCTGGGAAGGAGAGTGTGTGTGAGGCATTGGTCGGTGTGTGCAGCATGGAGTGTATCAGTGAGGAGTGCTGGGAAGGAGAGTGTGTGTGAGTGTGTGTGAGGCATTGGCCGGTGTGTGCAGACCCAGCATGAAGTGTATCAGTGAGGAGTGCCGGGATGGAGAGTGTGTGTGAGGCATTGGCCGATGTGTGCAGACCCAGCATGAAGTGTATCAGTGAGGAATGCTGGGAAGGAGAGTGTGTGTGAGGCATTGGCCGGTGTGTGCAGCATGGAGTGTATCAGTGAGGAGAGCTGGGAAGGAAAGTGTGTGTGAGGCATTGGCCGGTGTGTGCAAACCCAGCATGGAGTGTATCAGTGAGGAATGCTGGGAAGGAGAGTGTGTGTGAGGCATTGGCCGGTGTGTGCAGACCCAGCATGGAGTGTATCAGTGAGGAGAGCTGGGAAGGAGAGTGTGTGTGAGGCATTGGCCGGTATGTGCAGCATGGAGTATATCAGTGAGGAGTGTTGGAAAGAGAGTGTGTGTGAGGCATTGGCCAGTGTGTGCAGACCCAGTAAGGAGTGTATCAGTGAGGAGTGCTGGGAAGGAGAGTGTGTGTGAGGCATTGGCCGGTGTGTGCAGCATGGAGTATATCAGTGAGGAGTGCTGGGAAGGAGAGTGTGTGTGAGGCATTGGCCGGTGTGTGCAGACCCAGCATGGAGTGTATCAGTGAGGAGTGCTGGGAAGGAGAGTGTGTGTGAGGCATTGGCCGGTGTGTGCACACCCAGCATGGAGAGTATCAGTGAGGAGTGCTGGGAAGGAGAGTGTGTGTGAGGCATTGGCCGGTGTGAGCAGACACAGCATGGAGTGTATCAGTGAGGAGTGCTGGGAAGGAGAGTGTGTGTGAGGCATTGGCCGGTGTGTGCAGCATGGAGTATATCAGTGAGGAGTGCTGGGAAGGAGAGTGTGTGTGAGGCATTGGCCAGTGTGTGCAGACCCAGCATGGAGTGTATCAGTGAGGAGAGCTGGGAAGGAGAGTGTGTGTGAGGCATTGTCCGGTGTGTGCAAACCCAGCATGGAGTGTATCAGTGAGAAATGCTGGGATGGAGAGTGTGAGTGAGGCATTGGCCGGTGTGAGCAGACCCAGCATGGAGTGTATCAGTGAGGAGTGCTGGGATGGAGAGTGTGTGTGAGGCATTGGCCGGTGTGTGCAGCATGGAGTGTATCAGTGAGGAGTGCTGGGAAGGAGAGTGTGTGTGAGGCATTGACCAGTGTGTGCAGACCCAGCATGGAGTGTATCACTGAGGAGAGCTGGGAAGGAGAGTGTGTGTGAGGCATTGGCCGGTGTGTGCAGACCCAGCATGGAGTGTATCAGTGAGGAGTGCTGGGATGGAGAGTGTGTGTGAGGCATTGGCCGGTGTGTGCAGACCTAGCATGGAGAGTATCAGTGAGGAGAGCTGGGAAGGAGAGTGTGTGTGAGGCATTGTCCGGTGTGTGCAGACCCAGCATGGAGTGTATCAGTGAGGAGTGCTGGGAAGGAGAGTGTGTGTGAGGCATTGGCCGGTGTGTGCAGACCTAGCATGGAGAGTATCAGTGAGGAGTGCTGGGAAGGAGAGTGTGTGTGAGGCATTGGCCGGTATGTGCAGCATGGAGTATATCAGTGAGGAGTGCTGGAAAGGAGAGTGTGTGTGAGGCATTGGCCGGTATGTGCAGCATGGAGTGTTATCAGTGAGGAGTGCTGGGAAGGAGAGTGTGTGTGAGGCATTGGTCGGTGTGTGCAGCATGGAGTGTATCAGTGAGGAGTGCTGGGAAGGAGAGTGTGTGTGAGTGTGTGTGAGGCATTGGCCGGTGTGTGCAGACCCAGCATGAAGTGTATCAGTGAGGAGTGCCGGGATGGAGAGTGTGTGTGAGGCATTGGCCGATGTGTGCAGACCCAGCATGAAGTGTATCAGTGAGGAATGCTGGGAAGGAGAGTGTGTGTGAGGCATTGGCCGGTGTGTGCAGCATGGAGTGTATCAGTGAGGAGAGCTGGGAAGGAAAGTGTGTGTGAGGCATTGGCCGGTGTGTGCAAACCCAGCATGGAGTGTATCAGTGAGGAATGCTGGGAAGGAGAGTGTGTGTGAGGCATTGGCCGGTGTGTGCAGACCCAGCATGGAGTGTATCAGTGAGGAGAGCTGGGAAGGAGAGTGTGTGTGAGGCATTGGCCGGTATGTGCAGCATGGAGTATATCAGTGAGGAGTGTTGGAAAGAGAGTGTGTGTGAGGCATTGGCCAGTGTGTGCAGACCCAGTAAGGAGTGTATCAGTGAGGAGTGCTGGGAAGGAGAGTGTGTGTGAGGCATTGGCCGGTGTGTGCAGCATGGAGTATATCAGTGAGGAGTGCTGGGAAGGAGAGTGTGTGTGAGGCATTGGCCGGTGTGTGCAGACCCAGCATGGAGTGTATCAGTGAGGAGTGCTGGGAAGGAGAGTGTGTGTGAGGCATTGGCCGGTGTGTACAGACCCAGCATAGAGTGTATCAGTGAGGAGTGCTGGGAAGGAGAGTGTGTGTGAGGCATTGGCCGGTGTGTGCAGATACAGCATGGAGTGTATCAGCGAGGAGTGCTGGGAAGGAGAGTGTGTGTGAGGCATTGGCCGGTGTGTGCAGACCCAGCATGGAGTGCATCACTGAGGACTGCTGGGAAGGAGAGTGTGTGTGAGGCATTGGCCGGTGTGTGCAGACCCTGCATGGAGGGTATCAGTGAGGAGTGCCGGGAAGGAGAGTGTGTGTGAGGCAGTGGCCGGTGTGTGCAGACCCAGCATGGAGGGTATCAGTGAGGAGAGCTGGGAAGGAGAGTGTGTGTGAGGCATTGGCCGGTGTGTGCAGACCCAGCATGGAGAGTATCAGTGAGGAGAGCTGGGAAGGAGAGTGTGTGTGAGGCATTGGCCGGTGTGTGCAGACCCAACATGGAGGGTATCAGTGAGGAGAGCTGGTGAAGGAGAGTGTGTGTGAAGCATTGGCCAGTTTGTGTAGACCCAGCAGGGAGTGTATCAGTGAGGAGTGCGGGGAAGGAGAGTGTGTGTGAGGCATTGGCCAGTTTGTATAGACCCAGCATGGAGTGTATCAGTGAGGAGTGCTGGGAAGGAGAGTGTGTGTGAGGCATTGGCCGGTGTGTGCAGACCCAGCATGGAGAGTATCAGTGAGGAGAGCTGGGAAGGAGAGTGTGTGTGAGGCATTGGCCAGTTTGTGTTGACCCAGCATGGGGTGTATCAGTGAGGAGTGCTGGGAAGGAGAGTGTGTGTGAGGCATTGGCCGGTGTGTGCAGACCCAGCATGGAGAGTATCAGTGAGGAGAGCTGGGAAGGAGAGTGTGTGTGAGGCATTGGCCAGTTTGTGTAGTCCCAGCATGGAGAGTATCAGTGAGGAGAGCTGGGAAGGAGAGTGTGTGTGAGGCATTGGTCGGTGTGTGCAGCATGGAGTATATCAGTGAGGAGTGCTGGGAAGGAGAGTGTGTGTGAGGCATTGGTCGGTGTGTGCAGCATGGAGTATATCAGTGAGGAGTGCTGGGAAGGAGAGTGTGTGTGAGGCATTGGCCGGTGTGTGCAGACCCAGCATGGAGTGTATCAGTGAGGAGTGCGGGGAAGGAGAGTGTGTGTGAGGCATTGGCCGGTATGTGCAGCATGGAGAGTATCAGTGAGGAATGCTGGGAAGGAGAGTGTGTGTGAGGCATTGGTCGGTGTGTACAGACCCAGCATGGAGTGTATCAGCGAGGAGTGCTGGGAAGGAGAGTGTATGTGAGGCATTGGCCGGTGTGTGCAGCATGGAGAGTACCAGTGAGGAATGCTGGGAAGGAGAGAGTGTGTGAGGCATTGGCCGGTGTGAGAAGACACATCATGGAAAGTATCAGTGAGGAGTGCTGGGAAGGAGAGTGTGTGTGAGGCATTGGCCGGTGTGTGCAGACCCAGCATGGAGTGTATCAGTGAGGAGTGCTGGGAAGGAGAGTGTGTGTGAGGCATTGGCCGGTGTGTGAAGACCCAGCATGGAGTGTATCAATGAGGAGTGCCAGGAAGGAGAGCATGGGTGAGGCATTGGCCGGTGTGTACAGACCCAGCAAGGAGTGCTGGGAAGGAGAGTGTGTGTGAGGCATTGGCCGGTGAGTGCAGACCCAGCATGGAGTGTATCAGTGAGGAGAGCTGGGAAGGAGAGTGTGTGTGAGGCATTGGTCGGTGTGTGCAGCATGGAGTATATCAGTGAGGAGTGCTGGGAAGGAGAGTGTGTGTGAGGCATTGGTCGGTGTGTGCAGCATGGAGTATATCAGTGAGGAGTGCTGGGAAGGAGAGTGTGTGTGAGGCATTGGCCGGTGTGTGCAGACCCAGCATGGAGTGTATCAGTGAGGAGTGCGGGGAAGGAGAGTGTGTGTGAGGCATTGGCCGGTATGTGCAGCATGGAGAGTATCAGTGAGGAATGCTGGGAAGGAGAGTGTGTGTGAGGCATTGGTCGGTGTGTACAGACCCAGCATGGAGTGTATCAGCGAGGAGTGCTGGGAAGGAGAGTGTATGTGAGGCATTGGCCGGTGTGTGCAGCATGGAGAGTACCAGTGAGGAATGCTGGGAAGGAGAGAGTGTGTGAGGCATTGGCCGGTGTGAGAAGACACATCATGGAAAGTATCAGTGAGGAGTGCTGGGAAGGAGAGTGTGTGTGAGGCATTGGCCGGTGTGTGCAGACACAGCATGGAGTGTATCAGTGAGGAGTGCTGGGAAGGAGAGTGTGTGTGAGGCATTGGCCGGTGTGTGCAGCATGGAGTGTATCAGTGAGGAGTGCTGGGAAGGAGAGTGTGTGTGAGGCATTGGCCGGTGTGTGCAGACCCAGTATGGAGTACATCAGTGAGGAGTGCTGGGAAGGAGAGAGCATGTGAGGCATTGGCTGGTGTGTGCAGACCCAGCATGGAGTGTATCAGTGAGGAGTGCTGGGAAGGAGAGTGTGTGTAAGGCATTGGCCGCTGTGTGCAGACCCAGCATGGAGTGTATCAGTGAGGAGTGCTGGGAAGGAGAGTGTGTGTGAGGCATTGGCCAGTGTGAGCAGACCCAGCATGGAGTGTATCAGTGAGGAGAGCTGGGAAGGAGAGTGTGTGTGAGGCATTGGCCGGTGTGTGCAGACACAGCATGGAGTGTATCAGTGAGGAGTGCTGGGAAGGAGAGTGTGTGTGAGGTATTGGCCGGTGTGTGCAGACCCAGTATGGAGTGCATCAGTGAGGAGTGCTGGGAAGGAGAGAGCGTGTGAGGCATTGGCCAGTGTGAGCAGACCCAGCATGGAGTGTATCAGTGTGGAGAGCTGGGAAGGAGAGTGTGTGTGAGGCATTGGCGTGTGTGTGTACACCCAGCATGGAGAGTATCAGTGAGGAGTGCTGGGAAGGAGAGTGTGTGTGAGGCATTGGCCGATGTGTGCAGCATGGAGTGTATCAGTGAGGAGTGCTGGGAAGGAGAGTGTGTGTGAGGCATTGGCCAGTGTGTGCAGACCCAGCATGGAGTGTATCAGTGAGGAGTGCTGGGAAGGAGAGTGTGTGTGAGGCATTGGCCGGTGTGAGCAGACCCAGCATGGAGTGTATCAGTGAGGAGTGCTGGGAAGGAGAGTGTGTGTGAGGCATTGGCCGGTGTGTGCACACCCAGCATGGAGAGTATCAGTGAGGAGTGCTGGGAAGGAGAGTGTGTGTGAGGCATTGGCCGGTGTGAGCAGACCCAGCATGGAGTGTATCAGTGAGGAGTGCTGGGAAGGAGAGTGTGTGTGAGGCATTGGCCGGTGTGTGCACACCCAGCATGGAGAGTATCAGTGAGGAGTGCTGGGAAGGAGAGTGTGTGTGAGGCATTGGCCGGTGTGAGCAGACACAGCATGGAGTGTATCAGTGAGGAGTGCTGGGAAGGAGAGTGTGTGTGAGGCATTGGCCGGTGTGTGCAGCATGGAGTATATCAGTGAGGAGTGCTGGGAAGGAGAGTGTGTGTGAGGCATTGGCCAGTGTGTGCAGACCCAGCATGGAGTGTATCAGTGAGGAGAGCTGGGAAGGAGAGTGTGTGTGAGGCATTGTCCGGTGTGTGCAAACCCAGCATGGAGTGTATCAGTGAGAAATGCTGGGATGGAGAGTGTGAGTGAGGCATTGGCCGGTGTGAGCAGACCCAGCATGGAGTGTATCAGTGAGGAGTGCTGGGATGGAGAGTGTGTGTGAGGCATTGGCCGGTGTGTGCAGCATGGAGTGTATCAGTGAGGAGTGCTGGGAAGGAGAGTGTGTGTGAGGCATTGACCAGTGTGTGCAGACCCAGCATGGAGTGTATCACTGAGGAGAGCTGGGAAGGAGAGTGTGTGTGAGGCATTGGCCGGTGTGTGCAGACCCAGCATGGAGTGTATCAGTGAGGAGTGCTGGGATGGAGAGTGTGTGTGAGGCATTGGCCGGTGTGTGCAGACCTAGCATGGAGAGTATCAGTGAGGAGAGCTGGGAAGGAGAGTGTGTGTGAGGCATTGTCCGGTGTGTGCAGACCCAGCATGGAGTGTATCAGTGAGGAGTGCTGGGAAGGAGAGTGTGTGTGAGGCATTGGCCGGTGTGTGCAGACCTAGCATGGAGAGTATCAGTGAGGAGTGCTGGGAAGGAGAGTGTGTGTGAGGCATTGGCCGGTATGTGCAGCATGGAGTATATCAGTGAGGAGTGCTGGAAAGGAGAGTGTGTGTGAGGCATTGGCCGGTATGTGCAGCATGGAGTGTTATCAGTGAGGAGTGCTGGGAAGGAGAGTGTGTGTGAGGCATTGGTCGGTGTGTGCAGCATGGAGTGTATCAGTGAGGAGTGCTGGGAAGGAGAGTGTGTGTGAGTGTGTGTGAGGCATTGGCCGGTGTGTGCAGACCCAGCATGAAGTGTATCAGTGAGGAGTGCCGGGATGGAGAGTGTGTGTGAGGCATTGGCCGATGTGTGCAGACCCAGCATGAAGTGTATCAGTGAGGAATGCTGGGAAGGAGAGTGTGTGTGAGGCATTGGCCGGTGTGTGCAGCATGGAGTGTATCAGTGAGGAGAGCTGGGAAGGAAAGTGTGTGTGAGGCATTGGCCGGTGTGTGCAAACCCAGCATGGAGTGTATCAGTGAGGAATGCTGGGAAGGAGAGTGTGTGTGAGGCATTGGCCGGTGTGTGCAGACCCAGCATGGAGTGTATCAGTGAGGAGAGCTGGGAAGGAGAGTGTGTGTGAGGCATTGGCCGGTATGTGCAGCATGGAGTATATCAGTGAGGAGTGTTGGAAAGAGAGTGTGTGTGAGGCATTGGCCAGTGTGTGCAGACCCAGTAAGGAGTGTATCAGTGAGGAGTGCTGGGAAGGAGAGTGTGTGTGAGGCATTGGCCGGTGTGTGCAGCATGGAGTATATCAGTGAGGAGTGCTGGGAAGGAGAGTGTGTGTGAGGCATTGGCCGGTGTGTGCAGACCCAGCATGGAGTGTATCAGTGAGGAGTGCTGGGAAGGAGAGTGTGTGTGAGGCATTGGCCGGTGTGTGCACACCCAGCATGGAGAGTATCAGTGAGGAGTGCTGGGAAGGAGAGTGTGTGTGAGGCATTGGCCGGTGTGAGCAGACACAGCATGGAGTGTATCAGTGAGGAGTGCTGGGAAGGAGAGTGTGTGTGAGGCATTGGCCGGTGTGTGCAGCATGGAGTATATCAGTGAGGAGTGCTGGGAAGGAGAGTGTGTGTGAGGCATTGGCCAGTGTGTGCAGACCCAGCATGGAGTGTATCAGTGAGGAGAGCTGGGAAGGAGAGTGTGTGTGAGGCATTGTCCGGTGTGTGCAAACCCAGCATGGAGTGTATCAGTGAGAAATGCTGGGATGGAGAGTGTGAGTGAGGCATTGGCCGGTGTGAGCAGACCCAGCATGGAGTGTATCAGTGAGGAGTGCTGGGATGGAGAGTGTGTGTGAGGCATTGGCCGGTGTGTGCAGCATGGAGTGTATCAGTGAGGAGTGCTGGGAAGGAGAGTGTGTGTGAGGCATTGACCAGTGTGTGCAGACCCAGCATGGAGTGTATCACTGAGGAGAGCTGGGAAGGAGAGTGTGTGTGAGGCATTGGCCGGTGTGTGCAGACCCAGCATGGAGTGTATCAGTGAGGAGTGCTGGGATGGAGAGTGTGTGTGAGGCATTGGCCGGTGTGTGCAGACCTAGCATGGAGAGTATCAGTGAGGAGAGCTGGGAAGGAGAGTGTGTGTGAGGCATTGTCCGGTGTGTGCAGACCCAGCATGGAGTGTATCAGTGAGGAGTGCTGGGAAGGAGAGTGTGTGTGAGGCATTGGCCGGTGTGTGCAGACCTAGCATGGAGAGTATCAGTGAGGAGTGCTGGGAAGGAGAGTGTGTGTGAGGCATTGGCCGGTATGTGCAGCATGGAGTATATCAGTGAGGAGTGCTGGAAAGGAGAGTGTGTGTGAGGCATTGGCCGGTATGTGCAGCATGGAGTGTTATCAGTGAGGAGTGCTGGGAAGGAGAGTGTGTGTGAGGCATTGGTCGGTGTGTGCAGCATGGAGTGTATCAGTGAGGAGTGCTGGGAAGGAGAGTGTGTGTGAGTGTGTGTGAGGCATTGGCCGGTGTGTGCAGACCCAGCATGAAGTGTATCAGTGAGGAGTGCCGGGATGGAGAGTGTGTGTGAGGCATTGGCCGATGTGTGCAGACCCAGCATGAAGTGTATCAGTGAGGAATGCTGGGAAGGAGAGTGTGTGTGAGGCATTGGCCGGTGTGTGCAGCATGGAGTGTATCAGTGAGGAGAGCTGGGAAGGAAAGTGTGTGTGAGGCATTGGCCGGTGTGTGCAAACCCAGCATGGAGTGTATCAGTGAGGAATGCTGGGAAGGAGAGTGTGTGTGAGGCATTGGCCGGTGTGTGCAGACCCAGCATGGAGTGTATCAGTGAGGAGAGCTGGGAAGGAGAGTGTGTGTGAGGCATTGGCCGGTATGTGCAGCATGGAGTATATCAGTGAGGAGTGTTGGAAAGAGAGTGTGTGTGAGGCATTGGCCAGTGTGTGCAGACCCAGTAAGGAGTGTATCAGTGAGGAGTGCTGGGAAGGAGAGTGTGTGTGAGGCATTGGCCGGTGTGTGCAGCATGGAGTATATCAGTGAGGAGTGCTGGGAAGGAGAGTGTGTGTGAGGCATTGGCCGGTGTGTGCAGACCCAGCATGGAGTGTATCAGTGAGGAGTGCTGGGAAGGAGAGTGTGTGTGAGGCATTGGCCGGTGTGTACAGACCCAGCATAGAGTGTATCAGTGAGGAGTGCTGGGAAGGAGAGTGTGTGTGAGGCATTGGCCGGTGTGTGCAGATACAGCATGGAGTGTATCAGCGAGGAGTGCTGGGAAGGAGAGTGTGTGTGAGGCATTGGCCGGTGTGTGCAGACCCAGCATGGAGTGCATCACTGAGGACTGCTGGGAAGGAGAGTGTGTGTGAGGCATTGGCCGGTGTGTGCAGACCCTGCATGGAGGGTATCAGTGAGGAGTGCCGGGAAGGAGAGTGTGTGTGAGGCAGTGGCCGGTGTGTGCAGACCCAGCATGGAGGGTATCAGTGAGGAGAGCTGGGAAGGAGAGTGTGTGTGAGGCATTGGCCGGTGTGTGCAGACCCAGCATGGAGAGTATCAGTGAGGAGAGCTGGGAAGGAGAGTGTGTGTGAGGCATTGGCCGGTGTGTGCAGACCCAACATGGAGGGTATCAGTGAGGAGAGCTGGTGAAGGAGAGTGTGTGTGAAGCATTGGCCAGTTTGTGTAGACCCAGCAGGGAGTGTATCAGTGAGGAGTGCGGGGAAGGAGAGTGTGTGTGAGGCATTGGCCAGTTTGTATAGACCCAGCATGGAGTGTATCAGTGAGGAGTGCTGGGAAGGAGAGTGTGTGTGAGGCATTGGCCGGTGTGTGCAGACCCAGCATGGAGAGTATCAGTGAGGAGAGCTGGGAAGGAGAGTGTGTGTGAGGCATTGGCCAGTTTGTGTTGACCCAGCATGGGGTGTATCAGTGAGGAGTGCTGGGAAGGAGAGTGTGTGTGAGGCATTGGCCGGTGTGTGCAGACCCAGCATGGAGAGTATCAGTGAGGAGAGCTGGGAAGGAGAGTGTGTGTGAGGCATTGGCCAGTTTGTGTAGTCCCAGCATGGAGAGTATCAGTGAGGAGAGCTGGGAAGGAGAGTGTGTGTGAAGCATTGGCCTGTGTGAGCAGACCCAGCATGGAGTGTATCAGTGAGGAGTGCTGGGAAGGAGAGTGTGTGTGAGGCATTGGCCGGTGTGTGCAAACCCAGCATGGAGTGTATCAGTGAGGAATGCTGGGAAGGAGAGTGTGTGAGTGTGTGTGAGGCATTGACCGGTGTGGGCAGACCCAGCATGGAGTGTATCAGTGAGGAATGCTGGGAAGGAGTGTGTGTTTGAGTGTGTGTGAGGCATTGACCGGTGTGGGCAGACCCAGCATGGAGTGTATCATTGAGGAGTGCAGGGAAGGAGAGTGTGTGTGAGGCATTGGCCGGTGTGTGCAAACCCAGCATGGAGTGTATCAGTGAGGAATGCTGGGAAGGAGAGTGTGTGAGTGTGTGTGAGGCATTGACCGGAGTGGGCAGACCCAGCATGGAGTGTATCAGTGAGGAATGCTGGGAAGGAGAGTGTGTGTGAGGCATTGGGAGGCATTGGCCGGTGTGTGCAAACCCAGCATGGAGTGTATCAGTGAGGAGTGCCGGGAAGGAGAGTGTGTGTGAGGCATTGGCCGGTGTGTGCAGACCCAGCATGGAGGGTATCAGTGAGGAGAGCCGGGAAGGAGAGTGTGTGTGAGGCATTGGCCGGTGTGTACAGACCCACCATGGAGGGTATCAGTGAGGAGAGCTGGGAAGGAGAGTGTGTGTGAGGCATTGGCCAGTTTGTGTAGACCCAGCATGGAGTGTATCAGTGAGGAGTGCTGGGAAGGAGAGTGTGTGTGAGTGTGTGTGAGGCTTTGGCCGGTGTGTGCAAACCCAGCATGGAGTGTATCAGTGAGGAGTGCAGGGAAGGAGAGTGTCTGTGAGGCATTGGCCAGTGTGTGGAAAACCCAGCATGGAGTGTATCAGTGAGGATTGCTGGGAAAGAGAGTGTGTGTGAGGCATTGGAGGGCTGGGAAGGAGAGTGTGTGTGAGGCATTGGTTGGTTTGTGTGAGGCATTGGCCGGTGTGTGCAAACCCAGCATGGAGTGTGTCAGTGAGGAATGCTGGGAAGGAGAGAGTTTGTGAGGCATTGGCTGGTGTGTGCAAACCCAGCATGGAGTGTATCAGTGAGGAATGCTGGGAAGGAGAGTGTGTGAGTGTGTGTGAGGCATTGACCGGTGTGGGCAGACCCAGCATGGAGTGTATCAGTGAGGAATGCTGGGAAGGAGAGTGTGTGTGAGGCATTGACCGGTGTGGGCAGACCCAGCATGGAGTGTATCATTGAGGAGTGCAGGGAAGGAGAGTGTGTGTGAGGCATTGGCCGGTGTGTGCAAACCCAGCATGGAGTGTATCAGTGAGGAATGCTGGGAAGGAGAGTGTGTGAGTGTGTGTGAGGCATTGACCGGTGTGGGCAGACCCAGCATGGAGTGTATCAGTGAGGAATGCTGGGAAGGAGAGTGTTTGTGAGTGTGTGTGAGGCATTGGCCGGTGTGTGCAAACCCAGCATGGAGTGTATCAGTGAGGAGTGCAGGGAAGGAGAGTGTGTGTGAGGCATTGGCCGGTGTGTGCAAACCCAGCATGGAGTGTATCAGTGAGGAATGCTGGGAAGGAGAGTGTGTGTGAGGCATTGGGAGGCTTTGGCCGGTGTGTGCAAACCCAGCATGGAGGGTATCAGTGAGGAGAGCCGGGAAGGAGAGTGTGTGTAAGGCATTGGCCGGTGTGTGCAGACCCACCATGGAGGGTATCAGTGAGGAGAGCTGGGAAGGAGAGTGTGTGTGAGGCATTGGCCAGTTTGTGTAGACCCAGCATGGGGTGTATCAGTGAGGAGTGCTGGGAAGGAGAGTGTGTGTGAGGCATTGGCCAGTTTGTGTAGACCCAGCATGGAGTGTATCAGTGAGGAGTGCTGGGAAGGAGAGTGTGTGTGAGGCATTGGCCGGTGTGTGCAGACCCAGCATGGAGAGTATCAGTGAGGAGAGCTGGGAAGGAGAGTGTGTGTGAGGCATTGGCCAGTTTGTATAGACCCAGCATGGGGTGTATCAGTGAGGAGTGCTGGGAAGGAGAGTGTGTGAGGCATTGGCCGGTGTGTGCAGACCCAGCATGGAGAGTATCAGTGAGGAGAGCTGGGAAGGAGAGTGTGTGTGAGGCATTGGCCGGTGTGTGCAGACCCAGCATGGAGTGTATCAGTGAGGAGAGCTGGGAAGGAGAGTGTGTGTGAGGCATTGGCCAGTTTGTGTTGACCCAGCATGGGGTGTATCAGTGAGGAGTGCTGGGAAGGAGAGTGTGTGTGAGGCATTGGCCGGTGTGTGCAGACCCAGCATGGAGAGTATCAGTGAGGAGAGCTGGGAAGGAGAGTGTGTGTGAAGCATTGGCCAGTGTGAGCAGACCCAGCATGGAGTGTATCAGTGAGGAGTGCTGGGAAGGAGAGTGTGTGTGAGGCATTGGCCGGTGTGTGCAAACCCAGCATGGAGTGTATCAGTGAGGAATGCTGGGAAGGAGAGTGTGTGAGTGTGTGTGAGGCATTGACCGGTGTGGGCAGACCCAGCATGGAGTGTATCAGTGAGGAATGCTGGGAAGGAGAGTGGGTTTGAGTGTGTGTGAGGCATTGACCGGTGTGGGCAGACCCAGCATGGAGTGTATCATTGAGGAGTGCAGGGAAGGAGAGTGTGTGTGAGGCATTGGCCGGTGTGTGCAAACCCAGCATGGAGTGTATCAGTGAGGAATGCTGGGAAGGAGAGTGTGTGAGTGTGTGTGAGGCATTGACCGGTGTGGGCAGACCCAGCATGGAGTGTATCAGTGAGGAATGCTGGGAAGGAGAGTGTTTGTGAGTGTGTGTGAGGCATTGGCCGGTGTGTGCAAACCCAGCATGGAGTGTATCAGTGAGGAGTGCAGGGAAGGAGAGTGTGTGTGAGGCATTGGCCGGTGTGTGCAGACCCAGCATGGAGAGTATCAGTGAGGAGAGCTGGGAAGGAGAGTGTGTGTGAGGCATTGGCCAGTTTGTATAGACCCAGCATGGGGTGTATCAGTGAGGAGTGCTGGGAAGGAGAGTGTGTGTGAGGCATTGGGAGGCTTTGGCCGGTGTGTGCAAACCCAGCATGGAGTGTATCAGTGAGGAGTGCCGGGAAGGAGAGTGTCTGTGAGGCATTGGCCGGTGTGTGCAGACCCAGCATGGAGGGTATCAGTGAGGAGAGCCGGGAAGGAGAGTGTGTGTGAGGCATTGGCCGGTGTGTGCAGACCCACCATGGAGGGTATCAGTGAGGAGTGCTGGGAAGGAGAGTGTGTGTGAGGCATTGGCCAGTTTGTGTAGACCCAGCATGGAGTGTATCAGTGAGGAGTGCTGGGAAGGAGAGTGTGTGTGAGGCATTGGCCGGTGTGTGCAGACCCAGCATGGAGAGTATCAGTGAGGAGAGCTGGGAAGGAGAGTGTGTGTGAAGCATTGGCCAGTGTGAGCAGACCCAGCATGGAGTGTATCAGTGAGGAGTGCTGGGAAGGAGAGTGTGTGTGAGGCATTGGCCGGTGTGTGCAAACCCAGCATGGAGTGTATCAGTGAGGAATGCTGGGAAGGAGAGTGTGTGAGTGTGTGTGAGGCATTGACCGGTGTGGGCAGACCCAGCATGGAGTGTATCAGTGAGGAATGCTGGGAAGGAGAGTGTGTTTGAGTGTGTGTGAGGCATTGACCGGTGTGGGCAGACCCAGCATGGAGTGTATCATTGAGGAGTGCAGGGAAGGAGAGTGTGTGTGAGGCATTGGCCGGTGTGTGCAAACCCAGCATGGAGTGTATCAGTGAGGAATGCTGAGAAGGAGAGTGTGTGAGTGTGTGTGAGGCATTGACCGGTGTGGGCAGACCCAGCATGGAGTGTATTAGTGAGGAATGCTGGGAAGGAGAGTGTGTGTGAGTGTGTGTGAGGCATTGGCCGGTGTGTGCAAACCCAGCATGGAGTGTATCAGTGAGGAGTGCAGGGAAGGAGAGTGTGTGTGAGGCATTGGCCGGTGTGTGCAAACCCAGCATGGAGTGTATCAGTGAGGAATGCTGGGAAGGAGAGTGCGTGTGAGGCATTGGGAGGCATTGGCCGGTGTGTGCAAACCCAGCATGGAGTGTATCAGTGAGGAGTGCCGGGAAGGAGAGTGTGTGTGAGGCATTGGCCGGTGTGTGCAGACCCAGCATGGAGGGTATCAGTGAGGAGAGCCGGGAAGGAGAGTGTGTGTGTGAGGCATTGGCCGGTGTGTACAGACCCACCATGGAGGGTATCAGTGAGGTGAGCTGGGAAGGAGAGTGTGTGTGAGGCATTGGCCAGTTTGTGTAGACCCAGCATGGAGTGTATCAGTGAGGAGTGCAGGGAAGGAGAGTGTGTGTGAGGCATTGGCCGGTGTGTGCAAACCCAGCATGGAGTGTATCAGTGAGGAATGCTGGGAAAGAGAGTGCGTGTGAGGCATTGGGAGGCATTGGACGGTGTGTGCAAACCCAGCATGGAGTGTATCAATGAGGAGTGCCGGGAAGGAGAGTGTGTGTGAGGCATTGGCCGGTGTGTGCAGACCCAGCATGGAGGGTATCAGTGAGGAGAGCCGGGAAGGAGAGTGTGTGTGAGGCATTGGCCGGTGTGTACAGACCCACCATGGAGGGTATCAGTGAGGAGAGCTGGGAAGGAGAGTGTGTGTGAGGCATTGGCCAGTTTGTGTAGACCCAGCATGGAGTGTATCAGTGAGCAGTGCTGGGAAGGAGAGTGTGTGTGAGTGTGTGTGAGGCATTGGCCGGTGTGTGCAAACCCAGCATGGAGTGTATCAGTGAGGAGTGCAGGGAAGGAGAGTGTGTGTGAGGCATTGGCCAGTGTGTGGAAAACCCAGCATGGAGTGTATCAGTGAGGATTGCAGGGAAAGAGAGTGTGTGTGAGGCATTGGAGTGCTGGGAAGGAGAGTGTGTGTGAGGCATTGGTCGGTTTGTGTGAGGCATTGGCCGGTGTGTGCAAACCCAGCATGGAGAGTATCAGTGAGGAATGCTGGGAAGGAGAGTGTGTGTGAGGCATTGGCCGGTGTGTGCAAACCCAGCATGGAGTGTATCAGTGAGGAATGCTGGGAAGGAGAGTGTGTGAGTGTGTGTGAGGCATTGACCGGTGTGGGCAGACCCAGCATGGAGTGTGTCAGTGAGGAATGCTGGGAAGGAGAGTGTGTGTGAGTGTGTGTGAGGCATTGACCGGTGTGGGCAGACCCAGCATGGAGTGTATCATTGAGGAGTGCAGGGAAGGAGAGTGTGTGTGAGGCATTGGCCGGTGTGTGCAAACCCAGCATGGAGTGTATCAGTGAGGAATGCTGGGAAGGAGAGTGTGAGTGTGTGTGAGGCATTGACCGGTGTGGGCAGACCCAGCATGGAGTGTATCAGTGAGGAATGCTGGGAAGGAGAGTGTGTGTGAGTGTGTGTGAGGCATTGGCCGGTGTGTGCAAACCCAGCATGGAGTGTATCAGTGAGGAGTGCAGGGAAGGAGAGTGTGTGTGAGGCATTGGCCGGTGTGTGCAAACCCAGCATGGAGTGTATCAGTGAGGAATGCTGGGAAGGAGAGTGTGTGTGAGGCATTGGGAGGCTTTGGCCGGTGTGTGCAAACCCAGCATGGAGTGTATCAGTGAGGAGTGCCGGGAAGGAGAGTGTGTGTGAGGCATTGGCCGGTGTGTGCAGACCCAGCATGGAGGGTATCAGTGAGGAGAGCCGGGAAGGAGAGTGTGTGTGAGGCATTGGCCGGTGTGTGCAGACCCACCATGGAGGGTATCAGTGAGGAGAGCTGGGAAGGAGAGTGTGTGTGAGGCATTGGCCAGTTTGTGTAGACCCAGCATGGAGTGTATCAGTGAGGAGTGCTGGGAAGGAGAGTGTGTGTGAGGCATTGGCCAGTTTGTGTAGACCCAGCATGGAGTTTTTCAGTGAGGAGTGCTGGGAAGGAGAGTGTGTGTGAGGCATTGGCTGTTGTGTGCAGACCCAGCATGGAGAGTATCAGTGAGGAGAGCTGGGAAGGAGAGTGTGTGTGAGGCATTGGCCAGTTTGTATAGACCCAGCATGGGGTGTATCAGTGAGGAGTGCTGGGAAGGAGAGTGTGTGAGGCATTGGCCGGTGTGTGCAGACCCAGCATGGAGAGTATCAGTGAGGAGAGCTGGGAAGGAGAGTGTGTGTGAGGCATTGGCCGGTGTGTGCAGACGCAGCATGGAGGGTATCAGTGAGGAGTGCCGGGAAGGAGAGTGTGTGTGAGGCATTGGCCGGTGTGTGCAGACCCAGCATGGAGGGTATCAGTGAGGAGAGCTGGGAAGGAGAGTGTGTGTGAGGCATTGGCCGGTGTGTGCAGACCCAGCATGGAGAGTATCAGTGAGGAGAGCTGGGAAGGAGAGTGTGTGTGAGGCATTGGCCGGAGTGTGCAGACCCACCATGGAGGGTATCAGTGAGGAGAGCTGGGAAGGAGAGTGTGTGTGAAGCATTGGCCAGTTTGTGTAGACCCAGCATGGAGTGTATCAGTGAGGAGTGCTGGGAAGGAGAGTGTGTGTGAGGCATTGGCCAGTTTGTGTAGACCCAGCATGGAGTGTATCAGTGAGGAGTGCTGGGAAGGAGAGTGTGTGTGAGGCATTGGCCGGTGTGTGCAGACCCAGCATGGAGAGTATCAGTGAGGAGAGCTGGGAAGGAGAGTGTGTGTGAGGCATTGGCCAGTTTGTGTTGACCCAGCATGGGGTGTATCAGTGAGGAGTGCTGGGAAGGAGAGTGTGTGTGAGGCATTGGCCGGTGTGTGCAGACCCAGCATGGAGAGTATCAGTGAGGAGAGCTGGGAAGGAGAGTGTGTGTGAGGCATTGGCCAGTTTGTGTAGTCCCAGCATGGAGAGTATCAGTGAGGAGAGCTGGGAAGGAGAGTGTGTGTGAAGCATTGGCCAGTGTGAGCAGACCCAGCATGGAGTGTATCAGTGAGGAGTGCTGGGAAGGAGAGTGTGTGTGAGGCATTGGCCGGTGTGTGCAAACCCAGCATGGAGTGTATCAGTGAGGAATGCTGGGAAGGAGAGTGTGTGAGTGTGTGTGAGGCATTGACCGGTGTGGGCAGACCCAGCATGGAGTGTATCAGTGAGGAATGCTGGGAAGGAGAGTGTGTTTGAGTGTGTGTGAGGCATTGACCGGTGTGGGCAGACCCAGCATGGAGTGTATCATTGAGGAGTGCAGGGAAGGAGAGTGTGTGTGAGGCATTGGCCGGTGTGTGCAAACCCAGCATGGAGTGTATCAGTGAGGAATGCTGGGAAGGAGAGTGTGTGAGTGTGTGTGAGGCATTGACCGGTGTGGGCAGACCCAGCATGGAGTGTATCAGTGAGGAATGCTGGGAAGGAGAGTGTGTGGGAGTGTGTGTGAGGCATTGGCCGGTGTGTGCAAACCCAGCATGGAGTGTATCAGTGAGGAGTGCAGGGATGGAGAGTGTGTGTGAGGCATTGGCCGGTGTGTGCAAACCCAGCATGGAGTGTATCAGTGAGGAATGCTGGGAAGGAGAGTGTGTGTGAGGCATTGGGAGGCATTGGCCGGTGTGTGCAAACCCAGCATGGAGTGTATCAGTGAGGAGTGCCGGGAAGGAGAGTGTGTGTGAGGCATTGGCCGGTGTGTGCAGACCCAGCATGGAGGGTATCAGTGAGGAGAGCAGGGAAGGAGAGTGTGTGTGAGGCATTGGCCAGTTTGTGTAGTCCCAGCATGGAGAGTATCAGTGAGGAGAGCTGGGAAGGAGAGTGTGTGTGAGGCATTGGCCGGAGTGTGCAGACCCACCATGGAGGGTATCAGTGAGGAGAGCTGGGAAGGAGAGTGTGTGTGAAGCATTGGCCAGTTTGTGTAGACCCAGCATGGAGTGTATCAGTGAGGAGTGCTGGGAAGGAGAGTGTGTGTGAGGCATTGGCCAGTTTGTGTAGACCCAGCATGGAGTGTATCAGTGAGGAGTGCTGGGAAGGAGAGTGTGTGTGAGGCATTGGCCGGTGTGTGCAGACCCAGCATGGAGAGTATCAGTGAGGAGAGCTGGGAAGGAGAGTGTGTGTGAGGCATTGGCCAGTTTGTGTTGACCCAGCATGGGGTGTATCAGTGAGGAGTGCTGGGAAGGAGAGTGTGTGTGAGGCATTGGCCGGTGTGTGCAGACCCAGCATGGAGAGTATCAGTGAGGAGAGCTGGGAAGGAGAGTGTGTGTGAGGCATTGGCCAGTTTGTGTAGTCCCAGCATGGAGAGTATCAGTGAGGAGAGCTGGGAAGGAGAGTGTGTGTGAAGCATTGGCCAGTGTGAGCAGACCCAGCATGGAGTGTATCAGTGAGGAGTGCTGGGAAGGAGAGTGTGTGTGAGGCATTGGCCGGTGTGTGCAAACCCAGCATGGAGTGTATCAGTGAGGAATGCTGGGAAGGAGAGTGTGTGAGTGTGTGTGAGGCATTGACCGGTGTGGGCAGACCCAGCATGGAGTGTATCAGTGAGGAATGCTGGGAAGGAGAGTGTGTTTGAGTGTGTGTGAGGCATTGACCGGTGTGGGCAGACCCAGCATGGAGTGTATCATTGAGGAGTGCAGGGAAGGAGAGTGTGTGTGAGGCATTGGCCGGTGTGTGCAAACCCAGCATGGAGTGTATCAGTGAGGAATGCTGGGAAGGAGAGTGTGTGAGTGTGTGTGAGGCATTGACCGGTGTGGGCAGACCCAGCATGGAGTGTATCAGTGAGGAATGCTGGGAAGGAGAGTGTGTGGGAGTGTGTGTGAGGCATTGGCCGGTGTGTGCAAACCCAGCATGGAGTGTATCAGTGAGGAGTGCAGGGATGGAGAGTGTGTGTGAGGCATTGGCCGGTGTGTGCAAACCCAGCATGGAGTGTATCAGTGAGGAATGCTGGGAAGGAGAGTGTGTGTGAGGCATTGGGAGGCATTGGCCGGTGTGTGCAAACCCAGCATGGAGTGTATCAGTGAGGAGTGCCGGGAAGGAGAGTGTGTGTGAGGCATTGGCCGGTGTGTGCAGACCCAGCATGGAGGGTATCAGTGAGGAGAGCAGGGAAGGAGAGTGTGTGTGAGGCATTGGCCAGTTTGTGTAGTCCCAGCATGGAGAGTATCAGTGAGGAGAGCTGGGAAGGAGAGTGTGTGTGAAGCATTGGCCAGTGTGAGCAGACCCATCATGGAGTGTATCAGTGAGGAGTGCTGGGAAGGAGAGTGTGTGTGAGGCATTGGCCGGTGTGTGCAAACCCAGCATGGAGTGTATCAGTGAGGAATGCTGGGAAGGAGAGTGTGTGAGTGTGTGTGAGGCATTGACCGGTGTGGGCAGACCCAGCATGGAGTGTATCAGTGAGGAATGCTGGGAAGGAGAGTGTGTTTGAGTGTGTGTGAGGCATTGACCGGTGTGGGCAGACCCAGCATGGAGTGTATCATTGAGGAGTGCAGGGAAGGAGAGTGTGTGTGAGGCATTGGCTGGTGTGTGCAAACCCAGCATGGAGTGTATCAGTGAGGAATGCTGGGAAGGAGAGTGTGTGAGTGTGTGTGAGGCATTGACCGGTGTGGGCAGACCCAGCATGGAGTGTATCAGTGAGGAATGCTGGGAAGGAGAGTGTGTGTGAGTGTGTGTGAGGCATTGGCCGGTGTGTGCAAACCCAGGATGGAGTGTATCAGTGAGGAGTGCAGGGAAGGAGAGTGTGTGTGAGGCATTGGCCGGTGTGTGCAAACCCAGCATGGAGTGTATCAGTGAGGAATGCTGGGAAGGAGAGTGCGTGTGAGGCATTGGGAGGCATTGGCCGGTGTGTGCAAACCCAGCATGGAGTGTATCAATGAGGAGTGCCGGGAAGGAGAGTGTGTGTGAGGCATTGGCCGGTGTGTGCAGACCCAGCATGGAGGGTATCAGTGAGGAGAGCCGGGAAGGAGAGTGTGTGTGAGGCATTGGCCGGTGTGTACAGACCCACCATGGAGGGTATCAGTGAGGAGAGCTGGGAAGGAGAGTGTGTGTGTGGCATTGGCCAGTTTGTGTAGACCCAGCATGGAGTGTATCAGTGAGGAGTGCTGGGAAGGAGAGTGTGTGTGAGTGTGTGTGAGGCATTGGCCGGTGTGTGCAAACCCAGCATGGAGTGTATCAGTGAGGAGTGCAGGGAAGGAGAGTGTGTGTGAGGCATTGGCCAGTGTGTGGAAAACCCAGCATGGAGTGTATCAGTGAGGATTGCAGGGAAAGAGAGTGTGTGTGAGGCATTGGAGTGCTGGGAAGGAGAGTGTGTGTGAGGCATTGGTCGGTTTGTGTGAGGCATTGGCCGGTGTGTGCAAACCCAGCATGGAGTGTATCAGTGAGGAATGCTGGGAAGGAGAGTGTGTGTGAGGCATTGGCCGGTGTGTGCAAACCCAGCATGGAGTGTATCAATGAGGAATGCTGGGAAGGAGAGTGTGTGAGTGTGTGTGAGGCATTGACCGGTGTGGGCAGACCCAGCATGGAGTGTATCAGTGAGGAATGCTGGGAAGGAGAGTGTGTGTGAGTGTGTGTGAGGCATTGACCGGTGTGGGCAAACCCAGCATGGAGTGTATCATTGAGGAGTGCAGGGAAGGAGAGTGTGTGTGAGGCATTGGCCGGTGTGTGCAAACCCAGCATGGAGTGTATCAGTGAGGAATGCTGGGAAGGAGAGTGTGTGAGTGTGTGTGAGGCATTGACCGGTGTGGGCAGACCCAGCATGGAGTGTATCAGTGAGGAATGCTGGGAAGGAGAGTGTGTGTGAGTGTGTGTGAGGCATTGGCCGGTGTGTGCAAACCCAGCATGGAGTGTATCAGTGAGGAGTGCAGGGGGTGGAGAGTGTGTGTGAGGCATTGGCCGGTGTGTGCAAACCCAGCATGGAGTGTATCAGTGAGGAATGCTGGGAAGGAGAGTGTGTGTGAGGCATTGGGAGGCTTTGGCCGGTGTGTGCAAACCCAGCATGGAGTGTATCAGTGAGGAGTGCCGGGAAGGAGAGTGTGTGTGAGGCATTGGCCGGTGTGTGCAGACCCAGCATGGAGGGTATCAGTGAGGAGAGCCGGGAAGGAGAGTGTGTGTGAGGCATTGGCCGGTGTGTGCAGACCCACCATGGAGGGTATCAGTGAGGAGAGCTGGGAAGGAGAGTGTGTGTGAGGCATTGGCCAGTTTGTGTAGACCCAGCATGGAGTGTATCAGTGAGGAGTGCTGGGAAGGAGAGTGTGTGTGAGGCATTGGCCAGTTTGTGTAGACCCAGCATGGAGTGTATCAGTGAGGAGTGCTGGGAAGGAGAGTGTGTGTGAGGCATTGGCTGTTGTGTGCAGACCCAGCATGGAGAGTATCAGTGAGGAGAGCTGGGAAGGAGAGTGTGTGTGAGGCATTGGCCAGTTTGTATAGACCCAGCATGGGGTGTATCAGTGAGGAGTGCTGGGAAGGAGAGTGTGTGAGGCATTGGCCGGTGTGTGCAGACCCAGCATGGAGAGTATCAGTGAGGAGAGCTGGGAAGGAGAGTGTGTGTGAGGCATTGGCCGGTTTGTGCAGACGCAGCATGGAGGGTATCAGTGAGGAGTGCCGGGAAGGAGAGTGTGTGTGAGGCATTGGCCGGTGTGTGCAGACCCAGCATGGAGGGTATCAGTGAGGAGAGCTGGGAAGGAGAGTGTGTGTGAGGCATTGGCCGGTGTGTGCAGACCCAGCATGGAGAGTATCAGTGAGGAGAGCTGGGAAGGAGAGTGTGTGTGAGGCATTGGCCGGAGTGTGCAGACCCACCATGGAGGGTATCAGTGAGGAGAGCTGGGAAGGAGAGTGTGTGTGAAGCATTGGCCAGTTTGTGTAGACCCAGCATGGAGTGTATCAGTGAGGAGTGCTGGGAAGGAGAGTGTGTGTGAGGCATTGGCCAGTTTGTGTAGACCCAGCATGGAGTGTATCAGTGAGGAGTGCTGGGAAGGAGAGTGTGTGTGAGGCATTGGCCGGTGTGTGCAGACCCAGCATGGAGAGTATCAGTGAGGAGAGCTGGGAAGGAGAGTGTGTGTGAGGCATTGGCCAGTTTGTGTTGACCCAGCATGGGGTGTATCAGTGAGGAGTGCTGGGAAGGAGAGTGTGTGTGAGGCATTGGCCGGTGTGTGCAGACCCAGCATGGAGAGTATCAGTGAGGAGAGCTGGGAAGGAGAGTGTGTGTGAGGCATTGGCCAGTTTGTGTAGTCCCAGCATGGAGAGTATCAGTGAGGAGAGCTGGGAAGGAGAGTGTGTGTGAAGCATTGGCCAGTGTGAGCAGACCCAGCATGGAGTGTATCAGTGAGGAGTGCTGGGAAGGAGAGTGTGTGTGAGGCATTGGCCGGTGTGTGCAAACCCAGCATGGAGTGTATCAGTGAGGAATGCTGGGAAGGAGAGTGTGTGAGTGTGTGTGAGGCATTGACCGGTGTGGGCAGACCCAGCATGGAGTGTATCAGTGAGGAATGCTGGGAAGGAGAGTGTGTTTGAGTGTGTGTGAGGCATTGACCGGTGTGGGCAGACCCAGCATGGAGTGTATCATTGAGGAGTGCAGGGAAGGAGAGTGTGTGTGAGGCATTGGCCGGTGTGTGCAAACCCAGCATGGAGTGTATCAGTGAGGAATGCTGGGAAGGAGAGTGTGTGAGTGTGTGTGAGGCATTGACCGGTGTGGGCAGACCCAGCATGGAGTGTATCAGTGAGGAATGCTGGGAAGGAGAGTGTGTGGGAGTGTGTGTGAGGCATTGGCCGGTGTGTGCAAACCCAGCATGGAGTGTATCAGTGAGGAGTGCAGGGATGGAGAGTGTGTGTGAGGCATTGGCCGGTGTGTGCAAACCCAGCATGGAGTGTATCAGTGAGGAATGCTGGGAAGGAGAGTGTGTGTGAGGCATTGGGAGGCATTGGCCGGTGTGTGCAAACCCAGCATGGAGTGTATCAGTGAGGAGTGCCGGGAAGGAGAGTGTGTGTGAGGCATTGGCCGGTGTGTGCAGACCCAGCATGGAGGGTATCAGTGAGGAGAGCAGGGAAGGAGAGTGTGTGTGAGGCATTGGCCAGTTTGTGTAGTCCCAGCATGGAGAGTATCAGTGAGGAGAGCTGGGAAGGAGAGTGTGTGTGAAGCATTGGCCAGTGTGAGCAGACCCATCATGGAGTGTATCAGTGAGGAGTGCTGGGAAGGAGAGTGTGTGTGAGGCATTGGCCGGTGTGTGCAAACCCAGCATGGAGTGTATCAGTGAGGAATGCTGGGAAGGAGAGTGTGTGAGTGTGTGTGAGGCATTGACCGGTGTGGGCAGACCCAGCATGGAGTGTATCAGTGAGGAATGCTGGGAAGGAGAGTGTGTTTGAGTGTGTGTGAGGCATTGACCGGTGTGGGCAGACCCAGCATGGAGTGTATCATTGAGGAGTGCAGGGAAGAAGAGTGTGTGTGAGGCATTGGCTGGTGTGTGCAAACCCAGCATGGAGTGTATCAGTGAGGAATGCTGGGAAGGAGAGTGTGTGAGTGTGTGTGAGGCATTGACCGGTGTGGGCAGACCCAGCATGGAGTGTATCAGTGAGGAATGCTGGGAAGGAGAGTGTGTGTGAGTGTGTGTGAGGCATTGGCCGGTGTGTGCAAACCCAGGATGGAGTGTATCAGTGAGGAGTGCAGGGAAGGAGAGTGTGTGTGAGGCATTGGCCGGTGTGTGCAAACCCAGCATGGAGTGTATCAGTGAGGAATGCTGGGAAGGAGAGTGCGTGTGAGGCATTGGGAGGCATTGGCCGGTGTGTGCAAACCCAGCATGGAGTGTATCAATGAGGAGTGCCGGGAAGGAGAGTGTGTGTGAGGCATTGGCCGGTGTGTGCAGACCCAGCATGGAGGGTATCAGTGAGGAGAGCCGGGAAGGAGAGTGTGTGTGAGGCATTGGCCGGTGTGTACAGACCCACCATGGAGGGTATCAGTGAGGAGAGCTGGGAAGGAGAGTGTGTGTGAGGCATTGGCCAGTTTGTGTAGACCCAGCATGGAGTGTATCAGTGAGGAGTGCTGGGAAGGAGAGTGTGTGTGAGTGTGTGTGAGGCATTGGCCGGTGTGTGCAAACCCAGCATGGAGTGTATCAGTGAGGAGTGCAGGGAAGGAGAGTGTGTGTGAGGCATTGGCCAGTGTGTGGAAAACCCAGCATGGAGTGTATCAGTGAGGATTGCAGGGAAAGAGAGTGTGTGTGAGGCATTGGAGTGCTGGGAAGGAGAGTGTGTGTGAGGCATTGGTCGGTTTGTGTGAGGCATTGGCCGGTGTGTGCAAACCCAGCATGGAGTGTATCAGTGAGGAATGCTGGGAAGGAGAGTGTGTGTGAGGCATTGGCCGGTGTGTGCAAACCCAGCATGGAGTGTATCAGTGAGGAATGCTGGGAAGGAGAGTGCGTGTGAGGCATTGGGAGGCATTGGCCGGTGTGTGCAAACCCAGCATGGAGTGTATCAATGAGGAGTGCCGGGAAGGAGAGTGTGTGTGAGGCATTGGCCAGTTTGTGTAGACCCAGCATGGAGTGTATCAGTGAGGAGTGCTGGGAAGGAGAGTGTGTGTGAGGCATTGGCCAGTTTGTGTAGACCCAGCATGGAGTGTATCAGTGAGGAGTGCTGGGAAGGAGAGTGTGTGTGAGGCATTGGCCGGTGTGTGCAGACCCAGCATGGAGAGTATCAGTGAGGAGAGCTGGGAAGGAGAGTGTGTGTGAGGCATTGGCCAGTTTGTATAGACCCAGCATGGGGTGTATCAGTGAGGAGTGCTGGGAAGGAGAGTGTGTGAGGCATTGGCCGGTGTGTGCAGACCCAGCATGGAGAGTATCAGTGAGGAGAGCTGGGAAGGAGAGTGTGTGTGAGGCATTGGCCGGTGTGTGCAGACCCAGCATGGAGGGTATCAGTGAGGAGTGCCGGGAAGGAGAGTGTGTGTGAGGCATTGGCCGGTGTGTGCAGACCCAGCATGGAGGGTATCAGTGAGGAGAGCTGGGAAGGAGAGTGTGTGTGAGGCATTGGCCGGTGTGTGCAGACCCAGCATGGAGAGTATCAGTGAGGAGAGCTGGGAAGGAGAGTGTGTGTGAGGCATTGGCCGGAGTGTGCAGACCCACCATGGAGGGTATCAGTGAGGAGAGCTGGGAAGGAGAGTGTGTGTGAAGCATTGGCCAGTTTGTGTAGACCCAGCATGGAGTGTATCAGTGAGGAGTGCTGGGAAGGAGTGTGTGTGAGGCATTGGCCAGTTTGTGTAGACCCAGCATGGAGTGTATCAGTGAGGAGTGCTGGGAAGGAGAGTGTGTGTGAAGCATTGGCCAGTGTGAGCAGACCCAGCATTGAGTGTATCAATGAGGAGTGCTGGGAAGGAGAGTGTGTGTGAGGCATTGGCCGGTGTGTGCAAACCCAGCATGGAGTGTATCAGTGAGGAATGCTGGGAAGGAGAGTGTGTGAGTGTGTGTGAGGCATTGACCGGTGTGGGCAGACCCAGCATGGAGTGTATCAGTGAGGAATGCTGGGAAGGAGAGTGTGTTTGAGTGTGTGTGAGGCATTGACCGGTGCGGGCAGACCCAGCATGGAGTGTATCATTGAGGAGTGCAGGGAAGGAGAGTGTGTGTGAGGCATTGGCCGGTGTGTGCAAACCCAGCATGGAGTGTATCAGTGAAGAATGCTGGGAAGGAGAGTGTGTGAGTGTGTGTGAGGCATTGACCGGTGTGTGCAAACCCAGCATGGAGTGTATCAGTGAGGAGTGCAGGGAAGGAGAGTGTGTGTGAGGCATTGGCCGGTGTGTGCAAACCCAGCATGGAGTGTATCAGTGAGGAATGCTGGGAAGGAGAGTGTGTGTGAGGCATTGGGAGGCATTGGCCGGTGTGTGCAAACCCAGCATGGAGTGTATCAGTGAGGAGTGCCGGGAAGGAGAGTGTGTGTGAGGCATTGGCCGGTGTGTGCAGACCCAGCATGGAGGGTATCAGTGAGGAGAGCCGGGAAGGAGAGTGTGTGTGAGGCATTGGCCGGTGTGTACAGACCCACCATGGAGGGTATCAGTGAGGAGAGCTGGGAAGGAGAGTGTGTGTGAGGCATTGGCCAGTTTGTGTAGACCCAGCATGGAGTGTATCAGTGAGGAGTGCTGGGAAGGAGAGTGTGTGTGAGGCATTGGCCAGTTTGTGTAGACCCAGCATGGAGTGTATCAGTGAGGAGTGCTGGGAAGGAGAGTGTGTGTGAGGCATTGGCCGGTGTGTGCAGACCCAGCATGGAGAGTATCAGTGAGGAGAGCTGGGAAGGAGAGTGTGTGTGAGGCATTGGCCAGTTTGTATAGACCCAGCATGGGGTGTATCAGTGAGGAGTTCTGGGAAGGAGAGTGTGTGAGGCATTGGCCGGTGTGTGCAGACCCAGCATGGAGGGTATCAGTGAGGAGTTCCGGGAAGGAGAGTGTGTGTGAGGCATTGGCCAGTTTGTGTAGACCCAGCATGGAGTGTATCAGTGAGGAGTGCTGGGAAGGAGAGGGTATATGAGGCATTGGTCGGTGTGGGCAGCCTGTACTTTCCGCATCAGCAGTGAGTGACATGTACGCAGCTTAACCAAGGACTCGGGAGATAGATCGTCAGCCATTTGCACCCGGTACAGCAGCACTGTCCCTGCGGCAGGAGACCTGCGGAAATGGCCGATGCAGCCCTGAGACCCGCTGGGTGGCTGTGCTCCAGGCAACTGCTGGGAAGACCGGCATCCGCCCATCCTGTGAAGCTGCAAACAGGAGCCATACAGCGACCATCTGTGGACTCGGGTAAGACAATCTCCCCTCTGCTTGTGATCACCCCGTTACCAAGGGACAGTCCCCATAGTGGTAAAACACTGAGCTGGGAGAAGCAGCAGTGACCTTACATTACAGCCTGATAATTACTAAGCACCCTTACATAGGATTATAGACTAATATTCCATTACTGCAGTAATGACTCTGATTAATTATTACAGCAAGGTATCTAGTTCTTTTTGTAATACTACAGTAATGACTGGCCAAATACAAGAATAATCAATATATATATTGGAATCCATAGTGTACTGGAAAGTGCAATTGACTTTCATTATAAACGCTTATTAATGGGCCCTCACCTGCCTCTGTGTGTGCTGATCAGTGAGGAGACATCTTATTACTACTGGACACAATTTATGGGAACATTCAGCTTCTTGATAAACGTTTCATTGAGTTATGGAAAGCTGGTTATAAATTAGGGATGTGCAGGCTCGGATAGGTTCGAGTTTGCACGTTGAGTTCGGATTTTTCCCTCCAAAAAAACGGAACTCAGAAAGAGGCTAAACGTCATCTTACATGGACGAACATCATCATTCCTGGACAAAAGTCCAGGAATGATGATGTTCGCCCATGTAAGATGACGTTTAGCCTCTTTCTGAGTTCTGTTTTTTTGGAGGGAAAAATCCGAACTCAACGTGCAAACTCGAACCTATCCGAACCTGCACATCCCTATTATAAATGCACTTATACTAGAAGGTATACTGTGATCATTTAATGTGTTGTGATGTTTGTAGGAAATATGTAACTGAGATTATTTGCTTCACTTATTTGATCTCTTATCTACATTTTCTAATGTCTGAGAAGTGATTGCTACTGTGATTTACTAAAGTGCCTTATTCTTGAATGAGAAGACATTTGTTCACTCCTGAGTCTGATTTGCACCATTTGATCTTTGATGCCTGGATGTATGTATGTATGAGAAACCGAAAGATTGCATAAGAAAAGAGGTGTGTTAAACCTCTAGGATGGGGGCCGGCATGTATGCAAATGACTTGTGGGAGTTAGCCTATGGCAAGCAGGGGCGGGTTTGTAACAGGAACATTATATAGTGGGATAAAAGTGTGGGCCAAAGCCTCTTTGTTCCAGATTCCTCCAGGACAGGGAAGTGCATTGTGTCAGTTGTCATTTTCCTTAATAAAACTCTCTTAGTGCTTCTCCTTCTTCTCCTCTTCTCTCCTCCTTTTCCTTATTGTATTTAGTCTCTTTTCATTTACTTCATATCATTGCTTTTACTTTTCCTTTCTGTCCTCAATCACTGTCTTTTCTGATTTCTTGTTCTGCTGGGGGTGGGTGTAGCTATGTCCTGCCTAGTAATGAGCCTCCCCAGACCCTGGTCCCTGGCTCCACAGTGTCCCCATGTTATTAGGAGCTGCAGGTGTGGTTCCCCTATTGATAGTTCTATCCCCCCTCAGGCTGCAGCAGCTTTGTGGAAGGTGTGCCAGTGTGGGGGAGGGGTGCTTCCCTTCAGTCCTTAATGCCCCTGGTCAATATTATCTTTGTGGCTGCAATGGCCAGCACCATAGGCAAATGCAGGAGGGGTTTATGAGTGCCTTACCTGAACCCCCCCTCAGCCCACACCATGATGACTACAATAGAAATAGCATATAATACTAAAGTTGCATGTTTTTTAGGATCCCCTCAGTGTCACAAATGAAATAACTAGCACTACAGTCCCTGTTGATCTTTTAAATGTGTCAGCCAGTAGAAAACGTTAAAAAGCCAGTAATGAATATTGTTGTGCACCAACTAGATCTGGAAAACATGCACTGTACGGGGTGCACTGATATGGATCACCTATTGGATCAATTATTAATACTGGATAATACACCATCCAGTACATAAGGGGACCAATCTGTGCATCTATGTCCAGGACAGAGCATGGTTTCTTTTTCTGCCCTCTCCCAGATTCCCCAACTTGCTCATATGATCTGTAAAGGAGCCGGCACATGAAATAAAAAGATTCAGCTCAGACAGGATGGCTCTACTTCTACATATAATTACTTACTGTGTCTGCTGGTCCTGTATATGCCAGAATTATATCATTCAGTACATTCGTATGATGTATTTTATAGATGGTCTAAGTGCTGATTATGGCTCTTAATGGTAGAAAACAGTTGCAGCAAACAGTGTCAGTATTATGCTGGGCATTGAGGTATCATTGGGGGAATAGAATGCTTTAGTGATGCGTTATATGACAGTAAGGGGTAATGGCTTTGACTCTGCTTTATTTATGTATAGCACCTTAGATCTAGCTTTTATCTCCTTTGAATCATATTATCAGTCAATAGAGGAGATTGTATTATATACTGTATTCTGAGCATTTAACTTACAAAATGGACAGAATACATGTGCTACAGTGAATTTCTACAGGGTGCACAGCTTATTATTGCAATCACTGCCCCAAGCAGCTATCACCGGGAAGCTCCATTCTCAGCTATGCTCCTACTTCCACAAATATACATTGCTGGAGGTCACGCAGCCTTCGCGTCCTGCCTATGAGGGGTACAACGCGAGCAAAGCAGCTAGTTCAGTTCGTCAGGGCTAACAGCAGGCGTCTGGGGAAAATGCTTCGCCTTTAATAATTCCACATTAAAATGTCGTTTTCGTCACCTCTGCTTGCGATGTGGTGGCAATCACCCAGTTGCCAAGTGTTTCAAGGGGGGTGCCCAGCAGCAGCCTGCACAGCCAGCAAAAGGCACAAGTGCTAAGTAAAGTTCCATCCCCTGTCCGTGTCACAGCGATAGCAAAATGGTTGAGTTGGTACCCGGTTCTGCAGGACGCAGAATTTTCGTTAAAAGGCTTCAGTTTTGGTTTTCGTTTACCTATTTGCAGGGATGTCGACACATATTCGCCTAAAATTTGAAGTCTGCCTTTGAATTGCCTCACATTCTTAGGGAAAAAGTGGCTGGCGAGGTTAGCGCAGGCGCATTGCTGGGCCTCTTGCAGAACCCCCATTAGGGATCTTGTGAATTCCCCGGTGGGAGTGGTTCCCAAGAAAATTCCAGGAAAATAAGGGCTCATGCAACATCTGTCTTATCCGCCAGGCTCGTCAGTAAATTATGCCATACCAGTTGAGGTTTCCTCGGTGGTGTACCAGTCTTTTGACGATGCTTTGGACGTCATTAGGTGTTATGGTCCGGGCGCACTGATGGCTAAGATAGATGTTGAGTCAGCTTTTCATCTACTTCCTTTGCACCCAGAGTCATTCCAGTTTATGGGTTTTTAGTTTGGACAACGGATATTGCATAGACAAATGCTTGCCTATGGGGTGTTCTGTGTCCTGTGCGTTTTTCGAGCATTTTAGCACCTTCCTACACTGGTGCGCGGAATTTATTTATTTAATTTTTGCGGTAGTCATGGAATAGCCCACTATCTCGATGACTTTCTGTGTGTCGGCCCTTCCGGTTCAGGCAGATGCAGTTATCTTTTGTTTTCTTTACGAGCGCTGTTTTTTCATTTGGAGTTCCCGTTGCTGTGGACAAAACGGAGGGCCCTTCCCTTGTCATTCCTGGGTATCGAGATCTGTACCTCGGTGGGTTCTTGTCGCATTCCTCTCGATAAGCCTGTCAAGTAATGCCATAGCGGAATGCACGGCTTCCAGTAGAATTACCCTGCGGCAGGCGCAATCCCTCCTGGGCCTGTAAAGTAATTCCAATGGGCAGAGCTTTTTCACGTAAATTGGAAAGGGCCACGGCTGGTGTCACTAACCGAGACATTTGCTACGTTTATCCTCAGAGATTAAGCAGGACCTCTCTGTCTGGGTCTCGTTTCTTTGGGATTTTAATGGCGTTCGGTTGTGGATGTCTCCAGCCGCTGACAATTTGCAGCTGCAGCTGTTCACCGACGCAGCAGGCACCACAGGGTTCGGATGTTACCTTGATGGCTCCTGGTCCGTTGGCCGTTGGCTGGAAGAATGGGTGGGAAAGGGTTTGACTAAGGACTTACTCCTTCTCAAACTCTTTCCCATAATGGTTTCCTTGGAAATCTGGGGGGAATGGTTACGCAATCGCAGCATCATTATCAGGTGTGACAACCTGGGCATGGTCCATGCGATACAATCAGCAACATGCGGCTTCCCTGCTGGTTTTGCGCTTGCTAGCGCAGCTGTGCTCACATGTTTGTGCTGTAACATCATGTTTAAGGCAAGACACGTTCCTGGGGTGGAGAATGAGATAGACGATGCGTTATCACGTTTCCAGTGGGCTAGGTCCCGATCTGTGGCCCCTGGTGCTGACGTTGTGCTTTGCCCCTCTTATGTTTGGCAGGTGATCGAGCCGGCATGGAGGGCTAAGCAGAACAGTCTTTAGCCCCCTCCACGTTGCAAGCATATCGGCAGGCATGGAATGAATGGGAAGATTATTCCCATAGCAGCAAACAGGCAGGTAAGAGTCAGCATCGTTCGATGCTTTCTTTTATTTGGAGTCTCCGTTTGGCTGGCAGATCCAGGGCTTCTGTTGCGCGCTCTTTGGGGGGCATTGCATTTTATTGTAAATTGAAGGGCCAACCTGACTTTACTAAAAGTTTTCTGATAGTGAAGGCTTTAAAGGGTTGGGCATGGGTCTCCCGGCCAGTAGCTGACCGTAGGAGACCTGTGGATGCTCATCTGCTTCCGGCAGTATTAGGGGCGGTTCTCGGAGTGGCTCTTACTGCGTATGAGGCGGTCCTGATTCAAGTGGTGTTTTCGGAGGCTTTTCACGGCACCTTGAGGGTATCGGAGCTGGTGGCATCATCCAAATGGGTTGATGCCGCCATGCTCCTCTCGGATATCCTGGTCAGTGAGAGGTCTGTTCTCTGTAGGATTCGGCAGTCGAAGACCGACCAGACTGGTAGGGGTAGGTGGATCTCATTGGGTCCATCTAGGGACGAACAGATCTGCCCCGTGGCACTAGCTATGCGGTATGAGTTATTGCGGCCGGATGTTCCTGGTTCATGACTCATGCATATGGACAGGACTCCGCTTACCAAATACCAGTTTGGTTGGTTTTTGAAGAGGTGTGTATCAGTTTTAGGCCTCCCGCCTCAAGATTTTGGTACACACTCGTTTCTGATCGGAGCCGCAACTTCGGCGGCAGCTGCGGGTTTCTCGGCATCAGAAATTAAGGCCCTAGGACATTTTAAATCGGATAGTTATAAAGGTTACATTCGACCTAGGCATGAAGGCCCTTTGTTTAAAGTCATTTCACAGTCTGTTCCGGTTACGTTTATATTTTATGCTTGCCTGGTTTTTGTCTTGTCTCATGTACTGTCCTGTCTTGTCTGTTACCCCTGTCCGTCCTACTCGGGATTAGCTACTCGCCATTGCTGGCAATGGGAGTCTTGAGGGATTTTACAATTTTTACCTGAACTGACAGATTCAATTCGGCTATTCTCAATCATTTAATTAGGCCATAGTCCATCCCTCAGCAGGTTTTTATTTTACCTCTTGCCGAGTTCACCTGTTTTTTCCCAATTCCCCCCCACCCATTCTTCCCCTTTGTGTCTTCTGTTTGTCTCAGCCACTTCAAATAGTAAAGTCGGCGACCAATAGAAAATTTTTCTTTTTGGCAGATACTCACTTATGTTCTATCAGATCCCACTAATACACCATAAAATTTTATTGTTTTATGACAATTACTAATTTTTTATTTACTGCTTTCCTCCACCTTTAGGATTGCTCTTTGACACGCAGGACATTTGGGTTATAGGCCACTCATATATTTTCTGGGCTGCTAGGTTTGAGTTCAGATCAAGCTCCAATTTTTGAATATTCAGCTAGGGTCCGTTGGATAGGTTCCAGAGGTATGAGATGGCATTCCTTTTGTCCTAAACTGTTAGAGTATGCAAGGCTTTTTGGTAGGCCACGTATTTTGGTGGCTTATTTAGGAGGCAACGACTTAGGGCAGAGGTCCACTGTAGAATTACGAGTTGATATTGTCAACGATTTGGCGAGGGTGCTATTGGCCTGGCCCTTGTGTAAATTAATTTGGTCTTGCATTGTAGCTCGACAGGTCTGGCGTGGGGTTAGGAGTTTTCCTGCTAATGACGAAGCTAGGAAGAAACTTAATTTCGCAGTTGCCAAATTTGTGATGGCCAATTATGGCCGTTTCATTTACCATAATAACATTCAATTTCGATTTAGTTATATGTATAGACCTGATGGAGTTCATTTAACAGAGGAGGGTGTGTCATTGTTTATTGGGGATCTTTTTGAGGAGTTGGCGTTATTGGGGTAGTACTTGGTATGGTGGCGGTGCGGCGGTTCTATAAGCTGAACCTTGCTGTGGCGGGAAAGAACGGCAGGTCGCCAGTCCGGGTGCAATTATGATTTAAGGGCGCTCCCTTCGTTGACTGGTAGTTGGCTGTACCAACCTAACGGGGGGCAGTATCACCACCTAAACGGGTGGGAAGTCAAGATGGGGGTGAGCGTTACCTTTTGTTGATGATATGAGTTACATGGTTATGTGTATGCACTCTGGGCGATCTACGCCTGCTATGCCTTTTGTTGTTTGTGTGTGGGCATAGCAGAACTGGCTGATTTCTGGCCGTCCTTTCTTTGCCACCATACATCCTTAAATAAATAATAATTATTATTGCTCCAATAAATCGCCATCAAGTTATCTGCCAAATCCACGTCTCAGTGTCTTTATTTTATGTTAGTATGATAAGTGGTTTGCACACATGACAACACCTCATCCAATAGAAGGTTTAATGTTTTGTTCTGAAACTAACAGAGTATAATTGAATAATTTTGAAATCTGCATAGTAACAAAATGGAGTATACAGTTACTGATTCTTACAGACAAACAGCTTCAA
Organism: Taudactylus pleione; assembly: GCA_031769625.1. Taxonomy (NCBI): domain Eukaryota; kingdom Metazoa; phylum Chordata; class Amphibia; order Anura; family Myobatrachidae; genus Taudactylus; species Taudactylus pleione. Next base: position 556,698 of record JAUIMM010001435.1, on the reverse strand, counting down.
GTAAAGCAGCTTCCAATGAAGGCATCTGTTAGAAACACCTTTCGTGTAGTCCCACCTTCCTTACCTCTCTGATCCGCACCTTAGACCCTGTCTTGGGTGGAGAAATCAAGTACCAGGTAAGGTGAGAACATCACCGTTCCCCTGGGTATCACAGAAGTATGACTTGTACCCTGGGGGAAGCAGCAGCATAACCTGTTACACCGCAGGCAGGAACTCATTGTTCAGGCACTAAATGCTTTCACTGCAGGATACTTATACCCTGCGTAAGGCAGGGACTGGCTGATGCAGTCAGGTGGTCTGTTAGCAGTGCTCTGAGTGGTGGAGAAAATTAGGTAACTGAATCCAACAAGGCTATACCCATACACCATCTAGGAGGGAATTCTGGTATGCAGCGTACTTTGGAAGTGTGGGGGTAACATCACAGTATAAATGCACACCCTGGAAGTAACAGCACGGTATACATGCACGCCCTGGAAGTAACAGCACAGTATGAATGCACACCCTGGAAGTAACAGCAAAGTATAAATGCACACCCTGGAAGTAAGAGCACAGTATGAATACACACCCTAGAAGTAACAGCACGGTGTAAATGCACACCCTAGAAGTAACAGCACGATGTAAATGCACACCCTGGAAGTAACAGCACGGTATAAATGCACACCCTGGAAGTAACAGCACAGTATGAATGCACACCCTGGAAGTAAGAGCACGGTATGAATGCACACCCTGGAAGTAACAGCACGGTATGCATGCACACCCTGGAAGTAACAGCACAGTATGAATGCACACCCTGGAAGTAAGAGCACGGTATGAATGCACACCCTGGAAGTAACAGCACGGTATGCATGCACACCCTAGAAGTAACAGCACGGTGTACATGCACGCCCTGGAAGTAACAGCAAAGTATAAATGCACGCCCTGGAAGTAACAGCACAGTATGAATACACACCCTAGAAGTAACAGCACGGTATACATGCACGCCCTGGAAGTAACAGCAAAGTATAAATGCACGCCCTGGAAGTAACAGCACAGTATGAATACACACCCTAGAAGTAACAGCACGGTGTAAATGCACACCCTGGAAGTAACAGCACGGTATAAATGCACACCCTGGAAGTAACAGCACGATGTAAATACACACCCTGGAAGTAACAGCACGGTATAAATGCACGCCCTGGAAGTAACAGCACGGTATGAATACACGCCCTAGAAGTAACAGCACGGTGTAAATGCACACCCTGGAAGTAACAGCACGGTGTAAATGCACACCCTGGAAGTAACAGCACGGTGTAAATACACACCCTGGAAGTAACAGCACGGTATAAATGCACGCCCTGGAAGTAACAGCACGGTATGAATACACACCCTGGAAGTAACAGCACGGTATAAATGCACACCCTGGAAGTAACAGCACGGTATACATGCACGCCCTGGAAGTAACAGCACGGTATGAATACACACCCTGGAAGTAACAGCACGGTATAAATACACACCCTGGAAGTAACAGCACGGTATAAATGCACGCCCTGGAAGTAACAGCACGGTATGAATGCACACCCTGGAAGTAACAGCACGGTGTAAATGCACACCCTGGAAGTAACAGCATGGTATAAATTAGGGGTGTGCACCGGCCACTTTTTGTGTTTTGGTTTTGGATCTGGATCTTTCTTCGTGTTTTGGATCTGGATTGGTTTTGCCAAAACCACCCTTCCGTCTTTTGGGTTCTGGGTTTTGTGTTTTGGATCTGTATTTTTTTGAAAAAAAGCATAAAAACAGCTAAAATCACAGAATGTGTTGATTTTTCTGCTCCTATGCTATTATTAACCTCAATAACCTTAATTTCCAGTCTATTCTGAATACCTCACACCTCACAATAGTGTTTTTATGTCCAAAAGATTGCACCGAGGTAGCTGGATGACTATGCTAAGCGACATGAGTGGGCGGCACAAACACGTGACCCATCTAGGCGTGATACTGCAGTGGCAGACAGGATGGCAGTTTGAAAAACTAGGCCCCAAACTGTACATAATGCAAAGAAAAAAAAGAGGTGCAAGATGGAATTGTCCTTGGGCCCTCCCACCCATCCTTATGTTGTATAAACAGGACATGCACACTTTAACAAAGCAATCATTTCAGCGCCAGGGTCTGCCACACGACTGTGGCTAAAATGATTGGTTCGTTTGGGCCCCCACAAAACAAGCTGGCAATTAATCTGTCCCTGCACAAACTGGCTCTACGGAGGCAAGATGTCATCCTCATCCTCCTCATCCACCGATTCCTCACCCTCTTCAGTGTTGTGTACATCCTCATCCTCACAGAGTATTAACTTGTCCCCACTGGAATCCACCACCATAGGTCCCTCTGTACGTTCTGGAGGCTGCTCTCCATGGAAGAGTTGATAATTCATTTTTATAAACATCATCTCCACATTTTGTGGAAGCAACCTCCTACGCCTTTCGCTGACAAGGTTCCCGGCTGCACTAAACACTCTTTCGGAGTGCACACACTGGAGGGGGGGCAACTCAGGTAAAATAGAGCCAGTTTGTACAGGGGCCTCCAAATTGCCTCTTTTTCCTGCCAGTACAGGTATGGACTGTCTGACATGCCTACTTGGATGCTGTCACTGATGTAATCCTCCACCATTCTGTCAATGGTGACAGTATCATATGTAGTGACAGTAGACATGTCAGAAATTGTTGCCAGGTCCTTCAGTCCGGACCAGATGTCCAAACTTGGTCCTGCCTGCCCTGCATCACCGCCAGCGGGTTGCTTAGGATACCTAAGTTTTTTCCTGGCAGCCCCAGTTGCGGGAGAAAATGAAGAAGGAGCTGTTGACGTGTCACGTTCCGCTTCAGCTGACAGTGTTTTCACCAGCAGGTCTTTGCACCTCTGCAGGCTTGTGTCGGCCAGGAAGAGAGACACCACATAGGCTTTAAACCTAGGATTGAGCACGGTGGCCAAAATGTAGTTGTCTGATTTCAACAGATTGACCACCCTGGAATCCTAGCAAAGAGAATGAAGGGCTTCATCCACAAGTCCCACATGCCGAGCGGAATCGCTCCGTCTTAGCTCCTCCTTCACTTTCTCCAGCTGCTTCTGCAACAGCCTGATGAGGGGAATGACCTGACTCAAGCTGGCAGTGTCTGAACTGACTTCACGTGTGGCAAGTTCGAAGGGCTGGAGAACCTTGCACAACACGGAAATCATTCTCCACTGCATTTGAGTCAGGTGCATACCCCTCCTTTGTCTATGTCATAGGTGGATGTATAGGCTTGAATGGCCTTTTGCTGCTCCTCTATCCTCTGAAGCATATAGAGGGTTGAGTTCCACCGCGTCACAACCTCTTACTTCAGGTGATGGCGGGGGGGTTTGGATTTCATAAATCCGAACCCGCTCTCCCCTAGTATAAATGCACAACCTGGAAGTAACCGCACGGTATAAATGCACGCCCTGGAAGTAACAGCACGGTATAAATGCACACCCTGGAAGTAAGAGCACGGTATGAATGCACACCCTGGAAGTAACAGCACGGTATAAATGCACCCCTGGAAGTAACAGCACGGTATGAATGCACACCCTGGAAGTAACAGCATGGTATAAATGCACACCCTGGAAGTAACAGCATGGTATACATGCACACCCTGGAAGTAACAGCACGGTGTTAATGCACACCCTGGAAGTAACAGCACGGTGTAAATGCACGCCCTGGAAGTAACAGCACGGTATAAATGCACACCCTGGAAGTAACAGCACGGTATACATGCACACCCTGGAAGTAACAGCACGGTGTTAAAGCACACCCTGGAAGTAACAGCACGGTATAAATGCACACCCTGGAAGTAACAGCACGGTATAAATGCACACCCTGGAAGTAACAGCACGGTGTTAATGCACACCCTGGAAGTAACAGCATGGCATACATGCACACCCTGCAAGTAACAGCACGGTGTTAATGCACACCCTGGAAGTAACAGCACGGTGTAAATGCACGCCCTGGAAGTAACAGCACGGTATAAATGCACACCCTGGAAGTAACAGCACGGTATACATGCACACCCTGGAAGTAACAGCACGGTGTTAAAGCACACCCTGGAAGTAACAGCACGGTGTAAATGCACGCCCTGGAAGTAACAGCACGGTATAAATGCACACCCTGGAAGTAACAGCACGGTATACATGCACACCCTGGAAGTAACAGCACGGTGTTAAAGCACACCCTGGAAGTAACAGCACAGTATACATGCACACCCTGGAAGTAACAGCACGGTATAAATGCACACCCTGGAAGTAACAGCACGGTGTTAATGCACACCATGCATGTTTGAGCAGGTCTCCCAGGCAAACAGAACATACAGATCCACATGTCAGATGGCAGGGGTAATTCACAAGACAAAACAAATGAAAGAAATAGTCAGGCTGGCTGGGACCTGTAGTTCCACTATAAAGAACAATATTAAATCTGTCTTTTACACAATTAACCTCACACCAACCACTTCCAGGGGTACAGGGAAGAGCTTTGGGCTTTCAGCCCATGGCTGGTTAATTCTCAAGGGGGTACCCCATTTTTGCCGGGCTCACCACTTTCCGAAGGTTTTGAGCCCTTGGCTGATCAGTTTGGGGCTGGTTTTACATTATGGCAGGAGGACTCCAAGCTGTGTGTCTCCCAAGTATAGTTTAAGCCCACCACGCTGTGTGTCTCCCTACTATAGTGTAAGCCCCCTAAGCTGTGTGTCTCCCTACTATAATGTAAGCCCACCACGCTGTGTGTCTCCGTACTATAGTGTAAACCCACCACGCTGTGTGTCCCCCTACTATAGTGTAAGACCCCACGCTGTGTGTCTCCCTACTATAGTGTAAGCCACCCCTACGCAGTATCTCCCTACTATAGTGTAAGCCCCCCCCTACGCAGTGTCTCCCTACTATAGTGTAAGCCCCCATGCTGTGTGTCTCCCTACTAGAGTGTAAGACCCCCATGCTGTGTGTCTCCCTACTATAGTGTAAGCCCCCATGCTGTGTGTCTCCCTACTATAGTGTAAGCCCCCATGCTGTGTGTCTCCCTACTATAGTGTAAGCTCCCCCAACACTTTGTGTGTCTCCCTACTATAGTGTAAGCTCCCCACACTGTGTGTCTCCCTACTATAGTGTAAGCCCCCCATGCTGTGTGTCTCCCTACTATAGTGTAAGCCCCCCTACTCTGTGTGTCTCCCTACTATAGAGTAAGCCCCCCTACGCTGTGTGTCTCCCTACTATAGTGTAAGCCCCCCCTACACTTTGTGTGTCTCCCTACTATAGTGTAAGCCCCCCCTACACTTTGTGTGTCTCCCTACTATAGTGTAAGCCCCCATGCTGTGTTTCTCCCTACTATAGTGTAAGCCCCCCTACACTTTGTGTGTCTCCCTACTCTAGTGTAAGCCCCCATGCTGTGTGTCTCCCTACTATAGTGTAAGCCCCCCTACACTGTGTGTCTCCCTACTATAGTGTAAGCCCCCATGCTGTGTTTCTCCCTACTATAGTGTAAGCCCCCCCTACACTTTGTGTGTCTCCCTACTATAGTGTAAGCCCCCATGCTGTGTTTCTCCCTACTATAGTGTAAGCCCCCCTACACTTTGTGTGTCTCCCTACTATAGTGTAAGCCCCCATGCTGTGTATCTCCCTACTATAGTGTAAGCCACCATGCTATGTTTCTCCCTACTATAGTGTAAGCCCCCCATGCTATGTCTCTCCCTACTATAGTGTAAGTCCCCCATGCTGTGTGTTTCTCTACTATAGTGTAAGCCACCCATGCTGTCTCCCTACTATAGTGTAAGCCCCCCCATGCTATGTGTCTCCCTACTATAGTGTAAGCCCCCCATGCTATGTGTCCCTACTATAGTGTAAGCCACCCATGCTGTGTGTCTCCCTACTATAGTGTAAGCCCCCACGCTGTGTGTCTCCCTACTATAGTGTAAGCCACCCATGCTGTGTGTCTCCCTATTATATTGTAAGCCCCCTACGCTGTGTGTCTCCCTACTATAGAGTAAGTCCCCATGCTGTGTGTCTCCCTACTATAGTGTAAGTCTCCCTACTATAGTGTAAGCCCCCCCTACACTGTGTCTCCCTACTATAGTGTAAGCCCCCCCTACGCTGTGTCTCCCTACTATAGTGTAAGCCCCCCCTACACTGTGTCTCCCTACTATAGTGTAAGCCCCCCCTACACTGTGTCTCCCTACTATAGTGTAAGCCCCCCCTACGCTGTGTCTCCCTACTATAGTGTAATCCCCCCCTATGCTGTGTCTCCCTACTATAGTGTAATCCCCCCCTACGCTGTGTGTCTCCCTACTATAGTGTAAGCCCCCCTACTCTGTGTGTCTCCCTACTATAGAGTAAGCCCCCCCTACGCTGTGTGTCTCCCTACTATAGTGTAAGCCCCCCCTACACTTTGTGTGTCTCCCTACTATAGTGTAAGCCCCCCCTACACTTTGTGTGTCTCCCTACTATAGTGTAAGCCCCCATGCTGTGTTTCTCCCTACTATAGTGTAAGCCCCCCTACACTTTGTGTGTCTCCCTACTATAGTGTAAGCCCCCATGCTGTGTGTCTCCCTACTATAGTGTAAGCCCCCCTACACTGTGTGTCTCCCTACTATAGTGTAAGCCCCCATGCTGTGTTTCTCCCTACTATAGTGTAAGCCCCCCCTACACTTTGTGTGTCTCCCTACTATAGTGTAAGCCCCCATGCTGTGTTTCTCCCTACTATAGTGTAAGCCCCCCTACACTTTGTGTGTCTCCCTACTATAGTGTAAGCCCCCATGCTGTGTATCTCCCTACTATAGTGTAAGCCACCATGCTATGTTTCTCCCTACTATAGTGTAAGCCCCCCATGCTATGTCTCTCCCTACTATAGTGTAAGTCCCCCATGCTGTGTGTTTCTCTACTATAGTGTAAGCCACCCATGCTGTCTCCCTACTATAGTGTAAGCCCCCCCATGCTATGTGTCTCCCTACTATAGTGTAAGCCCCCCATGCTATGTGTCCCTACTATAGTGTAAGCCACCCATGCTGTGTGTCTCCCTACTATAGTGTAAGCCCCCACGCTGTGTGTCTCCCTACTATAGTGTAAGCCACCCATGCTGTGTGTCTCCCTATTATATTGTAAGCCCCCTACGCTGTGTGTCTCCCTACTATAGAGTAAGTCCCCATGCTGTGTGTCTCCCTACTATAGTGTAAGTCTCCCTACTATAGTGTAAGCCCCCCCTACACTGTGTCTCCCTACTATAGTGTAAGCCCCCCCTACGCTGTGTCTCCCTACTATAGTGTAAGCCCCCCCTACACTGTGTCTCCCTACTATAGTGTAAGCCCCCCCTACACTGTGTCTCCCTACTATAGTGTAAGCCCCCCCTACGCTGTGTCTCCCTATTATAGTGTAATCCCCCCTACGCTGTGTCTCCCTACTATAGTGTAATCCCCCCCTACGCTGTGTCTCCCTACTATAGTGTAATCCCCCCCTACACTGTGTGTCTCCCTACTATAGTGTAAGCCCCCCATGCTGTGTCTCTTTTCTATAGTGTAAGCCCCCCCTACACTGTGTGTCTCCCTATTATAGTGTAAGCCCCCCATGCTGTGTGTCTCTAAAGGGCAATTGGAGTAGAATTCATAACATTTTACTCCAAGCGCTAATTATCATAGTTTTAGTAAGCAGATCGCATTTCCCATTATTGTAATGGGAAATGTGATCTGCCTGAGATTTACTAAACATAAAATGTAATAAAATCCCGGGGGAAGCCCTGTGATAATAATGCCACCTGGAGATGGCGTTATCCAGGGTCTCTCCTGGTTCCCCGACTCCTGCTCTAACAGGCAGAGCAGAGATGGGTCCCAGTGATCAGCTGTGTGGTTTAAACGGACCACATGCTGATCACTGCTAAAAGAAAAGAAAAAAAAAACGTACCTGAGTCCAGGGCCGGTGATCGGTGCTCCGGTGATGTCCTCCAGGGCTCCAGTCAGCTGGTCTCCCGGCTCCTGCACTGTGACCCGGTCACATAGCACAGCTGACCGGGTCATCACAGTGCATAATGGGAGACCAGCTGACCGGAGCCCTAGAGGGAGGACATCGCAGAAGCGATGACAGGAGGTAAGTGAAATTAAGGGGGCTTCACAATCGCGACCGTGGGGGGGGGGGGTGCGAGTAGCGGGAGCTGGTCGGTGCATGCAATGCACCTGGTCACTGGATACAGTGATAAGGCTGTGGAGGGGATTTGCAGGGACGGAGCTTTATCGCAAGCTCTGTTCCTACAAGGGATTTTTATTAATTCCCTGTGGTATTGCCTAATTTTGCATTGTGAATTCAGTTGAAAATATCACACTACAAACTGCATTCTATTGTAGTAAATACATCCCTGTATGAGGAATGTAGTATATAGAGCCCTGTATGAGGAATGTAGAAAATAGAGCCCTGTATGAGGAATGTAGTAAATAGAGCCCTGTATGAGGAATGTAGTAAATAGAGACCTGTGTGAGGAATGTAGTAAATAGAGCCCTGTGTGAGGAATGTAGTAAATAGAGCCCTGTATGAGGAATGTAGTAAATAGAGACCTGTGTGAGGAATGTAGTAAATAGAGCCCTGTACGAGGAATGTAGTAAATAGAGCCCTGTGTGAGGAATGTAGTAAATAGAGCCCTGTGTGAGGAATGTAGTAAATAGAGCCCTGTGTGAGGAATGTAGTAAATAGAGCCCCGGAATGTAGTAAATAGAGCCCTGTGTGAGGAATGTAGTAAATAGAGACCTGTGTGAGGAATGTAGTAAATAGAGACCTGTGTGAGGAATGTAGTAAATAGAGCCCTGTGTGAGGAATGTAGTAAATAGAGCCCTGTATGAGGAATGTAGTAAATAGAGCCCTGTGTGAGGAATGTAGTAAATAGATCCCTGTGTGAGGAATGTAGTAAATAGATCCCTGTGTGAGGAATGTAGTAAATAGAGCCCTGTATGAGGAATGTAGTAAATAGAGCCCTGTATGAGGAATGTAGTAAATAGAGCCCTGTGTGAGGAATGTAGTAAATAGAGCCCTGTATGAGGAATGTAGTAAATAGAGCCCTGTGTGAGGAATGTAGTAAATAGAGCCCTGTATGAGGAATGTAGTAAATAGAGCCCTGTATGAGGAATGTAGTAAATAGAGCCCCGGAATGTAGTAAATAGAGCCCTGTATGAGGAATGTAGTAAATAGGGCCCTGTATGAGGAATGTAGTAAATAGAGCCCTGTGTGAGGAATGTAGTAAATAGGGCCCGGTATGAGGAATGTAGTATATAGAGCCCTGTGTGAGGAATGTAGTAAATAGAGCCCCGGAATGTAGTAAATAGAGCCCTGTATGAGGTATGTAGTATATAGAGCCCTGTGTGAGGAATGTAGTAAATAGAGCCCTGTACGAGGAATGTAGTAAATAGGGCCCTGTATGAGGAATGTAGTAAATAGAGCCCTGTGTGAGGAATGTAGTAAATAGAGCCCTGTATGAGGAATGTAGTAAATAGGGCCCTGTATGAGGAATGTAGTAAATAGAGCCCTGTGTGAGGAATGTAGTAAATAGAGCCCTGTATGAGGAATGTAGTAAATAGGGCCCTGTATGAGGAATGTAGTAAATAGGGCCCTGTATGAGGAATGTAGTATATAGAGCCCTGTATGAGGAATGTAGTAAATAGGGCCCTGTATGAGGAATGTAGTAAATAGAGCCCTGTATGAGGAATGTAGTAAATAGGGCCCTGTATGAGGAATGTAGTAAATAGGGCCCTGTATGAGGAATGTAGTAAATAGAGCCCTGTATGAGGAATGTAGTATATAGAGCCCTGTATGAGGAATGTAGTAAATAGAGCTCTATAGGAGGAATGTAGTAAATAGAGCCCTGTATGATGAATGTAGTATATAGAGCCCCGGAATGCAGTAAATAGGGCCCTGTATGAGGAATGTAGTAAATAGAGCCCTGTATGAGGAATGTAGTAAATAGAGCCCTGTATGTGGAATGTAGTAAATAGAGCCCTGTTTGAGGAATGTAGTAAATAGAGCCCTGTATGAGGAATGTAGTAAATAGAGCCCTGTATGAGGAATGTAGTAAATAGATCCCTGTATGAGGAATGTAGTATATAGAGCCCTGTATGAGGAATGTAGTAAATAGAGCCCTGTATGAGGAATGTAGTAAATAGAGCCCTGTATGAGGAATGTAGTAAATAGAGCCCTGTATGAGGAATGTAGTAAATAGAGCCCTGTATGAGGAATGTAGTAAATAGAGCCCTGTATGAGGAATGTAGTAAATAGAGCCCTGTATGAGGAATGTAGTAAATAGAGCCCTGTATGAGGAATGTAGTAAATAGAGCCCTGTATGAGGAATGTAGTAAATAGAGCCCTGTATGAGGAATGTAGTAAATAGGGCCCTGTATGAGGAATGTAGTAAATAGATCCCTGTATGAGGAATGTAGTAAATAGAGCCCAGTATGAGGAATGTAGTAAATAGAGCCCTGTATGAGGAATGTAGTAAATAGAGCTCTATAGGAGGAATGTAGTAAATAGAGCCCTGTATGATGAATGTAGTATATAGAGCCCCGGAATGCAGTAAATAGGGCCCTGTATGAGGAATGTAGTAAATAGAGCCCTGTATGAGGAATGTAGTAAATAGAGCCCTGTATGAGGAATGTAGTAAATAGAGCCCTGTATGAGGAATGTAGTAAATAGAGCCCTGTATGATGAATGTAGTAAATAGATCCCTGTATGAGGAATGTAGTAAATGGAGAGGAATGTAGTAAATAGAGCCCTGTATGAGGAATGTAGTAAATAGAGCTCTATAGGAGGAATGTAGTAAATAGAGCCCTGTATGATGAATGTAGTATATAGAGCCCCGGAATGCAGTAAATAGGGCCCTGTATGAGGAATGTAGTAAATAGAGCCCTGTATGAGGAATGTAGTAAATAGATCCCTGTATGAGGAATGTAGTAAATTGAGCCCAGTATGAGGAATGTAGTAAATAGAGCCCTGTATGAGGAATGTAGTAAATAGAGCTCTATAGGAGGAATGTAGTAAATAGAGCCCTGTATGATGAATGTAGTATATAGAGCCCCGGAATGCAGTAAATAGGGCCCTGTGTGAGGAATGTAGTAAATAGATCCCTGTATGAGGAATGTAGTAAATAGGGCCCTGTATGAGGAATGTAGTAAATAGAGCCCTGTATGAGGAATGTAGTAAATAGAGCCCTGTACGAGGAATGTAGTAAATAGAGCCCTGTATGAGGAATGTAGTAAATAGAGCCCTGTATGAGGAATGTAGTAAATAGAGCCCTGTATGATGAATGTAGTATATAGAGCCCCGGAATGCAGTAAATAGGGCCCTGTATGAGGAATGTAGTAAATGGAGAGGAATGTAGTAAATAGGGCCCTGTATGAGGAATGTAGTAAATGGAGAGGAATGTAGTAAATAGAGCCCTGTGTGAGGAATGTAGTAAATAGAGCCCTGTACGAGGAATGTAGTAAATAGAGCCCTGTGTGAGGAATGTAGTAAATAGAGCCCTGTGTGAGGAATGTAGTATATAGAGCCCTGTATGAGGAATGTAGTAAATAGAGCCCTGTATGAGGAATGTAGTAAATAGAGCCCTGTATGAGGAATGTAGTAAATAGAGCCCTGTATGAGGAATGTAGTAAATAGAGCCCTGTATGAGGAATGTAGAAAATAGAGCCCTGTATGAGGAATGTAGTAAATAGAGCCCTGTATGAGGAATGTAGTAAATAGAGCCCTGTATGAGGAATGTAGTAAATAGAGCCCTGTATGAGGAATGTAGTAAATAGAGCCCTGTATGAGGAATGTAGTAAATAGAGCCCTGTGTGAGGAATGTAGTAAATAGAGCCCTGTGTGAGGAATGTAGTAAATAGAGCCCTGTATGAGGAATGTAGTAAATAGAGACCTGTGTGAGGAATGTAGTAAATAGATCCCTGTGTGAGGAATGTAGTAAATAGAGCCCTGTATGAGGAATGTAGTAAATAGAGCCCTGTATGAGGAATGTAGTAAATAGAGCCCTGTATGAGGAATGTAGTAAATAGGGCCCTGTATGAGGAATGTAGTAAATAGAGCCCTGTGTGAGGAATGTAGTATATAGAGCCCTGTGTGAGGAATGCAGTAAATAGGGCCCTGTATGAGGAATGTAGTAAATAGAGCCCTGTATGAGGAATGTAGTAAATAGGGCCCTGTATGAGGAATGTAGTAAATAGAGCCCTGTGTGAGGAATGTAGTAAATAGAGACCTGTGTGAGGAATGTAATAAATAGAGCCCTGTGTGAGGTATGTAGTAAATAGAGCCCTGTATGAGGAATGTAGTAAATAGGGCCCTGTATGAGGAATGTAGTAAATAGGGCCCTGTATGAGGAATGTAGTATATAGAGCCCTGTATGAGGAATGTAGTAAATAGAGCTCTATAGGAGGAATGTAGTAAATAGAGCCCTGTATGATGAATGTAGTATATAGAGCCCCGGAATGCAGTAAATAGGGCCCTGTATGAGGAATGTAGTAAATAGAGCCCTGTATGAGGAATGTAGTAAATAGAGCCCTGTATGTGGAATGTAGTAAATAGAGCCCTGTTTGAGGAATGTAGTAAATAGAGCCCTGTATGAGGAATGTAGTAAATAGAGCCCTGTATGAGGAATGTAGTAAATAGATCCCTGTATGAGGAATGTAGTATATAGAGCCCTGTATGAGGAATGTAGTAAATAGAGCCCTGTATGAGGAATGTAGTAAATAGAGCCCTGTATGAGGAATGTAGTAAATAGAGCCCTGTATGAGGAATGTAGTAAATAGAGCCCTGTATGAGGAATGTAGTAAATAGAGCCCTGTATGAGGAATGTAGTAAATAGAGCCCTGTATGAGGAATGTAGTAAATAGAGCCCTGTATGAGGAATGTAGTAAATAGAGCCCTGTATGAGGAATGTAGTAAATAGAGCCCTGTATGAGGAATGTAGTAAATAGGGCCCTGTATGAGGAATGTAGTAAATAGATCCCTGTATGAGGAATGTAGTAAATAGAGCCCTGTATGAGGAATGTAGTAAATAGAGCTCTATAGGAGGAATGTAGTAAATAGAGCCCTGTATGATGAATGTAGTATATAGAGCCCCGGAATGCAGTAAATAGGGCCCTGTATGAGGAATGTAGTAAATAGAGCCCTGTATGAGGAATGTAGTAAATAGAGCCCTGTATGAGGAATGTAGTAAATAGAGCCCTGTATGAGGAATGTAGTAAATAGAGCCCTGTATGATGAATGTAGTAAATAGATCCCTGTATGAGGAATGTAGTAAATGGAGAGGAATGTAGTAAATAGAGCCCTGTATGAGGAATGTAGTAAATAGAGCTCTATAGGAGGAATGTAGTAAATAGAGCCCTGTATGATGAATGTAGTATATAGAGCCCCGGAATGCAGTAAATAGGGCCCTGTATGAGGAATGTAGTAAATAGAGCCCTGTATGAGGAATGTAGTAAATAGATCCCTGTATGAGGAATGTAGTAAATTGAGCCCAGTATGAGGAATGTAGTAAATAGAGCCCTGTATGAGGAATGTAGTAAATAGAGCTCTATAGGAGGAATGTAGTAAATAGAGCCCTGTATGATGAATGTAGTATATAGAGCCCCGGAATGCAGTAAATAGGGCCCTGTGTGAGGAATGTAGTAAATAGATCCCTGTATGAGGAATGTAGTAAATAGAGCCCTGTGTGAGGAATGTAGTAAATAGAGCCCTGTATGAGGAATGTAGTAAATAGAGCCCTGTATGAGGAATGTAGTAAATAGAGCCCTGTATGAGGAATGTAGTAAATAGAGCCCTGTGTGAGGAATGTAGTAAATAGAGCCCTGTATGAGGAATGTAGTAAATAGAGCCCTGTACGAGGAATGTAGTAAATAGAGCCCTGTATGAGGAATGTAGTAAATAGAGCCCTGTATGAGGAATGTAGTAAATAGAGCCCTGTATGATGAATGTAGTATATAGAGCCCCGGAATGCAGTAAATAGGGCCCTGTATGAGGAATGTAGTAAATGGAGAGGAATGTAGTAAATAGAGCCCTGTACGAGGAATGTAGTAAATAGAGCCCTGTATGAGGAATGTAGTAAATAGAGCCCTGTATGAGGATTGTAGTAAATAGAGCCCTGTACGAGGAATGTAGTAAATAGAGCCCTGTATGAGGAATGTAGTAAATAGAGCCCTGTATGAGGAATGTAGTAAATAGAGCCCTGTATGAGGAATGTAGTAAATAGAGCCCTGTGTGAGGAATGTAGTAAATAGAGCCCTGTGTGAGGAATGTAGTAAATAGATCCCTGTACGAGGAATGTAGTAAATAGAGCCCTGTACGAGGAATGTAGTAAATAGATCCCTGTATGAGGAATGTAGTAAATAGAGCCCCGTGTGAGGAATGTAGTAAATAGAGCCCTGTATGAGGAATGTAGTAAATAGAGCCCCGTGTGAGGAATGTAGTAAATAGAGCCCTGTAGGAGGAATGTAGTAAATAGAGCCCTGTAGGAGGAATGTAGTAAATAGAGCCCTGTGTGAGGAATGTAGTAAATAGAGCTCTGTGTGAGGAATGTAGTATATAGAGCCCTGTATGAGGAATGTAGTAAATAGAGCCCTGTATGAGGAATGTAGTAAATAGAGCCCTGTATGAGGAATGTAGTAAATAGAGCCCTGTATGAGGAATGTAGTATATAGAGCCCTGTATGAGGAATGTAGTATATAGAGCCCTGTATGAGGAATGTAGTATATAGAGCCCTGTATGAGGAATGTAGTAAATAGAGCCCTGTATGAGGAATGTAGTAAGTAGAGCCCTGTGTGAGGAATGTAGTAAATAGAGCCCTGTGTGAGGAATGTAGTAAGTAGAGCCCTGTGTGAGGAATGTAGTAAATAGAGCCCTGTATGAGGAATGTAGTAAATAGAGCCCTGTATGAGGATTGTAGTAAATAGAGCCCTGTATGAGGAATGTAGTAAATAGAGACCTGTATGAGGAATGTAGTAAATAGATCCCTGTGTGAGGAATGTAGTAAATAGAGCCCTGTATGAGGAATGTAGTAAATAGATCCCTATACGAGGAATGTAGTAAATAGAGCCCTGTATGAGGAATGTAGTATATAGAGCCCCATGTGAGGAATGTAGTAAATAGAGCCCTGTATGAGGAATGTAGTAAATAGAGCCCTGTATGAGGAATGTAGTAAATAGAGCCCTGTATGAGGAATGTAGTAAATAGAGCCCTGTATGATGAATGTAGTATATAGAGCCCCGGAATGCAGTAAATAGGGCCCTGTATGAGGAATGTAGTAAATGGAGAGGAATGTAGTAAATAGAGCCCTGTACGAGGAATGTAGTAAATAGAGCCCTGTATGAGGAATGTAGTAAATAGAGCCCTGTATGAGGAATGTAGTAAATAGAGCCCTGTATGAGGAATGTAGTAAATAGAGCCCTGTATGAGGAATGTAGTAAATAGAGCCCTGTGTGAGGAATGTAGTAAATAGAGCCCTGTGTGAGGAATGTAGTAAATAGATCCCTGTATGAGGAATGTAGTAAATAGAGCCCTGTACGAGGAATGTAGTAAATAGATCCCTGTATGAGGAATGTAGTAAATAGAGCCCTGTATGAGGAATGTAGTAAATAGAGCCCCGTGTGAGGAATGTAGTAAATAGAGCCCTGTGTGAGGAATGTAGTATATAGAGCCCTGTATGAGGAATGTAGTAAATAGAGCCCTGTAGGAGGAATGTAGTAAATAGAGCCCTGTAGGAGGAATGTAGTAAATAGAGCCCTGTAGGAGGAATGTAGTAAATAGAGCCCTGTAGGAGGAATGTAGTAAATAGGTCCCTGTGTGAGGAATGTAGTAAATAGAGCTCTGTGTGAGGAATGTAGTATATAGAGCCCTGTATGAGGAATGTAGTAAATAGAGCCCTGTGTGAGGAATGTAGTATATAGAGCCCTGTATGAGGAATGTAGTATATAGAGCCCTGTATGAGGAATGTAGTAAATAGAGCCCTGTATGAGGAATGTAGTAAATAGAGCCCTGTATGAGGAATGTAGTAAATAGATCCCTGTATGAGGAATGTAGTAAATAGAGCCCTGTATGAGGAATGTAGTAAATAGATCCCTATACGAGGAATGTAGTAAATAGAGCCCTGTATGAGGAATGTAGTATATAGAGCCCCGTGTGAGGAATGTAGTAAATAGAGCCCTGTATGAGGAATGTAGTAAATAGAGCCCTGTATGAGGAATGTAGTAAATAGAGCCCTGTATGAGGAATGTAGTAAATAGGGCCCTGTATGAGGAATGTAGTAAATAGAGCCCTGTATGAGGAATGTAGAGCCCTGTATGAGGTATGTAGTAAATAGATCCCTATACGAGGAATGTAGTAAATAGAGCCCTGTGTGAGGAATGTAGTATATAGAGCCCTGTATGAGGAATGTAGTAAATGGAGAGGAATGTAGTAAATAGAGCCCTGTATGAGGAATGTAGTAAATAGAGCTCTGTTGGAGGAATGTAGTAAATAGAGCCCTGTATGATGAATGTAGTAAATAGGGCCCTGTATGAGGAATGTAGTAAATAGAGCCCTGTGTGAGGAATGTAGTAAATAGAGCCCTGTATGAGGAATGTAGTAAAAGGAGAGGAATGTAGTAAATAGAGCCCTGTATGAGGAATGTAGTAAATAGAGCTCTGTAGGAGGAATGTAGTAAATAGAGCCCTGTATGATGAATGTAGTATATAGAGCCCCGGAATGCAGTAAATAGGGCCCTGTATGAGGAATGTAGTAAATAGAGCCCTGTATGAGGAATGTAGTAAATAGAGCCCTGTATGAGGAATGTAGTAAATGGAGAGGAATGTAGTAAATAGAGCCCTGTATGAGGAATGTAGTAAATAGAGCTCTGTAGGAGGAATGTAGTAAATAGAGCCCTGTATGATGAATGTAGTATATAGAGCCCCGGAATGCAGTAAATAGGGCCCTGTATGAGGAATGTAGTAAATAGATCCCTGTATGAGGAATGTAGTAAATAGAGCCCTGTATGAGGAATGTAGTAAATAGAGCCCTGTGTGAGGAATGTAGTAAATAGAGTCCTGTGTGAGGAATGTAGTAAATAGAGCCCTGTACGAGGAATGTAGTAAATAGAGCCCTGTACGGGGAATGTAGTAAATAGAGCCCGGAATGTAGTAAATAGAGCCCTGTATGAGGAATGTAGTAAATAGAGCCCTGTGTGAGGAATGTAGTAAATAGAGCCCTGTGTGAGGAATGTAGTAAATAGAGCCCTGTGTGAGGAATGTAGTAAAGAGAGCCCTGCGTGAGTAATGTAGTAAAGAGAGCCCTGTATGAGGAATGTAGTAAATAGAGCCCTGTATGAGGTAAATAGAGCCCTGTACGAGGAATGTAGTAAATAGGGCCCTGTGTGAGTAATGTAGTAAAGAGAGCCCTGCGTGAGGAATGTAGTAAATAGAGCCCTGTATGAGGAATGTAGTAAATAGAGCCCTGTGTGAGGAATGTAGTAAATAGAGCCCTGTGTGAGGAATGTAGTAAATAGAGCCCTGTGTGAGGAATGTAGTAAAGAGAGCCCTGCGTGAGTAATGTAGTAAAGAGAGCCCTGTATGAGGAATGTAGTAAATAGAGCCCTGTATGAGGTAAATAGAGCCCTGTACGAGTAATGTAGTAAATAGGGCCCTGTGTGAGTAATGTAGTAAAGAGAGCCCTGTGTGAGGAATGTAGTAAATAGAGCCCCGGAAAGTAGTAAATAGAGCCCTGTATGAGGAATGTAGTAAATAGAGCCCTGTGTGAGGAATGTAGTAAATAGAGCCCTGTGTGAGGATTGTAGTAAATAGAGACCTGTGTGAGGAATGTAGTAAATAGATCCCTGTGTGAGGAATGTAGTAAATAGAGCCCTGTACGAGGAATGTAGTAAATAGAGCCCTGTACGAGGAATGTAGTAAATAGAGCCCTGTATGAGGAATGTAGTAAATAGAGCCCTGTGTGAGGAATGTAGTAAGTAGAGCCCTGTGTGAGGAATGTAGTAAATAGAGCCCTGTGTGAGGAATGTAGTAAATAGGGCCCTGTGTGAGGAATGTAGTAAATAGGGCCCTGTGTGAGGAATGTAGTAAATAGAGCCCTGTGTGAGGAATGTAGTAAATAGAGCCCTGTGTGTGGAATGTAGTAAATAGAGCCCTGTATGAGGAATGTAGTAAATAGGGCCCTGTGTGAGGAATGTAGTAAATAGAGCCCTGTATGAGGAATGTAGTAAATAGGGCCCTGTGTGAGGAATGTAGTAAATAGAGCCCTGTGTGAGGAATGTAGTAAAGAGAGCCCTGTGTGAGGAATGTAGTAAATAGATCCCTGTGTGAGGAATGTAGTAAATAGGGCCCTGTGTGAGGAATGTAGTAAATAGGGCCCTGTGTGAGGAATGTAGTAAATAGAGCCCTGTGTGAGGAATGTAGTAAATAGAGCCCTGTGTGTGGAATGTAGTAAATAGAGCCCTGTATGAGGAATGTAGTAAATAGGGCCCTGTATGAGGAATGTAGTAAATAGAGCCCTGTGTGAGGAATGTAGTAAGTAGAGCCCTGTGTGAGGAATGTAGTAAATAGAGCCCTGTGTGAGGAATGTAGTAAATAGGGCCCTGTGTGAGGAATGTAGTAAATAGGGCCCTGTGTGAGGAATGTAGTAAATAGAGCCCTGTGTGAGGAATGTAGTAAATAGAGCCCTGTGTGTGGAATGTAGTAAATAGAGCCCTGTATGAGGAATGTAGTAAATAGGGCCCTGTGTGAGGAATGTAGTAAATAGAGCCCTGTATGAGGAATGTAGTAAATAGGGCCCTGTGTGAGGAATGTAGTAAATAGAGCCCTGTGTGAGGAATGTAGTAAAGAGAGCCCTGTGTGAGGAATGTAGTAAATAGATCCCTGTGTGAGGAATGTAGTAAATAGAGCCCTGTGTGAGGAATGTAGTAAATAGGGCCCTGTGTGAGGAATGTAGGAAATAGAGCCCTGTGTGAGGAATGTAGTAAATAGAGCCCTGTGTGAGGAATGTAGTAAATAGAGCCCTGTGTGAGGAATGTAGTAAATAGAGCCCTGTGTGAGGAATGTAGTAAATAGAGCCCTGTGTGAGGAATGTAGTAAATAGAGCCCTGTGTGAGGAATGTAGTAAAGAGAGCCCTGTGTGAGTAATGTAGTAAATAGATCCCATCCCTGAGTGAGGAATGTAGTAAATGGAGAGGAATGTAGTATATAGAGCCCTGTATGAGGAATGTAGTAAATAGAGCCCTGTATGAGGATTGTATTAAATAGAGCCCTGTGTGAGGAATGTAGTATATAGAGCCCTGTGTGAGGAATGTAGTAAATAGGGCCCTGTGTGAGGAATGTAGTCAATAGAGCCCTGTATGAGGAATGTAGTCAATAGAGCCCTGTATGAGGAATGTAGTAAATAGAGCCGTGTGAGGAATGTAGTAAATAGAGCCCTGTATGAGGAATGTAGTAAATAGAGCCCTGTACGAGGAATGAAGTAAATGGAGAGGAATGTAGTAAATAGAGCCCTGTGTGAGGAATGTAGTAAATAGAGCCCTGTACGAGGAATGTAGTAAATAGAGCCCTGTACGAGGAAAGTAGTAAATAGAGCCCTGTACGAGGAATGTAGTAAATAGAGCCCTGTGTGAGGAATGTATTAAATAGGGCCCTGTGTGAGGAATGTAGTAAATAGGGCCCTGTATGAGGAATGTAGTAAATAGAGCCCTGTGTGAGGAATGTAGTAAATAGAGCCCTGTGTGAGGAATGTAGTATATAGAGCCCTGTGTGAGGAATGTAGTAAATAGATCCCTGTATGAGGATTGTAGTAAATAGAGCTCTGTGTGAGGAATGTAGTAAATAGAGCCCTGTATGAGGAATGTAGTAAATAGAGCCCTGTGTGAGGAATGTAGTAAATAGATCCCTGTGTGAGGAATGTAGTAAATAGAGCCCTGTATGAGGAATGTTGTAAATAGAGCCCTGTATGAGGAATGTAGTAAATAGGGCCCTGTATGAGGAATGTAGTAAATAGAGCCCTGTATCAGGAATGTAGTAAATAGGGCCCTGTATGAGGAATGTAGTCAATAGAGCCCTGTATGAGGAATGTAGTCAATAGAGCCCTGTGTGAGGAATGTAGTCAATAGAGCCCTGTATGAGGAATGTAGTCAATAGAGCCCTGTATGAGGAATGTAGTCAATAGAGCCCTGTATGAGGAATGTAGTCAATAGTTCCCTGTATGAGGAATGTAGTCAATAGAGCCCTGTATGAGGAATGTAGTCAATAGAGCCCTGTATGAGGAATGTAGTCAATAGAGCCCTGTGTGAGGAATATAGTAAATAGGGCCCTGTGTGAGGAATGTAGTAAATAGATCCCTGTATGAGGAATGTAGGAATGTAGTCAATAGAGCCCTGTGTGAGGAATGTAGTCAATAGAGCCTTGTATGAGGAATGTAGTCAATAGTTCCCTGTATGAGGAATGTAGTCAATAGAGCCCTGTATGAGGAATGTAGTCAATAGAGCCCTGTATGAGGAATGTAGTCAATAGAGCCCTGTATGAGGAATGTAGTCAATAGAGCTCTGTTTGAGGAATGTAGTCAATAGAGCCCTGTGTGAGGAATGTAGTCAATAGAGCCCTGTGCGAGGAATGTAGTCAATAGAGCCCTGTCCGAGGAATGTAGTCAATAGAGCCCTGTGCGAGGAATGTAGTCAATAGAGCCCTGTGCGAGGAATGTAGTCAATATAGCCCGGTGTGAGGAATGTAGTCAATAGAGCCCGGTGTGAGGAATGTAGTCAATAGATCCCTGTGTGAGGAATGTAGTAAATAGATCCCTGTGTGAGGAATGTAGTAAATAGAGCCCTGTGTGAGGAATGTAGTAAATAGAGCCCTGTGTGAGGAATGTAGTATATAGAGCCCTGTGTGAGGAATGTAGTAAATAGAGCCCTGTGTGAGGAATGTAGTATATAGAGCCCTGTGTGAGGAATGTAGTAAATAGAGCCCTGTGTGAGGAATGTAGTAAATAGAGCCCTGTGTGATGAATGTAGTAATGAAGTATATAGAGCCCTGTATAAGGAATGTAGTATATAGATCCCTGTATGAGGAATGTAGTAAATAGGGCCCTGTATGAGGAATGTAGTAAATACATCCCTGTATGAGGAATGTAGTAAATAGGGCCCTGTATGAGGAATGTAGTAAATAGAGCCCTGTATGAGGAATGTAGTAAATAGGGCCCTGTATGAGGAATGTAGTATATAGAGCTGTATATGAGGAATGTAGTAAATAGGGCCCTGTATGAGGAATGTAGTAAATAGAGCCCTGTATGAGGAATGTAGTAAATAGAGCCCTGTATGAGGAATGTAGTATATAGAGCTGTATATGAGGAATGTAGTAAATAGAGCCCTGTATGAGGAATGTAGTAAATAGAGCCCTGTATGAGGATTGTAGTAAATAGAGCCCTGTTTGAGGAATGTAGTAAATAGAGCCCCGGAATGTAGTAAATAGAGCCCTGTATGAGGAATGTAGTAAATAGAGCCCTGTATGAGGAATGTAGTAAATAGAGCCCTGTATGAGGAATGTAGTAAATAGAGCCCCGGAATGTAGTAAATAGAGCCCTGTATGAGGAATGTATTAAATAGAGCCCTAATAGAGCCCTGTAAGAGGAATGTAGTAAATAGAGCCCTGTATGAGGAATGTAGTATATAGAGCCCTGTATGAGGAATGTAGTAAATAGAGCCCTGTATGAGGAATGTTGTAAATAGAGCCCTGTGTGAGGAATGTAGTAAATAGAGCCCTGTATGAGGAATGTAGTAAATAGAGCCCTGTATGAGGAATGTAGTAAATAGAGCCCCGGAATGTAGTAAATAGAGCCCTGTATGAGGAATGTATTAAATAGTGCCCTAATAGAGCCCTGTATGAGGAATGTAGTAAATAGAGCCCTGTATGAGGAATGTAGTAAATAGAGCCCCGGAATGTAGTAAATAGAGCCCTGTATGAGGAATGTATTAAATAGAGCCCTAATAGAGCTCTCTATGAGGAATGTAGTAAATAGAGCCCCGGAATGTAGTAAATAGATCCCTGTATGAGGAATGTAGTAAATAGAGCCCTGTATGAGGAATGTAGTAAATAGAGCCCTGTATGAGGAATGTAGTAAATAGAGCCCTGTAAGAGGAATGTAGTAAATAGAGCCCTGTATGAGGAATGTAGTATATAGAGCCCTGTATGAGGAATGTAGTAAATAGAGCCCTGTACGAGGAATGTAGTAAATAGAGCCCTGTATGAGGAATGTAGTAAATAGAGCCCTGTATGAGGAATGTAGTAAATAGAGCCCCGGAATGTAGTAAATAGAGCCCTGTATGAGGAATGTATTAAATAGAGCCCTAATAGAGCCCTGTATGAGGAATGTAGTAAATAGAGCCCTGTATGAGGAATGTAGTAAATAGAGCCCTGTATGAGGAATGTAGTAAATAGAGCCCCGGAATGTAGTAAATAGAGCCCTGTATGAGGAATGTATTAAATAGAGCCCTAATAGAGCCCTCTATGAGGAATGTAGTAAATAGAGCCCCGGAATGTAGTAAATAGAGCCCTGTATGAGGAATGTATTAAATAGAGCCCTAATAGAGCCCTGTATGAGGAATGTAGTAAATAGAGCCCTGTATGAGGAATGTAGTAAATAGATCCCTGTATGAGGAATGTAGTAAATAGAGCCCCGGAATGTAGTAAATAGAGCCCTGTATGAGGAATGTATTAAATAGAGCCCTAATAGAGCCCTCTATGAGGAATGTAGTAAATAGAGCCCCGGAATGTAGTAAATAGAGCCCTGTATGAGGAATGTAGTATATAGAGCCCTGTGTGAGGAATGTAGTAAATAGAGCCCTGTGTGAGGAATGTAGTAAATAGAGCCCTGTGTGAGGAATGTAGTAAATAGAGCCCTGTGTGAGGAATGTAGTAAATAGGGCCCTGTGTGAGGAATGTAGTAAATAGAGCCCTGTGTGAGGAATGTAGTAAATAGAGCCCTGTGGGAGGAATGTAGTAAATAGAGCCCTGTGGGAGGAATGTAGTAAATAGAGCCCTGTGGGAGGAATGTAGTAAATAGAGCCCTGTGTGAGGAATGTAGTAAATAGAGCCCTGTGTGAGGAATGTAGTAAATAGAGCCCTGTGTGAGGAATGTAGTAAATAGATCCTTGTGTGAGGAATGTAGTAAATAGGGCCCTGTATGAGGAATGTAGTAAATAGAGCCCTGTATGAGGAATGTAGTAAATAGAGCCCTGTGTGAGGAATGTAGTACATAGGGCCCTGTGTGAGGAATGTAGTAATTAGATCCCTGTGTGAGGAATGTAGGAATGTAGTAAATAGAGCCCTGTATGAGGAATGTAGTAAATAGAACCCTGTGTGAGGAATGTAGTAAATAGAGCCCTGTGTGTGGAATGTAGTAAATAGAGCCCTGTGTGAGGAATGTAGTAAATAGAGCCCTGTGTGAGGAATGTAGTAAATAGAGCCCTGTGTGAGGAATGTAGTAAATAGAACCCTGTGTGAGGAATGTAGTAAATAGAGCCCTGTGTGAGGAATGTAGTAAATAGAGCCCTGTGTGAGGAATGTAGTAAATAGGGCCCTGTATGAGGAATGTAGTAAATAGAGCCCTGTATGAGGAATGTAGTAAATAGAGCCCTGTGTGAGGAATGTAGTAAATAGAGCCCTGTGTGAGGAATGTAGTAAATAGAACCCTGTGTGAGGAATGTAGTAAATAGAACCCTGTGTGAGGAATGTAGTAAATAGAGCCCTGTGTGTGGAATGTAGTAAATAGGGCCCTGTGTGAGGAATGTAGTAAATAGAGCCCTGTGTGAGGAATGTAGTAAAAAGGGCCCTGTGTGAGGAATGTAGTCAATAGAGCCCTGTATGAGGAATGTAGTCAATAGAGCCCTGTGTGAGGAATGTAGTCAATAGAGCCCTGTGTGAGGAATGTAGTAAATAGAGCCCTGTGTGAGGAATGTTGTAAATAGAGCCCTGTATGAGGAATGTAGTAAATAGAGCCCTGTACGAGGAATGAAGTAAATGGAGAGGAATGTAGTAAATAGAGCCCTGTGTGAGGAATGTAGTAAATAGAGCCCTGTACGAGGAATGTAGTAAATAGAGCCCTGTACGAGGAAAGTAGTAAATAGAGCCCTGTACGAGGAATGTAGTAAATAGAGCCCTGTATGAGGAATGTAGTAAATAGAGCCCTGTAGGAGGAATGTAGTAAATAGAGCCCTGTGTGAGGAATGTTGTAAATAGATCCCTGTGTGAGGAATGTAGTAAATAGAGCCCTGTGTGAGGAATGTAGTAAATAGAGCCCTGTGTGAGGAATGTAGTAAATAGAGCCCTGTGTGAGGAATGTAATAAATAGAGCCCTGTGTGAGGAATGTAGTAAATAGAGCCCTGTGTGAGGAATGTAGTATATAGAGCCCTGTATGAGGAATGTAGTAAATAGAGCCCTGTGTGAGGAATGTAGTAAATAGAACCCTGTGTGAGGAATGTAGTAAATAGAACCCTGTGTGAGGAATGTAGTAAATAGAGCCCTGTGTGTGGAATGTAGTAAATAGGGCCCTGTGTGAGGAATGTAGTAAATAGAGCCCTGTGTGAGGAATGTAGTAAAAAGGGCCCTGTGTGAGGAATGTAGTCAATAGAGCCCTGTATGAGGAATGTAGTCAATAGAGCCCTGTGTGAGGAATGTAGTCAATAGAGCCCTGTGTGAGGAATGTAGTAAATAGAGCCCTGTGTGAGGAATGTTGTAAATAGAGCCCTGTATGAGGAATGTAGTAAATAGAGCCCTGTACGAGGAATGAAGTAAATGGAGAGGAATGTAGTAAATAGAGCCCTGTGTGAGGAATGTAGTAAATAGAGCCCTGTACGAGGAATGTAGTAAATAGAGCCCTGTACGAGGAAAGTAGTAAATAGAGCCCTGTACGAGGAATGTAGTAAATAGAGCCCTGTATGAGGAATGTAGTAAATAGAGCCCTGTAGGAGGAATGTAGTAAATAGAGCCCTGTGTCAGGAATGTAGTAAATAGAGCCCTGTGTGAGGAATGTTGTAAATAGATCCCTGTGTGAGGAATGTAGTAAATAGAGCCCTGTGTGAGGAATGTAGTAAATAGAGCCCTGTGTGAGGAATGTAGTAAATAGAGCCCTGTGTGAGGAATGTAATAAATAGAGCCCTGTGTGAGGAATGTAGTAAATAGAGCCCTGTGTGAGGAATGTAGTATATAGAGCCCTGTGTGAGGAATGTAGTAAATAGAGCCCTGTGTGAGGAATGTAGGAAATAGAGCCCTGTGTGAGGAATGTAGGAAATAGAGCCCTGTGTGAGGAATGTAGTAAATAGAGCCCTGTGTGAGGAATGTAGTATATAGAGCCCTGTGTGAGGAATGTAGTAAATAGGGCCCTGTACGAGGAATGTAGTAAATAGAGCCCTGTACGAGGAATGAAGTAAATAGAGCCCTGTACGCGGAATGTAGTAAATAGAGCCCTGTATGAGGATTGTAGTAAATAGAGCCCTGTATGAGGAATGTAGTAAATAGAGCCCTGTATGAGGATTGTAGTAAATAGAGCCCTGTATGAGGAATGTAGTAAATAGAGCCCTGTATGAGGAATGTAGTAAATAGAGCCCTGTATGAGGAATGTAGTAAATAGAGCCCTGTGTGAGGAATGTAGTAAATAGAGCCCTGTGTGAGGAATGTAGTAAATAGGGACTTGTGTGAGGAATGTAGTAAATAGGGACCTGTGTGAGGAATGTAGTAAATAGAGCCCTGTGTGAGGAATGTAGTAAATAGAGCCCTGTGTGAGGAATGTAGTAAATAGAGCCCTGTGTGAGGAATGTAGTAAATAGGGCCCTGTGTGAGGAATGTAGTAAATAGGGCCCTGTGTGAGGAATGTAGTAAATAGAGCCCTGTGTGAGGAATGTAGTAAATAGAGCCCTGTGTGAGGAATGTAGTAAATAGAGCCCTGTGTGAGGAATGTAGTAAATAGGGCCCTGTGTGAGGAATGTAGTAAATAGGGCCCTGTGTGAGGAATGTAGTATATAGAGCCCTGTGTGAGGAATGTAGTAAATAGAGCCCTGTGTGAGGAATGTAGTAAATAGAGCCCTGTGTGAGGAATGTAGTAAATAGAGCCCTGTGTGAGGATTGTAGTAAATAGAGCCCTGTGTGAGGAATGTAGTAAATAGAGCCCTGTGTGAGGAATGTAGTATATAGAGCCCTGTGTGAGGAATGTAGTAAATAGAGCCCTGTGTGAGGAATGTAGTAAATAGAGCCCTGTGTGAGAAATGTAGTAAATAGAGCCCTGTGTGAGGAATGTAGTAAATAGAGCCCTGTGTGAGGAATGTATTAAATAGGGCCCTGTGTGAGGAATGTAGTAAATAGGGCCCTGTGTGAGGAATGTAGGAAATAGAGCCCTGTGTGAGGAATGTAGTGAATAGAGCCCTGTGTGAGGAATGTAGTAAATAGAGCCCTGTGTGCGGAATGTAGTAAATAGAGACCTGTGTGAGGAATGTAGTAAATAGAGCCCTGTGTGAGGATTGTAGTAAATAGAGCTCTGTGTGAGGAATGTAGTAAATAGAGCCCTGTGTGAGGAATGTAGTATATAGAGCCCTGTATGAGGAATGTAGTAAATAGAGCCCTGTGTGAGGAATGTAGAGCCCTGTATGAGGTATGTAGTAAATAGATCCCTATACGAGGAATGTAGTAAATAGAGCCCTGTGTGAGGAATGTAGTATATAGAGCCCTGTACGAGGAATGTAGTATATAGAGCCCTGTATGAGGAATGTAGTAAATGGAGAGGAATGTAGTAAATAGAGCCCTGTATGAGGAATGTAGTAAATAGAGCTCTGTTGGAGGAATGTAGTAAATAGAGCCCTGTATGATGAATGTAGTATATAGAGCCCCGGAATGCAGTAAATAGGGCCCTGTATGAGGAATGTAGTAAATAGAGCCCTGTGTGAGGAATGTAGTAAATAGGGCCCTGTATGAGGAATGTAGTAAATGGAGAGGAATGTAGTAAATAGAGCCCTGTATGAGGAATGTAGTAAATAGAGCTCTGTAGGAGGAATGTAGTAAATAGAGCCCTGTATGATGAATGTAGTATATAGAGCCCCGAAATGCAGTAAATAGGGCCCTGTATGAGGAATGTAGTAAATAGAGCCCTGTATGAGGAATGTAGTAAATAGAGCCCTGTATGAGGAATGTAGTAAATGGAGAGGAATGTAGTAAATAGAGCCCTGTAGGAGGAATGTAGTAAATAGAGCCCTGTATGATGATTGTAGTATATAGAGCCCCGAAATGCAGTAAATAGGGCCCTGTATGAGGAATGTAGTAAATAGAGCCCTGTATGAGGAATGTAGTAAATAGAGCCCTGTATGAGGAATGTAGTAAATGGAGAGGAATGTAGTAAATAGAGCCCTGTATGAGGAATGTAGTAAATAGAGCCCTGTATGATGAATGTAGTATATAGAGCCCCGGAATGCAGTAAATAGGGCCCTGTATGAGGAATGTAGTAAATAGATCCCTGTATGAGGAATGTAGTAAATAGAGCCCTGTATGAGGAATGTAGTAAATAGAGCCCTGTGTGAGGAATGTAGTAAATAGAGTCCTGTGTGAGGAATGTAGTAAATAGAGCCCTGTACGAGGAATGTAGTAAATAGAGCCCTGTACGGGGAATGTAGTAAATAGAGCCCGGAATGTAGTAAATAGAGCCCTGTATGAGGAATGTAGTAAATAGAGCCCTGTGTGAGGAATGTAGTAAATAGAGCCCTGTGTGAGGAATGTAGTAAATAGAGCCCTGTGTGAGGAATGTAGTAAAGAGAGCCCTGCGTGAGTAATGTAGTAAAGAGAGCCCTGCGTGAGTAATGTAGTAAAGAGAGCCCTGTATGAGCAAGGTAGTAAATAGAGCCCTGTATGAGGTAAATAGAGCCCTGTACGAGGAATGTAGTAAATAGGGCCCTGTGTGAGTAATGTAGTAAAGAGAGCCCTGTATGAGGTAAATAGAGCCCTGTACGAGGAATGTAGTAAATAGAGCCCTGTATGAGGTAAATAGAGCCCTGTACGAGGAATGTAGTAAATAGAGCCCTGTACGAGGAATGTAGTAAATAGAGCCCTGTATGAGGAATGTAGTAAATAGAGCCCTGTGTGAGGAATGTAGTAAATAGAGCCCTGTGTGAGGAATGTAGTAAAGAGAGCCCTGTGTGAGGAATGTAGTAAATAGGGCCCTGTGTGAGGAATGTAGTAAATAGGGCCCTGTGTGAGGAATGTAGTAAATAGAGCCCTGTGTGAGGAATGTAGTAAATAGAGCCCTGTGTGTGGAATGTAGTAAATAGAGCCCTGTATGAGGAATGTAGTAAATAGGGCCCTGTGTGAGGAATGTAGTAAATAGGGCCCTGTGTGAGGAATGTAGTAAATAGAGCCCTGTGTGAGGAATGTAGTAAATAGAGCCCTGTGTGAGGAATGTAGTAAATAGAGCCCTGTGTGAGGAATGTAGTAAATAGAGCCCTGTATGAGGAATGTAGTAAATAGATCCCATCCCTGAGTGAGGAATGTAGTAAATGGAGAGGAATGTAGTATATAGAGCCCTGTATGAGGAATGTAGTAAATAGAGCCCTGTATGAGGATTGTATTAAATAGAGCCCTGTGTGAGGAATGTAGTATATAGAGCCCTGTGTGAGGAATGTAGTAAATAGGGCCCTGTGTGAGGAATGTAGTAAATAGAGCCCTGTATGAGGAATGTAGTCAATAGAGCCCTGTATGAGAAATGTAGTAAATAGAGCCGTGTGAGGAATGTAGTAAATAGAGCCCTGTATGAGGAATGTAGTAAATAGAGCCCTGTACGAGGAATGAAGTAAATAGAGCCCTGTACGAGGAATGAAGTAAATGGAGAGGAATGTAGTAAATAGAGCCCTGTGTGAGGAATGTAGTAAATAGAGCCCTGTACGAGGAATGTAGTAAATAGAGCCCTGTACGAGGAAAGTAGTAAATAGAGCCCTGTACGAGGAATGTAGTAAATAGAGCCCTGTGTGAGGAATGTATTAAATAGGGCCCTGTGTGAGGAATGTAGTAAATAGGGCCCTGTATGAGGAATGTAGTAAATAGAGCCCTGTGTGAGGAATGTAGTAAATAGAGCCCTGTGTGAGGAATGTAGTATATAGAGCCCTGTGTGAGGAATGTAGTAAATAGATCCCTGTATGAGGATTGTAGTAAATAGAGCTCTGTGTGAGGAATGTAGTAAATAGAGCCCTGTATGAGGAATGTAGGAATGTAGTATATAGAGCCCTGTATGAGGAATGTAGTAAATAGAGCCCTGTGTGAGGAATGTAGTAAATAGATCCCTGTGTGAGGAATGTAGTAAATAGAGCCCTGTATGAGGAATGTTGTAAATAGAGCCCTGTATGAGGAATGTAGTAAATAGGGCCCTGTATGAGGAATGTAGTCAATAGAGCCCTGTATGAGGAATGTAGTCAATAGAGCCCTGTATGAGGAATGTAGTCAATAGAGCCCTGTGTGAGGAATGTAGTCAATAGAGCCCTGTATGAGGAATGTAGTCAATAGAGCCCTGTATGAGGAATGTAGTCAATAGAGCCCTGTATGAGGAATGTAGCCAATAGTTCCCTGTATGAGGAATGTAGTCAATAGAGCCCTGTATGAGGAATGTAGTCAATAGAGCCCTGTGTGAGGAATGTAGTCAATAGAGCCCTGTGTGAGGAATATAGTAAATAGGGCCCTGTGTGAGGAATGTAGTAAATAGATCCCTGTATGAGGAATGTAGGAATGTAGTCAATAGAGCCCTGTGTGAGGAATGTAGTCAATAGAGCCTTGTATGAGGAATGTAGTCAATAGTTCCCTGTATGAGGAATGTAGTCAATAGAGCCCTGTATGAGGAATGTAGTCAATAGAGCCCTGTATGAGGAATGTAGTCAATAGAGCCCTGTATGAGGAATGTAGTCAATAGAGCTCTGTTTGAGGAATGTAGTCAATAGAGCCCTGTGCGAGGAATGTAGTCAATAGAGCCCTGTGCGAGGAATGTAGTCAATAGAGCCCTGTGCGAGGAATGTAGTCGATAGAGCCCTGTGCGAGGAATGTAGTCAATATAGCCCGGTGTGAGGAATGTAGTCAATAGAGCCCGGTGTGAGGAATGTAGTCAATAGATCCCTGTGTGAGGAATGTAGTAAATAGATCCCTGTGTGAGGAATGTAGTAAATAGAGCCCTGTGTGAGGAATGTAGTAAATAGAGCCCTGTATGAGGAATGTAGTAAATAGAGCCCTGTGTGAGGAATGTAGTATATAGAGCCCTGTGTGAGGAATGTAGTAAATAGAGCCCTGTGTGAGGAATGTAGTATATAGAGCCCTGTGTGAGGAATGTAGTAAATAGAGCCCTGTGTGAGGAATGTAGTAAATAGAGCCCTGTGTGATGAATGTAGTAATGAAGTATATAGAGCCCTGTATAAGGAATGTAGTATATAGATCCCTGTATGAGGAATGTAGTAAATAGGGCCCTGTATGAGGAATGTAGTAAATACATCCCTGTATGAGGAATGTAGTAAATAGGGCCCTGTATGAGGAATGTAGTAAATAGAGCCCTGTATGAGGAATGTAGTAAATAGGGCCCTGTATGAGGAATGTAGTATATAGAGCTGTATATGAGGAATGTAGTAAATAGAGCCCTGTATGAGGAATGTAGTAAATAGAGCCCTGTATGAGGAATGTAGTAAATAGAGCCCTGTATGAGGAATGTAGTATATAGAGCTGTATATGAGGAATGTAGTAAATAGAGCCCTGTATGAGGAATGTAGTAAATAGAGCCCTGTATGAGGATTGTAGTAAATAGAGCCCTGTTTGAGGAATGTAGTAAATAGAGCCCCGGAATGTAGTAAATAGAGCCCTGTATGAGGAATGTAGTAAATAGAGCCCTGTATGAGGAATGTAGTAAATAGAGCCCTGTATGAGGAATGTAGTAAATAGAGCCCCGGAATGTAGTAAATAGAGCCCTGTATGAGGAATGTATTAAATAGAGCCCTAATAGAGCCCTGTAAGAGGAATGTAGTAAATAGAGCCCTGTATGAGGAATGTAGTATATAGAGCCCTGTATGAGGAATGTAGTAAATAGAGCCCTGTATGAGGAATGTTGTAAATAGAGCCCTGTGTGAGGAATGTAGTAAATAGAGCCCTGTATGAGGAATGTAGTAAATAGAGCCCTGTATGAGGAATGTAGTAAATAGAGCCCCGGAATGTAGTAAATAGAGCCCTGTATGAGGAATGTATTAAATAGTGCCCTAATAGAGCCCTGTATGAGGAATGTAGTAAATAGAGCCCCGGAATGTAGTAAATAGAGCCCTGTATGAGGAATGTATTAAATAGAGCCCTAATAGAGCTCTCTATGAGGAATGTAGTAAATAGAGCCCCGGAATGTAGTAAATAGATCCCTGTATGAGGAATGTAGTAAATAGAGCCCTGTATGAGGAATGTAGTAAATAGAGCCCTGTATGAGGAATGTAGTAAATAGAGCCCTGTAAGAGGAATGTAGTAAATAGAGCCCTGTATGAGGAATGTAGTATATAGAGCCCTGTATGAGGAATGTAGTAAATAGAGCCCTGTACGAGGAATGTAGTAAATAGAGCCCTGTATGAGGAATGTAGTAAATAGAGCCCTGTATGAGGAATGTAGTAAATAGAGCCCCGGAATGTAGTAAATAGAGCCCTGTATGAGGAATGTATTAAATAGAGCCCTAATAGAGCCCTGTATGAGGAATGTAGTAAATAGAGCCCTGTATGAGGAATGTAGTAAATAGAGCCCTGTATGAGGAAGGTAGTAAATAGAGCCCCGGAATGTAGTAAATAGAGCCCTGTATGAGGAATGTATTAAATAGAGCCCTAATAGAGCCCTCTATGAGGAATGTAGTAAATAGAGCCCCGGAATGTAGTAAATAGAGCCCTGTATGAGGAATGTATTAAATAGAGCCCTAATAGAGCCCTGTATGAGGAATGTAGTAAATAGAGCCCTGTATGAGGAATGTAGTAAATAGATCCCTGTATGAGGAATGTAGTAAATAGAGCCCCGGAATGTAGTAAATAGAGCCCTGTATGAGGAATGTATTAAATAGAGCCCTAATAGAGCCCTCTATGAGGAATGTAGTAAATAGAGCCCCGGAATGTAGTAAATAGAGCCCTGTATGAGGAATGTAGTATATAGAGCCCTGTGTGAGGAATGTAGTAAATAGAGCCCTGTGTGAGGAATGTAGTAAATAGAGCCCTGTGTGAGGAATGTAGTAAATAGAGCCCTGTGTGAGGAATGTAGTAAATAGGGCCCTGTGTGAGGAATGTAGTAAATAGAGCCCTGTGTGAGGAATGTAGTAAATAGAGCCCTGTGGGAGGAATGTAGTAAATAGAGCCCTGTGGGAGGAATGTAGTAAATAGAGCCCTGTGGGAGGAATGTAGTAAATAGAGCCCTGTGGGAGGAATGTAGTAAATAGAGCCCTGTGTGAGGAATGTAGTAAATAGAGCCCTGTGTGAGTAATGTAGGAATGTAGTAAATAGAGCCCTGTATGAGGAATGTAGTAAATAGAGCCCTGTGTGAGGAATGTAGTACATAGGGCCCTGTGTGAGGAATGTAGTAATTAGATCCCTGTGTGAGGAATGTAGGAATGTAGTAAATAGAGCCCTGTATGAGGAATGTAGTAAATAGAACCCTGTGTGAGGAATGTAGTAAATAGAGCCCTGTGTGTGGAATGTAGTAAATAGAGCCCTGTGTGAGGAATGTAGTAAATAGAGCCCTGTGTGAGGAATGTAGTAAAAAGGGCCCTGTGTGAGGAATGTAGTCAATAGAGCCCTGTATGAGGAATGTAGTCAATAGAGCCCTGTATGAGGAATGTAGTAAATAGAGCCCTGTGTGAGGAATGTTGTAAATAGAGCCCTGTATGAGGAATGTAGTAAATAGAGCCCTGTACGAGGAATGAAGTAAATGGAGAGGAATGTAGTAAATAGAGCCCTGTGTGAGGAATGTAGTAAATAGAGCCCTGTACGAGGAATGTAGTAAATAGAGCCCTGTACGAGGAAAGTAGTAAATAGAGCCCTGTACGAGGAATGTAGTAAATAGAGCCCTGTATGAGGAATGTAGTAAATAGAGCCCTGTAGGAGGAATGTAGTAAATAGAGCCCTGTGTGAGGAATGTAGTAAATAGAGCCCTGTGTGAGGAATGTTGTAAATAGATCCCTGTGTGAGGAATGTAGTAAATAGAGCCCTGTGTGAGGAATGTAGTAAATAGAGCCCTGTGTGAGGAATGTAGTAAATAGAGCCCTGTGTGAGGAATGTAATAAATAGAGCCCTGTGTGAGGAATGTAGTAAATAGAGCCCTGTGTGAGGAATGTAGTATATAGAGCCCTGTGTGAGGAATGTAGTAAATAGAGCCCTGTGTGAGGAATGTAGTAAATAGAGCCCTGTGTGAGGAATGTAGTAAATAGAGCCCTGTGTGAGGAATGTAGTAAATAGAGCCCTGTGTGAGCAATGTATTAAATAGGGCCCTGTGTGAGGAATGTAGTAAATAGGGCCCTGTGTGAGGAATGTAGGAAATAGGGCCCTGTGTGAGGAATGTAGGAAATAGAGCCCTGTGTGAGGAATGTAGTGAATAGAGCCCTGTGTGAGGAATGTAGTAAATAGAGCCCTGTGTGCGGAATGTAGTAAATAGAGCCCTGTGTGAGGAATGTAGTAAATAGAGCCCTGTGTGAGGAATGTAGTAAATAGAGCCCTGTGTGAGGATTGTAGTAAATAGAGCTCTGTGTGAGGAATGTAGTAAATAGAGCCCTGTGTGAGGAATGTAGTATATAGAGCCCTGTATGAGGAATGTAGTAAATAGAGCCCTGTGTGAGGAATGTAGTAAATAGATCCCTGTGTGAGGAATGTAGTAAATAGAGCCCTGTATGAGGAATGTAGTAAATAGAGCCCTGTATGAGGAATGTAGTAAATAGGGCCCTGTATGAGGAATGTAGTAAATAGAGCCCTGTATGAGGAATGTAGTAAATAGGGCCCTGTATGAGGAATGTAGTAAATAGAGCCCTGTATGAGGAATGTAGTAAATAGAGCCCTGTGTGAGGAATGTAGTAAATAGAGCCCTGTGTGAGGAATGTAGTAAATAGGGCACTGTATGAGGAATGTAGTAAATAGAGACCTGTGTGAGGAATGTAGTAAATAGAGCACTGTAGAGGAATGTAGTAAATAGGGCCCTGTGTGAGGAATGTAGTAAATAGAGCCCTGTATGAGGAATGTAGTAAATAGAGCCCTGTATGAGGAATGTAGTAAATAAGGCCCTGTATGAGGAATGTAGTAAATAGAGCCCTGTATGAGGAATGTAGTAAATAGAGACCTGTGTGAGGAATGTAGTAAATAGGGCACTGTATGAGGAATGTAGTAAATAGAGCCCTGTATGAGGTAAATAGAGCCCTGTATGAGGAATGTAGTCAATAGAGCCCTGTGTGAGGAATGTAGTCAATAGAGCCCTGTGTGAGGAATGTAGTCAATAGAGCCCTGTGTGAGGAATGTAGTAAATAGAGCCCTGTGTGAGGAATGTAGTAAATAGAGCCCTGTGTGAGGAATGTAGTAAATAGAGCCCTGTATGAGGAATGTAGTAAATAGAGCCCTGTGTGAGGAATGTAGTATATAGAGCCCTGTGTGAGGAATGTAGTAAATAGATCCCTGTGTGAGGATTGTAGTAAATAGAGCTCTGTGTGAGGAATGTAGTAAATAGAGCCCTGTGTGAGGAATGTAGTATATAGAGCCCTGTATGAGGAATGTAGTAAATAGAGCCCTGTGTGAGGAATGTAGTAAATAGATCCCTGTGTGAGGAATGTAGTAAATAGAGCCCTGTATGAGGAATGTAGTAAATAGAGCCCTGTATGAGGAATGTAGTAAATAGGGCCCTGTATGAGGAATGTAGTAAATAGAGCCCTGTATGAGGAATGTAGTAAATAGGGCCCTGTATGAGGAATGTAGTAAATAGAGCCCTGTATGAGGAATGTAGTAAATAGAGCCCTGTGTGAGGAATGTAGTAAATAGAGCCCTGTGTGAGGAATGTAGTAAATAGGGCACTGTATGAGGAATGTAGTAAATAGAGACCTGTGTGAGGAATGTAGTAAATAGGGCCCTGTGTGAGGAATGTAGTAAATAGAGCCCTGTATGAGGAATGTAGTAAATAGAGCCCTGTATGAGGAATGTAGTAAATAAGGCCCTGTATGAGGAATGTAGTAAATAGAGCCCTGTATGAGGAATGTAGTAAATAGAGACCTGTGTGAGGAATGTAGTAAATAGAGACCTGTGTGAGGAATGTAGTAAATAGAGCCCTGTATGAGGAATGTTGTCAATAGAGCCCTGTGTGAGGAATGTAGTCAATAGAGCCCTGTGTGAGGAATGTAGTCAATAGAGCCCTGTGTGAGGAATGTAGTCAATAGAGCCCTGTGTGAGGAATGTAGTCAATAGAGCCCTGTGTGAGGAATGTAGTCAATAGAGCCCTGTGTGAGGATTGTAGTCAATAGAGCCCTGTGTGAGGAATGTAGTCAATAGAGCCCTGTGTGAGGAATGTAGTCAATAGAGCCCTGTGTGAGGAATGTAGTCAATAGAGCCCTGTGTGAGGAATGTAGTCAATAGAGCCCTGTGTGAGGAATGTAGTCAATAGAGCCCTGTGTGAGGAATGTAGTCAATAGAGCCCTGTGTGAGGAATGTAGTCAATAGAGCCCTGTGTGAGGAATGTAGAAAATAGAGCCCTGTGTGAGGAATGTAGTCAATAGAGCCCTGTGTGAGGAATGTAGTCAATAGAGCCCTGTGTGAGGAATGTAGTCAATAGAGCCCTGTGTGAGGAATGTAGTAAATAGAGCCCTGTGTGAGGAATGTAGTAAATAGAGCCCTGTGTGAGGAATGTAGTAAATAGATCACTGTGTGAGGAATGTAGTAAATAGATCACTGTGTGAGGAATGTAGGAAATAGAGCCCTGTGTGAGGAATGTAGTAAATAGAGCCCTGTGTGAGGAATGTAGTAAATAGGGCCCTGTGTGAGGAATGTAGTAAATAGATCCCTGTGTGAGGAATGTAGTAAATAGATCACTGTGTGAGGAATGTAGTAAATAGAGCCCTGTGTGAGGAATGTAGTAAATAGACCCCTGTATGAGGAATGTAGTAAATAGACCCCTGTATGAGGAATGTAGTAAATAGAGCCCTGTATGAGGAATGTAGTAAATAGAGCCCTGTGTGAGGAATGTAGTAAATAGAGCCCTGTGTGAGGAATGTAGTAAATAGAGCCCTGTGTGAGGAATGTAGTAAATAGGGCCCTGTGTGAGGAATGTAGTAAATAGGGCCCTGTGTGAGGAATGTAGTAAATAGATCCCTGTGTGAGGAATGTAGTAAATAGAGCCCTGTGTGAGGAATGTAGTAAATAGAGCCCTGTGTGAGGAATGTAGTAAATAGAGCCCTGTGTGAGGAATGTAGTAAATAGAGCCCTGTGTGAGGAATGTAGTATATAGAGCCCTGTGTGAGGAATGTAGTAAATAGAGCCCTGTGTGAGGAATGTAGTATATAGAGCCCTGTGAGGAATGTAGTAAATAGAGCCCTGTGTGAGGAATGTAGTAAATAGAGCCCTGTGTGAGGAATGTAGTAAATAGATTCCTGTGTGAGGAATGTAGTAAATAGAGCCCTGTGTGAGGAATGTAGTAAATAGAGCCCTGTGTGAGGAATGTAGTAAATAGAGCCCTGTGTGAGGAATGTAGTAAATAGAGCCGTATATGAGGAATGTAGTAAATAGAGCCCTGTATGAGGAATGTAGTAAATAGAGCCCTGTGTGAGGAATGTAGTAAATAGAGCCCTGTGTGAGGAATGTAGTAAATAGAGCCCTGTGTGAGGAATGTAGTAAATAGAGCCCTGTATGAGGAATGTAGTTAATAGAGCCCTGTATGAGGATTGTAGTAAATAGAGCCCTCTATGAGGAATGTAGTAAATAGAGCTCCGGAATGTAGTAAATAGAGCCCTGTATGAGGAATGTAGTAAATAGAGCCCTGTATGAGGAATGTAGTAAATAGAGCTCCGGAATGTAGTAAATAGAGCCCTGTATGAGGAATGTAGTAAATAGAGCCCTGTGTGAGGAATGTCGTAAATAGAGCCCTGTGTGAGGAATGTAGTAAATAGGGCCCTGTACGAGGAATGTAGTAAATAGGGCCCTGTACGCGGAATGTAGTAAATAGAGCCCTGTATGCGGAATGTAGTTAATAGATTCCTGTTTGAGGAATGTAGTAAATAGAGCCCTGTATGAGGAATGTAGTAAATAGAGCCCTGTGTGAGGAATGTATTAAATAGAGCCCTGTGTGAGGAATGTATTAAATAGAGCCCTGTGTGAGGAATGTAGTCAATAGAGCCCTGTGTGAAGAATGTAGTCAATAGAGCCCTGTGTGAGGAATGTAGTAAATAGAGCCCTGTGTGAGGAATGTAGTATATAGAGCCCTGTGTGAGGAATGTAGTAAATAGAGCCCTGTGTGAGGAATGTAGTAAATAGAGCCCTGTGTGAGGAATGTAGTAAATAGGGCCCTGTATGAGGAATGTAGTAAATAGAGCCCTGTATGAGGAATGTAGTAAATAGAGCCCTGTGTGAGGAATGTAGTAAATAGAGACCTGTGTGAGGAATGTAGTAAATAGAGACCTGTGTGAGGAATGTAGTAAATAGAGCCCTGTGTGAGGAATGTAGTAAATAGAGCCCTGTTTGAGGAATGTAGTAAATAGAGCCCTGTATGAGGAATGTAGTAAATAGAGCCCTGTGGGAGGAATGTAGTAAATAGAGCCCTGTGGGAGGAATGTAGGAAATAGGGCCCTGTGTGAGGAATGTAGTAAATAGAGCCCTGTGTGAGGAATGTAGTAAATAGAGCCCTGTAGGAGGAATGTAGTAAATAGAGCCCTGTGTGAGGAATGTAGTAAATAGAGCCCTGTGTGAGGAATGTAGTAAATAGAACCCTGTGTGAGGAATGTAGTAAATAGGGCCCTGTATGAGGAATGTAGTAAATAGAACCCTGTGTGAGGAATGTAGTAAATAGAGCCCTGTGTGAGCAATGTAGTAAATAGAGCCCTGTGTGAGGAATGTAGTAAATAGAGCCCTGTGTGAGGAATGTAGTAAATAGAGCCCTGTGTGAGGAATGTAGTTTATAGAGCCCTGTGTGAGGAATGTAGTAAATAGAGGCCTGTGTGAGGAATGTAGTATATAGAGCCCTGTGTGAGGAATGTAGTAAATAGAGCCCTGTGTGAGGAATGTAGTAAATAGAGCCCTGTGTGAGGAATGTAGGAATGTAGTAAATAGAGCCCTGTGTGAGGAATGTTGTAAATAGATCCTTGTGTGAGGAATGTAGTAAATAGGCCCTGTATGAGGAATGTAGTAAATAGAGCCCTGTAAGAGGAATGTAGTAAATAGGGCCCTGTGTGAGGAATGTAGTAAATAGGGCCCTGTGTGAGGAATGTAGTAATTAGATCCCTGTGTGAGGAATGTAGGAAAGTAGTAAATAGAGCCCTGTATGAGGAATGTAGTAAATAGAGCCCTGTGTGAGGAATGTAGTAAATAGAGCCCTGTGTGTGGAATGTAGTAAATAGAGCCCTGTGTGAGGAATGTAGTAAATAGAGCCCTGTGTGAGGAATGTAGTAAATAGGGCCCTGTGTGACTAATGTAGTATATAGAGCCCTGTGTGAGGAATGTAGTATATAGAGCCCTGTGTGAGGAATGTAGTCAATAGAGCCCTGTATGAGGAATGTAGTCAATAGATCCCTGTATGAGGAATGTAGTCAATAGAGCCCTGTATGAGGAATGTAGTCAATAGAGCCCTGTAAGAGGAATGTAGTCAATAGAGCCCTGTGTGAGGAATGTAGTAAATAGAGCTCTGTGTGAGGAACGTAGTAAATAGAGCCCTGTATGAGGAATGTAGTAAATAGAGCCCTGTACGAGGAATGTAGAAAATGGAGAGGAATGTAGTAAATAGAGCCCTGTGTGAGGAATGTAGTAAATAGATCCCTGTATGAGGAATGTAGTAAATAGAGCCCTGTGTGAGGAATGTAGTAAATAGAGCCCTGTATGAGGAATGTAGTAAATAGAGCCCTGTATGAGGAATGTAGTAAATGGAGAGGAATGTAGTAAATAGAGCCCTGTATGAGGAATGTAGTAAATAGAGCCCTGTGTGAGGAATGTAGTAAATAGAGCCCTGTGTGAGAAATGTAGTAAATAGATCCCTGTGTGAGGAATGTAGTAAATAGAGCCCTGTGTGAGGAATGTAGTAAATAGAGCCCTGTGTGAGGAATGTAGTAAATAGAGCCCTGTGTGAGGAATGTAGTAAATAGAGCCCTGTGTGAGGAATGTAGTAAATAGAGCCCTGTGTGAGGAATGTAGTAAATAGAGCCCTGTGTGAGGAATGTAGTAAATAGATCCCTGTGTGAGGAATGTAGTAAATAGAGCCCTGTGTGAGGAATGTAGTAAATAGAGCCCTGTGTGAGGAATGTAGTATATGGAGCCCTGTACGTGGAATGTAGTAAATAGGGCCCTGTACGAGGAATGTAGTAAATAGAGCCCTGTACGAGGAATGAAGTAAATAGAGCCCTGTACGCGGAATGTAGTAAATAGAGCCCTTTATGAGGATTGTAGTAAATAGAGCCCTGTATGAGGAATGTAGTAAATAGAGCCCTGTATGAGGATTGTAGTAAATAGAGCCCTGTATGAGGATTGTAGTAAATAGAGCCCTGTATGAGGAATGTAGTAAATAGAGCCCTGTATGAGGAATGTAGAAAATAGAGCCCTGTATGAGGAATGTAGTAAATAGAGCCCTGTATGAGGAATGTAGTAAATAGAGCCCTGTATGAGGAAAGTAGTAAATAGATCCCTGTGTGAGGAACGTAGTAAATAGAGCCCTGTGTGAGGAATGTAGTAAATAGAGCCCTGTGTGAGGAATGTAGTAAATAGAGCCCTGTGTGAGGAATGTAGTATATAGAGCCCTGTGTGAGGAATGTAGTAAATAGGGACCTGTGTGAGGAATGTAGTAAATAGGGCCCTGTGTGAGGAATGTAGTAAATAGGGCCCTGTGTGAGGAATGTAGTAAATAGAGCCCTGTGTGAGGAATGTAGTATATAGAGCCCTGTGTGAGGAATGTAGTAAATAGAGCCCTGTGTGAGGAATGTAGTAAATAGAGCCCTGTGTGAGGAATGTAGTAAATAGAGCCCTGTGTGAGGATTGTAGTAAATAGAGGCCTGTGTGAGGAATGTAGTAAATAGGGCCCTGTGTGAGGAATGTAGTAAATAGAGCCCTATACGAGGAATGTAGTAAATAGAGCCCTGTGTGAGGAATGTAGTAAATAGGGCCCTGTGTGAGGAATGTAGTAAATAGAGCCCTGTACGAGGAATGTAGTAAATAGAGCCCTGTGTGAGGAATGTAGTAAATAGGGCCCTGTGTGAGGAATGTAGTAAATAGAGCCCTGTACGAGGAATGTAGTAAATAGAGCCCTGTGTGAAGAATGTAGTAAATAGAGCCCTGTGTGAGGAATGTAGTAAATAGAGCCCTGTGTGAGGAATGTAGTAAATAGAGCCCTGTGTGAGGAATGTATTAAATAGGGCCCTGTGTGAGGAATGTAGTAAATAGGGCCCTGTGTGAGGAATGTAGGAAATAGAGCCCTGTATTAGGAATGTAGTGAATAGAGCCCTGTGTGAGGAATGTAGTAAATAGAGCCCTGTGTGAGGAATGTAGTATATAGAGCCCTGTGTGAGGAATGTAGTAAATAGATCCCTGTATGAGGATTGTAGTAAATAGAGCTCTGTGTGAGGAATGTAGTAAATAGAGCCCTGTATGAGGAATGTAGGAATGTAGTATATAGAGCCCTGTATGAGGAATGTAGTAAATAGAGCCCTGTGTGAGGAATGTAGTAAATAGAGCCCTGTATGAGGAATGTAGTAAATAGAGACCTGTGTGAGGAATGTAGTAAATAGGGCACTGTATGAGGAATGTAGTAAATAGAGCCCTGTATGAGGTGAATAGAGCCCTGTGTGAGGAATGTAGTCAATAGAGCCCTGTGTGAGGAATGTAGTCAATAGAGCCCTGTGTGAGGAATGTAGTCAATAGAGCCCTGTGTGAGGAATGTAGTCAATAGAGCCCTGTGTGAGGAATGTAGTCAATAGAGCCCTGTGTGAGGAATGTAGTAAATAGAGCCCTGTATGAGGAATGTAGCAAATAGAG
This sequence comes from Taudactylus pleione, assembly GCA_031769625.1. Taxonomy (NCBI): domain Eukaryota; kingdom Metazoa; phylum Chordata; class Amphibia; order Anura; family Myobatrachidae; genus Taudactylus; species Taudactylus pleione. The sequence continues at coordinate 515,494 of JAUIMM010001435.1, read as the reverse complement.
CCCTGTATGAGGAATGTAGTAAATAGATCACTGTGTGAGGAATGTAGTAAATAGATCACTGTGTGAGGAATGTAGTAAATAGAGCCCTGTGTGAGGAATGTAGTAAATAGAGCCCTGTGTGAGGAATGTAGTAAATAGAGCCCTGTGTGAGGAATGTAGTAAATAGTGCCCTGTGTGAGGAATGTAGTAAATAGGGCCCTGTGTGAGGAATGTAGTAAATAGATCCCTGTGTGAGGAATGTAGTAAATAGAGCCCTGTGTGAGGAATGTAGTAAATAGAGCCCTGTGTGAGGAATGTAGTAAATAGATCCCTGTGTGAGGAATGTAGTAAATAGAGCCCTGTGTGAGGAATGTAGTAAATAGAGCCCTGTATGAGGAATGTAGTAAATAGAGCCCTGTGTGAGGAATGTAGTAAATAGAGCCCTGTGTGAGGAATGTAGTAAATAGAGCCCTGTGTGAGGAATGTAGTATATAGAGCCCTGTGTGAGGAATGTAGTAAATAGAGCCCTGTGTGAGGAATGTAGTAAATAGGGCCCTGTGTGAGGAATGTAGTAAATAGGGCCCTGTGTGAGGAATGTAGTAAATAGAGCCCTGTGTGAGGAATGTAGTATATAGAGCCCTGTGTGAGGAATGTAGTAAATAGAGCCCTGTGTGAGGAATGTAGTAAATAGAGCCCTGTGTGAGGAATGTAGTAAATAGAGCCCTGTGTGAGGATTGTAGTAAATAGAGCCCTGTGTGAGGAATGTAGTAAATAGGGCCCTGTGTGAGGAATGTAGTAAATAGAGCCCTATACGAGGAATGTAGTAAATAGAGCCCTGTGTGAGGAATGTAGTAAATAGGGCCCTGTGTGAGGAATGTAGTAAATAGAGCCCTGTACGAGGAATGTAGTAAATAGAGCCCTGTGTGAGGAATGTAGTAAATAGGGCCCTGTGTGAGGAATGTAGTAAATAGAGCCCTGTACGAGGAATGTAGTAAATAGAGCCCTGTGTGAAGAATGTAGTAAATAGAGCCCTGTGTGAGGAATGTAGTAAATAGAGCCCTGTGTGAGGAATGTAGTAAATAGAGCCCTGTGTGAGGAATGTATTAAATAGGGCCCTGTGTGAGGAATGTAGTAAATAGGGCCCTGTGTGAGGAATGTAGGAAATAGAGCCCTGTATGAGGAATGTAGTGAATAGAGCCCTGTGTGAGGAATGTAGTAAATAGAGCCCTGTGTGAGGAATGTAGTATATAGAGCCCTGTGTGAGGAATGTAGTAAATAGATCCCTGTATGAGGATTGTAGTAAATAGAGCTCTGTGTGAGGAATGTAGTAAATAGAGCCCTGTATGAGGAATGTAGGAATGTAGTATATAGAGCCCTGTATGAGGAATGTAGTAAATAGAGCCCTGTGTGAGGAATGTAGTAAATAGAGCCCTGTATGAGGAATGTAGTAAATAGAGACCTGTGTGAGGAATGTAGTAAATAGGGCACTGTATGAGGAATGTAGTAAATAGAGCCCTGTATGAGGTGAATAGAGCCCTGTGTGAGGAATGTAGTCAATAGAGCCCTGTGTGAGGAATGTAGTCAATAGAGCCCTGTGTGAGGAATGTAGTCAATAGAGCCCTGTGTGAGGAATGTAGTCAATAGAGCCCTGTGTGAGGAATGTAGTCAATAGAGCCCTGTGTGAGGAATGTAGTAAATAGAGCCCTGTATGAGGAATGTAGCAAATAGAGCCCTGTATGAGGAATGTAGTAAATAGATCACTGTGTGAGGAATGTAGTAAATAGATCACTGTGTGAGGAATGTAGTAAATAGAGCCCTGTGTGAGGAATGTAGTAAATAGAGCCCTGTGTGAGGAATGTAGTAAATAGTGCCCTGTGTGAGGAATGCAGTAAATAGGGCCCTGTGTGAGGAATGCAGTAAATAGATCCCTGTGTGAGGAATGTAGTAAATAGAGCCCTGTGTGAGGAATGTAGTAAATAGAGCCCTGTGTGAGGAATGTAGTAAATAGATCCCTGTGTGAGGAATGTAGTAAATAGAGCCCTGTGTGAGGAATGTAGTAAATAGAGCCCTGTATGAGGAATGTAGTAAATAGAGCCCTGTGTGAGGAATGTAGTAAATAGAGCCCTGTGTGAGGAATGTAGTAAATAGAGCCCTGTGTGAGGAATGTAGTATATAGAGCCCTGTGTGAGGAATATAGTAAATAGAGCCCTGTGTGAGGAATGTAGTAAATAGAGCCCTGTGTGAGGAATGTAGTAAATAGATTCCTGTGTGAGGAATGTAGTAAATAGAGCCCTGTGTGAGGAATGTAGTAAATAGAGCCCTGTGTGAGGAATGTAGTAAATAGAGCCCTGTGTGAGGAATGTAGTAAATAGAGCCGTATATGAGGAATGTAGTAAATAGAGCCCTGTATGAGGAATGTAGTAAATAGAGCCCTGTATGAGGATTGTAGTAAATAGAGCCCTCTATGAGGAATGTAGTAAATAGAGCCCTGTATGAGGATTGTAGTAAATAGAGCCCTGTATGAGGAATGTAGTAAATAGAGCCCTGTATGAGGAATGTAGTAAATAGAGCCCTGTATGAGGAATGTAGTAAATAGAGCCCCAGAATGTAGTAAATAGAGCCCTAATAGAGCCCTGTATGAGGAATGTAGTAAATAGAGCCCTGTATGAGGAATGTAGTATATAGAGCCCTGTGTGAGGAATGTAGTAAATAGAGCCCTGTGTGAGGAATGCAGTAAATAGGGCCCTGTACGAGGAATGTAGTAAATAGGGCCCTGTACGCGGAATGTAGTAAATAGAGCCCTGTATGCGGAATGTAGTAAATAGATTCCTGTATGAGGAATGTAGTAAATAGAGCCCTGTATGAGGAATGTAGTAAATAGAGCCCTGTGTGAGGAATGTATTAAATAGAGCCCTGTGTGAGGAATGTAGTAAATAGAGCCCTCTATGAGGAATGTAGTAAATAGAGCCCCGTAATGTAGTAAATAGAGCCCTGTATGAGGAATGTAGTAAATAGAGTCCTGTATGAGGAATGTAGTAAATAGAGCCCTGTATGAGGAATGTAGTAAATAGAGCCCCAGAATGTAGTAAATAGAGCCCTAATAGAGCCCTGTATGAGGAATGTAGTAAATAGAGCCCATAGAGCCCTGTGTGAGGAATGTAGTAAATAGAGACCTGTGTGAGGAATGTAGTAAATAGAGACCTGTGTGAGGAATGTAGTAAATAGAGCCCTGTGTGAGGAATGTAGTAAATAGAGCCCTGTTTGAGGAATGTAGTAAATAGAGCCCTGTATGAGGAATGTAGTAAATAGAGCCCTGTGGGAGGAATGTAGTAAATAGAGCCCTGTGTGAGGAAAGTAGTAAATAGAGCCCTGTGTGAGGAATGTAGTAAATAGAGCCCTGTGTGAGGAATGTAGTAAATAGACCCCTGTGTGAGGAATGTAGTAAATAGAGCCCTGTGTGAGGAATGTAGTAAATAGAGCCCTGTGTGAGGAATGTAGTAAATAGAGCCCTGTGTGAGGAATGTAGTAAATAGAGCCCTGTATGAGGAATGTAGTAAATAGAGCCCTGTGTGAGGAATGTAGTAAATAGAGCCCTGTATGAGGAATGTAGTAAATAGAGCCCTGTATGAGGAATGTAGTAAATAGAGCCCTGTGTGAGGAATGTAGTAAATAGAGCCCTGTGTGAGGAATGTAGTAAATAGAGCCCTGTGTGAGGAATGTAGGAATGTAGTAAATAGAGCCCTGTGTGAGGAATGTAGTAAATAGAGCCCTGTGTGAGGAATGTAGTAAATAGAGCCCTGTGTGAGGAATGTAGTAAATAGAGCCCTGTGTGAGGAATGTAGTAAATAGAGCCCTGTATGAGGAATGTAGTAAATAGAGCCCTGTGTGAGGAATGTAGTAAATAGAGCCCTGTGTGAGGAATGTAGTAAATAGAGCCCTGTGTGAGGAATGTAGGAATGTAGTAAATAGAGCCCTGTGTGAGGAATGTAGTAAATAGATCCTTGTGTGAGGAATGTAGTAAATAGGGCCCTGTATGAGGAATGTAGTAAATAGAGCCCTGTAAGAGGAATGTAGTAAATAGGGCCCTGTGTGAGGAATGTAGTAAATAGGGCCCTGTGTGAGGAATGTAGTAATTAGATCCCTGTGTGAGGAATGTAGGAAAGTAGTAAATAGAGCCCTGTATGAGGAATGTAGTAAATAGAGCCCTGTGTGAGGAATGTAGTAAATAGAGCCCTGTGTGTGGAATGTAGTAAATAGAGCCCTGTGTGAGGAATGTAGTAAATAGAGCCCTGTGTGAGGAATGTAGTAAATAGGGCCCTGTGTGAGGAATGTAGTATATAGAGCCCTGTGTGAGGAATGTAGTATATAGAGCCCTGTATGAGGAATGTAGTCAATAGAGCCCTGTATGAGGAATGTAGTCAATAGATCCCTGTATGAGGAATGTAGTCAATAGAGCCCTGTATGAGGAATGTAGTAAATAGAGCCCTGTATGAGGAATGTAGTAAATAGAGACCTGTGTGAGGAATGTAGTCAATAGAGCCCTGTGTGAGGAATGTAGTAAATAGAGCCCTGTACGAGGAATGTAGTAAATGGAGAGGAATGTAGTAAATAGAGCCCTGTGTGTGGAATGTAGTAAATAGAGCCCTGTGTGTGGAATGTAGTAAATAGATCCCAATATGAGGAATGTAGTAAATAGATCCCTGTATGAGGAATGTAGTAAATAGAGCCCTGTGTGAGGAATGTAGTAAATAGTGCCCTGTATGAGGATTGTAGTATATAGAGCCCCGGAAAGTAGTAAATAGAGCCCTGTATGAGGAATGTAGTAAATAGAGCCCTGTGTGTGGAATGTAGTAAATAGAGCCCTGTGTGTGGAATGTAGTAAATAGATCCCAATATGAGGAATGTAGTAAATAGAGCCCTGTATGAGGATTGTAGTATATAGAGCCCCGGAATGTAGTAAATAGAGCCCTGTATGAGGAATGTAGTAAATAGAGCCCTGTGTGTGGAATGTAGTAAATAGAGCCCTGTGTGTGGAATGTAGTAAATAGAGCCCTGTGTGTGGAATGTAGTAAATAGATCCCAATATGAGGAATGTAGTAAATAGATCCCTGTATGAGGAATGTAGTAAATAGAGCCCTGTTTGAGGAATGTAGTAAATAGAGCCCTGTATGAGGATTGTAGTATATAGAGCCCCGGAAAGTAGTAAATAGAGCCCTGTGTGAGGAATGTAGTAAATAGAGCCCTGTACGAGGAATGTAGTAAATAGAGCCCTGTGTGAGGAATGTAGTATATAGAGCCCTGTGTGAGGAATGTAGTAAATAGATCACTGTGTGAGGAATGTAGTAAATAGATCACTGTGTGAGGAATGTAGTAAATAGAGCCCTGTGTGAGGAATGTAGTAAATAGAGCCCTGTGTGAGGAATGTAGTAAATAGTGCCCTGTGTGAGGAATGTAGTAAATAGGGCCCTGTGTGAGGAATGTAGTAAATAGATCCCTGTGTGAGGAATGTAGTAAATAGAGCCCTGTGTGAGGAATGTAGTAAATAGAGCCCTGTGTGAGGAATGTAGTAAATAGATCCCTGTGTGAGGAATGTAGTAAATAGAGCCCTGTGTGAGGAATGTAGTATATAGAGCCCTGTGTGAGGAATGTAGTAAATAGAGCCCTGTGTGAGGAATGTAGTATATAGAGCCCTGTGTGAGGAATGTAGTAAATAGAGCCCTGTGTGAGGAATGTAGTAAATAGAGCCCTGTGTGAGGAATGTAGTAAATAGATTCCTGTGTGAGGAATGTAGTAAATAGAGCCCTGTGTGAGGAATGTAGTAAATAGAGCCCTGTGTGAGGAATGTAGTAAATAGAGCCCTGTATGAGGAATGTAGTAAATAGAGCCGTATATGAGGAATGTATTAAATAGGGCCCTGTGTGAGGAATGTAGTAAATAGGGCCCTGTGTGAGGAATGTAGGAAATACAGCCCTGTATGAGGAATGTAGTGAATAGAGCCCTGTGTGAGGAATGTAGTAAATAGAGCCCTGTGTGCGGAATGTAGTAAATAGAGCCCTGTATGAGGAATGTAGTAAATAGAGCCCTGTGTGAGGAATGTAGTATATAGAGCCCTGTGTGAGGAATGTAGTAAATAGATCCCTGTATGAGGATTGTAGTAAATAGAGCTCTGTGTGAGGAATGTAGTAAATAGAGCCCTGTATGAGGAATGTAGGAATGTAGTATATAGAGCCCTGTATGAGGAATGTAGTAAATAGAGCCCTGTGTGAGGAATGTAGTAAATAGATCCCTGTGTGAGGAATGTAGTAAATAGAGCCCTGTATGAGGAATGTAGTAAATAGAGCCCTGTATGAGGAATGTAGTAAATAGGGCCCTGTATGAGGAATGTAGTAAATAGAGCCCTGTATGAGGAATGTAGTAAATAGGGCCCTGTATGAGGAATGTAGTAAATAGAGCCCTGTATGAGGAATGTAGTAAATAGAGCCCTGTATGAGGAATATAGTATATAGAGCCCTGTGTGAGGAATGTAGTAAATAGGGCACTGTATGAGGAATGTAGTAAATAGAGACCTGTGTGAGGAATGTAGTAAATAGGGCACTGTATGAGGAATGTAGTAAATAGAGCCCTGTATGAGGTAAATAGAGCCCTGTGTGAGGAATGTAGTAAATAGAGCCCTGTGTGAGGAATGTAGTAAATAGAGCCCTGTATGAGGAATGTAGTAAATAGGGCCCTGTATGAGGAATGTAGTAAATAGTGCCCTGTATGAGGAATGTAGTCAATAGAGACCTGTGTGAGGAATGTAGTCAATAGAGCCCTGTGTGAGGAATGTAGTCAATAGAGCCCTGTGTGAGGAATGTAGTCAATAGAGCCCTGTGTGAGGAATGTAGTCAATAGAGCCCTGTGTGAGGAATGTAGTAAATAGGGCCCTGTGTGAGGAATGTAGTAAATAGATCCCTGTATGAGGAATGTAGTAAATAGAGCCCTGTGTGAGGAATGTAGTAAATAGAGCCCTGTGTGAGGAATGTAGTAAATAGTGCCCTGTGTGAGGAATGTAGTAAATAGGGCCCTGTGTGAGGAATGTAGTAAATAGATCCCTGTGTGAGGAATGTAGTAAATAGAGCCCTGTGTGAGGAATGTAGTATATAGAGCCCTGTGTGAGGAATGTAGTAAATAGATCACTGTGTGAGGAATGTAGTAAATAGATCACTGTGTGAGGAATGTAGTAAATAGAGCCCTGTGTGAGGAATGTAGTAAATAGAGCCCTGTGTGAGGAATGTAGTAAATAGTGCCCTGTGTGAGGAATGTAGTAAATAGGGCCCTGTGTGAGGAATGTAGTAAATAGATCCCTGTGTGAGGAATGTAGTAAATAGAGCCCTGTGTGAGGAATGTAGTAAATAGAGCCCTGTGTCAGGAATGTAGTAAATAGATCCCTGTGTGAGGAATGTAGTAAATAGAGCCCTGTGTGAGGAATGTAGTATATAGAGCCCTGTGTGAGGAATGTAGTAAATAGAGCCCTGTGTGAGGAATGTAGTATATAGAGCCCTGTGTGAGGAATGTAGTAAATAGAGCCCTGTGTGAGGAATGTAGTAAATAGAGCCCTGTGTGAGGAATGTAGTAAATAGATTCCTGTGTGAGGAATGTAGTAAATAGAGCCCTGTGTGAGGAATGTAGTAAATAGAGCCCTGTGTGAGGAATGTAGTAAATAGAGCCCTGTATGAGGAATGTAGTAAATAGAGCCGTATATGAGGAATGTATTAAATAGGGCCCTGTGTGAGGAATGTAGTAAATAGGGCCCTGTGTGAGGAATGTAGGAAATACAGCCCTGTATGAGGAATGTAGTGAATAGAGCCCTGTGTGAGGAATGTAGTAAATAGAGCCCTGTGTGCGGAATGTAGTAAATAGAGCCCTGTATGAGGAATGTAGTAAATAGAGCCCTGTGTGAGGAATGTAGTATATAGAGCCCTGTGTGAGGAATGTAGTAAATAGATCCCTGTATGAGGATTGTAGTAAATAGAGCTCTGTGTGAGGAATGTAGTAAATAGAGCCCTGTATGAGGAATGTAGGAATGTAGTATATAGAGCCCTGTATGAGGAATGTAGTAAATAGAGCCCTGTGTGAGGAATGTAGTAAATAGATCCCTGTGTGAGGAATGTAGTAAATAGAGCCCTGTATGAGGAATGTAGTAAATAGAGCCCTGTATGAGGAATGTAGTAAATAGGGCCCTGTATGAGGAATGTAGTAAATAGAGCCCTGTATGAGGAATGTAGTAAATAGGGCCCTGTATGAGGAATGTAGTAAATAGAGCCCTGTATGAGGAATGTAGTAAATAGAGCCCTGTATGAGGAATATAGTATATAGAGCCCTGTGTGAGGAATGTAGTAAATAGGGCACTGTATGAGGAATGTAGTAAATAGAGACCTGTGTGAGGAATGTAGTAAATAGGGCACTGTATGAGGAATGTAGTAAATAGAGCCCTGTATGAGGTAAATAGAGCCCTGTGTGAGGAATGTAGTAAATAGAGCCCTGTGTGAGGAATGTAGTAAATAGAGCCCTGTATGAGGAATGTAGTAAATAGGGCCCTGTATGAGGAATGTAGTAAATAGTGCCCTGTATGAGGAATGTAGTCAATAGAGACCTGTGTGAGGAATGTAGTCAATAGAGCCCTGTGTGAGGAATGTAGTCAATAGAGCCCTGTGTGAGGAATGTAGTCAATAGAGCCCTGTGTGAGGAATGTAGTCAATAGAGCCCTGTGTGAGGAATGTAGTAAATAGGGCCCTGTGTGAGGAATGTAGTAAATAGATCCCTGTATGAGGAATGTAGTAAATAGAGCCCTGTGTGAGGAATGTAGTAAATAGAGCCCTGTGTGAGGAATGTAGTAAATAGTGCCCTGTGTGAGGAATGTAGTAAATAGGGCCCTGTGTGAGGAATGTAGTAAATAGATCCCTGTGTGAGGAATGTAGTAAATAGAGCCCTGTGTGAGGAATGTAGTAAATAGAGCCCTGTGTGAGGAATGTAGTAAATAGATCCCTGTGTGAGGAATGTAGTAAATAGAGCCCTGTGTGAGGAATGTAGTATATAGAGCCCTGTGTGAGGAATGTAGTAAATAGAGCCCTGTGTGAGGAATGTAGTATATAGAGCCCTGTGTGAGGAATGTAGTAAATAGAGCCCTGTGTGATTAATGTAGTAAATAGAGCCCTGTGTGAGGAATGTAGTAAATAGATTCCTGTGTGAGGAATGTAGTAAATAGAGCCCTGTGTGAGGAATGTAGTAAATAGAGCCCTGTGTGAGGAATGTAGTAAATAGAGCCCTGTGTGAGGAATGTAGTAAATAGAGCCGTATATGAGGAATGTAGTAAATAGAGCCCTGTATGAGGAATGTAGTAAATAGAGCCCTGTATGAGGATTGTAGTAAATAGAGCCCTCTATGAGGAATGTAGTAAATAGAGCCCTGTATGAGGATTGTAGTAAATAGAGCCCTGTATGAGGAATGTAGTAAATAGAGCCCTGTATGAGGAATGTAGTAAATAGAGCCCCAGAATGTAGTAAATAGAGCCCTAATAGAGCCCTGTATGAGGAATGTAGTAAATAGAGCCCTGTATGAGGAATGTAGTATATAGAGCCCTGTGTGAGGAATGTAGTAAATAGAGCCCTGTGTGAGGAATGTAGTAAATAGGGCCCTGTACGAGGAATGTAGTAAATAGGGCCCTGTACGCGGAATGTAGTAAATAGAGCCCTGTATGCGGAATGTAGTAAATAGATTCCTGTATGAGGAATGTAGTAAATAGAGCCCTGTATGAGGAATGTAGTAAATAGAGCCCTGTGTGAGGAATGTAGTAAATAGAGCCCTGTGTGAGGAATGTATTAAATAGAGCCCTGTGTGAGGAATGTAGTAAATAGAGCCCTCTATGAGGAATGTAGTAAATAGAGCCCCGGAATGTAGTAAATAGAGCCCTGTATGAGGAATGTAGTAAATAGAGCCCTGTGTGAGGAATGTAGTAAATAGAGCCCCAGAATGTAGTAAATAGAGCCCTGTTTGAGGAATGTAGTAAATAGAGACCTGTGTGAGGAATGTAGTAAATAGAGCCCTGTGTGAGGAATGTAGTAAATAGACCCCTGTGTGAGGAATGTAGTAAATAGAGCCCTGTATGAGGAATGTAGTAAATAGAGCCCTGTACGAGGAATGTAGTAAATAGAGCCCTGTGTGAGGAATGTAGTAAATAGAGCCCTGTGTGAGGAATGTAGTAAATAGAGCCCTGTGTGAGGAATGTAGTAAATAGAGCCCTGTGTGAGGAATGTAGTAAATAGAGCCCTGTGTGAGGAATGTAGTAAATAGAGCCCTGTGTGAGGAATGTAGTAAATAGAGCCCTGTGTGAGGAATGTAGGAATGTAGTAAATAGAGCCCTGTGTGAGGAATGTAGTAAATAGATCCTTGTGTGAGGAATGTAGTAAATAGGGCCCTGTATGAGGAATGTAGTAAATAGAGCCCTGTAAGAGGAATGTAGTAAATAGGGCCCTGTGTGAGGAATGTAGTAAATAGGGCCCTGTGTGAGGAATGTAGTAATTAGATCCCTGTGTGAGGAATGTAGGAAAGTAGTAAATAGAGCCCTGTATGAGGAATGTAGTAAATAGAGCCCTGTGTGAGGAATGTAGTAAATAGGGCCCTGTGTGAGGAATGTAGTAAATAGAGCCCTGTGTGAGGAATGTAGTAAATAGAGCCCTGTGTGAGGAATGTAGTAAATAGAGCCCTGTGTGAGGAATGTAGTAAATAGAGCCCTGTGTGAGGAATGTAGTAAATAGGGCCCTGTGTGAGGAATGTAGTATATAGAGCCCTGTGTGAGGATTGTAGTATATAGAGCCCTGTATGAGGAATGTAGTCAATAGAGCCCTGTATGAGGAATGTAGTCAATAGAGCCCTGTATGAGGAATGTAGTCAATAGAGCCCTGTATGAGGAATGTAGTCAATAGAGCCCTGTGTGAGGAATGTAGTAAATAGAGCCCTGTACGAGGAATGTAGTAAATGGAGAGGAATGTAGTAAATAGAGCCCTGTGTGAGGAATGTAGTAAATAAAGCCCTGTGTGTGGAATGTAGTAAATAGATCCCAATATGAGGAATGTAGTAAATAGAGCCCTGTATGAGGAATGTAGTAAATAGATCACTGTGTGAGGAATGTAGTAAATAGAGCCCTGTGTGAGGAATGTAGTAAATAGAGCCCTGTGTGAGGAATGAAGTAAATAGAGCCCTGTGTGAGGAATGTAGTAAATAGAGCCCTGTATGAGGATTGTAGTATATAGAGCCCCGGAAAGTAGTAAATAGAGCCCTGTATGAGGAATGTAGTAAATAGAGCCCTGTGTGTGGAATGTAGTAAATAGAGCCCTGTGTGTGGAATGTAGTAAATAGATCCCAATATGAGGAATGTATTAAATAGAGCCCTGTATGAGATTTGTAGTATATAGAGCCCCGGAATGTAGTAAATAGAGCCCTGTATGAGGAATGTAGTAAATAGAGCCCTGTGTGTGGAATGTAGTAAATAGAGCCCTGTGTGTGGAATGTAGTAAATAGATCCCAATATGAGGAATGTAGTAAATAGATCCCTGTATGAGGAATGTAGTAAATAGAGCCCTGTGTGAGGAATGTAGTAAATAGAGCCCTGTATGAGGATTGTAGTATATAGAGCCCCGGAAAGTAGTAAATAGAGCCCTGTGTGAGGAATGTAGTAAATAGAGCCCTGTACGAGGAATGTAGTAAATAGAGCCCTGTGTGAGGAATGTAGTAAATAGAGCCCTGTATGAGGATTGTAGTATATAGAGCCCCGGAAAGTAGTATATAGAGCCCTGTATGAGGAATGTAGTAAATAGAGCCCTGTACGAGGAATGTAGTAAATAGAGCCCTGTGTGAGGAATGTAGTATATAGAGCCCTGTGTGAGGAATGTAGTAAATAGATCACTGTGTGAGGAATGTAGTAAATAGATCACTGTGTGAGGAATGTAGTAAATAGAGCCCTGTGTGAGGAATGTAGTAAATAGAGCCCTGTGTGAGGAATGAAGTAAATAGAGCCCTGTGTGAGGAATGTAGTAAATAGTGCCCTGTGTGAGGAATGTAGTAAATAGGGCCCTGTGTGAGGAATGTAGTAAATAGATCCCTGTGTGAGGAATGTAGTAAATAGAGCCCTGTGTGAGGAATGTAGTAAATAGAGCCCTGTGTGAGGAATGTAGTATATAGAGCCCTGTGTGAGGAATGTAGTAAATAGAGCCCTGTGTGAGGAATGTAGTATATAGAGCCCTGTGTGAGGAATGTAGTAAATAGAGCCCTGTGTGAGGAATGTAGTAAATAGAGCCCTGTGTGAGGAATGTAGTAAATAGATTCCTGTGTGAGGAATGTAGTAAATAGAGCCCTGTGTGAGGAATGTAGTAAATAGAGCCCTGTGTGAGGAATGTAGTAAATAGAGCCCTGTATGAGGAATGTAGTAAATAGAGCCGTATATGAGGAATGTAGTAAATAGAGCCCTGTATGAGGAATGTAGTAAATAGAGCCCTGTATGAGGATTGTAGTAAATAGAGCCCTTTATGAGGAATGTAGTAAATAGAGCCCCGGAATGTAGTAAATAGAGCCCTGTATGAGGAATGTAGTAAATAGAGCCCTGTATGAGGAATGTAGTAAATAGAGCCCTGTGCGAGGAATGTAGTAAATACAGCCCTGTGCGAGGAATGTAGTAAATAGATCCCTGTGTGAGGAATGTAGTAAACAGAGCCCTGTGTGAGGAATGTAGTAAATAGATCCCTGTGTGAGGAATGTAGTAAATAGAGCCCTGTGTGAGAAATGTAGTAAATAGAGCCCTGTGTGAGGAATGTAGTAAATAGATCCCTGTGTGAGGAATGTAGTAAATAGATCCCTGTACGAGGAATGTAGTATATAGAGCCCTGTACGAGGAATGTAGTTTATAGAGCCCTGTACGAGGAATGTAGTAAATGGAGAGGAATGTAGTAAATAGAGCCCTGTGTGAGGAATATAGTAAATAGAGCCCTGTGTGAGGAATGTAGTAAATAGATCCCTGTGTGAGGAATGTAGTAAATAGAGCCCTGTGTGAGGAATGTAGTAAATAGAGCCCTGTGTGAGGAATGTAGTAAATGGAGAGGAATGTAGTAAATAGAGCCCTGTGTGAGGAATATAGTATATAGAGCCCTGTGTGAGGAATGTAGTAAATAGATCCCTGTGTGAGGAATGTAGTAAATAGAGCCCTGTGTGAGGAATGTAGTAAATAGAGCCCTGTGTGAGGAATGTAGTAAATAGAGCCCTGTTTGAGGAATGTAGTAAATAGAGCCCTGTACGAGGAATGTAGTAAATAGAGCCCTGTATGAGGAATGTAGTAAATAGAGCCCTGTGTGAGGAATATAGTAAATAGAGCCCTGTGTGAGGAATGTAGTAAATAGATCCCTGTGTGAGGAATGTAGTAAATAGAGCCCTGTGTGAGGAATGTAGTAAATAGAGCCCTGTGTGAGGAATGTAGTAAATAGAGCCCTGTGTGAGGAATGTAGTAAATAGAGCCCTGTGTGAGGAATGTAGTAAATAGAGCCCTGTGTGAGGAATGTAGTATATAGAGCTGTATATGAGGAATGTAGTAAATAGAGCCCTGTGTGAGGAATGTAGTAAATAGAGCCCTGTGTGAGGAATGTAGTAAATAGAGCCCTGTGTGAGAAATGTAGTAAATAGAGCCCTGTGTGAGGAATGTAGTAAATAGATTCCTGTGTGAGGAATGTAGTAAATAGAACCCTGTGTGAGGAATGTAGTAAATAGATCCCTGTACGAGGAATGTAGTATATAGAGCCCTGTACGAGGAATGTAGTTTATAGAGCCCTGTATGAGGAATGTAGTAAATGGAGAGGAATGTAGTAAATAGAACCTTGTATGAGGAATGTAGTATATAGAGCCCTGTATGCGGAATGTAGTATATAGAGCCCTGTATGAGGAAAGTAGTATATAGAGCCCTGTATGAGGAATGTAGTAAATAGAGCCCTGTATGAGGAATGTAGTAAATAGAGCCCTGTATGAGGAATGTAGTATATAGAGCCCTGTATGAGGAATGTAGTAAATAGATTCCTGTATGAGGAATGTAGTAAATAGAGCCCTGTATGAGGAATGTAGTAAATAGGGCCCTGTGTGAGGAATGTAGTAAATAGAGCCCTGTACGAGGAATGTAGTAAATAGAGCCCTGTACGAGGAATGTAGTAAATAGAGCCCTGTATGAGGAATGTAGTATATAGAGCCCTGTATGAGGAATGTAGTAAATAGGGCACTGTGTGAGGAATGTAGTAAATAGAGCCGTATATGAGGAATGTAGTAAATAGAGCCGTATATGAGGAATGTAGTATATAGAGCCCTGTATGAGGAATGTAGTAAATAGAGCCCTGTATGAGGAATGTAGTATATAGAGCTGTATATGAGGAATGTAGTAAATAGAGCCCTGTATGAGGAATGTAGTAAATAGAGCCCTGTATGGGGATTGTAGTAAATAGGGCCCTGTATGAGAATGTAGTAAATAGAGCCCCGGAATGTAGTAAATAGAGCCCTGTATGAGGTATGTAGTAAATAGAGCCCTGTATGAGGAATGTAGTAAATAGAGCCCTGTGTGAGGAATGTAGTAAATAGAGCCCTGTAGGAGGAATGTAGTAAATAGAGCCCTGTGTGAGGAATGTAGTAAATAGAGCCCTGTGTGAGGAATGTAGTAAATAGAGCCCTGTGTGAGGAATGTAGTAAATAGAGCCCTGTGTGAGGAATGTAGTAAATAGAGCCCTGTGTGAGGAATGTAGTAAATAGAGCCCTGTGTGAGGAATGTAGTAAATAGAGCCCTGTGTGAGGTATGTAGTAAATAGAGCCCTGTGTGAGGAATGTAGTAAATAGAGCCCTGTGTGAGGAATGTAGTATATAGAGCCCTGTGTGAAGAATGTAGTAAATAGAGCCCTGTATGAGGAATGTAGTAAATAGAGCCCTGTATGAGGAATGTAGTATATAGAGCCCTGTATGAGGAATGTAGTAAATAGGGCCCTGTATGAGGAATGTAGTAAATAGAGCCCTGTATGAGGAATGTAGTAAATAGAGCCCTGTGTGAGGAATGTAGTATATAGAGCCCTGTGTGAGGAATGTAGTAAATAGAGCCCTGTATGAGGAATGTAGTAAATAGGGCCCTGTGTGAGGAATGTAGTAAATAGAGCCCTGTGTGAGGAATGTAGTAAATAGAGCCCTGTGTGAGGAATGTAGTAAATACAGCCCTGTGTGAAGAATGTAGTAAATAGAGCCCTGTATGAGGAATGTAGTAAATAGAGCCCTGTATGAGGAATGTAGTATATAGAGCCCTGTATGAGGAATGTAGTAAATAGGGCCCTGTATGAGGAATGTAGTAAATAGAGCCCTGTATGAGGAATGTAGTAAATAGAGCCCTGTGTGAGGAATGTAGTATATAGAGCCCTGTGTGAGGAATGTAGTAAATAGAGCCCTGTATGAGGAATGTAGTATATAGAGCCCTGTGTGAGGAATGTAGTAAATAGAGCCCTGTGTGAGGAATGTAGTAAATAGAGCCCTGTGTGAGGAATGTAGTAAATACAGCCCTGTGCGAGGAATGTAGTAAATAGATCCCTGTGTGAGGAATGTAGTAAACAGAGCCCTGTGTGAGGAATGTAGTAAATAGATCCCTGTGTGAGGAATGTAGTAAATAGAGCCCTGTGTGAGAAATGTAGTAAATAGAGCCCTGTGTGAGGAATGTAGTAAATAGAGCCCTGTATGAGGAATGTAGTAAATAGAGCCCTGTGTGAGGAATGTAGTAAACAGAGCCCTGTGTGAGGAATGTAGTAAATAGATCCCTGTGTGAGGAATGTAGTAAATAGAGCCCTGTGTGAGAAATGTAGTAAATAGAGCCCTGTGTGAGGTATGTAGTAAATAGAGCCCTGTATGAGGAATGTAGTAAATAGAGCCCTGTGTGAGGAATGTAGTAAATAGATCCCTGTACGAGGAATGTAGTATATAGAGCCCTGTACGAGGAATGTAGTTTATAGAGCCCTGTACGAGGAATGTAGTAAATGGAGAGGAATGTAGTAAATAGAGCCCTGTGTGAGGAATATAGTAAATAGAGCCCTGTGTGAGGAATGTAGTAAATAGATCCCTGTGTGAGGAATGTAGTAAATAGAGCCCTGTGTGAGGAATGTAGTAAATAGAGCCCTGTGTGAGGAATGTAGTAAATGGAGAGGAATGTAGTAAATAGAGCCCTGTGTGAGGAATATAGTAAATAGAGCCCTGTGTGAGGAATGTAGTAAATAGATCCCTGTGTGAGGAATGTAGTAAATAGAGCCCTGTGTGAGGAATGTAGTAAATAGAGCCCTGTGTGAGGAATATAGTAAATAGAGCCCTGTTTGAGGAATGTAGTAAATAGAGCCCTGTACGAGGAATGTAGTAAATAGAGCCCTGTATGAGGAATGTAGTAAATAGAGCCCTGTGTGAGGAATATAGTAAATAGAGCCCTGTGTGAGGAATGTAGTAAATAGATCCCTGTGTGAGGAATGTAGTAAATAGAGCCCTGTGTGAGGAATGTAGTAAATAGAGCCCTGTGTGAGGAATGTAGTAAATAGAGCCCTGTGTGAGGAATGTAGTAAATAGAGCCCTGTGTGAGGAATGTAGTATATAGAGCTGTATATGAGGAATGTAGTAAATAGAGCCCTGTGTGAGGAATGTAGTAAATAGAGCCCTGTGTGAGGAATGTAGTAAATAGAGCCCTGTGTGAGAAATGTAGTAAATAGAGCCCTGTGTGAGGTATGTAGTAAATAGATTCCTGTGTGAGGAATGTAGTAAATAGAACCCTGTGTGAGGAATGTAGTAAATAGATCCCTGTACGAGGAATGTAGTATATAGAGCCCTGTACGAGGAATGTAGTTTATAGAGCCCTGTATGAGGAATGTAGTAAATGGAGAGGAATGTAGTAAATAGAACCTTTTATGAGGAATGTAGTATATAGAGCCCTGTATGCGGAATGTAGTATATAGAGCCCTGTATGAGGAAAGTAGTATATAGAGCCCTGTATGAGGAATGTAGTAAATAGAGCCCTGTATGAGGAATGTAGTAAATAGAGCCCTGTATGAGGAATGTAGTAAATAGAGCCCTGTATGAGGAATGTAGTATATAGAGCCCTGTATGAGGAATGTAGTAAATAGATTCCTGTATGAGGAATGTAGTAAATAGAGCCCTGTATGAGGAATGTAGTAAATAGAGCCCTGTATGAGGAATGTTGCAAATAGATTCCTGTATGAGGAATGTAGTAAATAGAACCCTGTGTGAGGAATGTAGTAAATAGAGCCCTGTACGAGGAATGTAGTAAATAGAGCCCTGTATGAGGAATGTAGTAAATAGAGCCCTGTATGAGGAATGTAGTATATAGAGCCCTGTATGAGGAATGTAGTAAATAGGGCACTGTGTGAGGAATGTAGTAAATAGAGCCGTATATGAGGAATGTAGTAAATAGAGCCGTATATGAGGAATGTAGTATATAGAGCCCTGTATGAGGAATGTAGTAAATAGAGCCCTGTATGAGGAATGTAGTATATAGAGCTGTATATGAGGAATGTAGTAAATAGAGCCCTGTATGAGGAATGTAGTAAATAGAGCCCTGTATGAGGATTGTAGTAAATAGGGCCCTGTATGAGAATGTAGTAAATAGAGCCCCGGAATGTAGTAAATAGAGCCCTGTATGAGGTATGTAGTAAATAGAGCCCTGTATGAGGAATGTAGTAAATAGAGCCCTGTAGGAGGAATGTAGTAAATAGAGCCCTGTAGGAGGAATGTAGTAAATAGAGCCCTGTGTGAGGAATGTAGTAAATAGATCCCTGTGTGAGGAATGTTGTAAATAGAGCCCTGTATGAGGAATGTAGTATATAGAGCCCTGTAGGAGGAATGTAGTAAATAGAGCCCTGTATGAGGAATGTAGGAATGTAGTAAATAGAGCCCTGTATGAGGAATGTAGTAAATAGAGCCCTGTATGAGGAATGTAGTAAATAGAGCCCTGTGTGAGGAATGTAGTAAATAGAGCCCTGTGTGAGGAATGTAGTAAATAGAGCCCTGTATGAGGAATGTAGTAAATAGAGCCCTGTCTGAGGAATGTAGTAAATAGAGCCCTGTGTGAGGAATGTAGTAAATAGAGCCCTATATGAGGAATGTAGTAAATAGATCCCTGTGTGAGGAATGTAGTAAATAGAGCCCTGTATGAGGAATGTAGTAAATAGAGCCCTGTGTGAGGAATGTAGTAAATAGAGCCCTGTATGAGGAATGTAGTAAATAGAGCCCTGTGTGAGGAATGTAGTAAATAGAGCCCTGTGTGAGGAATGTAGTATATAGAGCCCTGTGTGAAGAATGTAGTAAATAGAGCCCTGTATGAGGAATGTAGTATATAGAGCCCTGTGTGAAGAATGTAGTAAATAGAGCCCTGTGTGAGGAATGTAGTAAATAGAGCCCTGTATGAGGAATGTAGTATATAGAGCCCTGTATGAGGAATGAAGTAAATAGAGCCCTGTATGAGGAATGTAGTAAATAGAGCCCTGTGTGAGGAATGTAGTAAATTGAGCCCTGTGTGAGGAATGTAGTAAATAGAGCCGTGTGAGGAATGTAGTAAATAGGGCCCTGTGTGAGGAATGTAGTAAATAGAGCCCTGTATGAGGAATGTAGTAAATAGGGCCCTGTATGAGGAATGTAGTAAATAGAGCCGTATATGAAGAATGTAGTAAATAGAGCCCTGTATGAGGAATGTAGTAAATAGAGCCCTGTATGAGGAATGTAGTAAATAGAGCCCTGTGTGAGGAATGTAGTAAATAGAGCCCTGTGTGAGGAATGTAGTAAATAGATCCCTGTACGAGGAATGTAGTATATAGAGCCCTGTACGAGGAATGTAGTTTATAGAGCCCTGTACGAGGAATGTAGTAAATGGAGAGGAATGTAGTAAATAGAGCCCTGTGTGAGGAATATAGTAAATAGAGCCCTGTGTGAGGAATGTAGTAAATAGATCCCTGTGTGAGGAATGTAGTAAATAGAGCCCTGTGTGAGGAATGTAGTAAATAGAGCCCTGTGTGAGGAATGTAGTAAATGGAGAGGAATGTAGTAAATAGAGCCCTGTGTGAGGAATATAGTAAATAGAGCCCTGTGTGAGGAATGTAGTAAATAGATCCCTGTGTGAGGAATGTAGTAAATAGAGCCCTGTGTGAGGAATGTAGTAAATAGAGCCCTGTGTGAGGAATATAGTAAATAGAGCCCTGTTTGAGGAATGTAGTAAATAGAGCCCTGTACGAGGAATGTAGTAAATAGAGCCCTGTATGAGGAATGTAGTAAATAGAGCCCTGTGTGAGGAATATAGTAAATAGAGCCCTGTGTGAGGAATGTAGTAAATAGATCCCTGTGTGAGGAATGTAGTAAATAGAGCCCTGTGTGAGGAATGTAGTAAATAGAGCCATGTGTGAGGAATGTAGTAAATAGAGCCCTGTGTGAGGAATGTAGTAAATAGAGCCCTGTGTGAGGAATGTAGTATATAGAGCTGTATATGAGGAATGTAGTAAATAGAGCCCTGTGTGAGGAATGTAGTAAATAGAGCCCTGTGTGAGGAATGTAGTAAATAGAGCCCTGTGTGAGAAATGTAGTAAATAGAGCCCTGTGTGAGGAATGTAGTAAATAGATTCCTGTGTGAGGAATGTAGTAAATAGAACCCTGTGTGAGGAATGTAGTAAATAGATCCCTGTACGAGGAATGTAGTATATAGAGCCCTGTACGAGGAATGTAGTAAATGGAGAGGAATGTAGTAAATAGAACCTTTTATGAGGAATGTAGTATATAGAGCCCTGTATGAGGAATGTAGTAAATGGAGAGGAATGTAGTAAATAGAACCTTTTATGAGGAATGTAGTATATAGAGCCCTGTATGCGGAATGTAGTATATAGAGCCCTGTATGAGGAAAGTAGTATATAGAGCCCTGTATGAGGAATGTAGTAAATAGAGCCCTGTATGAGGAATGTAGTAAATAGAGCCCTGTATGAGGAATGTAGTAAATAGAGCCCTGTATGAGGAATGTAGTATATAGAGCCCTGTATGAGGAATGTAGTAAATAGATTCCTGTATGAGGAATGTAGTAAATAGAGCCCTGTATGAGGAATGTAGTAAATAGAGCCCTGTATGAGGAATGTAGTAAATAGATTCCTGTATGAGGAATGTAGTAAATAGAACCCTGTGTGAGGAATGTAGTAAATAGAGCCCTGTACGAGGAATGTAGTAAATAGAGCCCTGTATGAGGAATGTAGTAAATAGAGCCCTGTATGAGGAATGTAGTATATAGAGCCCTGTATGAGGAATGTAGTAAATAGGGCACTGTGTGAGGAATGTAGTAAATAGAGCCGTATATGAGGAATGTAGTAAATAGAGCCGTATATGAGGAATGTAGTATATAGAGCCCTGTATGAGGAATGTAGTAAATAGAGCCCTGTATGAGGAATGTAGTATATAGAGCTGTATATGAGGAATGTAGTAAATAGAGCCCTGTATGAGGAATGTAGTAAATAGAGCCCTGTATGAGGATTGTAGTAAATAGGGCCCTGTATGAGAATGTAGTAAATAGAGCCCCGGAATGTAGTAAATAGAGCCCTGTATGAGGTATGTAGTAAATAGAGCCCTGTATGAGGAATGTAGTAAATAGAGCCCTGTAGGAGGAATGTAGTAAATAGAGCCCTGTGTGAGGAATGTAGTAAATAGATCCCTGTGTGAGGAATGTTGTAAATAGAGCCCTGTATGAGGAATGTAGTATATAGAGCCCTGTAGGAGGAATGTAGTAAATAGAGCCCTGTGTGAGGAATGTAGTAAATAGATCCCTGTGTGAGGAATGTTGTAAATAGAGCCCTGTATGAGGAATGTAGTATATAGAGCCCTGTATGAGGAATGTAGTAAATAGAGCCCTGTATGAGGAATGTAGTAAATAGAGCCCTGTGTGAGGAATGTAGTAAATAGAGCCCTGTGTGAGGAATGTAGTAAATAGAGCCCTGTATGAGGAATGTAGTAAATAGAGCCCTGTCTGAGGAATGTAGTAAATAGAGCCCTGTGTGAGGAATGTAGTAAATAGAGCCCTATATGAGGAATGTAGTAAATAGAGCCCTGTGTGAGGAATGTAGTATATAGAGCCCTGTATGAGGAATGTAGTAAATAGAGCCCTGTGTGAGGAATGTAGTAAATAGAGCCCTGTATGAGGAATGTAGTAAATAGAGCCCTGTGTGAGGAATGTAGTAAATAGAGCCCTGTATTTGGAATGTAGTAAATAGAGCCCTGTGTGAGGAATGTAGTAAATAGAGCCCTGTGTGAGGAATGTAGTATATAGAGCCCTGTGTGAAGAATGTAGTAAATAGAGCCCTGTATGAGGAATGTAGTATATAGAGCCCTGTGTGAAGAATGTAGTAAATAGAGCCCTGTGTGAGGAATGTAGTAAATAGAGCCCTGTATGAGGAATGTAGTATATAGAGCCCTGTATGAGGAATGAAGTAAATAGAGCCCTGTATGAGGAATGTAGTAAATAGAGCCCTGTGTGAGGAATGTAGTAAATTGAGCCCTGTGTGAGGAATGTAGTAAATGGAGCCGTGTGAGGAATGTAGTAAATAGGGCCCTGTGTGAGGAATGTAGTAAATAGAGCCCTGTATGAGGAATGTAGTAAATAGGGCCCTGTATGAGGAATGTAGTAAATAGAGCCGTATATGAGGAATGTAGTAAATAGAGCCCTGTATGAGGAATGTAGTAAATAGAGCCCTGTATGAGGATTGTAGTAAATAGAGCCCTGTATGAGGAATGTAGTAAATAGAGCCCCGGAATGTAGTAAATAGAGCCCTGTATGAGGAATGTAGTAAATAGAGCCCTGTATGAGGAATGTAGTAAATAGAGCCCTGTATGAGGAATGTAGTAAATAGAGCCCTGTATGAGGAATGTAGTAAATAGAGCCCTGTATAAGGAATGTAGTAAATAGAGCCCCGCAATGTAGTAAATAGAGCCCTGTACGAGGAATGTATTAAATAGAGCCCTAATAGAGCCCTGTATGAGGAATGTAGTAATTAGATTCCTGTGTGAGGAATGTAGGAATGTAGTAAATAGAGCCCTGTGTGAGGTATGTAGTAAATAGAGCCCTGTATGAGGAATGTAGTATATAGAGCCCTGTATGAGGAATGTAGTAAATAGGGCCCTGTATGAGGAATGTAGTAAATAGGGCCCTGTATGAGGAATGTAGTAAATAGAGCCCTGTATGAGGAATGTAGTAAATAGAGCCCTATATGAGGAATGTAGTATATAGAGCCCTGTATGAGGAATGTATTAAATAGAGCCCTGTATGAGGAATGTAGTAAATAGGGCCCTGTATGAGGAATGTAGTAAATAGAGCCCTGTATGAGGAATGTAGTAAATAGAGCCCTGTATGAGGAATGTAGTAAATAGAGCCCTGTATGAGGATTGTAGTAAATAGAGCCCTCTATGAGGAATGTAGTAAATAGAGCCCCGGAATGTAGTAAATAGAGCCCTGTATGAGGAATGTAGTAAATAGAGCCCTGTATGTGGATTGTAGTAAATAGAGCCCTGTATGAGGAATGTAGTAAATAGAGCCCTGTGTGAGGAATGTAGTAAATAGAGCCCTGTGTGAGGAATGTAGTAAATAGAGCCCTGTGTGAGGAATGTAGTAAATAGAGCCCTGTATGAGGAATGTATTAAATAGAGCCCTAATAGAGCCCTGTATGAGGAATGTAGTAAATAGAGCCTTGTGTGAGGAATGTAGTAAATAGGGCCTTGTGTGAAGAATGTAGTAAATAGAGCCCTGTATGAGGAATGTAGTAAATAGAGCCCTGTGTGAGGAATGTAGTAAATAGAGCCCTGTGTGAGGAATGTAGTAAATAGATCCCTGTATGAGGAATGTAGTAAATAGAGCCCTGTATGAGGAATGTAGTAAATAGAGCCCTGTGGGAGGAATGTAGTAAATAGAGCCCTGTGTGAGGAATGTAGTAAATAGAGCCCTGTGTGAGGAATGTAGTAAATAGAGCCCTGTATGAGGAATGTAGTAAATAGGGCCCTGTGTGAGGAATGTATTAAATAGAGCCCTGTACGAGGAATGTAGTATATAGAGCCCTGTGTGAGGAATGTAGTAAATAGAGCCCTGTGTGAGGAATGTAGTAAATAGGGCCCTGTGTGAGGAATGTAGTAAATAGAGCCCTGTGTGAGGAATGTAGTAAATAGAGCCCTGTATGAGGAATGCAGTATATAGAGCCCTGTATGAGGAATGTAGTAAATAGAGACCTGTGTGAGGAATGTAGTAAATAGAGACCTGTGTGAGGAATGTAGTAAATAGAGCCCTGTGTGAGGAATGTAGTAAATAGAGCCCTGTGTGAGGAATGTAGTAAATAGATCCCTGTACGAGGAATGTAGTATATAGAGCCCTGTATGAGGAAAGTAGTAAATAGAGCCCTGTATGAGGAATGTAGTAAATAGAGCCCTCTATTAGGAATGTAGTATATAGAGCCCTGTATGTGGAATGTAGTAAATAGAGCCCTGTATGAGGAATGTAGTAAATAGATTCCTGTATGAGGAATGTAGTATATAGAGCCCTGTATGAGGAATGTAGTAAATAGAGCCCTGTATGAGGAATGTAGTAAATAGAGCCCTGTGTGAGGAATGTAGTAAATAGATCCCTGTTTGAGGAATGTAGTAAATAGAGCCCTGTATGCGGAATGTAGTATATAGAGCCCTGTATGAGGAAAGTAGTAAATAGAGCCCTGTATGAGGAATGTAGTAAATAGAGCCCTCTATGAGGAATGTAGTATATAGAGCCCTGTATGTGGAATGTAGTAAATAGAGCCCTGTATGAGGAATGTAGTAAATAGATTCCTGTATGAGGAATGTAGTATATAGAGCCCTGTATGAGGAATGTAGTAAATAGAGCCCTGTATGAGGAATGTAGTATATAGAGCCCTGTATGAGGAATGTAGTAAATAGGGCCCTGTGTGAGGAATGTAGTAAATAGAGCCGTATATGAGGAATGTAGTATATAGAGCCCTGTATGAGGAATGTAGTAAATAGAGCCCTGTATGAGGAATGTAGTATATAGAGCTGTATATGAGGAATGTAGTAAATAGAGCCCTGTATGAGGAATGTAGTAAATAGAGCCCTGTATGAGGATTGTAGTAAATAGGGCCCTGTATGAGGAATGTAGTAAATAGAGCCCTGTGTGAGGAATGTAGTAAATAGAGCCCTGTGTGAGGAATGTAGTAAATAGAGCCCTGTATGAGGAATGTAGTAAATAGGGCCCTGTGTGAGGAATGTAGTAAATAGAGCCCTGTGTGAGGAATGTAGTAAATAGAGCCCTGTATGAGGAATGTAGTAAATAGGGCCCTGTATGAGGAATGTAGTAAATAGAGCCCTGTATAAGGAATGTAGTAAATAGAGCCCTGTATGAGGAATGTATTAAATAGAGCCCTAATAGAGCCCTGTATGAGGAATGTAGTAAATAGAGCCCTGTATGAGGAATGTAGTATATAGAGCCCTGTGTGAGGAATGTAGTAAATAGAGCCCTGTGTGAGGAATGTAGTAAATAGAGCCCTGTATGAGGAATGTAGTAAATAGAGCCCTGTGTGAGGAATGTAGTAAATAGAGCCCTATGTGAGGAATGTAGTAAATAGGGCCCTGTGTGAGGAATGTAGTAAATAGGGCCCTGTGTGAGGAATGTAGTAAATAGAGCCCTGTATGAGGAATGTAGTAAATAGAGCCGTATATGAGGAATGTAGTAAATAGAGCCCTGTATGAGGAATGTAGTAAATAGAGCCCTGTATGAGGATTGTAGTAAATAGAGCCCTCTATGAGGAATGTAGTAAATAGAGCCCCGGAATGTAGTAAATAGAGCCCTGTATGAGGAATGTAGTAAATAGAGCCCTGTATGAGGAATGTAGTAAATAGAGCCCTGTATGAGGAATGTAGTAAATAGAGCCCTGTGGGAGGAATGTAGTAAATAGAGCCTTGTGTGAGGAATGTAGTAAATAGGGCCCTGTGTGAGGAATGTAGTAAATAGAGCCCTGTGTGAGGAATGTAGTAAATAGAGCCCTGTGTGAGGAATGTAGTAAATAGATTCCTGTATGAGGAATGTAGTAAATAGAGCCCTGTGTGAGGAATGTAGTAAATAGAGCCCTGTGTGTGGAATGTAGTAAATAGAGCCCTGTGTGAGGAATGTAGTAAATAGAGCCCTGTGTGTGGAATGTAGTAAATAGAGCCCTGTGTGAGGAATGTAGTAAATAGAGCCCTGTGTGAGGAATGTAGTAAATAGAGCCCTGTGTGAGGAATGTAGTAAATAGAGCCCTGTGTGAGGAATGTAGTAAATTGAGCCCTGTGTGAGGAATGTAGTAAATAGGGCCCTGTGTGAGGAATGTAGTATATAGAGCCCTGTGTGAGGAATGTAGTATATAGAGCCCTGTGTGAGGAATGTAGTCAATAGAGCCCTGTATGAGGAATGTTGTCAATAGATCCCTGTATGAGGAATGTAGTCAATAGAGCCCTGTATGAGGAATGTAGTCAATAGAGCCCTGTATGAGGAATGTAGTCAATAGAGCCCTGTGTGAGGAATGTAGTAAATAGAGCCCTGTGTGAGGAACGTAGTAAATAGAGCCCTGTGTGAGGAATGTAGTAAATAGAGCCCTGTATGAGGAATGTAGTAAATAGAGCCCCGGAATGTAGTAAATAGAGCCCTGGATGAGGAATGGATTAAATAGAAACCTAATAGAGCCCTGTATGAGGAATGTAGTAAATAGAGCCCTGTGTGAGGAATGTAGTATATAGAGCCCTGTATGGGGAATGTAGTAAATAGAGCCCTGTATGAGGAATGTAGTATATAGAGCCCTGTATGAGGAATGTAGTAAATAGAGCCCTGTATGAGGAATGTAGTAAATAGAGACCTGTATGAGGAATGTAGTAAATAGAGCCCTGTGTGAGGAATGTAGTAAATAGAGCCCTGTGTGAGGAATGTAGTAAATAGAGCCCTGTGTGAGGAATGTAGTAAATAGAGCCCTGTGTGAGGAATGTAGTAAATAGAGCCCTGTGTGAGGAATGTAGTAAATAGAGCCCTGTGTGAGGAATGTAGTAAATAGAGCCTGTGTGAGGAATGTAGTAAATAGAGCCCTGTGTGAGGAATGTAGTAAATAGAGCCCTGTGTGAGGAATGTAGTATATAGAGCCCTGTGTGAGGAATGTAGTAAATAGAGCCCTGTGTGAGGAATGCAGTATATAGAGCCCTGTATGAGGAATGTAGTAAATAGAGCCCTGTGTGAGGAATGTAGTAAATAGAGCCCTGTGTGAGGAATGTAGTAAATAGAGCCCTGTGTGAGGAATGTAGTAAATAGAGCCCTGTGTGTGGAATGTAGTAAATAGAGCCCTGTGTGTGGAATGTAGTAAATAGATCCCAATATGAGGAATGTAGTAAATAGATCCCTGTATGAGGAATGTAGTAAATAGAGCCCTGTGTGAGGAATGTAGTAAATAGAGCCCTGTATGAGGAATGTAGTAAATAGAGCCCTGTGTGAGGAATGTAGTAAATAGCGCCCTGTATGAGGAATGTAGTAAATAGAGCCCTGTATGAGGATTGTAGTATATAGAGCCCCGGAAAGTAGTAAATAGAGCCCTGTGTGAGGAATGTAGTAAATAGAGCCCTGTGTGAGGAATGTAGTAAATAGAGCCCTGTGTGAGGAATGTAGTAAATAGAGCCCTGTGTAAGGAATGTAGTAAATAGGGCCCTGTGTGAGGAATGTAGTATATAGAGCCCTGTGTGAGGAATGTAGTCAATAGTGCTCTGTATGAGGAATGTAGTCAATAGATCCCTGTATGAGGAATGTAGTCAATAGAGCCCTGTATGAGGAATGTTGTCAATAGAGCCCTGTGTGAGGAATGATGTCAATAGAGCCCTGTGTGAGGAATGTAGTCAATAGAGCCCTGTGTGAGGAATGTAGTCAATAGAGGCCTGTGTGAGGAATGTAGTAAATAGATCCTTGTGTGAGGAATGTAGTAAATGGAGAGGAATGTAGTAAATAGTGCCCTGTGAGAGGAATATAGTAAATACAGCTCTGTGTGAGGAATGTAGTAAATAGAGCCCTGTGTGAGGAATGTAGTAAATAGAGCCCTGTGTGAGGAATGTAGTAAATAGATCCTTGTGTGAGGAATGTAGTAAATGGAGAGGAATGTAGTAAATAGTGCCCTGTGAGAGGAATATAGTAAATACAGCTCTGTGTGAGGAATGTAGTAAATAGAGCCCTGTGTGAGGAATGTAGTAAATAGAGCCCTGTGTGAGGAATGTAGTAAATAGAGCCCTGTGCGAGGAATGTAGTAAACAGATCCCTGTGTGAGGAATGTAGTAAACAGAGCCCTGTATGAGGAATGTAGTAAATAGAGCCCTGTGTGAGGAATGTAGTAAATAGAGCCCTGTGTGAGGAATGTAGTAAATAGATCCCTGTGTGAGGAATGTAGTAAATAGAGCCCTGTGTGAGAAATGTAGTAAATAGAGCCCTGTGTGAGGAATGTAGTAAATAGATCCCTGTGTGAGGAATGTAGTAAATAGATCCCTGTACGAGGAATGTAGTATATAGAGCCCTATACGAGGAATGTAGTTTATAGAGCCCTGTACGAGGAATGTAGTAAATGGAGAGGAATGTAGTAAATAGAGCCCTGTGTGAGGAATGTAGTAAATAGACCCCTGTACGAGGAATGTAGTAAATAGAGCCCTGTATGAGGAATGTAGTAAATGGAGAGGAATGTAGTAAATAGAGCCCTGTGTGAGAAATATAGTAAATAGAGCTCTGTGTGAGGAATGTAGTAAATAGAGCCCTGTGTGAGGAATGTAGTAAATAGAGCCCTGTGCGAGGAATGTAGTAAATAGATCCCTGTGTGAGGAATGTAGTAAACAGAGCCCTGTGTGAGGAATGTAGTAAATAGAGCCCTGTGTGAGGAATGTAGTAAATAGAGCCCTGTGTGAGGAATGTAGTATATAGAGCTGTATATGAGGAATGTAGTAAATAGAGCCCTGTGTGAGGAATGTAGTAAATAGAGCCCTGTGTGAGGAATGTAGTAAATAGAGCCCTGTGTGAGGAATGTAGTAAATAGAGCCCTGTATGAGGAATGTAGTAAATAGAGCCCTGTGTGAGGAATGTAGTATATAGAGCTGTATATGAGGAATGTAGTAAATAGAGCCCTGTGTGAGGAATGTAGTAAATAGAGCCCTGTGTGAGAAATGTAGTAAATAGAGCCCTGTGTGAGGAATGTAGTAAATAGATTCCTGTGTGAGGAATGTAGTAAATAGAACCCTGTGTGAGGAATGTAGTAAATAGATCCCTGTACGAGGAATGTAGTTTATAGAGCCCTGTATGAGGAATGTAGTAAATGGAAAGGAATGTAGTAAATAGAGCCCTGTATGAGGAATGTAGTATATAGAGCCCTGTATGCGGAATGTAGTATATAGAGCCCTGTATGAGGAAAGTAGTATATAGAGCCCTGTATGAGGAATGTAGTAAATAGAGCCCTGTATGAGGAATGTAGTAAATAGAGCCCTGTATGAGGAATGTAGTATATAGAGCCCTGTATGAGGAATGTAGTAAATAGAGCCCTGTATGAGGAATGTAGTAAATAGAGCCCTGTATGAGGAATGTAGTATATAGAGCCCTGTATGAGGAATGTAGTAAATAGATTCCTGTATGAGGAATGTAGTAAATAGAGCCCTGTATGAGGAATGTAGTAAATAGAGCCCTGTATGAGGAATGTAGTAAATAGATTCCTGTATGAGGAATGTAGAAAATAGGGCCCTGTATGAGGAATGTAGTAAATAGAGCCGTATATGAGGAATGTAGTAAATAGAGCCCTGTATGAGGAATGTAGTAAATAGAGCCCTGTATGAGGTATGTAGTATATAGAGCTGTATATGAGGATTGTAGTAAATAGAGCCCTGTGTGAGGAATGTAGTAAATAGAGCCCCGGAATGTAGTAAATAGAGCCCTGTATGAGGAATGTAGTAAATAGAGCCCTGTGTGAGGAATGTAGTAAATAGAGCCCTGTATGAGGTATGTAGTATATAGAGCTGTATATGAGGATTGTAGTAAATAGAGCCCTGTGTGAGGAATGTAGTAAATAGAGCCCCGGAATGTAGTAAATTGAGCCCTGTATGAGGAATGTAGTAAATAGAGCCCTGTGTGAGGAATGTAGTAAATAGAGCCCTGTATGAGGAATGTAGTAAATAGAGCCCTATATGAGGAATGTAGTATATAGAGCCCTGTATGAGGAATGTAGTAAATAGAGCCCTGTGTGAGGAATGTAGTAAATAGGGCCCTGTATGAGGAATGTAGTAAATAGAGCCCTGTATGAGGAATGTAGTAAATAGGGCCCTGTATGAGGAATGTAGTAAATAGAGCCCTGTATGAGGAATGTAGTAAATAGAGCCCTGTATGAGGAATGTAGTAAATAGAGCCCTGTATGAGGATTGTAGTAAATAGAGCCCTCTATGAGGAATGTAGTAAATAGAGCCCCAGAATGTAGTAAATAGAGCCCTGTATGAGGAATGTAGTAAATAGAGCCCTGTATGTGGATTGTAGTAAATAGAGCCCTGTATGAGAA
This sequence comes from Taudactylus pleione, assembly GCA_031769625.1. Classification (NCBI taxonomy): domain Eukaryota; kingdom Metazoa; phylum Chordata; class Amphibia; order Anura; family Myobatrachidae; genus Taudactylus; species Taudactylus pleione. The sequence goes on along the minus strand of JAUIMM010001435.1, from coordinate 485,861 downwards.
ATGTAGTAAATAGAGCCCTGTATGAGGAATGTAGTAAATAGAGCCCTGTGTGAGGAATGTAGTAAATAGAGCCCTGTGTGAGGAATGTAGTAAATAGAGCCCTGTAAGAGGAATGTAGTAAATAGAGCCCTGTGTGAGGAATGTAGTAAATAGAGCCCTGTATGAGGAATGTATTAAATAGAGCCCTGTATGAGGAATGTAGTAAATAGAGCCCTGTGTGAGGAATATAGTAAATAGTGCCCTGTGTGAGGAATGTAGTAAATAGGGCCCTGTGTGAGGAATGTAGTAAATAGAGCCCTGTGTGAGGAATGTAGTAAATAGAGTCCTGTGTGAGGAATGTAGTAAATAGAGCCCTGTGTGAGGAATGTAGTAAATAGAGCCCTGTGTGAGGAATGTAGTAAATAGGGCCCTGTGTGAGGAATGTAGTAAATAGAGCCCTGTGTGAGGAATATAGTAAATAGTGCCCTGTGTGAGGAATGTAGTAAATAGGGCCCTGTGTGAGGAATGTAGTAAATAGAGCCCTGTGTGAGGAATGTAGTAAATAGAGTCCTGTATGAGGAATGTAGTAAATAGAGCCCTGTATGAGGAATGTAGTAAATAGAGCCCTGTATGAGGAATGTAGTATATAGAGCCCTGTATGAGGAATGTAGTAAATAGGGCCCTGTATGAGGAATGTAGTAAATAGAGCCCTGTGTGAAGAATGTAGGAATGTAGTAAATAGAGCCCTGTATGAGGAATGTAGTATATAGAGCCCTGTATGAGGAATGTAGTAAATAGGGCCCTGTGTGAGGAATGTAGTAAATAGAGCCCTGTGTGAGGAAAGTAGTAAATAGAGCCCTGTATGAGGAATGTAGTAAATGGAGAGGAATGTAGTAAATAGAGCCCTGTGTGAGGAATATAGTAAATAGAGCTCTGTGTGAGGAATGTAGTAAATAGAGCCCTGTTTGAGGAATGTAGTATATAGAGCCCTGTATGAGGAATTTAGTCAATAGAGCCCTGTATGAGGAATGTAGTAAATAGGGCCCTGTATGAGGAATGTAGTAAATAGAGCCCTGTATGAGGAATGTAGTAAATAGAGCCCTGTATGAGGAATGTAGTAAATAGAGCCCTGTGTGAGGAATGTAGTAAATAGAGCCCTGTACGAGGAATGTAGTAAATAGGGCCCTGTATGAGGAATGTAGTAAATAGAGCCCTGTATGAGGAATGTAGTAAATAGAGCCCTGTATGAGGAATGTAGTAAATGGAGAGGAATGTAGTAAATAGAGCCCTGTGTGAGGAATATAGTAAATAGAGCTCTGTGTGAGGAATGTAGTAAATAGAGCCCTGTTTGAGGAATGTAGTCAATAGAGCCCTGTATGAGGAATGAAGTCAATAGAGCCCTGTATGAGGAATGAAGTCAATAGATCCCTGTATGAGGAATGTAGGAATGTAGTCAATAGAGCCCTGTGTGAGGAATGTAGTCAATAGAGCCCTGTGTGAGGAATGTAGTCAATAGAGCCCTGTATGAGGAATGTAGTAAATAGGGCCCTGTGTGAGGAATGTAGTAAATAGGGCCCTGTGTGAGGAATGTAGTATATAGAGCCCTGTATGACGAATGTAGTATATAGAGCCCTGTATGAGGAATGTAGTCAATAGAGCCCTGTATGAGGAATGTAGTCAATAGTTCCCTGTATGAGGAATGTAGTCAATAGAGCCCTGTATGAGGAATGTAGTCAATAGAGCCCTGTATGAGGAATGTAGTCAATAGAGCCCTGTATGAGGAATGAAGTCAATAGATCCCTGTGTGAGGAATATAGTAAATAGGGCCCTGTGTGAGGAATGTAGTAAATAGATCCCTGTATGAGGAATGTAGGAATGTAGTCAATAGAGCCCTGTGTGAGGAATGTAGTCAATAGAGCCCTGTGTGAGGAATGTAGTCAATAGAGCCCTGTGCGAGGAATGTAGTCAATAGAGCTCTGTTTGAGGAATGTAGTCAATAGAGCCCTGTGCGAGGAATGTAGTCAATAGAGCCCTGTGCGAGGAATGTAGTCAATAGAGCCCTGTGCGAGGAATGTAGTCAATAGAGCCCTGTGCGAGGAATGTAGTCAATAGAGCCCTGTGCGAGGAATGTAGTCAATAGAGCTCGGTGTGAGGAATGTAGTCAATAGAGCCCGGTGTGAGGAATGTAGTAAATAGATCCCTGTGTGAGGAATGTAGTAAATAGATCCCTGTGTGAGGAATGTAGTAAATAGATCCCTGTGTGAGGAATGTAGTAAATAGAGCCCTGTGTGAGGAATGTAGTAAATACAGCCCTGTGTGAGGAATGTAGTAAATAGAGCCCTGTGTGAGGAATGTAGTATATAGAGCCCTGTGTGAGGAATGTAGTAAATAGAGCCCTGTGTGAGGAATGTAGTCAATAGAGTCCTGTGTGAGGAATGTAGTCAATAGAGTCCTGTATGAGGAATGTAGTCAATAGAGCCCTGTATGAGGAATGTAGTCAATAGAGCCCTGTATGAGGAATGAAGTCAATAGATCCCTGTGTGAGGAATATAGTAAATAGGGCCCTGTGTGAGGAATGTAGTAAATAGATCCCTGTGTGAGGAATGTAGGAATGTAGTCAATAGAGCCCTGTGTGAGGAATGTAGTCAATAGAGCCCTGTGTGAGGAATGTAGTCAATAGAGCCCTGTTTGAGGAATGTATGTCAATAGAGCCCTGTGTGAGGAATGTAGTCAATAGAGCCCTGTGCGAGGAATGTAGTCAATAGAGCCCTGTGCGAGGAATGTAGTCAATAGAGCACCTGTGCGAGGAATGTAGTCAATAGAGCCCTGTGCGAGGAATGTAGTCAATAGAGCCCTGTGCGAGGAATGTAGTCAATAGAGCCCTGTGCGAGGGAATGTAGTCAATAGAGCTCTGTGTGAGGAATGTAGTCAATAGAGCTCTGTGTGAGGAATGTAGTAAATAGATCCCTGTGTGAGGAATGTAGTAAATAGAGCCCTGTGTGAGGAATGTAGTAAATAGAGCCCTGTGTGAGGAATGTAGTAAATAGAGCCCTGTGTGAGGAATGTAGTAAATAGAGCCCTGTAAGAGGAATGTAGTAAATAGAGCCCTGTGTGAGGAATGTAGTAAATAGAGCTCTGTGTGAGGAATGTAGTAAATAGATCCCTGTGTGAGGAATGTAGTAAATAGATCCCTGTGTGAGGAATGTAGTAAATAGAGCCCTGTGTGAGGAATGTAGTAAATAGAGCCCTGTGTGAGGAATGTAGTAAATAGAGCCCTGTGTGAGGAATGTAGTATATAGAGCCCTGTGTGAGGAATGTAGTAAATAGAGCCCTGTGTGAGGAATGTAGTAAATAGAGCCCTGTGTGAGGAATGTAGTAAATAGAGCCCTGTGTGAGGAATGTAGTAAATAGAGCCCTGTGTGAGGAATGTAGTAAATAGAGCCCTGTGTGAGGAATGTAGTATATAGAGCCCTGTGTGAGGAATGTAGTAAATAGAGCCCTGTGTGAGGAATGTAGTAAATAGAGCCCTGTGTGAGAAATGTAGTAAATAGAGCCCTGTGTGAGGAATGTAGTAAATAGAGCCCTGTGTGATGAATGTAGTAAATAGAGCCCTGTGTGAGGAATGTAGTAAATAGAGCCCTGTGTGAGAAATGTAGTAAATAGAGCCCTGTGTGAGGAATGTAGTAAATAGAGCCCTGTGTGAGGAATGTAGTAAATAGAGCCCTGTGTGAGAAATGTAGTAAATAGATCCCTGTGTGAGGAATGTAGTAAATAGAACCCTGTACGAGGAATGTAGTAAATAGATCCCTGTACGAGGAATGTAGTATATAGAGCCCTGTACGAGGAATGTAGTATATAGAGCCCTGTATGAGGAATGTAGTATATAGATCCCTGTATGAGGAATGTAGTAAATAGGGCCCTGTATGCGGAATGTAGTAAATAGATCCCTGTATGAGGAATGTAGTAAATAGGGCCCTGTATGAGGAATGTAGTAAATAGAGCCCTGTATGAGGAATGTAGTAAATAGGGCCCTGTATGAGGAATGTAGTAAATAGAGCCGTATATGAGGAATGTAGTAAATAGAGCCCTGTATGAGGAATGTAGTAAATAGAGCCCTGTATGAGGAATGTAGTATATAGAGCTGTATATGAGGAATGTAGTAAATAGAGCCCTGTATGAGGAATGTAGTAAATAGAGCCCTGTATGAGGATTGTAGTAAATAGAGCCCTGTTTGAGGAATGTAGTAAATAGAGCCCCGGAATGTAGTAAATAGAGCCCTGTATGAGGAATGTAGTAAATAGAGCCCTGTATGAGGAATGTAGTAAATAGAGCCCTGTATGAGGAATGTAGTAAATAGAGCCCTGTATGAGGAATGTAGTAAATAGAACCCCGGAATGTAGTAAATAGAGCCCTGTATGAGGAATGTATTAAATAGAGCCCTAATAGAGCCCTGTAAGAGGAATGTATTAAATAGAGCCCTAATAGAGCCCTGTAAGAGGAATGTAGTAAATAGAGCCCTGTATGAGGAATGTAGTATATAGAGCCCTGTATGAGGAATGTAGTAAATAGAGCCCTGTACGAGGAATGTAGTAAATAGAGCCCTGTATGAGGAATGTAGTAAATAGGGCCCTGTATGAGGAATGTAGTAAATAGAGCCCTGTATGAGGAATGTAGTAAATAGAGCCCTGTATGAGGAATGTAGTAAATAGAGCCCTGTACGAGGAATGTAGTAAATAGAGCCCTGTATGAGGAATGTAGTAAATAGAGCCCTGTATGAGGAATGTAGTAAATAGAGCCCCGGAATGTAGTAAATAGAGCCCTGTATGAGGAATGTATTAAATAGAGCCCTAATAGAGCCCTGTATGAGGAATGTAGTAAATAGAGCCCTGTATGAGGAATGTAGTAAATAGAGCCCTGGAATGTAGTAAATAGAGCCCTGTATGAGGAATGTATTAAATAGAGCCCTAATAGAGCCCTCTATGAGGAATGTAGTAAATAGAGCCCCGGAATGTAGTAAATAGATCCCTGTATGAGGAATGTAGTAAATAGAGCCCTGTATGAGGAATGTAGTAAATAGAGCCCTGTATGAGGAATGTAGTAAATAGAGCCCTGTATGAGGAATGTAGTAAATAGAGCCCTGTATGAGGAATGTATTAAATAGAGCCCTAATAGAGCCCTGTAAGAGGAATGTAGTAAATAGAGCCCTGTATGAGGAATGTAGTATATAGAGCCCTGTATGAGGAATGTAGTAAATAGAGCCCTGTATGAGGAATGTAGTAAATAGAGCCCTGTACGAGGAATGTAGTAAATAGAGCCCTGTATGAGGAATGTAGTAAATAGAGCCCTGTATGAGGAATGTAGTAAATAGAGCCCCGGAATGTAGTAAATAGAGCCCTGTATGAGGAATGTATTAAATAGAGCCCTAATAGAGCCCTGTATGAGGAATGTAGTAAATAGAGCCCTGTATGAGGAATGTAGTAAATAGAGCCCCGGAATGTAGTAAATAGAGCCCTGTATGAGGAATGTATTAAATAGAGCCCTAATAGAGCCCTCTATGAGGAATGTAGTAAATAGAGCCCCGGAAAGTAGTAAATAGATCCCTGTACGAGGAATGTAGTAAATAGAGCCCTGTATGAGGAATGTAGTAAATAGAGCCCTGTGTGAGGAATGTAGTAAATAGAGCCCTGTGTGAGGAATGTAGTAAATAGAGCCCCGGAATGTAGTAAATAGAGCCCTGTGTGAGGAATGTAGTCAATAGGGCCCTGTATGAGGAATGTAGTAAATAGAGCCCTGTGTGAGGAATGTAGTATATAGAGCCCTGTATGAGGAATGTAGTAAATAGAGCCCCGGAATGTAGTAAATAGATCCCTGTATGAGGAATGTAGTAAATAGAGCCGTATATGAGGAATGTAGTAAATAGAGCCCTGTGTGAGGAATGTAGTAAATAGAGCCCTGTATGAGGAATGTAGTCAATAGAGCCCTGTGTGAGGAATGTAGTCAATAGAGCCCTGTGTGAGGAATGTAGTAAATAGAGCCCTGTGTGAGGAATGTAGTCAATAGGGCCCTGTATGAGGAATGTAGTAAATAGAGCCCTGTATGAGGAATGTAGTAAATAGAGCCCTGTGTGAGGAATGTAGTAAATAGAGCCCTGTGTGAGGAATGTAGTATATAGAGCCCTGTGTGAGGAATGTAGTCAATAGAGCCCTGTGTGAGGAATGTAGTAAATAGAGCCCTGTATGAGGAATGTAGTCAATAGATCCATGTGTGAGGAATGTAATAAATAGAGCCCTGTATGAGGAATGTAGTAAATAGAGCCCTGTATGAGGAATGTAGTAAATAGGGCCCTGTGTGAGGAATGTAGTACATAGGGCCCTGTGTGAGGAATGTAGTAATTAGATCCCTGTGTGAGGAATGTAGGAATGTAGTAAATAGAGCCCTGTATGAGGAATGTAGTAAATAGAACCCTGTGTGAGGAATGTAGTAAATAGAGCCCTGTGTGAGGAATGTAGTAAATAGAGCCCTGTGTGAGGAATGTAGTAAATAGAGCCCTGTGTGTGGAATGTAGTCAATAGGGCCCTGTATGAGGAATGTAGTCAATAGAGCCCTGTATGAGGAATGTAGTAAATAGAACCCTGTGTGACGAATGTAGTAAATAGAGCCCTGTGTGAGGAATGTAGTAAATGGAGAGGAATGTAGTAAATAGAGCCCTGTGTGAGGAATGTAGTAAATAGATCCCTGTGTGAGGAATATAGTCAATAGAGCCCTGTGTGAGGAATGTTGTAAATAGAGCCCTGTATGAGGAATGTAGTAAATAGAGCCCTGTACGAGGAATGAAGTAAATGGAGAGGAATGTAGTAAATAGAGCCCTGTGTGAGGAATGTAGTAAATAGAGCCCTGTACGAGGAATGTAGTAAATAGAGCCCTGTATGAGGAAAGTAGTAAATAGAGCCCTGTATGAGGAATGTAGTAAATAGAGCCCTGTGTGAGGAATGTAGTAAATGGAGAGGAATGTAGTAAATAGAGCCCTGTATGAGGAATGTAGTAAATAGAGCCCTGTGTGAGGAATGTAGTAAATAGAGCCCTGTGTGAGAAATGTAGTAAATAGAGCCCTGTGTGAGGAATGTTGTAAATAGATCCCTGTGTGAGGAATGTAGTAAATAGAGCCCTGTGTGAGGAATGTAGTAAATAGAGCCCTGTGTGAGGAATGTAGTAAATAGAGCCCTGTGTGAGGAATGTAGTAAATAGAGCCCTGTACGAGGAATGTAGTAAATAGAGCCCTGTACGAGGAATGTAGTATATAGAGCCCTGTACGAGGAATGAAGTAAATAGAGCCCTGTGTGAGGAATGTAGTATATAGAGCCCTGTACGAGGAATGAAGTAAATAGATCCCTGTGTGAGGAATGTAGTAAATAGAGCCCTGTACGAGGATTGTAGTAAATAGAGCCCTGTACGAGGAATGTAGTAAATAGAGCCCTGTGTGAGGAATGTAGTAAATAGAGCCCTGTATGAGGAATGTAGTAAATAGAGCCCTGTATGAGGAATGTTGTAAATAGAGCCCTGTATGAGGAATGTAGTAAATAGAGCCCTGTGTGAGGAATGTAGTAAATAGAGCCCTGTGTGAGGAATGTAGTAAATAGGGCCCTGTGTGAGGAATGTAGTAAATAGAGCCCTGTATGAGGATTGTAGTAAATAGAGCCCTGTATGAGGAATGTAGTAAATAGAGCCCTGTATGAGGAATGTAGTAAATAGAGCCCTGTATGAGGAATGTAGTAAATAGAGCCCTGTGTGAGGAATGTAGTAAATAGAGCCCTGTGTGAGGAATGTAGTAAATAGAGCCCTGTGTGAGGAATGTAGTATATAGAGCCCTGTGTGAGGAATGTAGTAAATAGGGCCCTGTGTGAGGAATGTAGTAAATAGAGCCCTGTGTGAGGAATGTAGTAAATAGAGCCCTGTGTGAGGAATGTAGTAAATAGGGCCCTGTGTGAGGAATGTAGTAAATAGAGCCCTGTGTGAGGATTGTAGTAAATAGAGACCTGTGTGAGGAATGTAGTAAATAGGTCCCTGTGTGGGGAATGTAGTAAATAGAGCCCTGTGTGAGGAATGTATTAAATAGGGCCCTGTGTGAGGAATGTAGTAAATAGAGCCCTGTGTGAGGAATGTAGTAAATAGGGCCCTGTGAGGGGAATGTAGTAAATAGAGCCCTGTGTGAGGAATGTATTAAATAGGGCCCTGTGTGAGGAATGTAGTAAATAGGGCCCTTTGTGAAGAATGTAGTAAATAGAGCTCTGTGTGAGGAATGTGGTGAATAGAGCCCTGTATGAGGAATGTAGTAAATAGAGCCCTGTGTGCGGAATGTAGTAAATAGAGACCTGTGTGAGGAATGTAGTAAATAGAGCCCTGTATGAGGAATGTAGTAAATAGAGGCCTGTATGAGGAATGTAGTATATAGAGCCCTGTATGAGGAATGTAGTAAATGGAGAGGAATGTATTAAATAGAGCCCTGTATGAGGAATGTAGTCAATAGGGCCCTGTATGCGGAATGTAGTCAATAGAGCCCTGTATGCGGAATGTAGTCAATAGAGCCCTGTATGCGGAATGTAGTCAATAGAGCCCTGTGTGAGGAATGTAGTCAATAGAGCCCTGTGTGAGGAATGTAGTCAATAGAGCCCTGTGTGAGGAATGTAGTCAATAGAGCCCTGTATGAGGAATGTATTAAATAGAGCCCTGTGTGAGGAATGTAGTCAATAGAGCCCTGTGTGAGGAATGTAGTCAATAGAGCCCTGTGTGAGGAATGTAGTCAATAGAGCCCTGTGTGAGGAATGTAGTAAATAGAGCCCTGTATGAGGAATGTAGTATATAGAGCCCTGTATGAGGAATGTAGTAAATAGAGCCCTGTATGAGGAATGTAGTAAATAGAGCCCTGTACGAGGAATGTAGTAAATAGAGCCCTGTGTGAGGAATGTAGTATATAGAGCCCTGTGTGAGGAATGTAGTAAATAGAGCCCTGTGTGAGGAATGTAGTAAATAGGGCCCTGTATGAGGAATGTAGTAAATAGGGCCCTGTGTGAGGAATGTAGTAAATAGGGCCCTGTGTGAGGAATGTAGTAAATAGAGCCCTGTGTGAGGAATGTAGTAAATAGAGCCCTGTATGAGGAATGTAGTAAATAGAGCCCTGTATGAGGAATGTAGTAAATAGAGCCCCGGAATGTAGTAAATAGAGCCCTGTATGAGGAATGTATTAAATAGAGCCCTAATAGAGCCCTCTATGAGGAATGTAGTAAATAGAGCCCCGGAAAGTAGTAAATAGATCCCTGTATGAGGAATGTAGTAAATAGAGCCCTGTATGAGGAATGTAGTAAATAGAGCCCTGTGTGAGGAATGTAGTAAATAGAGCCTGTATGTGGAATGTATTAAATAGAGCCCTGTATGAGGAATGTAGTAAATAGAGCCCCGGAATGTAGTAAATAGAGCCCTGTGTGAGGAATGTAGTCAATAGGGCCCTGTATGAGGAATGTAGTAAATAGAGCCCTGTGTGAGGAATGTAGTATATAGAGCCCTGTGTGAGGAATGTAGTAAATAGAGCCCCGGAATGTAGTAAATAGAGCCCTGTGTGAGGAATGTAGTCAATAGAGCCCTGTGTGAGGAATGTAGTAAATAGAGCCCTGTGTGAGGAATGTAGTCAATAGGGCCCTGTATGAGGAATGTAGTAAATAGAGCCCTGTATGAGGAATGTAGTAAATAGAGCCCTGTGTGAGGAATGTAGTAAATAGAGCCCTGTGTGAGGAATATAGTAAATAGATCCATGTGTGAGGAATGTAATAAATAGGGCCCTGTAATGAGGAATGTAGTAAATAGAGCCCTGTATGAGGAATGTAGTAAATAGGGCCCTGTGTGAGGAATGTAGTACATAGGGCCCTGTGTGAGGAATGTAGTAATTAGATCCCTGTGTGAGGAATGTAGGAATGTAGTAAATAGAGCCCTGTGTGAGGAATGTAGTAAATAGAGCCCTATGTGTGGAATGTAGTAAATAGAGCGCTGTGTGAGGAATGTAGTAAATAGAGCCCTGTGTGAGGAATGTAGTAAAAGGGCCCTGTGTGAGGAATGTAGTATATAGAGCCCTGTGTGAGGAATGTAGTATATAGAGCCCTGTGTGAGGAATGTAGTTCAATAGATCCCTGTATGAGGAATGTAGTAAATAGAGCCCTGTATGAGGAATGTAGTCAATAGAGCCCTGTATGAGGAATGTAGTCAATAGAGCCCTGTGTGAGGAATGTAGTAAATAGAGCCCTGTGTGAGGAATGTAGTAAATAGAGCCCTGTACGAGGAATGTAGCTAAATAGAGCCCTGTATGAGGAAAGTAGTAAATAGAGCCCTGTACGAGGAATGTAGTAAATAGAGCCCTGTATGCGGAATGTAGTAAATGGAGAGGAATGTAGTAAATAGAGCCCTGTATGAGGAATGTAGTAAATAGAGCCCTGTGTGAGGAATGTAGTAAATAGAGCCCTGTGTGAGGAATGTAGTAAATAGAGCCCTGTGTGAGAAATGTAGTAAATAGAGCCCTGTGTGAGGAATGTAGTAAATAGAGCCCTGTATGAGGATTGTAGTAAATAGAGCCCTGTATGAGGAATGTAGTAAATAGAGCCCTGTATGAGGAATGTAGTAAATAGAGCCCTGTATGAGGAATGTAGTAAATAGAGCCCTGTGTGAGGAATGTAGTAAATAGAGCCCTGTGTGAGGAATGTAGTAAATAGAGCCCTGTGTGAGGAATGTAGTATATAGAGCCCTGTGTGAGGAATGTAGTAAATAGGGCCCTGTGTGAGGAATGTAGTAAATAGAGCCCTGTGTGAGGAATGTAGTAAATAGAGCCCTGTGTGAGGAATGTAGTAAATAGAGCCCTGTGTGAGGAATGTAGTAAATAGAGCCCTGTGTGAGGAATGTATTAAATAGGGCCCTGTGTGAGGAATGTAGTAAATAGAGCCCTGTGTGAGGATTGTAGTAAATAGAGACCTGTGTGAGGAATGTAGTAAATAGGGCCCTGTGTGGGGAATGTAGTAAATAGAGCCCTGTGTGAGGAATGTATTAAATAGGGCCCTGTGTGAGGAATGTAGTAAATAGAGCCCTGTGTGAGGAATGTAGTAAATAGGGCCCTGTGAGGGGAATGTAGTAAATAGAGCCCTGTGTGAGGAATGTATTAAATAGGGCCCTGTGTGAGGAATGTAGTAAATAGGGCCCTTTGTGAAGAATGTAGTAAATAGAGCTCTGTGTGAGGAATGTGGTGAATAGAGCCCTGTATGAGGAATGTAGTAAATAGAGCCCTGTGTGCGGAATGTAGTAAATAGAGACCTGTATGAGGAATGTAGTAAATAGAGCCCTGTATGAGGAATGTAGTAAATAGAGGCCTGTATGAGGAATGTAGTATATAGAGCCCTGTATGAGGGAATGTAGTAAATGGAGAGGAATGTATTAAATAGAGCCCTGTATGAGGAATGTAGTCAATAGGGCCCTGTATGCGGAATGTAGTCAATAGAGCCCTGTATGCGGAATGTAGTCAATAGAGCCCTGTATGCGGAATGTAGTCAATAGAGCCCTGTGTGAGGAATGTAGTCAATAGAGCCCTGTGTGAGGAATGTAGTCAATAGAGCCCTGTGTGAGGAATGTAGTCAATAGAGCCCTGTGTGAGGAATGTATTAAATAGAGCCCTGTGTGAGGAATGTAGTCAATAGAGCCCTGTGTGAGGAATGTAGTCAATAGAGCCCTGTGTGAGGAATGTAGTCAATAGAGCCCTGTGTGAGGAATGTAGTAAATAGAGCCCTGTGTGAGGAATGTAGTAAATAGAGCCCTGTGTGAGGAATGTAGTAAATAGAGCCCTGTATGAGGAATGTAGTATATAGAGGCCTGTATGAGGAATGTAGTATATAGAGCCCTGTATGAGGAATGTAGTATATAGAGCCCTGTATGAGGAATGTAGTAAATAGAGCCCTGTATGAGGAATGTAGTAAATAGAGCCCTGTACGAGGAATGTAGTAAATAGAGCCCTGTGTGAGGAATGTAGTATATAGAGCCCTGTGTGAGGAATGTAGTAAATAGAGCCCTGTGTGAGGAATGTAGTAAATAGGGCCCTGTATGAGGAATGTAGTAAATAGGGCCCTGTGTGAGGAATGTAGTAAATAGGGCCCTGTGTGAGGAATGTAGTAAATAGAGCCCTGTGTGAGGAATGTAGTAAATAGGGCCCTGTGTGAGGAATGTAGTAAATAGGGCCCTGTGTGAGGAATGTAGTAAATAGAGCCCTGTGTGAGGAATGTAGTAAATAGAGCCCTGTATGAGGAATGTAGTAAATAGAGCCCCGGAATGTAGTAAATAGAGCCCTGTATGAGGAATGTATTAAATAGAGCCCTAATAGAGCCCTGTATGAGGAATGTAGTAAATAGAGCCCTGTATGAGGAATGTAGTAAATAGAGCCCCGGAAAGTAGTAAATAGATCCCTGTATGAGGAATGTAGTAAATAGAGCCCTGTATGAGGAATGTAGTAAATAGAGCCCTGTGTGAGGAATGTAGTAAATAGAGCCCTGTATGTGGAATGTATTAAATAGAGCCCTGTATGAGGAATGTAGTAAATAGAGCCCCGGAATGTAGTAAATAGAGCCCTGTGTGAGGAATGTAGTCAATAGGGCCCTGTATGAGGAATGTAGTAAATAGAGCCCTGTGTGAGGAATGTAGTATATAGAGCCCTGTGTGAGGAATGTAGTAAATAGAGCCCCGGAATGTAGTAAATAGAGCCCTGTGTGAGGAATGTAGTCAATAGAGCCCTGTGTGAGGAATGTAGTAAATAGAGCCCTGTGTGAGGAATGTAGTCAATAGGGCCCTGTATGAGGAATGTAGTAAATAGAGCCCTGTATGAGGAATGTAGTAAATAGAGCCCTGTGTGAGGAATGTAGTAAATAGAGCCCTGTGTGAGGAATATAGTAAATAGATCCATGTGTGAGGAATGTAATAAATAGGGCCCTGTATGAGGAATGTAGTAAATAGAGCCCTGTATGAGGAATGTAGTAAATAGGGCCCTGTGTGAGGAATGTAGTACATAGGGCCCTGTGTGAGGAATGTAGTAATTAGATCCCTGTGTGAGGAATGTAGGAATGTAGTAAATAGAGCCCTGTATGAGGAATGTAGTAAATAGAACCCTGTGTGAGGAATGTAGTAAATAGAGCCCTATGTGTGGAATGTAGTAAATAGAGCGCTGTGTGAGGAATGTAGTAAATAGAGCCCTGTGTGAGGAATGTAGTAAAAAGGGCCCTGTGTGAGGAATGTAGTATATAGAGCCCTGTGTGAGGAATGTAGTATATAGAGCCCTGTGTGAGGAATGTAGTCAATAGATCCCTGTATGAGGAATGTAGTCAATAGAGCCCTGTGAGGAATGTAGTCAATAGAGCCCTGTATGAGGAATGTAGTCAATAGAGCCCTGTGTGAGGAATGTAGTAAATAGAGCCCTGTGTGAGGAATGTAGTAAATAGAGCCCTGTACGAGGAATGTAGTAAATAGAGCCCTGTATGAGGAAAGTAGTAAATAGAGCCCTGTACGAGGAATGTAGTAAATAGAGCCCTGTATGAGGAATGTAGTAAATGGAGAGGAATGTAGTAAATAGAGCCCTGTATGAGGAATGTAGTAAATAGAGCCCTGTGTGAGGAATGTAGTAAATAGAGCCCTGTGTGAGGAATGTAGTAAATAGAGCCCTGTGTGAGAAATGTAGTAAATAGAGCCCTGTGTGAGGAATGTTGTAAATAGATCCCTGTGTGAGGAATGTAGTAAATAGAGCCCTGTATGAGGAATGTAGTAAATAGAGCCCTGTGTGAGGAATGTAGTAAATAGAGCCCTGTGTGAGGAATGTAGTAAATAGAGCCCTGTACGAGGAATGTAGTAAATAGGGCCCTGTACGAGGAATGTAGTAAATAGAGCCCTGTACGAGGAATGAAGTAAATAGAGCCCTGTACGAGGAATGTAGTAAATAGAGCCCTGTGTGAGGAATGTAGTAAATAGAGCCCTGTGTGAGGAATGTAGTAAATAGAGCCCTGTACGAGGAATGTAGTAAATAGGGCCCTGTACGAGGATTGTAGTAAATAGAGCCCTGTACGAGGAATGTAGTAAATAGAGCCCTGTGTGAGGAATGTAGTAAATAGAGCCATGTATGAGGAATGTAGTAAATAGAGCCCTGTGTGAGGAATGTAGTAAATAGATCCCATCCCTGTGTGAGGAATGTAGTAAATAGAGCCCTGTATGAGGATTGTAGTAAATAGAGCCCTGTATGAGGAATGTAGTAAATAGAGCCCTGTATGAGGAATGTAGTAAATAGATCCCTGTATGAGGAATGTAGTAAATAGAGCCCTGTGTGAGGAATGTAGTATATAGAGCCCTGTATGAGGAATGTAGTAAATAGGGCCCTGTGTGAGGAATGTAGTAAATAGAGCCCTGTGTGAGGAATGTAGTAAATAGAGCCCTGTGTGAGGAATGTAGTAAATAGAGCCCTGTGTGAGGAATGTAGTAAATAGAGCCCTGTGTGAGGAATGTATTAAATAGGGCCCTGTGTGAGGAATGTAGTAAATAGAGCCCTGTGTGAGGATTGTAGTAAATAGAGACCTGTGTGAGGAATGTAGTAAATAGAGCCCTGTGTGAGGAACGTAGTAAATAGAGCCCTGTGTGGGGAATGTAGTAAATAGATCCCTGTGTGAGGAATGTAGTAAATAGAGCCCTGTGTGAGGAATGTAGTAAATAGAGCCCTGTATGAGGAATGTAGTAAATAGAGCCCTGTGTGGGGAATGTAGTAAATAGAGCCCTGTGTGAGGAATGTATTAAATAGGGCCCTGTGTGAGGAATGTAGTAAATAGAGCCCTGTGTGAGGAATGTAGTAAATAGGGCCCTGTGTGGGGAATGTAGTAAATAGAGCCCTGTGTGAGGAATGTATTAAATAGGGCCCTGTGTGAGGAATGTAGTATATAGAGCCCTGTATGAGGAATGTAGTAAATAGAGCCCTGTGTGAAGAATGTAGTAAATAGAGCCCTGTGTGAGGAATGTGGTGAATAGAGCCCTGTATGAGGAATGTAGTAAATAGAGCCCTGTGTGCGGAATGTAGTAAATAGAGACCTGTATGAGGAATGTAGTAAATAGAGCCCTGTATGAGGAATGTAGTAAATAGAGGCCTGTATGAGGAATGTAGTATATAGATCCCTGTATGAGGAATGTAGTAAATGGAGAGGAATGTATTAAATAGAGCCCTGTATGAGGAATGTAGTCAATAGGGCCCTGTATGCGGAATGTAGTCAATAGAGCCCTGTATGCGGAATGTAGTCAATAGAGCCCTGTATGCGGAATGTAGTCAATAGAGCCCTGTGTGAGGAATGTAGTAAATAGATCACTGTGTGAGGAATGTGGTGAATAGAGCCCTGTATGAGGAATGTAGTAAATAGAGCCCTGTGTGCGGAATGTAGTAAATAGAGACCTGTATGAGGAATGTAGTAAATAGAGCCCTGTATGAGGAATGTAGTAAATAGAGGCCTGTATGAGGAATGTAGTATATAGATCCCTGTATGAGGAATGTAGTAAATGGAGAGGAATGTATTAAATAGAGCCCTGTAGGAGGAATGTAGTCAATAGGGCCCTGTATGCGGAATGTAGTCAATAGAGCCCTGTATGCGGAATGTAGTCAATAGAGCCCTGTATGCGGAATGTAGTCAATAGAGCCCTGTGTGAGGAATGTAGTCAATAGAGCCCTGTGTGAGGAATGTAGTCAATAGAGCCCTGTGTGAGGAATGTAGTCAATAGAGCCCTGTATGAGGAATGTATTAAATAGAGCCCTGTGTGAGGAATGTAGTCAATAGAGCCCTGTGTGAGGAATGTAGTCAATAGAGCCCTGTGTGAGGAATGTAGTCAATAGAGCCCTGTGTGAGGAATGTAGTAAATAGAGCCCTGTGTGAGGAATGTAGTAAATAGAGCCCTGTGTGAGGAATGTAGTAAATAGTGCCCTGTGTGTGGAATGTAGTCAATAGGGCCCTGTGTGAGGAATGTAGTAAATAGATCCCAGTGTGAGGAATGTTGTAAATAGAGCCCTGTGTGAGGAATGTAGTAAATAGATCCCTGTATGAGGAATGTAGTAAATAGAGCCCTGTGTGAGGAATGTAGTAAATAGAGCCCTGTGTGAGGAATGTAGTAAATAGATCCCTGTGTGAGGAATGTAGTAAATAGAGCCCTGTGTGAGGAATGTAGTAAATAGAGCCCTGTGTGAGGAATGTAGTAAATAGAGCCCTGTGTGAGGAATGTAGTAAATAGAGCCCTGTGTGAGGAATGTAGTAAATAGAGCCCTGTGTGAGGAATGTAGTAAATAGAGCCCTGTGTGAGGAATGTAGTATATAGAGCCCTGTGTGAGGAATGTAGTAAATAGAGCCCTGTGTGAGGAATGTAGTATATAGAGCCCTGTGTGAGGAATGTAGTAAATAGAGCCCTGTGTGAGGAATGTAGTAAATAGAGCCCTGTGTGAGGAATGTAGTAAATAGAGCCCTGTGTGAGGAATGTAGTAAATAGACCCCTGTGTGAGGAATGTAGTAAATAGAGCCCTGTGTGAGGAATGTAGTAAATAGAGCCCTGTGTGAGGAATGTAGTATATAGAGCCCTGTGTGAGGAATGTAGTAAATAGAGCCCTGTGTGAGGAATGTAGTATATAGAGCCCTGTGTGAGGAATGTAGTAAATAAATTCCTGTGTGAGGAATGTAGTAAATAGAGCCCTGTGTGAGGAATGTAGTAAATAGTCCCTGTGTGAGGAATGTAGTAAATAGAGCCTTGTGTGAGAAACGTAGTAAATAGAGCCCTGTGTGAGGAACGTAGTAAATAGAGCCCTGTGTGAGGAATGTAGTAAATAGAGCCCTGTGTGAGGAATGTAGTAAATAGATCCCTGTACGAGGAATGTAGTAAATGGAGAGGAATGTAGTAAATAGAGCCCTGTATGAGGAATGTAGTAAATAGATCCCTGTATGAGGAATGTAGTAAATAGAGCCCTGTATGCGGAATGTAGTATATAGAGCCCTGTAAGAGGAAAGTAGTATATAGAGCCCTGTATGAGGAATGTAGTATATAGAGCCCTGTATGAGGAATGTAGTAAATAGAGCCCTGTATGAGGAATGTAGTAAATAGAGCCCTGTATGAGGAATGTAGTATATAGAGCCCTGTGTGAGGAATGTAGTAAATAGATCCCTGTATGAGGAATGTAGTAAATAGAGCCCTGTATGAGGAATGTAGTAAATAGAGCCCTGTATGAGGAATGTAGTAAATAGAGCCCTGTATGAGGAATGTAGTAAATAGATTCCTGTATGAGGAATGTAGTATATAGAGCCCTGTATGAGGAATGTAGTAAATAGCGCCCTGAATGAGGAATGTAGTATATAGAGCCCTGTATGAGGAACGTAGTAAATTGGGCCCTGTGTGAGGAATGTAGTAAATAGAGCCGTATATGAGGAATGTAGTATATAGAGCCCTGTATGAGGAATGTAGTAAATAGAGCCCTGTATGAGGAATGTAGTATATAGAGCTGTATGTGAGGAATGTAGTAAATAGAGCCCTGTATGAGGAATGTAGTAAATAGAGCCCTGTATGAGGATTGTAGTAAATAGGGCCCTGTATGAGGAATGTAGTAAATAGAGCCCCGGAATGTAGTAAATAGAGCCCTGTATGAGGAATGTAGTAAATAGAGCCCTGTGTGAGGAATGTAGTAAATAGAGCCCTGTGTGAGGAATGTAGTATATAGAGCCCTGTGTGAGGAATGTAGTAAATAGAGCCCTGTGTGAGGAATGTAGTAAATAGAGCCCTGTGTGAGGAATGTAGTAAATAGAGCCCTGTGTGAGAAATGTAGTAAATAGAGCCCTGTGTGAGGAATGTAGTAAATAGAGCCCTGTGTGAGGAATGTAGTAAATAGAGCCCTGTGTGAGGAATGTAGTAAATAGAGCCCTGTGTGAGGAATGTAGTAAATAGAGCCCTGTGTGAGAAATGTAGTAAATAGAGTCCTGTGTGAGGAATGTAGTAAATAGATCCCTGTGTGAGGAATGTAGTAAATAGAGCCCTGTGTGAGAAATGTAGTAAATAGATCCCTGTGTGAGGAATGTAGTAAATAGAACCCTGTACGAGGAATGTAGTAAATAGATCCCTGTACGAGGAATGTAGTATATAGAGCCCTGTACGAGGAATGTAGTAAATAGAGCCCTGTATGAGGAATGTAGTATATAGATCCCTGTATGAGGAATGTAGTAAATAGGGCCCTGTATGCGGAATGTAGTAAATAGATCGCTGTATGAGGAATGTAGTAAATAGGGCCCTGTATGAGGAATGTAGTAAATAGAGCCCTGTATGAGGAATGTAGTAAATAGGGCCCTGTATGAGGAATGTAGTAAATAGAGCCGTATATGAGGAATGTAGTAAATAGAGCCCTGTATGAGGAATGTAGTAAATAGAGCCCTGTATGAGGAATGTAGTATATAGAGCTGTATATGAGGAATGTAGTAAATAGAGCCCTGTATGAGGATTGTAGTAAGTAGAGCCCTGTTTGAGGAATGTAGTAAATAGAGCCCCGGAATGTAGTAAATAGAGCCCTGTATGAGGAATGTAGTAAATAGAGCCCTGTATGAGGAATGTAGTAAATAGAGCCCTGTATGAGGAATGTAGTAAATAGAGCCCTGTATGAGGAATGTAGTAAATAGAGCCCTGTATGAGGAATGTAGTAAATAGAACCCCGGAATGTAGTAAATAGAGCCCTGTATGAGGAATGTATTAAATAGAGCCCTAATAGAGCCCTGTAAGAGGAATGTAGTAAATAGAGCCCTGTATGAGGAATGTAGTATATAGAGCCCTGTATGAGGAATGTAGTAAATAGAGCCCTGTACGAGGAATGTAGTAAATAGAGCCCTGTATGAGGAATGTAGTAAATAGGGCCCTGTATGAGGAATGTAGTAAATAGAGCCCTGTATGAGGAATGTAGTAAATAGAGCCCTGTATGAGGAATGTAGTAAATAGAGCCCTGTACGAGGAATGTAGTAAATAGAGCCCTGTATGAGGAATGTAGTAAATAGAGCCCTGTACGAGGAATGTAGTAAATAGAGCCCTGTATGAGGAATGTAGTAAATAGAGCCCTGTATGAGGAATGTAGTAAATAGAGACCCGGAATGTAGTAAATAGAGCCCTGTATGAGGAATGTATTAAATAGAGCCCTAATAGAGCCCTGTATGAGGAATGTAGTAAATAGAGCCCTGTATGAGGAATGTATTAAATAGAGCCCTAATAGAGCCCTCTATGAGGAATGTAGTAAATAGAGCCCCGGAATGTAGTAAATAGATCCCTGTATGAGGAATGTAGTAAATAGAGCCCTGTATGAGGAATGTAGTAAATAGAGCCCTGTATGAGGAATGTAGTAAATAGAGCCCTGTATGAGGAATGTATTAAATATAGCCCAAATAGAGCCCTGTAAGAGTAATGTAGTAAATAGAGCCCTGTATGAGGAATGTAGTAAATAGAGCCCTGTATGAGGAATGTAGTAAATAGAACCCCGGAATGTAGTAAATAGAGCCCTGTATGAGGAATGTATTAAATAGAGCCCTAATAGAGCCCTGTAAGAGGAATGTAGTAAATAGAGCCCTGTACGAGGAATGTAGTAAATAGAGCCCTGTATGAGGAATGTAGTATATAGAGCCCTGTACGAGGAATGTAGTATATAGAGCCCTGTATGAGGAATGTAGTAAATAGGGCCCTGTATGAGGAATGTAGTAAATAGAGCCCTGTATGAGGAATGTAGTAAATAGAGCCCTGTATGAGGAATGTAGTAAATAGAGCCCTGTACGAGGAATGTAGTAAATAGAGCCCTGTATGAGGAATGTAGTAAATAGAGCCCTGTACGAGGAATGTAGTAAATAGAGCCCTGTATGAGGAATGTAGTAAATAGAGCCCTGTATGAGGAATGTAGTAAATAGAGCCCCGGAATGTAGTAAATAGAGCCCTGTATGAGGAATGTATTAAATAGAGCCCTAATAGAGCCCTGTATGAGGAATGTAGTAAATAGAGCCCTGTATGAGGAATGTATTAAATAGAGCCCTAATAGAGCCCTCTATGAGGAATGTAGTAAATAGAGCCCTGTGTGAGGAATGTAGTAAATAGAGCCCTGTATGAGGAATGTAGTAAATAGATCCCTGTATGAGGAATGTAGTAAATAGAGCCCTGTATGAGGAATGTAGTAAATAGAGCCCTGTATGAGGAATGTAGTAAATAGAGCCCTGTATGAGGAATGTAGTAAATAGCGCCCTGAATGAGGAATGTAGTATATAGAGCCCTGTATGAGGAATGTAGTAAATTGGGCCCTGTGTGAGGAATGTAGTAAATAGAGCCGTATATGAGGAATGTAGTATATAGAGCCCTGTATGAGGAATGTAGTAAATAGAGCCCTGTATGAGGAATGTAGTATATAGAGCTGTATATGAGGAATGTAGTAAATAGAGCCCTGTATGAGGATTGTAGTAAATAGGGCCCTGTATGAGGAATGTAGTAAATAGAGCCCCGGAATGTAGTAAATAGAGCCCTGTATGAGGAATGTAGTAAATAGAGCCCTGTGTGAGGAATGTAGTAAATAGAGCCCTGTGTGAGGAATGTAGTAAATAGAGCCCTGTGTGAGGAATGTAGTAAATAGAGCCCTGTGTGAGGAATGTAGTAAATAGAGACCTGTGTGAGGAATGTAGTAAATAGAGCCCTGTGTGAGGAATGTAGTAAATAGGGCCCTGTGTGAGGAATGTAGTAAATAGAGCCCTGTGTGAGGAATGTAGTAAATAGAGCCCTGTGTGAGGAATGTAGTAAATAGAGCCCTGTGTGATGAATGTAGTAAATAGAGCCCTGTGTGAGGAATGTAGTAAATAGAGCCCTGTGTGAGAAATGTAGTAAATAGAGTCCTGTGTGAGGAATGTAGTAAATAGATCCCTGTGTGAGGAATGTAGTATATAGAGCCCTGTGTGAGGAATGTAGTAAATAGAGCCCTGTGTGAGGAATGTAGTAAATAGAGCCCTGTGTGAGAAATGTAGTAAATAGAGTCCTGTGTGAGGAATGTAGTAAATAGAGCCCTGTGTGAGAAATGTAGTAAATAGATCCCTGTGTGAGGAATGTAGTAAATAGAACCCTGTACGAGGAATGTAGTAAATAGATCCCTGTACGAGGAATGTAGTATATAGAGCCCTGTACGAGGAATGTAGTAAATAGAGCCCTGTATGAGGAATGTAGTATATAGATCCCTGTATGAGGAATGTAGTAAATAGGGCCCTGTATGCGGAATGTAGTAAATAGATCCCTGTATGAGGAATGTAGTAAATAGGGCCCTGTATGAGGAATGTAGTAAATAGAGCCGTATATGAGGAATGTAGTAAATAGGGCCCTGTATGAGGAATGTAGTAAATAGGGCCCTGTATGCGGAATGTAGTAAATAGATCCCTGTATGAGGAATGTAGTAAATAGGGCCCTGTATGAAGAATGTAGTAAATAGAGCCCTGTATGAGGAATGTAGTAAATAGAGCCGTATATGAGGAATGTAGTAAATAGAGCCCTGTATGAGGAATGTAGTAAATAGAGCCCTGTATGAGGAATGTAGTATATAGAGCTGTATATGAGGAATGTAGTAAATAGAGCCCTGTATGAGGAATGTAGTAAATAGAGCCCTGTATGAGGATTGTAGTAAGTAGAGCCCTGTTTGAGGAATGTAGTAAATAGAGCCCCGGAATGTAGTAAATAGAGCCCTGTATGAGGAATGTAGTAAATAGAGCCCTGTATGAGGAATGTAGTAAATAGAGCCCTGTATGAGGAATGTAGTAAATAGAGCCCTGTATGAGGAATGTAGTAAATAGAGCCCTGTATGAGGAATGTAGTAAATAGAGACCTGTGTGAGGAATGTAGTAAATAGAGCCCTGTGTGAGGAATGTAGTAAATAGAGCCCTGTGTGAGGAATGTAGTAAATAGAGCCCTGTGTGAGGAATGTAGTAAATAGAGCCCTGTGTGATGAATGTAGTAAATAGAGCCCTGTGTGAGGAATGTAGTAAATAGAGCCCTGTGTGAGAAATGTAGTAAATAGAGTCCTGTGTGAGGAATGTAGTAAATAGAGCCCTGTGTGAGGAATGTAGTAAATAGAGCCCTGTATGAGGAATGTAGTATATAGAGCCCTGTGTGAGGAATGTAGTAAATAGAGCCCTGTGTGAGGAATGTAGTAAATAGAGCCCTGTGTGAGAAATGTAGTAAATAGAGTCCTGTGTGAGGAATGTAGTAAATAGAGCCCTGTGTGAGAAATGTAGTAAATAGATCCCTGTGTGAGGAATGTAGTAAATAGAACCCTGTACGAGGAATGTAGTAAATAGATCCCTGTACGAGGAATGTAGTATATAGAGCCCTGTACGAGGAATGTAGTAAATAGAGCCCTGTATGAGGAATGTAGTATATAGATCCCTGTATGAGGAATGTAGTAAATAGGGCCCTGTATGCGGAATGTAGTAAATAGATCCCTGTATGAGGAATGTAGTAAATAGGGCCCTATATGAGGAATGTAGTAAATAGAGCCGTATATGAGGAATGTAGTAAATAGGGCCCTGTATGAGGAATGTAGTAAATAGGGCCCTGTATGCGGAATGTAGTAAATAGATCCCTGTATGAGGAATGTAGTAAATATGGCCCTGTATGAAGAATGTAGTAAATAGAGCCCTGTATGAGGAATGTAGTAAATAGGGCCCTGTATGAGGAATGTAGTAAATAGAGCCGTATATGAGGAATGTAGTAAATAGAGCCCTGTATGAGGAATGTAGTAAATAGAGCCCTGTATGAGGAATGTAGTATATAGAGCTGTATATGAGGAATGTAGTAAATAGAGCCCTGTATGAGGAATGTAGTAAATAGAGCCCTGTATGAGGATTGTAGTAAGTAGAGCCCTGTTTGAGGAATGTAGTAAATAGAGCCCCGGAATGTAGTAAATAGAGCCCTGTATGAGGAATGTAGTAAATAGAGCCCTGTATGAGGAATGTAGTAAATAGAGCCCTGTATGAGGAATGTAGTAAATAGAGCCCTGTATGAGGAATGTAGTAAATAGAACCCCGGAATGTAGTAAATAGAGCCCTGTATGAGGAATGTATTAAATAGAGCCCTAATAGAGCCCTGTAAGAGGAATGTAGTAAATAGAGCCCTGTATGAGGAATGTAGTATATAGAGCCCTGTATGAGGAATGTAGTAAATAGAGCCCTGTACGAGGAATGTAGTAAATAGAGCCCTGTATGAGGAATGTAGTAAATAGGGCCCTGTATGAGGAATGTAGTAAATAGAGCCCTGTATGAGGAATGTAGTAAATAGAGCCCTGTATGAGGAATGTAGTAAATAGAGCCCTGTACGAGGAATGTAGTAAATAGAGCCCTGTATGAGGAATGTAGTAAATAGAGCCCTGTACGAGGAATGTAGTAAATAGAGCCCTGTATGAGGAATGTAGTAAATAGAGCCCTGTATGAGGAATGTAGTAAATAGAGCCCCGGAATGTAGTAAATAGAGCCCTGTATGAGGAATGTATTAAATAGAGCCCTAATAGAGCCCTGTATGAGGAATGTAGTAAATAGAGCCCTGTATGAGGAATGTAGTAAATAGAGCCCTGGAATGTAGTAAATAGAGCCCTGTATGAGGAATGTATTAAATAGAGCCCTAATAGAGCCCTCTATGAGGAATGTAGTAAATAGAGCCCCGGAATGTAGTAAATAGATCCCTGTATGAGGAATGTAGTAAATAGAGCCCTGTATGAGGAATGTAGTAAATAGAGCCCTGTATGAGGAATGTAGTAAATAGAGCCCTGTATGAGGAATGTAGTAAATAGAGCCCTGTATGAGGAATGTATTAAATATAGCCCAAATAGAGCCCTGTAAGAGTAATGTAGTAAATAGAGCCCTGTATGAGGAATGTAGTAAATAGAGCCCTGTATGAGGAATGTATTAAATAGAGCCCTAATAGAGCCCTGTAAGAGAAATGTAGTAAATAGAGCCCTGTATGAGGAATGTAGTATATAGAGCCCTGTATGAGGAATGTAGTAAATAGAGCCCTGTACGAGGAATGTAGTAAATAGAGCCCTGTATGAGGAATGTAGTAAATAGGGCCCTGTATGAGGAATGTAGTAAATAGAGCCCTGTATGAGGAATGTAGTAAATAGAGCCCTGTATGAGGAATGTAGTAAATAGAGCCCTGTACGAGGAATGTAGTAAATAGAGCCCTGTATGAGGAATGTAGTAAATAGAGCCCTGTACGAGGAATGTAGTAAATAGAGCCCTATATGAGGAATGTAGTAAATAGAGCCCTGTATGAGGAATGTAGTAAATAGAGCCCCGGAATGTAGTAAATAGAGCCCTGTATGAGGAATGTATTAAATAGAGCCCTAATAGAGCCCTGTATGAGGAATGTAGTAAATAGAGCCCTGTATGAGGAATGTAGTAAATAGAGCCCTGGAATGTAGTAAATAGAGCCCTGTATGAGGAATGTATTAAATAGAGCCCTAATAGAGCCCTCTATGATGAATGTAGTAAATAGAGCCCCGGAATGTAGTAAATAGATCCCTGTATGAGGAATGTAGTAAATAGAGCCCTGTATGAGGAATGTAGTAAATAGAGCCCTGTATGAGGAATGTAGTAAATAGAGCCCTGTATGAGGAATGTAGTAAATAGAGCCCTGTATGAGGAATGTATTAAATATAGCCCAAATAGAGCCCTGTAAGAGTAATGTAGTAAATAGAGCCCTGTATGAGGAATGTAGTATATAGAGCCCTGTATGAGGAATGTAGTAAATAGAGCCCTGTATGAGGAATGTAGTAAATAGAGCCCTGTACGAGGAATGTAGAAAATAGAGCCCTGTATGAGGAATGTAGTAAATAGAGCCCTGTATGAGGAATGTAGTAAATAGAGCCCCGGAATGTAGTAAATAGAGCCCTGTATGAGGAATGTATTAAATAGAGCCCTAATAGAGCCCTGTATGAGGAATGTAGTAAATAGAGCCCTGTATGAGGAATGTAGTAAATAGAGCCCCGGAATGTAGTAAATAGATCCCTGTATGAGGATTGTAGTAAATAGAGCCCTGTATGAGGAATGTAGTAAATAGAGCCCTGTGTGAGGAATGTAGTAAATAGAGCCCTGTATGTGGAATGTATTAAATAGAGCCCTGTATGAGGAATGTAGTAAATAGAGCCCCGGAATGTATTAAATAGAGCCCTGTGTGAGGAATGTAGTCAATAGGGCCCTGTATGAGGAATGTAGTAAATAGAGCCCTGTGTGAGGAATGTAGTATATAGAGCCCTGTGTGAGGAATGTAGTAAATAGAGCCCTGTGTGAGGAATATAGTAAATAGGGCCCTGTGTGAGGAATGTAGTAAATAGAGCCCTGTATGAGGAATGTAGTAAATAGGGCCCTGTGTGAGGAATGTAGTAAATAGATCCCTGTGTGAGGAATGTAGTAAATAGAGCCCTGTGTGAGGAATGTAGTCAATAGAGCCCTGTGTGAGGAATGTAGTCAATAGGGCCCTGTATGAGGAATGTAGTAAATAGAGCCCTGTGTGAGGAATGTAGTAAATAGAGCCCTGTGTGAGGAATATAGTAAATAGATCCATGTGTGAGGAATGTAATAAATAGAGCCCTGTGTGAGGAATGTAGGAAATAGAGCCCTGTGTGAGGAATGTAGTAAATAGAGCCCTGTATAAGGAATGTAGTATATAGAGCCCTGTATGAGGAATGTAGTAAATAGAGCCCTGTATGAGGAATGTAGTAAATAGAGCCCTGTATGAGGAATGTAGTAAATAGAGCCCTGTGTGAGGAATGTAGTAAATAGAGCCCTGTGTGAGGAATGTAGTAAATAGAGCCCTGTATGAGGAATGTAGTAAATAGGGCCCTGTGTGAGGAATGTAGTAATTAGATCCCTGTGTGAGGAATGTAGTAAATAGAGCCCTGTGTGAGGAATATAGTAAATAGATCCATGTGTGAGGAATGTAATAAATAGAGCCCTGTGTGAGGAATGTAGGAAATAGAGCCCTGTGTGAGGAATGTAGTAAATAGAGCCCTGTATGAGGAATGTAGTATATAGAGCCCTGTATGAGGAATGTAGTAAATAGAGCCCTGTATGAGGAATGTAGTAAATAGAGCCCTGTATGAGGAATGTAGTAAATAGAGCCCTGTGTGAGGAATGTAGTAAATAGAGCCCTGTGTGAGGAATGTAGTAAATAGAGCCCTGTATGAGGAATGTAGTAAATAGGGCCCTGTGTGAGGAATGTAGTAATTAGATCCCTGTGTGAGGAATGTAGTAAATAGAGCCCTGTGTGAGGAATGTAGTAAATAGAGCCCTGTATGAGGAATGTAGTACATAGGGCCCTGTGTGAGGATTGTAGTAAATAGAGCCCTGTGTGAGGATTGTAGTAATTAGATCCCTGTGTGAGGAGTGTAGTAAATAGAGCCCTGTATGAGGAATGTAGTAAATAGAGCCCTGTATGAGGAATGTAGTAAATAGAACCCTGTGTGAGGAATGTAGTAAATAGAGACCTATGTGTGGAATGTAGTAAATAGAGCCCTGTGTGAGGAATGTAGTAAAAAGGGCCCTGTGTGAGGAATGTAGTATATAGAGCCCTGTGTGAGGAATGTAGTATATAGAGCCCTGTGTGAGGAATGTAGTCAATAGAGCCCTGTATGAGGAATGTAGTCAATAGATCCCTGTATGAGGAATGTAGTAAATAGAGCCCTGTATGAGGAATGTAGTCAATAGAGCCCTGTATGAGGAATGTAGTCAATAGAGCCCTGTGTGAGGAATATAGTCAATAGAGCCCTGTGTGAGGAATGTTGTAAATAGAGCCCTGTATGAGGAATGTAGTAAATAGAGCCCTGTACGAGGAATGAAGTAAATGGAGAGGAATGTAGTAAATAGAGCCCTGTGTGAGGAATGTAGTAAATAGAGCCCTGTACGAGGAATGTAGTAAATAGAGCCCTGTATGAGGAAAGTAGTAAATAGAGCCCTGTATGAGGAATGTAGTAAATAGAGCCCTGTGTGAGGAATGTAGTAAATGGAGAGGAATGTAGTAAATAGAGCCCTGTATGAGGATTGTAGTAAATGGAGCCCTGTATGAGGAATGTAGTAAATAGAGCCCTGTATGAGGAATGTAGTAAATAGAGCCCTGTATGAGGAATGTAGTAAATAGAGCCCTGTGTGAGGAATGTAGTAAATAGAGCCCTGTGTGAGGAATGTAGTAAATAGAGCCCTGTGTGAGGAATGTAGTATATAGAGCCCTGTGTGAGGAATGTAGTAAATAGGGCCCTGTGTGAGGAATGTAGTAAATAGAGCCCTGTGTGAGGAATGTAGTAAATAGAGCCCTGTGTGAGGAATGTAGTAAATAGAGCCCTGTGTGAGGAATGTAGTAAATAGAGCCCTGTGTGAGGAATGTATTAAATAGGGCCCTGTGTGAGGAATGTAGTAAATAGAGCCCTGTGTGAGGATTGTAGTAAATAGAGACCTGTGTGAGGAATGTAGTAAATAGGGCCCTGTGTGGGGAATGTAGTAAATAGAGCCCTGTGTGAGGAATGTATTAAATAGGGCCCTGTGTGAGGAATGTAGTAAATAGAGCCCTGTGTGAGGAATGTAGTAAATAGGGCCCTGTGTGAGGAATGTAGTAAATAGGGCCCTGTGAGGGGAATGTAGTAAATAGAGCCCTGTGTGAGGAATGTATTAAATAGGGCCCTGTGTGAGGAATGTAGTAAATAGGGCCCTGTGTGAAGAATGTAGTAAATAGAGCTCTGTGTGAGGAATGTGGTGAATAGAGCCCTGTATGAGGAATGTAGTAAATAGAGCCCTGTGTGCGGAATGTAGTAAATAGAGACCTGTATGAGGAATGTAGTAAATAGAGCCCTGTATGAGGAATGTAGTAAATAGAGGCCTGTATGAGGAATGTAGTATATAGAGCCCTGTATGAGGAATGTAGTAAATGGAGAGGAATGTATTAAATAGAGCCCTGTATGAGGAATGTAGTCAATAGGGCCCTGTATGCGGAATGTAGTCAATAGAGCCCTGTATGCGGAATGTAGTCAATAGAGCCCTGTATGCGGAATGTAGTCAATAGAGCCCTGTGTGAGGAATGTAGTCAATAGAGCCCTGTGTGAGGAATGTAGTCAATAGAGCCCTGTGTGAGGAATGTAGTCAATAGAGCCCTGTATGAGGAATGTATTAAATAGAGCCCTGTGTGAGGAATGTAGTAAATAGAGCCCTGTGTGAGGAATGTAGTATATAGAGCCCTGTGTGAGGAATGTAGTAAATAGAGCCCTGTATGAGGAATGTAGTAAATAGAGCCCTGTATGAGGAATGTAGTAAATAGAGCCCTGTATGAGGAATGTAGTAAATAGAGCCCCGGAATGTAGTAAATAGAGCCCTGTATGAGGAATGTATTAAATAGAGCCCTAATAGAGCCCTGTATGAGTAATGTAGTAAATAGAGCCCTGTATGAGGAATGTAGTAAATAGAGCCCCGGAATGTAGTAAATAGAGCCCTGTATGAGGAATGTATTAAATAGAGCCCTAATAGAGCCCTCTATGAGGAATGTAGTAAATAGAGCCCCGGAAAGTAGTAAATAGATCCCTGTATGAGGAATGTAGTAAATAGAGCCCTGTGTGAGGAATGTAGTAAATAGAGCCCTGTATGAGGAATGTAGTAAATAGAGCCCTGTATGAGGAATGTAGTAAATAGAGCCCTGTGTGAGGAATGTAGTATATAGAGCCCTGTATGAGGAATGTAGTAAATAGAGCCCCGGAATGTAGTAAATAGAGCCCTGTGTGAGGAATGTAGTCAATAGAGCCCTGTGTGAGGAATGTACTAAATAGAGCCCTGTGTGAGGAATGTAGTCAATAGGGCCCTGTATGAGGAATGTAGTAAATAGAGCCCTGTATGAGGAATGTAGTAAATAGAGCCCTGTGTGAGGAATGTAGTAAATAGAGCCCTGTGTGAGGAATATAGTAAATAGATCCATGTGTGAGGAATGTAATAAATAGGGCCCTGTATGAGGAATGTAGTAAATAGAGCCCTGTGTGAGGAATGTAGTAAATAGAGCCCTGTATGAGGAATGTAGTAAATAGAACCCTGTGTGAGGAATGTAGTAAATAGAGCCCTATGTGTGGAATGTAGTAAATAGAGCCCTGTGTGAGGAATGTAGTAATTAGAGCCCTGTGTGAGGAATGTAGTAAAAAGGGCCCTGTGTGAGGAATGTAGTATATAGAGCCCTGTGTGAGGAATGTAGTATATAGAGCCCTGTGTGAGGAATGTAGTCAATAGAGCCCTGTATGAGGAATGTAGTCAATAGATCCCTGTATGAGGAATGTAGTAAATAGAGCCCTGTATGAGGAATGTAGTCAATAGAGCCCTGTATGAGGAATGTAGTCAATAGAGCCCTGTGTGAGGAATGTAGTAAATAGAGCCCTGTACGAGGAATGAAGTAAATGGAGAGGAATGTAGTAAATAGAGCCCTGTGTGAGGAATGTAGTAAATAGAGCCCTGTACGAGGAATGTAGTAAATAGAGCCCTGTATGAGGAAAGTAGTAAATAGAGCCCTGTACGAGGAATGTAGTAAATAGAGCCCTGTATGAGGAATGTAGTAAATGGAGAGGAATGTAGTAAATAGAGCCCTGTATGAGGAATGTAGTAAATAGAGCCCTGTGTGAGGAATGTAGTAAATGGAGAGGAATGTAGTAAATAGAGCCCTGTATGAGGAATGTAGTAAATAGAGCCCTCTATGAGGAATGTAGTAAATGGAGAGGAATGTAGTAAATAGAGCCCTGTATGAGGAATGTAGTAAATAGAGCCCTGTGTGAGGAATGTAGTATATAGAGCCCTGTGTGAGGAATGTAGTAAATAGAGCCCTGTGTGAGGAATGTAGTAAATAGATCCCTGTGTGAGGAATATTGTAAATAGATCCCTGTGTGAGGAATATAGTAAATAGAGCCCTGTATGAGGATTGTAGTAAATAGATCCCTGTGTGAGGAATGTAGTAAATAGAGCCCTGTGTGAGGAATGTAGTAAATAGAGCCCTGTGTGAGGAATGTAGTATATAGAGCCCTGTGTGAGGAATGTAGTAAATAGAGCCCTGTGTGAGGAATGTAGTAAATAGATCCCTGTGTGAGGAATATTGTAAATAGATCCCTGTGTGAGGAATATAGTAAATAGGGCCCTGTGTGAGGAATGTAGTAAATAGAGCCCTGTATGAGGAATGTAGTAAATAGGGCCCTGTACGAGGTATGTAGTAAATAGAGCCCTGTACGAGGAATGTAGTAAATAGGGCCCTGTACGAGGAATGTAGTAAATAGAGCCCTGTACGAGGAATGAAGTAAATAGAGCCCTGTACGAGGAATGTAGTAAATAGAGCCCTGTACGAGGATTGTAGTAAATAGAGCCCTGTACGAGGAATGTAGTAAATAGAGCCCTGTGTGAGGAATGTAGTAAATAGAGCCATGTATGAGGAATGTAGTAAATAGAGCCCTGTGTGAGGAATGTAGTAAATAGATCCCATCCCTGTGTGAGGAATGTAGTAAATAGAGCCCTGTATGAGGATTGTAGTAAATAGAGCCCTGTATGAGGAATGTAGTAAATAGAGCCCTGTATGAGGAATGTAGTAAATAGATCCCTGTATGAGGAATGTAGTAAATAGATCCCTGTATGAGGAATGTAGTAAATAGGGCCCTGTGTGAGGAATGTAGTAAATAGGGCCCTGTGTGAGGAATGTAGTATATAGAGCCCTGTGTGAGGAATGTAGTAAATAGGGCCCTGTGTGAGGAATGTAGTAAATAGAGTGCTGTGTGAGGAATGTAGTAAATAGAGCCCTGTGTGAGGAATGTAGTAAATAGAGCCCTGTGTGAGCCCTGTGTGAGGAATGTAGTAAATAGAGCCCTGTGTGAGGAATGTAGTAAATAGAGCCCTGTGTGAGGAATGTAGTAAATAGAGCCCTGTGTGAGGAATGTAGTAAATAGAGCCCTGTGTGAGGAATGTAGTAAATAGAGCCCTGTGTGAGGAATGTAGTAAACAGAGCCCTGTATGAGGAATGTAGTAAATAGAGCCCTGTGTGAGGAATGTAGTAAATAGAGCCCTGTGTGAGGATTGTAGTAAATAGAGACCTGTGTGAGGAATGTAGTAAATAGGGCCCTGTGTGGGGAATGTAGTAAATAGAGCCCTGTGTGAGGAATGTATTAAATAGGGCCCTGTGTGAGGAATGTAGTAAATAGAGCCCTGTGTGAGGAATGTAGTAAATAGGGCCCTGTGTGGGGAATGTAGTAAATAGGGCCCTGTGTGAAGAATGTAGTAAATAGAGCTCTGTGTGAGGAATGTGGTGAATAGAGCCCTGTATGAGGAATGTAGTAAATAGAGCCCTGTGTGCGGAATGTAGTAAATAGAGACCTGTATGAGGAATGTAGTAAATAGAGCCCTGTATGAGGAATGTAGTAAATAGAGGCCTGTATGAGGAATGTAGTATATAGAGCCCTGTATGAGGAATGTAGTAAATGGAGAGGAATGTATTAAATAGAGCCCTGTATGAGGAATGTAGTCAATAGGGCCCTGTATGCGAATGTAGTCAATAGAGCCCTGTATGCGGAATGTAGTCAATAGAGCCCTGTATGCGGAATGTAGTCAATAGAGCCCTGTGTGAGGAATGTAGTCAATAGAGCCCTGTGTGAGGAATGTAGTCAATAGAGCCCTGTGTGAGGAATGTAGTCAATAGAGCCCTGTGTGAGGAATGTATTAAATAGAGCCCTGTGTGAGGAATGTAGTCAATAGAGCCCTGTGTGAGGAATGTAGTCAATAGAGCCCTGTGTGAGGAATGTAGTCAATAGAGCCCTGTGTGAGGAATGTAGTCAATAGAGCCCTGTGTGAGGAATGTAGTAAATAGAGCCCTGTGTGAGGAATGTAGTAAATAGTGCCCTGTGTGTGTAATGTAGTCAATAGGGCCCTGTGTGAGGAATGTAGTAAATAGATCCCAGTGTGAGGAATGTAGTAAATAGAGCCCTGTGTGAGGAATGTAGTAAATAGAGCCCTGTGTGAGGAATGTAGTAAATAGTGCCCTGTGTGTGTAATGTAGTCAATAGGGCCCTGTGTGAGGAATGTAGTAAATAGATCCCAGTGTGAGGAATGTAGTAAATAGAGCCCTGTGTGAGGAATGTAGTAAATAGAGCCCTGTGTGAGGAATGTAGTAAATAGATCCCTGTGTGAGGAATGTAGTAAATAGATCCCTGTGTGAGGAATGTAGTAAATAGAGCCCTGTGTGAGGAATGTAGTAAATAGAGCCCTGTGTGAGGAATGTAGTAAATAGAGCCCTGTGTGAGGAATGTAGTATATAGAGCCCTGTGTGAGGAATGTAGTAAATAGAGCCCTGTGTGAGGAATGTAGTAAATAGAGCCCTGTGTGAGGAATGTAGTAATTAGAGCCCTGTGTGAGGAATGTAGTAAATAGAGCCCTGTGTGAGGAATGTAGTAAATAGAGCCCTGTGTGAGGAATGTAGTAAATAGAGCCCTGTGTGAGGAATGTAGTAAACAGAGCCCTGTATGAGGAATGTAGTAAATAGAGCCCTGTGTGAGGAATGTAGTAAATAGAGCCCTGTGTGAGGATTGTAGTAAATAGAGACCTGTGTGAGGAATGTAGTAAATAGGGCCCTGTGTGGGGAATGTAGTAAATAGAGCCCTGTGTGAGGAATGTATTAAATAGGGCCCTGTGTGAGGAATGTAGTAAATAGAGCCCTGTGTGAGGAATGTAGTAAATAGGGCCCTGTGTGGGGAATGTAGTAAATAGGGCCCTGTGTGAAGAATGTAGTAAATAGAGCTCTGTGTGAGGAATGTGGTGAATAGAGCCCTGTATGAGGAATGTAGTAAATAGAGCCCTGTGTGCGGAATGTAGTAAATAGAGACCTGTATGAGGAATGTAGTAAATAGAGCCCTGTATGAGGAATGTAGTAAATAGAGGCCTGTATGAGGAATGTAGTATATAGAGCCCTGTATGAGGAATGTAGTAAATGGAGAGGAATGTATTAAATAGAGCCCTGTATGAGGAATGTAGTCAATAGGGCCCTGTATGCGAATGTAGTCAATAGAGCCCTGTATGCGGAATGTAGTCAATAGAGCCCTGTATGCGGAATGTAGTCAATAGAGCCCTGTGTGAGGAATGTAGTCAATAGAGCCCTGTGTGAGGAATGTAGTCAATAGAGCCCTGTGTGAGGAATGTAGTCAATAGAGCCCTGTATGAGGAATGTATTAAATAGAGCCCTGTGTGAGGAATGTAGTCAATAGAGCCCTGTGTGAGGAATGTAGTCAATAGAGCCCTGTGTGAGGAATGTAGTCAATAGAGCCCTGTGTGAGGAATGTAGTCAATAGAGCCCTGTGTGAGGAATGTAGTAAATAGAGCCCTGTGTGAGGAATGTAGTAAATAGTGCCCTGTGTGTGGAATGTAGTCAATAGGGCCCTGTGTGAGGAATGTAGTAAATAGATCCCAGTGTGAGGAATGTAGTAAATAGAGCCCTGTGTGAGGAATGTAGTAAATAGAGCCCTGTGTGAGGAATGTAGTAAATAGAGCCCTGTGTGAGGAATGTAGTAAATAGATCCCTGTGTGAGGAATGTAGTAAATAGAGCCCTGTGTGAGGAATGTAGTAAATAGAGCCCTGTGTGAGGAATGTAGTAAATAGAGCCCTGTGTGAGGAATGTAGTAAATAGAGCCCTGTGTGAGGAATGTAGTATATAGAGCCCTGTGTGAGGAATGTAGTAAATAGAGCCCTGTGTGAGGAATGTAGTATATAGAGCCCTGTGTGAGGAATGTAGTAATTAGAGCCCTGTGTGAGGAATGTAGTAAATAGAGCCCTGTGTGAGGAATGTAGTAAATAGATTCCTGTGTGAGGAATGTAGTAAATAGAGCCCTGTGTGAGGAATGTAGTAAATAGTCCCTGTGTGAGGAATGTAGTAAATAGAGCCTTGTGTGAGAAACGTAGTAAATAGAGCCCTGTGTGAGGAACGTAGTAAATAGAGCCCTGTGTGAGGAATGTAGTAAATAGATCCCTGTGTGAGGAATGTAGTAAATAGAGCCCTGTGTGAGGAATGTAGTAAATAGAGCCCTGTGTGAGGAATGTAGTAAATAGAGCCCTGTGTGAGGAATGTAGTAAATAGAGCCCTGTGTGAGGAATGTAGTATATAGAGCCCTGTGTGAGGAATGTCGTAAATAGAGCCCTGTGTGAGGAATGTAGTATATAGAGCCCTGTGTGAGGAATGTAGTAATTAGAGCCCTGTGTGAGGAATGTAGTAAATAGAGCCCTGTGTGAGGAATGTAGTAAATAGATTCCTGTGTGAGGAATGTAGTAAATAGAGCCCTGTGTGAGGAATGTAGTAAATAGTCCCTGTGTGAGGAATGTAGTAAATAGAGCCTTGTGTGAGAAACGTAGTAAATAGAGCCCTGTGTGAGGAACGTAGTAAATAGAGCCCTGTGTGAGGAATGTAGTAAATAGAGCCCTGTGTGAGGAATGTAGTAAATAGATCCCTGTACGAGGAATGTAGTAAATGGAGAGGAATGTAGTAAATAGAGCCCTGTATGAGGAATGTAGTAAATAGATCCCTGTATGAGGAATGTAGTAAATAGAGCCCTGTATGCGGAATGTAGTATATAGAGCCCTGTAAGAGGAAAGTAGTATATAGAGCCCTGTATGAGGAATGTAGTATATAGAGCCCTGTATAAGGAATGTAGTAAATAGAGCCCTGTATGAGGAATGTAGTAAATAGAGCCCTGTATGAGGAATGTAGTATATAGAGCCCTGTGTGAGGAATGTAGTAAATAGATCCCTGTATGAGGAATGTAGTAAATAGGGCCCTGTATGAGGAATGTAGTAAATAGAGCCCTGTATGAGGAATGTAGTAAATAGAGCCCTGTATGAGGAATGTAGTAAATAGAGCCCTGTGTGAGGAATGTAGTAAATAGAGCCCTGTGTGAGGAATGTAGTAAATAGAGCCCTGTATGAGGAATGTAGTAAATAGGGCCCTGTGTGAGGAATGTAGTAAATAGAGCCCTGTGTGAGGAATGTAGTAAATAGAGCCCTGTATGAGGAATGTAGTAAATAGAGCCCTGTGTGAGGAATGTAGTAAATAGAGCCCTGTGGGAGGAATGTAGTAAATAGATCCCTGTGTGAGGAATGTAGTAAATAGAGCCCTGTGTGAGGAATGTATTAAATAGGGCCCTGTGTGAGGAATGTAGTAAATAGGGCCCTGTGTGAAGAATGTAGTAAATAGAGCTCTGTGTGAGGAATGTGGTGAATAGAGCCCTGTATGAGGAATGTAGTAAATAGAGCCCTGTGTGCGGAATGTAGTAAATAGAGACCTGTATGAGGAATGTAGTAAATAGAGCCCTGTATGAGGAATGTAGTAAATAGAGGCCTGTATGAGGAATGTAGTATATAGAGCCCTGTATGAGGAATGTAGTAAATGGAGAGGAATGTATTAAATAGAGCCCTGTATGAGGAATGTAGTCAATAGGGCCCTGTATGCGGAATGTAGTCAATAGAGCCCTGTATGCGGAATGTAGTCAATAGAGCCCTGTATGCGGAATGTAGTCAATAGAGCCCTGTGTGAGGAATGTAGTCAATAGAGCCCTGTGTGAGGAATGTAGTCAATAGAGCCCTGTGTGAGGAATGTAGTCAATAGAGCCCTGTATGAGGAATGTATTAAATAGAGCCCTGTGTGAGGAATGTAGTCAATAGAGCCCTGTGTGAGGAATGTAGTCAATAGAGCCCTGTGTGAGGAATGTAGTCAATAGAGCCCTGTGTGAGGAATGTAGTCAATAGTGCCCTGTGTGTGGAATGTAGTCAATAGGGCCCTGTGTGAGGAATGTAGTAAATAGATCCCAGTGTGAGGAATGTAGTAAATAGAGCCCGGTGTGAGGAATGTAGTAAATAGAGCCCTGTGTGAGGAATGTAGTAAATAGAGCCCTGTGTGAGGAATGTAGTAAATAGAGCCCTGTGTGAGGAATGTAGTAAATAGAGCCCTATGTGAGGAATGTAGTAAATAGAGCCCTGTGTGAGGAATGTAGTAAATAGAGCCCTGTGTGAGGAATGTAGTAAATAGAGCCCTGTGTGAGGAATGTAGTATATAGAGCCCTGTGTGAGGAATGTAGTATATAGAGCCCTGTGTGAGGAATGTAGTAAATAGAGCCCTGTGTGAGGAATGTAGTAAATAGAGCCCTGTATGAGGAATGTAGTAAATAGAGCCCTGTGTGAGGAATGTAGTAAATAGAGCCCTGTGTGAGG
This sequence comes from Taudactylus pleione, assembly GCA_031769625.1. Lineage (NCBI taxonomy): Eukaryota > Metazoa > Chordata > Amphibia > Anura > Myobatrachidae > Taudactylus > Taudactylus pleione. The sequence continues at coordinate 449,549 of JAUIMM010001435.1, read as the reverse complement.
AATGTAGTAAATAGAGCCCTGTGTGAGGAATGTAGTAAATAGAGCCCTGTGTGAGGAATGTAGTATATAGAGCCCTGTGTGAGGAATGTAGTAAATAGAGCCCTGTGTGAGGAATGTAGTATATAGAGCCCTGAGTGAGGAATGTAGTAATTAGAGCCCTGTGTGAGGAATGTAGTAAATAGAGCCCTGTGTGAGGAATGTAGTAAATAGATTCCTGTGTGAGGAATGTAGTAAATAGAGCCCTGTGTGAGGAATGTAGTAAATAGTCCCTGTGTGAGGAATGTAGTAAATAGTCCCTGTGTGAGAAACGTAGTAAATAGAGCCCTGTGTGAGGAACGTAGTAAATAGAGCCCTGTGTGAGGAATGTAGTAAATAGAGCCCTGTGTGAGGAATGTAGTAAATAGATCCCTGTACGAGGAATGTAGTAAATGGAGAGGAATGTAGTAAATAGAGCCCTGTATGAGGAATGTAGTAAATAGATCCCTGTATGAGGAATGTAGTAAATAGAGCCCTGTATGCGGAATGTAGTATATAGAGCCCTGTAAGAGGAAAGTAGTATATAGAGCCCTGTATGAGGAATGTAGTATATAGAGCCCTGTATAAGGAATGTAGTAAATAGAGCCCTGTATGAGGAATGTAGTAAATAGAGCCCTGTATGAGGAATGTAGTATATAGAGCCCTGTGTGAGGAATGTAGTAAATAGATCCCTGTATGAGGAATGTAGTAAATAGAGCCCTGTATGAGGAATGTAGTAAATAGAGCCCTGTATGAGGAATGTAGTAAATAGATTCCTGTATGAGGAATGTAGTAAATAGCGCCCTGAATGAGGAATGTAGTATATAGAGCCCTGTATGAGGAATGTAGTAAATTGGGCCCTGTGTGAGGAATGTAGTAAATAGAGCCGTATATGAGGAATGTAGTATATAGAGCCCTGTATGAGGAATGTAGTATATAGAGCCCTGTATAAGGAATGTAGTAAATAGAGCCCTGTATGAGGAATGTAGTAAATAGAGCCCTGTATGAGGAATGTAGTATATAGAGCCCTGTGTGAGGAATGTAGTAAATAGATCCCTGTATGAGGAATGTAGTAAATAGAGCCCTGTATGAGGAATGTAGTAAATAGAGCCCTGTATGAGGAATGTAGTAAATAGATTCCTGTATGAGGAATGTAGTAAATAGCGCCCTGAATGAGGAATGTAGTATATAGAGCCCTGTATGAGGAATGTAGTAAATTGGGCCCTGTGTGAGGAATGTAGTAAATAGAGCCGTATATGAGGAATGTAGTATATAGAGCCCTGTATGAGGAATGTAGTAAATAGAGCCCTGTATGAGGAATGTAGTATATAGAGCTGTATATGAGGAATGTAGTAAATAAAGCCCTGTATGAGGAATGTAGTAAATAGAGCCCTGTATGAGGATTGTAGTAAATAGGGCCCTGTATGAGGAATGTAGTAAATAGAGCCCCGGAATGTAGTAAATAGAGCCCTGTATGAGGAATGTAGTAAATAGAGCCCTGTATGAGGAATGTAGTAAATAGAGCCCTGTGTGAGGAATGTAGTAAATAGAGCCCTGTGTGAGGAATGTAGTAAATAGAGCCCTGTATGAGGAATGTAGTAAATAGAGCCCTGTGTGAGGAATGTAGTAAATAGAGCCCTGTATGAGGAATGTAGTAAATAGAGCCCTGTGTGAGGAATGTAGTAAATAGAGCCCTGTGTGAGGAATGTAGTAAATAGAGCCCTGTGTGAGGAATGTAGTAAATAGAGCCCTGTATGAGGAATGTAGTAAATAGAGCCCTGTGTGAGGAATGTAGTAAATAGAGCCCTGTGGGAGGAATGTAGTAAATAGAGCCCTAATAGAGCCCTGTATGAGGAATGTAGTAAATAGAGCCCTGTATGAGGAATGTAGTATATAGAGCCCTGTGTGAGGAATGTAGTAAATAGAGCCCTGTATGAGGAATGTAGTAAATAGAGCCGTATATGAGGAATGTAGTAAATAGAGCCCTGTGTGAGGAATGTAGTAAATAGAGCCCTGTATGAGGAATGTAGTAAATAGAGCCCTGTATGAGGAATGTAGTAATTAGGGCCCTGTGTGAGGAATGTAGTAAATAGAGCCCTGTATGAGGAATGTAGTAAATAGAGCCCCGGAATGTAGTAAATAGAGCCCTGTATGAGGAATGTAGTAAATAGAGCCCTGTATGAGGAATGTAGTAAATAGAGCCCTGTATGAGGAATGTAGTAAATAGAGCCCCAGAATGTAGTAAATAGAGCCCTAATAGAACCCTGTATGAGGAATGTAGTAAATAGAGCCCTGTATGAGGAATGTAGTATATAGAGCCCTTTGTGAGGAATGTAGTAAATAGAGCCCTGTGTGAGGAATGTAGTAAATAGGACCCTGTACGCGGAATGTAGTAAATAGGGCCCTGTATGCGGAATGTAGTAAATAGATTCCTGTATGAGGAATGTAGTAAATAGAGCCCTGTATGAGGAATGTAGTAAATAGAGCCCTGTGTGAGGAATGTATTAAATAGAGCCCTGTGTGAGGAATGTATTAAATAGAGCCCTGTGTGAGGAATGTAGTAAATAGAGCCCTGTGTGAAGAATGTAGTATATAGAGCCCTGTGTGAGGAATGTAGTAAATAGAGCCCTGTGTGAGGAATGTATTAAATAGAGCCCTGTGTGAGGAATGTAGTAAATAGAGCCCTGTGTGAGGAATGTAGTAAATAGAGCCCTGTGTGAGGAATGTAGTAAATAGAGCCCTGTGTGAGGAATGTAGTAAATAGAGCCCTGTGTGAGGAATGTAGTAAATAGAGCCCTGTGTGAGGAATGTAGTAAATAGGGCCCTGTGTGAGGAATGTAGTAAATAGAGCCCTGTGTGAGGAATGTAGTAAATAGAGCCCTGTGTGAGGAATGTAGTATATAGAGCCCTGTGTGAGGAATGTAGTAAATAGAGCCCTGTGTGAGGAATGTAGTAAATAGAGCCCTGTGTGAGGAATGTAGTAAATAGAGCCCTGTGTGAGGAATGTAGTAAATAGAGCCCTGTGTGAGGAATGTAGTAAATAGAGCCCTGTGGGAGGAATGTAGTAAATAGAGCCTTGTGGGAGGAATGTAGTAAATAGGGCCCTGTGTGAGGAATGTAGTAAATAGAGCCCTGTGTGAGGAATGTAGTAAATAGAGCCCTGTGTGAGGAATGTAGTAAATAGAGCCCTGTGTGAGGAATGTTGTAAATAGAGACCTGTGTGAGGAATGTAGTAAATAGAGACCTGTGTGAGGAATGTAGTAAATAGAGACCTGTGTGAGGAATGTAGTAAATAGAGACCTGTGTGAGGAATGTAGTAAATAGAGACCTGTGTGAGGAATGTAGTAAATAGAGCCCTGTGTGAGGAATGTAGTAAATAGAGCCCTGTGTGAGGAATGTAGTAAATAGAGCCCTGTGTGAGGATTGTAGTAAATAGATCCCTGTGTGAGGAATGTAGTAAATAGAGCCCTGTGTGAGGAATGTAGTAAATAGATCCCTGTGTGAGGAATGTAGTAAATAGAGCCCTGTGTGAGGAATGTAGTAAATAGAGCCCTGTGTGAGGAATGTAGTAAATAGAGCCCTGTGTGAGGAATGTAGTAAATAGAGCCCTGTGTGAGGAATGTAGTAAATAGAGCCCTGTGTGAGGAATGTAGTAAATAGAGCCCTGTGTGAGGAATGTAGTAAATAGAGCCCTGTGTGAGGAATGTAGTAAATAGAGCCCTGTGGGAGGAATGTAGTAAATAGAGCCCTGTGGGAGGAATGTAGTAAATAGAGCCTTGTGGGAGGAATGTAGTAAATAGAGCCCTGTGTGAGGAATGTAGTAAATAGAGACCTGTGTGAGGAATGTTGTAAATAGAGCCTTGTGGGAGGAATGTAGTAAATAGGGCCCTGTATGAGGAATGTAGTAAATAGTGCCCTGTATGAGGAATGTAGTAAATAGAGCCCTGTGGGAGGAATGTAGAAAATAGAGCCCTGTGGGAGGAATGTAGTAAATAGAGCCCTGTGTGAGGAATGTAGTAAATAGAGACCTGTGTGAGGAATGTAGTAAATAGAGACCTGTGTGAGGAATGTTGTAAATAGAGACCTGTGTGAGGAATGTAGTAAATAGAGCCCTGTGTGAGGAATGTAGTAAATAGAGACCTGTGTGAGGAATGTAGTAAATAGAGACCTGTGTGAGGAATGTAGTAAATAGAGCCCTGTGTGAGGAATGTAGTAAATAGAGCCCTGTGTGAGGAATGTAGTAAAAAGAGCCCTGTGTGAGGAATGTAGTAAATAGAGCCCTGTGTGAGGAATGTAGTAAATAGAGCCCTGTGGGAGGAATGTAGTAAATAGAGCCTTGTGGGAGGAATGTAGTAAATAGGGCCCTGTGGGAGGAATGTAGTAAATAGAGCCCATGTGAGGAATGTAGTAAATAGAGCCCTGTGTGAGGAATGTAGTAAATAGAGCCCTGTGTGAGGAATGTAGTAAATAGAGCCCTGTGTGAGGAATGTAGTAAATAGAGCCCTGTGTGAGGAATGTAGGAATGTAGTAAATAGAGCCCTGTGTGAGGAATGTAGTAAATAGATCCTTGTGTGAGGAATGTAGTAAATAGGGCCCTGTATGAGGAATGTAGTAAATAGAGCCCTGTAAGATGAATGTAGTAAATAGGGCCCTGTGTGAGGAATGTAGTAAATAGGGCCCTGTGTGAGGAATGTAGTAAATAGAGCCCTGTGTGAGGAATGTAGTAAATAGGGCCCTGTGTGAGGAATGTAGTATATAGAGCCCTGTATGAGGAATGTAGTATATAGAGCCCTGTATGAGGAATGTAGTCAATAGAGCCCTGTATGAGGAATGTAGTCAATAGATCCCTGTTTGAGGAATGTAGTCAATATAGCCCTGTATGAGGAATGTAGTCAATAGAGCCCTGTAAGAGGAATTTAGTCAATAGAGCCCTGTGTGAGGAATGTAGTAAATAGAGCCCTGTGTGAGGAACGTAGTAAATAGAGCCCTGTATGAGGAATGTAGTAAATAGAGCCCTGTACGAGGAATGTAGTAAATGGAGAGGAATGTAGTAAATAGAGCCCTGTATGAGGAATGTAGTAAATAGAGCCCTGTATGAGGAATGTAGTAAATAGAGCCCCGGAATGTAGTAAATAGAGCCCTGTATGAGGAATGTATTAAATAGAAACCTAATAGAGCCCTGTGTGAGGAATGTAGTAAATAGAGCCCTGTGTGAGGAATGTAGCAAATAGAGCCCTGTATGAGGAATGTAGCAAATAGAGCCCTGTATGAGGAATGTAGTCAATAGAGCCCTGTGTGAGGAATGTAGTAAATAGATCCTTGTGTGAGGAATGTAGTAAAGGGAGAGGAATGTAGTAAATAGAGCCCTGTGAGAGGAATATAGTAAATAGAGCTCTGTGTGAGGAATGTAGTAAATACAGCCCTGTGCGAGGAATGTAGTAAATAGATCCCTGTGTGAGGAATGTAGTAAACAGAGCCCTGTATGAGGAATGTAGTAAATAGATCCCTGTGTGAGGAATGTAGTAAATAGAGCCCTGTGTGAGAAATGTAGTAAATAGAGCCCTGTGTGAGGAATGTAGTAAATAGAGCCCTGTGTGAGGAATGTAGTAAATAGATCCCTGTACGAGGAATGTAGTATATAGAGCCCTATACGAGGAATGTAGTTTATAGAGCCCTGTACGAGGAATGTAGTAAATGGAGAGGAATGTAGTAAATAGAGCCCTGTGTGAGGAATGTAGTAAATAGAGCCCTGTACGAGGAATGTAGTAAATGGAGAGGAATGTAGTAAATAGAGCCCTGTGTGAGGAATATAGTAAATAGAGCTCTGTGTGAGGAATGTAGTAAATAGAGCCCTGTGTGAGGAATGTAGTAAATAGAGCCCTGTGTGAGGAATGTAGTAAATAGAGCCCTGTGTGAGGAATGTAGTAAATAGATCCCTGTGTGAGGAATGTAGTAAACAGAGCCCTGTGTGAGGAATGTAGTAAATAGAGCCCTGTGTGAGGAATGTAGTAAATAGAGCCCTGTGTGAGGAATGTAGTAAATAGAGCCCTGTGTGAGAAATGTAGTAAATAGATCCCTGTGTGAGGAATGTAGTAAATAGAACCCTGTGTGAGGAATGTAGTAAATAGATCCCTGTACGAGGAATGTAGTATATAGAGCCCTGTACGAGGAATGTAGTTTATAGAGCCCTGTATGAGGAATGTAGTAAATGGAGAGGAATGTAGTAAATAGAGCCCTGTATGAGGAATGTAGTATATAGAGCCCTGTATGCGGAATGTAGTATATAGAGCCCTGTATGAGGAAAGTAGTATATAGAGCCCTGTATGAGGAATGTAGTAAATAGAGCCCTGTATGAGGAATGTAGTAAATAGAGCCCAGTATGAGGAATGTAGTATATAGAGCCCTGTATGAGGAATGTAGTAAATAGATTCCTGTATGAGGAATGTAGTAAATAGAGCCCTGTCTGAGGAATGTAGTAAATAGAGCCCTGTATGAGGAATGTAGTCAATAGATCCCTGTATGAGGAATGTAGTCAATATAGCCCTGTATGAGGAATGTAGTCAATAGAGCCCTGTAAGAGGGATTTAGTCAATAGAGCCCTGTGTGAGGAATGTAGTAAATAGAGCCCTGTGTGAGGAACGTAGTAAATAGAGCCCTGTATGAGGAATGTAGTAAATAGAGCCCTGTACGAGGAATGTAGTAAATAGAGCCCTGTATGAGGAATGTAGTTAATAGAGCCCGGGAATGTAGTAAATAGAGCCCTGTATGAGGAATGTATTAAATAGAAACCTAATAGAGCCCTGTGTGAGGAATGTAGTATATAGAGCCCTGTATGGGGAATGTAGTAAATAGAGCCCTGTATGAGGAATGTAGTATATAGAGCCCTGTATGAGGAATGTAGTAAATAGAGCCCTGTGTGAGGAATGTAGTAAATAGAGCCCTGTGTGAGGATTGTAGTAAATAGAGCCCTGTGTGAGGAATGTAGTAAATAGAGCCCTGTGTGAGGAATGTAGTAAATAGAGCCCTGTGTGAGGAATGTCGTAAATAGAGCCCTGTCTGAGGAATGTCGTAAATAGAGCCCTGTGTGAGGAATGTAGTAAATAGAGCCCTGTGTGAGGAATGTAGTAAATAGAGCCCTGTGTGAGGAATGTAGTAAATAGAGCCCTGTGTGAGGAATGTAGTAAATAGAGCCCTGTGTGAGGAATGTAGTATATAGAGCCCTTTGTGAGGAATGTAGTAAATAGAGCCCTGTATGAGGAATGCAGTATATAGAGCCCTGTATGAGGAATGTAGTAAATAGAGCCCTGTGTGAGGAATGTAGTAAATAGAGCCCTGTGTGAGGAATGTAGTAAATAGAGCCCTGTGTGAGGAATGTAGTAAATAGAGCCCTGTATGAGGAATGTAGTAAATAGAGCCCTGTGTGTGGAATGTAGTAAATAGAGCCCTGTGTGTGGAATGTAGTAAATACATCCCAATATGAGGAATGTAGTAAATAGATCCCTGTATGAGGAATGTAGTAAATAGAGCCCTGTATGAGGAATGTAGTCAATAGAGCCCTGTATGAGGAATGTAGTCAATAGAGCCCTGTGTGAGGAATGTAGTCAATAGAGCCCTGTGTGAGGAATGTAGTAAATAGATCCTTGTGTGAGGAATGTAGTAAATGGAGAGGAATGTAGTAAATAGAGCCCTGTGTGAGGAATGTAGTAAATAGAGCCCTGTGTGAGGAATGTAGTAAATAGAGCGCTGTGTGAGGAATGTAGTAAATAGGGCCCTGTGTGAGGAATGTAGTAAATAGAGCCCTGTGTGAGGAATGTAGTAAATAGAGACCTGTGTGAGGAATGTAGTATATAGAGCCCTGTGTGAGGAATGTAGTAAATAGAGACCTGTGTGAGGAATGTAGTAAATAGAGCCCTGTGTGAGGAATGTAGTAAATAGAGCCCTGTGTGAGGAATGTAGTAAATAGATTCCTGTATGAGGATTGTAGTAAATAGAGCCTGTGTGAGGAATGTAGTAAATAGAGCCCTGTGTGAGGAATGTAGTAAATAGAGCCCTGTGTGAGGAATGTAGTAAATAGAGCCCTGTGGGAGGAATGTAGTAAATAGAGCCTTGTGTGAGGAATGTAGTAAATAGGGCCCTGTGTGAGGAATGTAGTAAATAGAGCCCTGTGTGAGGAATGTAGTAAATAGAGCCCTGTGTGAGGAATGTAGTAAATAGAGCCCTGTAAATAGTGCCCTGTATGAGGAATGTAGTAAATAGAGCCCTGTGGGAGGAATGTAGTAAATAGAGCCTTGTGGGAGGAATGTAGTAAATAGAGCCCTGTTTGAGGAATGTAGTAAATAGAGACCTGTGTGAGGAATGTAGTAAATAGAGACCTGTGTGAGGAATGTTGTAAATAGAGACCTGTGTGAGGAATGTAGTAAATAGAGACCTGTGTGAGGAATGTAGTAAATAGAGACCTGTGTGAGGAATGTAGTAAATAGAGACCTGTGTGAGGAATGTAGTAAATAGAGCCCTGTGTGAGGAATGTAGTAAATAGAGCCCTGTGTGAGGAATGTAGTAAATAGAGCCCTGTGTGAGGAATGTAGTAAATAGAGCCCTGTGTGAGGAATGTAGTAAATAGAGCCCTGTATGAGGAATGTAGTAAATAGAGCCCTGTGGGAGGAATGTAGTAAATAGAGCCCTGTGGGAGGAATGTAGTAAATAGGGCCCTGTGGGAGGAATGTAGTAAATAGAGCCCTGTGTGAGGAATGTAGTAAATAGAGCCCTGTGTGAGGAATGTAGTAAATAGAGCCCTGTGTGAGGAATGTAGTAAATAGAGCCCTGTGTGAGGAATGTAGTAAATAGAGCCCTGTGTGAGGAATGTAGGAATGTAGTAAATAGAGCCCTGTGTGAGGAATGTAGTAAATAGAGCCCTGTGTGAGGAATGTAGTAAATAGGGCCTTGTGTGAGGAATGTAGTAAATAGAGCCCTGTGTGAGGAATGTAGTATATAGAGACCTGTGTGAGGAATGTAGTAAATAGAGCCCTGTGTGAGGAATGTAGTAAATAGATCCTTGTGTGAGGATTGTAGTAAATGGAGCCCTGTATGAGGAATGTAGTAAATAGAGCCCTGTAAGAGGAATGTAGTAAATAGAGCCCTGTGTGAGGAATGTAGTAAATAGAGCCCTGTGTGAGGAATGTAGTATATAGAGCCCTGTATGAGGAATGTAGTAAATAGAGCCCTGTGTGAGGAATGTAGTAAATAGAGCCCTGTGTGTGGAATGTAGTAAATAGAGCCCTGTGTGAGGAATGTAGTAAATAGAGCCCTGTGTGAGGAATGTAGTAAATAGGGCCCTGTGTGAGGAATGTAGTATATAGAGCCCTGTATGAGGAATGTAGTACATAGAGCCCTGTATGAGGAATGTAGTCAATAGATCCCTGTATGAGGAATGTAGTCAATAGAGCCCTGTATGAGGAATGTAGTCAATAGAGCCCTGTGTGAGGAATGTAGTAAATAGAGCCCTGTGTGAGGAACGTAGTAAATAGAGCCCTGTATGAGGAATGTAGTAAATAGAGCCCTGTACGAGGAATGTAGTAAATGGAGAGGAATGTAGTAAATAGAGCCCTGTATGAGGAATGTAGTAAATAGAGCCCTGTATGAGGAATGTAGTAAATAGAGCCCCGGAATGTAGTAAATAGAGCCCTGTATGAGGAATGTATTAAATAGAAATCTAATAGAGCCCTGTGTGAGGAATGTAGTATATAGAGCCCTGTATGGGGAATGTAGTAAATAGAGCCCTGTATGAGGAATGTAGTATATAGAGCCCTGTATGAGGAATGTAGTAAATAGAGCCCTGTGTGAGGAATGTAGTAAATAGAGCCCTGTATGAGGATTGTAGTAAATAGAGCCCTGTGTGAGGAATGTAGTAAATAGAGCCCTGTGTGAGGAATGTAGTAAATAGAGCCCTGTGTGAGGAATGTCGTAAATAGAGCCCTGTCTCAGGAATGTCGTAAATAGAGCCCTGTGTGAGGAATGTAGTAAATAGAGCCCTGTGTGAGGAATGTAGTAAATAGAGCCCTGTGTGAGGAATGTAGTAAATAGAGCCCTGTGTGAGCAATGTAGTAAATAGAGCCCTGTGTGAGGAATGTAGTAAATAGAGCCCTGTGTGAGGAATGTAGTAAATAGAGCCCTTTGTGAGGAATGTAGTAAATAGAGCCCTGTGTGAGGAATGCAGTATATAGAGCCCTGTGTGAGGAATGTAGTAAATAGAGCCCTGTGTGAGGAATGTAGTAAATAGAGCCCTGTGTGAGGAATGTAGTAAATAGAGCCCTGTGTGAGGAATGTAGTAAATAGAGCCCTGTGTGAGGAATGTAGTAAATAGAGCCCTGTGTGTGGAATGTAGTAAATAGAGCCCTGTGTGTGGAATGTAGTAAATAGATCCCAATATGAGGAATGTAGTAAATAGATCCCTGTATGAGGAATGTAGTAAATAGAGCCCTGTGTGAGGAATGTAGTAAATAGAGCCCTGTATGAGGATTGTAGTATATAGAGCCCCGGAAAGTAGTAAATAGAGCCCTGTATGAGGAATGTAGGAATGTAGTAAATAGAGCCCTGTGTGAGGAATGTAGTAAATAGATCCCTGTGTGAGGAATGTAGTAAATAGAGCCCTGTACGAGGAATGTAGTAAATAGAGCCCTGTGTGAGGAATGTAGTATATAGAGCCCTGTGTGAGGAATGTAATATATAGAGCCCTGTGTGAGGCATGTAGTAAATAGAGCCCTGTGTGAGGAATGTAGTAAATAGAGCCCTGTGTGAGGAATGTATTAAATAGAGCCCTGTGTGAGGAATGTAGTAAATAGAGCCCTGTGTGAGGAATGTAGTAAATAGAGCAATGTGTGAGGAATGTAGTAAATAGAGCCCTGTATGAGGAATGTAGTAAATAGAGCCCTGTATGAGGAATGTAGTAAATAGAGCCCTGTGTGAGGAATGTAGTAAATAGAGCCCTGTGTGAGGAATGTAGTAAATAGAGCCCTGTGTGAGGAATGTAGTAAATAGAGCCCTGTGTGAGGAATGTAGTAAATAGAGCCCTGTGTGAGGAATGTAGTAAATAGAGCCCTGTGTGAGGAATGTAGTAAATAGGGCCCTGTGTGAGGAATGTAGTATATAGAGCCCTGTGTGAGGAATGTAGTCAATAGAGCTCTGTATGAGGAATGTAGTCAATAGATCCCTGTATGAGGAATGTAGTCAATAGAGCCCTGTATGAGCAATGTAGTCAATAGAGCCCTGTATGAGGAATGTAGTCAATAGAGCCCTGTATGAGGAATGTAGTCAATAGAGCCCTGTGTGAGGAATGTAGTCAATAGAGCCCTGTGTGAGGAATGTAGTAAATAGATCCTTGTGTGAGGAATGTAGTAAATGGAGAGGAATGTAGTAAATAGAGCCCTGTGAGAGGAACATAGTAAATAGAGCTCTGTGTGAGGAATGTAGTAAATAGAGCCCTGTATAAGGAATGTAGTAAATAGAGCCCTGTATGAGGAATGTAGTAAATACAGCCCTGTGCGAGGAATGTAGTAAATAGATCCCTGTGTGAGGAATGTAGTAAATAGAGCCCTGTATGAGGAATGTAGTAAACAGAGCCCTGTATGAGGAATGTAGTAAATAGATCCCTGTATGAGGAATGTAGTAAATAGAGCCCTGTATGAGGAATGTAGTAAATACAGCCCTGTGCGAGGAATGTAGTAAATAGATCCCTGTGTGAGGAATGTAGTAAATAGATCCCTGTGTGAGGAATGTAGTAAACAGAGCCCTGTGTGAGGAATGTAGTAAATAGATCCCTGTGTGAGAAATGTAGTAAATAGAGCCCTGTGTGAGGAATGTAGTAAATAGATCCCTGTGTGAGGAATGTAGTAAATAGATCCCTGTACGAGGAATGTAGTATATAGAGCCCTATACGAGGAATGTAGTTTATAGAGCCCTGTACGAGGAATGTAGTAAATGGAGAGGAATGTAGTAAATAGAGCCCTGTGTGAGGAATGTAGTAAATAGAGCCCTGTGCGAGGAATGTAGTAAATAGATCCCTGTGTGAGGAATGTAGTAAACAGAGCCCTGTGTGAGGAATGTAGTAAATAGATCCCTGTACGAGGAATGTAGTATATAGAGCCCTGTACGAGGAATGTAGTTTATAGAGCCCTGTATGAGGAATGTGGTAAATGGAGAGGAATGTAGTAAACAGAGCCCTGTGTGAGGAATGTAGTAAATAGAGCCCTGTGTGAGGAATGTAGTAAATAGAGCCCTGTGCGAGGAATGTAGTAAATAGATCCCTGTGTGAGGAATGTAGTAAACAGAGCCCTGTGTGAGGAATGTAGTAAATAGATCCCTGTACGAGGAATGTAGTATATAGAGCCCTGTACGAGGAATGTAGTTTATAGAGCCCTGTATGAGGAATGTAGTAAATGGAGAGGAATGTAGTAAATAGGGCCCTGTGTGAGGAATGTAGTAAATAGAGCCCTGTGTGAGGAATGTAGTAAATAGAGCCCTGTGTGAGGAATGTAGTAAATAGAGCCCTGTGTGAGAAATGTAGTAAATAGAGCCCTGTGTGAGGAATGTAGTAAATAGATCCCTGTACGAGGAATGTAGTATATAGAGCACTGTACGAGGAATGTAGTTTATAGAGCCCTGTATGAGGAATGTAGTAAATGGAGAGGAATGTAGTAAATAGAACCCTGTGTGAGGAATGTAGTAAATAGAGCCCTGTATGACTAATGTAGTATATAGAGCCCTGTATGCGGAATGTAGTATATAGAGCCCTGTATGAGGAAAGTAGTATATAGAGCCCTGTATGAGGAATGTAGTAAATAGAGCCCTGTATGAGGAATGTAGTAAATAGAGCCCTGTGTGAGAAATGTAGTAAATAGAGCCCTGTGTGAGGAATGTAGTAAATAGATCCCTGTGTGAGGAATGTAGTAAATAGAACCCTGTGTGAGGAATGTAGTAAATAGATCCCTGTACGAGGAATGTAGTATATAGAGCCCTGTACGAGGAATGTAGTTTATAGAGCCCTGTATGAGGAATGTAGTAAATGGAGAGGAATGTAGTAAATAGAACCCTGTGTGAGGAATGTAGTAAATAGAGCCCTGTATGACTAATGTAGTATATAGAGCCCTGTATGCGGAATGTAGTATATAGAGCCCTGTATGAGGAAAGTAGTATATAGAGCCCTGTATGAGGAATGTAGTAAATAGAGCCCTGTATGAGGAATGTAGTAAATAGAGCCCTGTATGAGGAATGTAGTATATAGAGCCCTGTATGAGGAATGTAGTAAATAGATTCCTGTATGAGGAATGTAGTAAATAGAGCCCTGTATGAGGAATGTAGTAAATAGAGCCCTGTGTGAGGAATGTAGTAAATAGAGCCCTGTACGAGGAATGTAGTAAATAGAGCCCTCTATGAGGAATGTAGTAAATAGAGCCCTGTTTGAGGAATGTAGTATATAGAGCCCTGTATGAGGAATGTAGTAAATAGGGCACTGTGTGAGGAATGTAGTAAATAGAGCCGTATATGAGGAATGTAGTAAATAGAGCCGTATATGAGGAATGTAGTATATAGAGCCCTGTATGAGGAATGTAGTAAATAGAGCCCTGTATGAGGAATGTAGTATATAGAGCTGTATATGAGGAATGTAGTAAATAGAGCCCTGTATGAGGAATGTAGTAAATAGAGCCCTGTATGAGGATTGTAGTAAATAGAGCCCTGTGTGAGGAATGTAGTAAATAGAGCCCTGTATGAGGAATGTAGTAAATAGAGCCCTGTATGAGGAATGTAGTAAATAGAGCCCTGTATGAGGATTGTAGTAAATAGAGCCCTGTATGGGGAATGTAGTAAATAGAGCCCTGTATGGGGAATGTAGTAAATAGAGCCCTGTATGGGGAATGTAGTAAATAGAGCCCTGTATGAGGAATGTAGTAAATAGAGCCCTGTATGAGGAATGTAGTAAATAGAGCCCTGTATGAGGAATGTAGTAAATAGAGCCCTGTATGAGGATTGTAGTAAATAGAGCCCTGTATGGGGAATGTAGTAAATAGAGCCCTGTATGAGGAATGTAGTATATAGAGCCCTGTATGAGGAATGTAGTAAATAGAGCCCTGTATGAGGAATGTAGTAAATAGAGCCCCGGAATGTAGTAAATAGAGCCCTGTATGAGGTATGTAGTAAATAGAGCCCTGTATGAGGAATGTAGTAAATAGAGCCCTGTGTGAGGAATGTAGTAAATAGAGCCCTGTAGGAGGAATGTAGTAAATAAAGCCCTGTGTGAGGAATGTAGTAAATAGGGCCCTGTATGAGGAATGTAGTAAATAGAGCCCTGTGTGAGGAATGTAGTAAATAGAGCCCTGTATGAGGAATGTAGTAAATAGAGCCCTGTGTGAGGAATGTAGTAAATAGAGCCCTGTGTGAGGAATGTAGTAAATAGAGCCCTGTATGAGGAATGTAGTAAATAGATCCTTGTGTGAGGAATGTAGTAAATAGGGCCCTGTATGAGGAATGTAGTAAATAGAGCCCTGTGTGAGGAATGTAGTAAATAGAGCCCTGTGTGAGGAATGTAGTAAATAGAGCCCTGTGTGAGGAATGTAGTAAATAGAGCCCTGTGTGAGGAATGTAGTAAATAGAGCCCTGTGTGTGGAATGTAGTAAACAGAGCCCTGTGTGAGGAATGTAGTAAATAGAGCCCTGTGTGAGGAATGTAGTATATAGAGCCCTGTGTGAGGAATGTAGTAAATAGAGCCCTGTGTGAGGAATGTAGTAAATAGATCCCTGTGTGAGGAATGTAGTAAATAGAACCCTGTGTGAGGAATGTAGTAAATAGATCCCTGTACGAGGAATGTAGTATATAGAGCCCTGTACGAGGAATGTAGTTTATAGAGCCCTGTATGAGGAATGTAGTAAATGGAGAGGAATGTAGTAAATAGAGCCCTGTATGACTAATGTAGTATATAGAGCCCTGTATGCGGAATGTAGTATATAGAGCCCTGTATGAGGAATGTAGTATATAGAGCCCTGTACGAGGAATGTAGTTTATAGAGCCCTGTATGAGGAATGTAGTAAATGGAGAGGAATGTAGTAAATAGAGCCCTGTATGACTAATGTAGTATATAGAGCCCTGTATGCGGAATGTAGTATATAGAGCCCTGTATGAGGAAAGTAGTATATAGAGCCCTGTATGAGGAATGTAGTAAATGGAGAGGAATGTAGTAAATAGAGCCCTGTATGACTAATGTAGTATATAGAGCCCTGTATGCGGAATGTAGTATATAGAGCCCTGTATGAGGAATGTAGTATATAGAGCCCTGTACGAGGAATGTAGTTTATAGAGCCCTGTATGAGGAATGTAGTAAATGGAGAGGAATGTAGTAAATAGAGCCCTGTATGACTAATGTAGTATATAGAGCCCTGTATGCGGAATGTAGTATATAGAGCCCTGTATGAGGAATGTAGTATATAGAGCCCTGTGTGAGGAATGTAGTAAATAGAGCCCTGTATGAGGAATGTAGTAAATAGAGCCCTGTATGAGGAATGTAGTATATAGAGCCCTGTATGAGGAATGTAGTAAATAGATTCCTGTATGAGGAATGTAGTAAATAGAGCCCTGTATGAGGAATGTAGTAAATAGAGCCCTGTGTGAGGAATGTAGTAAATAGTGCCCTGTACGAGGAATGTAGTAAATAGAGCCCTGTATGAGGAATGTAGTAAATAGAGCCCTGTATGAGGAATGTAGTATATAGAGCCCTGTATGAGGAATGTAGTAAATAGGGCACTGTGTGAGGAATGTAGTAAATAGAGCCCTGTGTGAGGAATGTAGTAAATAGGGCACTGTGTGAGGAATGTAGTAAATAGAGCCCTGTGTGAGGAATTTAGTAAATAGAGCCCTGTGTGAGGAATGTAGTAAATAGAGCCGTATATGAGGAATGTAGTAAATAGAGCCGTATATGAGGAATGTAGTATATAGAGCCCTGTATGAGGAATGTAGTAAATAGAGTCCTGTATGAGGAATGTAGTAAATAGAGCCCTGTATGAGGATTGTAGTAAATAGGGCCCTGTATGAGGAATGTAGTAAATAGAGCCCCGGAATGTAGTAAATAGAGCCCTGTATGAGGAATGTAGTAAATAGAGCCCTGTATGAGGAATGTAGTAAATAGAGCCCTGTGTGAGGAATGTAGTAAATAGAGCCCTGTGTGAGGAATGTAGTAAATAGAGCCCTGTGTGAGGAATGTAGTAAATAGAGCCCTGTAGGAGGAATGTAGTAAATAGAGCCCTGTAGGAGGAATGTAGTAAATAGAGCCCTGTAGGAGGAATGTAGTAAATAGAGCCCTGTGTGATGAATGTAGGAATGTAGTAAATAGGGCCCTGTGTGAGGAATGTAGTAAATAGAGCCCTGTATGAGGAATGTAGTAAATAGAGCCCTGTATGAGGAATGTAGTAAATAGATCCCTGTATGAGGAATGTAGTAAATAGAGCCTTGTATGAGGAATGTAGTAAATAGATCCCTGTATGAGGAATGTAGTAAATAGGGCCCTGTGTGAGGAATGTAGTAAATAGAGCCCTGTGTGAAGAATGTAGTAAATAGAGCCCTGTGTGAGGAATGTAGTATATAGAGCCCTGTGTGAGGAATGTAGTAAATAGAGCCCTGTATGAGGAATGAAGTAAATAGAGCCCTGTGTGAGGAATGTAGTAAATTGAGCCCTGTGTGAGGAATGTAGTAAATAGAGCCCTGTGTGAGGAATGTAGTAAATAGAGCCCTGTATGAGGAATGTAGTAAATAGAGCCCTGTATGAGGAATGTAGTAAATAGAGCCCTGTGTGAGGAATGTAGTAAATAGAGCCCTGTGTGAGGAATGTAGTAAATAGGGCCCTGTGTGAGGAATGTAGTAAATAGAGCCCTGTATGAGGAATGTAGTAAATAGGGCCCTGTATGAGGAATGTAGTAAATAGAGCCGTATAAGAGGAATGTAGTAAATAGAGCCCTGTATGAGGAATGTAGTAAATAGAGCCCTGTATGAGGTATGTAGTATATAGAGCTGTATATGAGGATTGTAGTAAATAGAGCCCTGTATGAGGAATGTAGTAAATAGAGCCCCGGAATGTAGTAAATAGAGCCCTGTATGAGGAATGTAGTAAATAGAGCCCTGTATGAGGAATGTAGTAAATAGAGCCCTGTATGAGGAATGTAGTAAATAGAGCCCTGTATGAGGAATGTAGTAAATAGAGCCCTGTATGAGGAATGTAGTAAATAGAGCCCTGTGTGAGGAATGTAGTAAATAGAGCCCTGTGTGAGGAATGTAGTAAATAGAGCCCTGTGTGAGGAATGTAGTAAATAGAGCCCTGTGTGAGGAATGTAGTAAATAGAGCCCTGTATGAGGAATGTAGTAAATAGAGCCCTGTGTGAGGAATGTAGTAAATAGAGCCCTGTGTGAGGAATGTAGTAAATAGAGCCCTGTATGAGGAATGTAGTAAATAGAGCCCCGGAATGTAGTAAATAGAGCCCTGTATGAGGAATGTAGTAAATAGAGCCCTGTATGAGGAATGTAGTAAATAGAGCCCTGTATGAGGAATGTAGTAAATAGAGCCCTGTGTGAGGAATGTAGTAAATAGAGCCCTGTGTGAGGAATGTAGTAAATAGAGCCCTGTGTGAGGAATGTAGTAAATAGAGCCCTGTGTGAGGAATGTAGTAAATAGGGCCCTGTGTGAGGAATGTAGTAAATAGAGCCCTGTATAAGGAATGTAGTAAATAGAGCCCTGTATGAGGATTGTAGTAAATAGAGCCCTGTATAAGGAATGTAGTAAATAGAGCCCCGGAATGTAGTAAATAGAGCCCTGTATGAGGAATGTAGTAAATAGAGCCCTGTACGAGGAATGTATTAAATAGAGCCCTAATAGAGCCCTGTATGAGGAATGTAGTAATTAGATCCCTGTGTGAGGAATGTAGTAATTAGATTCCTGTGTGAGGAATGTAGGAATGTAGTAAATAGAGCCCTGTGTGAGGTATGTAGTAAATAGAGCACTGTGTGATGAATGTAGGAATGTAGTAAATAGGGCCCTGTGTGAGGAATGTAGTAAATAGAGCCCTGTATGAGGAATGTAGTAAATAGAGCCCTGTATGAGGAATGTAGTAAATAGATCCCTGTATGAGGAATGTAGTAAATAGAGCCTTGTATGAGGAATGTAGTAAATAGATCCCTGTATGAGGAATGTAGTAAATAGGGCCCTGTGTGAGGAATGTAGTAAATAGAGCCCTGTGTGAAGAATGTAGTAAATAGAGCCCTGTGTGAGGAATGTAGTATATAGAGCCCTGTGTGAGGAATGTAGTAAATAGAGCCCTGTATGAGGAATGAAGTAAATAGAGCCCTGTGTGAGGAATGTAGTAAATTGAGCCCTGTGTGAGGAATGTAGTAAATAGAGCCCTGTGTGAGGAATGTAGTAAATAGAGCCCTGTATGAGGAATGTAGTAAATAGAGCCCTGTGTGAGGAATGTAGTAAATAGGGCCCTGTGTGAGGAATGTAGTAAATAGAGCCCTGTATGAGGAATGTAGTAAATAGGGCCCTATATGAGGAATGTAGTAAATAGAGCCGTATAAGAGGAATGTAGTAAATAGAGCCCTGTATGAGGAATGTAGTAAATAGAGCCCTGTATGAGGTATGTAGTATATAGAGCTGTATATGAGGATTGTAGTAAATAGAGCCCTGTATGAGGAATGTAGTAAATAGAGCCCCGGAATGTAGTAAATAGAGCCCTGTATGAGGCATGTAGTAAATAGAGCCCTGTATGAGGAATGTAGTAAATAGAGCCCTGTATGAGGAATGTAGTAAATAGAGCCCTGTATGAGGAATGTAGTAAATAGAGCCCTGTATGAGGAATGTAGTAAATAGAGCCCTGTGTGAGGAATGTAGTAAATAGAGCCCTGTGTGAGGAATGTAGTAAATAGAGCCCTGTGTGAGGAATGTAGTAAATAGAGCCCTGTGTGAGGAATGTAGTAAATAGAGCCCTGTGTGAGGAATGTAGTAAATAGAGCCCTGTATGAGGAATGTAGTAAATAGAGCCCCGGAATGTAGTAAATAGAGCCCTGTATGAGGAATGTAGTAAATAGAGCCCTGTATGAGGAATGTAGTAAATAGAGCCCTGTATGAGGAATGTAGTAAATAGAGCCCTGTGTGAGGAATGTAGTAAATAGAGCCCTGTGTGTGGAATGTAGTAAACAGAGCCCTGTGTGAGGAATGTAGTAAATAGAGCCCTGTGTGAGGAATGTAGTATATAGAGCCCTGTGTGAGGAATGTAGTAAATAGAGCCCTGTGTGAGGAATGTAGTAAATAGATCCCTGTGTGAGGAATGTAGTAAATAGAACCCTGTGTGAGGAATGTAGTAAATAGATCCCTGTACGAGGAATGTAGTATATAGAGCCCTGTACGAGGAATGTAGTTTATAGAGCCCTGTATGAGGAATGTAGTAAATGGAGAGGAATGTAGTAAATAGAGCCCTGTATGACTAATGTAGTATATAGAGCCCTGTATGCGGAATGTAGTATATAGAGCCCTGTATGAGGAATGTAGTATATAGAGCCCTGTACGAGGAATGTAGTTTATAGAGCCCTGTATGAGGAATGTAGTAAATGGAGAGGAATGTAGTAAATAGAGCCCTGTATGACTAATGTAGTATATAGAGCCCTGTATGCGGAATGTAGTATATAGAGCCCTGTATGAGGAAAGTAGTATATAGAGCCCTGTATGAGGAATGTAGTAAATGGAGAGGAATGTAGTAAATAGAGCCCTGTATGACTAATGTAGTATATAGAGCCCTGTATGCGGAATGTAGTATATAGAGCCCTGTATGAGGAATGTAGTATATAGAGCCCTGTACGAGGAATGTAGTTTATAGAGCCCTGTATGAGGAATGTAGTAAATGGAGAGGAATGTAGTAAATAGAGCCCTGTATGACTAATGTAGTATATAGAGCCCTGTATGCGGAATGTAGTATATAGAGCCCTGTATGAGGAATGTAGTATATAGAGCCCTGTGTGAGGAATGTAGTAAATAGAGCCCTGTATGAGGAATGTAGTAAATAGAGCCCTGTATGAGGAATGTAGTATATAGAGCCCTGTATGAGGAATGTAGTAAATAGATTCCTGTATGAGGAATGTAGTAAATAGAGCCCTGTATGAGGAATGTAGTAAATAGAGCCCTGTGTGAGGAATGTAGTAAATAGTGCCCTGTACGAGGAATGTAGTAAATAGAGCCCTGTATGAGGAATGTAGTAAATAGAGCCCTGTATGAGGAATGTAGTATATAGAGCCCTGTATGAGGAATGTAGTAAATAGGGCACTGTGTGAGGAATGTAGTAAATAGAGCCCTGTGTGAGGAATGTAGTAAATAGGGCACTGTGTGAGGAATGTAGTAAATAGAGCCCTGTGTGAGGAATGTAGTAAATAGAGCCCTGTGTGAGGAATGTAGTAAATAGAGCCGTATATGAGGAATGTAGTAAATAGAGCCGTATATGAGGAATGTAGTATATAGAGCCCTGTATGAGGAATGTAGTAAATAGAGTCCTGTATGAGGAATGTAGTAAATAGAGCCCTGTATGAGGATTGTAGTAAATAGGGCCCTGTATGAGGAATGTAGTAAATAGAGCCCCGGAATGTAGTAAATAGAGCCCTGTATGAGGAATGTAGTAAATAGAGCCCTGTATGAGGAATGTAGTAAATAGAGCCCTGTGTGAGGAATGTAGTAAATAGAGCCCTGTGTGAGGAATGTAGTAAATAGAGCCCTGTGTGAGGAATGTAGTAAATAGAGCCCTGTAGGAGGAATGTAGTAAATAGAGCCCTGTAGGAGGAATGTAGTAAATAGAGCCCTGTAGGAGGAATGTAGTAAATAGAGCCCTGTGTGATGAATGTAGGAATGTAGTAAATAGGGCCCTGTGTGAGGAATGTAGTAAATAGAGCCCTGTATGAGGAATGTAGTAAATAGAGCCCTGTATGAGGAATGTAGTAAATAGATCCCTGTATGAGGAATGTAGTAAATAGAGCCTTGTATGAGGAATGTAGTAAATAGATCCCTGTATGAGGAATGTAGTAAATAGGGCCCTGTGTGAGGAATGTAGTAAATAGAGCCCTGTGTGAAGAATGTAGTAAATAGAGCCCTGTGTGAGGAATGTAGTATATAGAGCCCTGTGTGAGGAATGTAGTAAATAGAGCCCTGTATGAGGAATGAAGTAAATAGAGCCCTGTGTGAGGAATGTAGTAAATTGAGCCCTGTGTGAGGAATGTAGTAAATAGAGCCCTGTGTGAGGAATGTAGTAAATAGAGCCCTGTATGAGGAATGTAGTAAATAGAGCCCTGTATGAGGAATGTAGTAAATAGAGCCCTGTGTGAGGAATGTAGTAAATAGAGCCCTGTGTGAGGAATGTAGTAAATAGGGCCCTGTGTGAGGAATGTAGTAAATAGAGCCCTGTATGAGGAATGTAGTAAATAGGGCCCTGTATGAGGAATGTAGTAAATAGAGCCGTATAAGAGGAATGTAGTAAATAGAGCCCTGTATGAGGAATGTAGTAAATAGAGCCCTGTATGAGGTATGTAGTATATAGAGCTGTATATGAGGATTGTAGTAAATAGAGCCCTGTATGAGGAATGTAGTAAATAGAGCCCCGGAATGTAGTAAATAGAGCCCTGTATGAGGAATGTAGTAAATAGAGCCCTGTATGAGGAATGTAGTAAATAGAGCCCTGTATGAGGAATGTAGTAAATAGAGCCCTGTATGAGGAATGTAGTAAATAGAGCCCTGTATGAGGAATGTAGTAAATAGAGCCCTGTGTGAGGAATGTAGTAAATAGAGCCCTGTGTGAGGAATGTAGTAAATAGAGCCCTGTGTGAGGAATGTAGTAAACAGAGCCCTGTGTGAGGAATGTAGTAAATAGAGCCCTGTATGAGGAATGTAGTAAATAGAGCCCTGTGTGAGGAATGTAGTAAATAGAGCCCTGTGTGAGGAATGTAGTAAATAGAGCCCTGTATGAGGAATGTAGTAAATAGAGCCCCGGAATGTAGTAAATAGAGCCCTGTATGAGGAATGTAGTAAATAGAGCCCTGTATGAGGAATGTAGTAAATAGAGCCCTGTATGAGGAATGTAGTAAATAGAGCCCTGTGTGAGGAATGTAGTAAATAGAGCCCTGTGTGAGGAATGTAGTAAATAGAGCCCTGTGTGAGGAATGTAGTAAATAGGGCCCTGTGTGAGGAATGTAGTAAATAGAGCCCTGTATAAGGAATGTAGTAAATAGAGCCCTGTATGAGGATTGTAGTAAATAGAGCCCTGTATAAGGAATGTAGTAAATAGAGCCCCGGAATGTAGTAAATAGAGCCCTGTATGAGGAATGTAGTAAATAGAGCCCTGTACGAGGAATGTATTAAATAGAGCCCTAATAGAGCCCTGTATGAGGAATGTAGTAATTAGATCCCTGTGTGAGGAATGTAGTAATTAGATTCCTGTGTGAGGAATGTAGGAATGTAGTAAATAGAGCCCTGTGTGAGGTATGTAGTAAATAGAGCCCTGTGTGATGAATGTAGGAATGTAGTAAATAGGGCCCTGTGTGAGGAATGTAGTAAATAGAGCCCTGTATGAGGAATGTAGTAAATAGAGCCCTGTATGAGGAATGTAGTAAATAGATCCCTGTATGAGGAATGTAGTAAATAGAGCCTTGTATGAGGAATGTAGTAAATAGATCCCTGTATGAGGAATGTAGTAAATAGGGCCCTGTGTGAGGAATGTAGTAAATAGAGCCCTGTGTGAAGAATGTAGTAAATAGAGCCCTGTGTGAGGAATGTAGTATATAGAGCCCTGTGTGAGGAATGTAGTAAATAGAGCCCTGTATGAGGAATGAAGTAAATAGAGCCCTGTGTGAGGAATGTAGTAAATTGAGCCCTGTGTGAGGAATGTAGTAAATAGAGCCCTGTGTGAGGAATGTAGTAAATAGAGCCCTGTATGAGGAATGTAGTAAATAGAGCCCTGTGTGAGGAATGTAGTAAATAGGGCCCTGTGTGAGGAATGTAGTAAATAGAGCCCTGTATGAGGAATGTAGTAAATAGGGCCCTGTATGAGGAATGTAGTAAATAGAGCCGTATAAGAGGAATGTAGTAAATAGAGCCCTGTATGAGGAATGTAGTAAATAGAGCCCTGTATGAGGTATGTAGTATATAGAGCTGTATATGAGGATTGTAGTAAATAGAGCCCTGTATGAGGAATGTAGTAAATAGAGCCCCGGAATGTAGTAAATAGAGCCCTGTATGAGGCATGTAGTAAATAGAGCCCTGTATGAGGAATGTAGTAAATAGAGCCCTGTATGAGGAATGTAGTAAATAGAGCCCTGTATGAGGAATGTAGTAAATAGAGCCCTGTATGAGGAATGTAGTAAATAGAGCCCTGTGTGAGGAATGTAGTAAATAGAGCCCTGTGTGAGGAATGTAGTAAATAGAGCCCTGTGTGAGGAATGTAGTAAATAGAGCCCTGTGTGAGGAATGTAGTAAATAGAGCCCTGTGTGAGGAATGTAGTAAATAGAGCCCTGTATGAGGAATGTAGTAAATAGAGCCCCGGAATGTAGTAAATAGAGCCCTGTATGAGGAATGTAGTAAATAGAGCCCTGTATGAGGAATGTAGTAAATAGAGCCCTGTATGAGGAATGTAGTAAATAGAGCCCTGTGTGAGGAATGTAGTAAATAGAGCCCTGTGTGAGGAATGTAGTAAATAGAGCCCTGTGTGAGGAATGTAGTAAATAGAGCCCTGTGTGAGGAATGTAGTAAATAGGGCCCTGTGTGAGGAATGTAGTAAATAGAGCCCTGTATAAGGAATGTAGTAAATAGAGCCCTGTATGAGGATTGTAGTAAATAGAGCCCTGTATAAGGAATGTAGTAAATAGAGCCCCGGAATGTAGTAAATAGAGCCCTGTATGAGGAATGTAGTAAATAGAGCCCTGTACGAGGAATGTATTAAATAGAGCCCTAATAGAGCCCTGTATGAGGAATGTAGTAATTAGATCCCTGTGTGAGGAATGTAGTAATTAGATTCCTGTGTGAGGAATGTAGGAATGTAGTAAATAGAGCCCTGTGTGAGGTATGTAGTAAATAGAGCCCTGTATGAGGAATGTAGTAAATAGAGCCGCGGAATGTAGTAAATAGAGCCCTGTATGAGGAATGTAGTAAATAGAGCCCTGTATGAGGAATGTAGTAAATAGAGCCCTGTATGAGGATTGTAGTAAATAGAGCCCTGTATAAGGAATGTAGTAAATAGAGCCCCGGAATGTAGTAAATAGAGCCCTGTACGAGGAATGTATTAAATAGAGCCCTAATAGAGCCCTGTATGAGGAATGTAGTAATTAGATCCCTGTGTGAGGAATGTAGTAATTAGATTCCTGTGTGAGGAATGTAGGAATGTAGTAAATAGAGCCCTGTGTGAGGTATGTAGTAAATAGAGCCCTGTGTGAGGAATGTAGTAAATAGAGCCCTGTATGAGGAATGTAGTAAATAGAGCCCTGTATGAGGAATGTAGTATATAGAGCCCTGTATGAGGAATGTAGTAAATAGAGCCCTGTATGAGGAATGTAGTAAATAGGGCCCTGTATGAGGAATGTAGTAAATAGAGCCCTGTATGAGGAATGTAGTAAATAGAGCCCTGTATGAGGAATGTAGTAAATAGAGCCCTGTATGAGGATTGTAGTAAATAGAGCCCTCTATGAGGAATGTAGTAAATAGAGCCCCGGAATGTAGTAAATAGAGCCCTGTATGAGGAATGTAGTAAATAGAGCCCTGTATGTGGAATGTAGTAAATAGAGCCCTGTTTGAGGAATGTAGTAAATAGAGCCCTGTGTGAGGAATGTAGTAAATAGAGCCCTGTATGAGGAATGTAGTATATAGAGCCCCGGAATGTAGTATATAGAGCCCTGTATGAGGAATGTAGTAAATAGAGCCCTGTGTGAGGAATGTAGTAAATAGAGCCCTGTGTGAGGAATGTATTAAATAGAGCCCTGTATGAGGAATGTAGTAAATAGAGCCCTGTATGAGGAATGTAGTAAATAAAGCCCTGTATGAGGAATGTAGTATATAGATCCTTGTGTGAGGAATGTAGTAAATAGGGCCCTGTATGAGGAATGTAGTAAATAGAGCCCTGTATGAGGAATGTAGTAAATAGAGCCCTGTGTGAGGAATGTAGTAAATAGAGCCCTGTTTGAGGAATGTAGTAAATAGAGCCCTGTGTGAGGAATGTAGTAAATAGAGCCGTGTATGAGGAATGTAGTAAATAGAGCCCTGTATGAGGATTGTAGTAAATAGAGCCCTGTATAAGGAATGTAGTAAATAGAGCCCCGGAATGTAGTAAATAGAGCCCTGTATGAGGAATGTAGTAAATAGAGCCCTGTATGAGGAATGTAGTAAATAGAGCCCCGGAATGTAGTATATAGAGCCCTGTATGAGGAATGTAGTAAATAGAGCCCTGTATGAGGAATGTAGTAAATAGAGCCCTGTATGAGGATTGTAGTAAATAGAGCCCTGTATAAGGAATGTAGTAAATAGAGCCCCGGAATGTAGTAAATAGAGCCCTGTACGAGGAATGTATTAAATAGAGCCCTAATAGAGCCCTGTGTGAGGAATGTAGTAAATAGAGCCCTGTGTGAGGTATGTAGTAAATAGAGCCCTGTGTGAGGAATGTAGTAAATAGAGCCCTGTATGAGGAATGTAGTAAATAGAGCCCTGTATGAGGAATGTAGTATATAGAGCCCTGTATGAGGAATGTAGTAAATAGAGCCCTGTATGAGGAATGTAGTAAATAGGGCCCTGTATGAGGAATGTAGTAAATAGATCCCTGTATGAGGAATGTAGTAAATAGAGCCCTGTATGAGGATTGTAGTAAATAGAGCCCTGTATGAGGAATGTAGTAAATAGGGCCCTGTATGAGGAATGTAGTAAATAGATCCCTGTATGAGGAATGTAGTAAATAGAGCCCTGTATGAGGAATGTAGTAAATAGAGCCCTGTATGAGGATTGTAGTAAATAGAGCCCTCTATGAGGAATGTAGTAAATAGAGCCCTGTGTGAGGAATGTAGTATATAGAGCCCTGTATGAGGAATGTAGTATATAGAGCCCTGTGTGAGGAATGTAGTATATAGAGCCCTGTATGAGGAATGTAGTAAATAGAGCCCTCTATGAGGAATGTAGTAAATAGAGCCCTGTGTGAGGAATGTAGTATATAGAGCCCTGTATGAGGAATGTAGTAAATAGAGCCCTGTGTGAGGAATGTAGTATATAGAGCCCTGTATGAGGAATGTAGTATATAGAGCCCTGTATGAGGAATGTAGTCAATAGATCCCTGTATGAGGAATGTAGTCAATAGAGCCCTGTATGAGGAATGTAGTATATAGAGCCCTGTAAGAGGAATGTAGTAAATAGAGCCCTGTGTGAGGAATGTAGTAAATAGATGCCTGTATGAGGAATGTAGTAAATAGAGCCCTGTATGCGGAATGTAGTAAATAGAGCCCTGTATGAGGAATGTAGTAAATAGAGCCCTGTGTGAGGAATGTAGTAAATAGGGCCCTGTGTGAGGAATGTAGTATATAGAGCCCTGTATGAGGAATGTAGTATATAGAGCCCTGTAAGAGGAATGTAGTCAATAGAGCCCTGTGTGAGGAATGTAGTCAATAGAGCCCTGTGTGAGGAA
This sequence comes from Taudactylus pleione, assembly GCA_031769625.1. NCBI lineage: Eukaryota > Metazoa > Chordata > Amphibia > Anura > Myobatrachidae > Taudactylus > Taudactylus pleione. The sequence goes on along the minus strand of JAUIMM010001435.1, from coordinate 422,825 downwards.
TGTAGTAAATAGAGCCCTGTGTGAGGAATGTAGTAAATAGAGCCCTGTATGAGGAATGTAGTAAATAGAGCCCTGTGTGAGGAATGTAGTAAATAGAGCCCTGTGTGAGGAATGTAGTAAATAGAGCCCTGTGTGAGGAATGTAGTAAATAGAGCCCTGTATGAGGAATGTAGTAAATAGAGCCCTGTGTGAGGAATGTAGTAAATAGGGCCCTGTGTGAGGAATGTAGTAAATAGAGCCCTGTATGAGGAATGTAGTAAATAGGGCCCTGTATGAGGAATGTAGTAAATAGAGCCCTGTATGAGGAATGTAGTAAATAGAGCCCTGTATGAGGTATGTAGTATATAGAGCTGTATATGAGGATTGTAGTAAATAGAGCCCTGTATGAGGAATGTAGTAAATAGAGCCCTGTGTGAGGAATGTAGTAAATAGAGCCCTGTATGAGGAATGTAGTAAATAGAGCCCTGTATGAGGAATGTAGTAAATAGAGCCCTGTATGAGGAATGTAGTAAATAGAGCCCTGTGTGAGGAATGTAGTAAATAGAGCCCTGTATGAGGAATGTAGTAAATAGAGCCCTGTGTGAGGAATGTAGTAAATAGAGCCCTGTATGAGGAATGTAGTAAATAGAGCCCTGTATGAGGATTGTAGTAAATAGAGCCCTGTTTAAGGAATGTAGTAAATAGAGCCCCGGAATGTAGTAAATAGAGCCCTGTACGAGGAATGTATTAAATAGAGCCCTAATAGAGCCCTGTATGAGGAATGTAGTAATTAGATCCCTGTGTGAGGAATGTAGCAATTAGATTCCTGTGTGAGGAATGTAGGAATGTAGTAAATAGAGCCCTGTGTGAGGTATGTAGTAAATAGAGCCCTGTATGAGGAATGTAGTAAATAGGGCCCTGTATGAGGAATGTAGTAAATAGAGCCCTGTATGAGGAATGTAGTATATAGAGCCCTGTATGAGGAATGTAGTAAATAGAGCCCTGTATGAGGAATGTAGTAAATAGGGCCCTGTATGAGGAATGTAGTAAATAGAGCCCTGTATGAGGAATGTAGTAAATAGAGCCCGGTATGAGGAATGTAGTAAATAGAGCCCTGTATGAGGATTGTAGTAAATAGAGCCCTCTATGAGGAATGTAGTAAATAGAGCCCCGGAATGTAGTAAATAGAGCCCTGTATGTGGAATGTAATAAATAGAGCCCTGTATGAGGAATGTAGTAAATAGAGCCCTGTGTGAGGAATGTAGTAAATAGAGCCCTGTATGAGGAATGTAGTATATAGAGCCCTGTAAGAGGAATGTAGTAAATAGAGCCCTGTATGAGGAATGTAGTATATAGATCCTTGTGTGAGGAATGTAGTAAATAGGGCCCTGTATGAGGAATGTAGTAAATAGAGCCCTGTATGAGGAATGTAGTAAATAGAGCCCTGTGTGAGGAATGTAGTAAATAGAGCCCTGTGTGAGGAATGTAGTAAATAGAGCCCTGTGTGAGGAATGTAGTAAATAGAGCCCTGTATGAGGAATGTAGTAAATAGAGCCCTGTATGAGGATTGTAGTAAATAGAGCCCTGTATAAGGAATGTAGTAAATAGAGCCCCGGAATGTAGTAAATAGAGCCCTGTATGAGGAATGTAGTAAATAGAGCCCTGTATGAGGAATGTAGTAAATAGAGCCCTGTATGAGGAATGTAGTAAATAGAGCCCTGTGTGAGGAATGTATTAAATAGAGCCCTGTATGAGGAATGTAGTAAATAGAGCCCTGTATGAGGAATGTAGTAAATAAAGCCCTGTATGAGGAATGTAGTATATAGATCCTTGTGTGAGGAATGTAGTAAATAGGGCCCTGTATGAGGAATGTAGTAAATAGAGCCCTGTATGAGGAATGTAGTAAATAGAGCCCTGTGTGAGGAATGTAGTAAATAGGGCCCTGTATGAGGAATGTAGTATATAGAGCCCTGTGTGAGGAATGTAGTAAATAGAGCCCTGTATGAGGAATGTAGTAAATAGAGCCCTGTATGAGGATTGTAGTAAATAGAGCCCTGTATAAGGAATGTAGTAAATAGAGCCCCGGAATGTAGTAAATAGAGCCCTGTACGAGGAATGTATTAAATAGAGCCCTAATAGAGCCCTGTATGAGGAATGTAGTAATTAGATCCCTGTGTGAGGAATGTAGTAAATAGAGCCCTGTGTGAGGAATGTAGTAAATAGAGCCCTGTATGAGGAATGTAGTAAATAGAGCCCTGTGTGAGGAATGTAGTAAATAGAGCCCTGTATGAGGAATGTAGTAAATAGAGCCCTGTATGAGGAATGTAGTATATAGAGCCCTGTATGAGGAATGTAGTAAATAGAGCCCTGTATGAGGAATGTAGTAAATAGAGCCCTGTATGAGGAATGTAGTAAATAGAGCCCTGTGTGAGGAATGTAGTAAATAGAGCCCTGTATGAGGAATGTAGTAAATAGAGCCCTGTGTGAGGAATGTAGTAAATAGAGCCCTGTGTGAGGAATGTAGTAAATAGAGCCCTGTGTGAGGAATGTAGTAAATAGAGCCCTGTATGAGGAATGTAGTAAATAGAGCCCTGTATGAGGAATGTAGTAAATAGAGCCCTGTGTGAGGAATGTAGTAAATAGAGCCCTGTGTGAGGAATGTAGTAAATAGAGCCCTGTATGAGGAATGTAGTAAATAGAGCCCTGTATGAGGAATGTAGTATATAGAGCCCTGTATGAGGAATGTAGTAAATAGAGCCCTGTATGAGGAATGTAGTAAATAGGGCCCTGTATGAGGAATGTAGTAAATAGAGCCCTGTTTGAGGAATGTAGTAAATAGAGCCCTGTATGAGGATTGTAGTAAATAGAGCCCTCTATGAGGAATGTAGTAAATAGAGCCCCGGAATGTAGTAAATAGAGCCCTGTATGAGGAATGTAGTAAATAGAGCCCTGTGTGAGGAATGTAGTATATAGAGCCCTGTGTGAGGAATGTAGTATATAGAGCCCTGTATGAGGAATGTAGTAAATAGATCCCTGTGTGGGGAATGTAGTAAATAGAGCCCTGTGTGAGGAATGTAGTAAATAGAGCCCTGTATGTGGAATGTAGTAAATAGAGCCCTGTATGAGGAATGTAGTAAATAGAGCCCTGTATGAGGAATGTAGTAAATAGAGCCCTGTGTGAGGAATGTAGTAAATAGAGCCCTGTATGAGGAATGTAGTAAATAGAGCCCTGTGTGAGGAATGTAGTAAATAGAGCCCTGTGTGAGGAATGTATTAAATAGAGCCCTGTATGAGGAATGTAGTAAATAGAGCCCTGTATGAGGAATGTAGTAAATAAAGCCCTGTATGAGGAATGTAGTATATAGAGCCCTGTATGAGGAATGTAGTATATAGAGCCCTGTATGAGGAATGTAGTAAATAGAGCCCTGTATGAGGAATGTAGTAAATAGAGCCCTGTATGAGGAATGTAGTAAATAGAGCCCTGTGTGAGGAATGTAGTAATTAGAGCCCTGTGTGAGGAATGTAGTAATTAGATCCCTGTGTGAGGAATGTAGGAATGTAGTAAATAGAGCCCTGTGTGAGGAATGTAGTAAATAGAGCCCTGTGTGAGGAATGTAGTAAATAGAGCCCTGTGTGAGGAATGTAGTAAATAGAGCCCTGTATGAGGAATGTAGTAAATAGAGCCCTGTGTGAGGAATGTAGGAATGTAGTAAATAGAGCCCTGTATGAGGAATGTAGTAAATAGAGCCCTGTGTGAGGAATGTAGGAATGTAGTAAATAGAGCCCTGTGTGAGGAATGTAGTAAATAGAGCCGTATATGAGGAATGTAGTAAATAGAGCCCTGTATGAGGAATGTAGTAAATAGAGCCCTGTATGAGGAATGTAGTAAATAGAGCCCTGTATGAGGAATGTAGTAAATAGATCCTTGTGTGAGGAATGTAGTAAATAGGGCCCTGTATGAGGAATTTAGTAAATAGAGCCCTGTAAGAGGAATGTAGTAAATAGAGCCCTGTGTGAGGAATGTAGTAAATAGATCCCTGTATGAGGAATGTAGGAATGTAGTAAATAGAGCCCTGTGTGAGGAATGTAGTCAATAGAGCCCTGTGTGAGGAATGTAGTCAATAGAGCCCTGTGTGAGGAATGTAGTAAATAGAGCCCTGTGTGAGGAATGTAGTAAATAGAGCCCTGTACGAGGAATGTAGTAAATAGAGCCCTGTACGAGGAATGTAGTAAATAGAGCCCTGTGTGAGGAATGTAGGAAATAGAGCCCTGTAGGAGGAATGTAGTAAATAGAGCCCTGTGTGAGGAATGTAGTAAATAGAGCCCTGTGTGAGGAATGTAGTAAATAGAGTCCTGTGTGAGGAATGTTGTAAATAGATCCCTGTGTGAGGAATGTAGTAAATAGAGCCCTGTATGAGGATTGTAGTAAATAGATCCCTGTGTAAGAAATGTAGTAAATAGATCCCTGTGTGAGGAATGTTGTAAATAGATCCCTGTGTGAGGAATGTTGTAAATAGATCCCTGTGTGAGGAATATAGTAAATAGATCCCTGTGTGAGGAATGTAGTATATAGAGCCCTGTGTGAGTAATGTAGTAAATAGAGCCCTGTATGAGGAATGTAGTAAATAGAGCCCTGTATGAGGAATGTAGTAAATAGGGCCCTGTGTGAGGAATGTAGTAAATAGAGCCCTGTATGAGGAATGTAGTAAATAGAGCCCTGTGTGAGGAATGTAGTAAATAGAGCCCTGTGTGAGGAATGTAGTAAATAGAGCCCTTTGTGAGGAATGTAGTATATAGAGCCCTGTGTGAGGAATGTAGTAAATAGAGCCCTGTACGAGGAATGTAGTAAATAGGGCCCTGTGCGAGGAATGTAGTAAATAGAGCCCTGTGTGAGGAATGTAGTAAATAGCGCCCTGTGTGAGGAACGTAGTAAATAGAGCCCTGTATGAGGAATGTAGTATATAGAGCCCTGTATGAGGAATGTAGTAAATAGAGCCCTGTGTGAGGAATGTAGTAAATAGAGCCCTGTACGAGGAATGCAGTAAATAGGGCCCTGTGCGAGGAATGTAGTAAATAGAGCCCTGTGTGAGGAATGTAGTAAATAGGGCCCTGTATGAGGAATGTAGTAAATAGAGCCCTGTATGAGGAATGTAGTATATAGAGCCCTGTATGAGGAATGTAGTAAATAGAGCCCTGTATGAGGAATGTAGTAAATAGAGCCGTATATGAGGAATGTAGTAAATAGAGCCCTGTATGAGGAATGTAGTAAATAGAGCCCTGTGTGAGGAATGTAGTAAATAGAGCCGTATATGAGGAATGTAGTAAATAGAGCCCTGTATGAGGAATGTAGTAAATAGAGCCCTGTGTGAGGAATGTAGTAAATAGAGCCCTGTGTGAGGAATGTAGTAAATAGGGCCCTGTGTGAGGAATGTAGTAAATAGAGCCCTGTAAGAGGAATGTAGTAAATAGAGCCCTGTGTGAGGAATGTAGTAAATAGAGCCCTGTGTGAGGAATGTAGTAAATAGAGCCGTATATGAGGAATGTAGTAAATAGAGCCCTGTATGAGGAATGTAGTAAATAGAGCCCTGTGTGAGGAATGTAGTAAATAGAGCCCTGTGTGAGGAATGTAGTAAATAGGGCCCTGTGTGAGGAATGTAGTAAATAGAGCCCTGTAAGAGGAATGTAGTAAATAGAGCCCTGTGTGAGGAATGTAGTATATAGAGCCCTGTGTGAGGAATGTAGTAAATAGAGCCCTGTGTGAGGAATGTAGTAAATAGGGCCCTGTGTGAGGAATGTAGTAAATAGAGCCCTGTGTGAGGAATGTAGTAAATAGAGCCCTGTATGAGGAATGTAGTAAATAGATTCCTGTATGAGGAATGTAGTAAATAGAGCCCTGTATGAGGAATGTAGTAAATAGAGCCCTGTATGAGGAATGTAGTAAATAGAGCCCTGTGTGAGGAATGTAGTAAATAGAGCCCTGTGTGAGGAATGTAGTAAATAGAGAGGAATGTAGTAAATAGAGCCCTGTATGAGGAATGTAGTAAATAGGGCCCTGTATGAGGAATGTAGTAAATAGAGCCCTGTGTGAGGAATGTAGTAAATAGAGCCCTGTGTGAGGAATGTAGTAAATAGAGCCCTGTGTGAGGAATGTAGTAAATAGAGCCCTGTGTGAGGAATGTAGTAAATAGAACCCTCTGTGAGGAATGTAGTAAATAGAGCCCTGTATGAGGAATGTAGTAAATAGAGCCCTGTATGAGGAATGTAGTAAATAGAGCCCTGTATGAGGAATGTAGTATATAGAGCCCTGTATGAGGAATGTAGTAAATAGAGCCCTGTATGAGGAATGTAGTAAATAGAGCCCTGTATGAGGAATGTAGTAAATAGAGCCCTGTGTGAGGAATGTAGTAAATAGAACCCTGTGTGAGGAATGTAGTAAATAGGGCCCTGTATGAGGAATGTAGTATATAGAGCCCTGTATGAGGAATGTAGTAAATAGAGCCCTGTATGAGGAATGTAGTAAATAGAGCCCTGTATGAGGAATGTAGTAAATAGAGCCCTGTATGAGGAATGTAGAAAATAGAGCCCTGTATGAGGAATGTAGTCAATAGAGCCCTGTATGATGAATGTAGTCAATAGAGCCCTGTGTGAGAAATGTAGTCAATAGAGCCCTGTGGGAGGAATGTAGTCAATAGAGCCCTGTGTGAGAAATGTAGTAAATAGAGCCCTGTGTGAGGAATGTAGTCAATAGGGCCCTGTGTGAGGAATGTAGTCAATAGAGCCCTGTATGATGAATGTAGTCAATAGAGCCCTGTGTGAGGAATGTAGTAAATAGGGCCCTGTGTGAGGAATGTAGTAAATAGAGCCCTGTGTGAGAAATGTAGTAAATAGAGCCCTGTGTGAGGAATGTAGTAAATAGAGCCCTGTGTGAGAAATGTAGTAAATAGAACCCTGTGTGAGGAATGTAGTAAATAGAGCCCTGTGTGAGAAATGTAGTAAATAGAGCCCTGTGTGAGGAATGTAGTAAATAGAGCCCTGTGTGAGGAATGTAGTAAATAGAGCCCTGTGTGAGGAATGTAGTAAATAGAGCCCTGTGTGAGGAATGTAGTAAATAGAGCCCTGTGTGAGGAATGTAGTAAATAGAGCCCTGTGTGAGGAATGTAGTAAATAGAGCCCTGTGTGAGGAATGTAGCCCTGTGTGAGGAATGTAGTAAATAGAGCCCTGTGTGAGGAATGTAGTAAATAGGGCCCTGTGTGAGGAATGTAGTAAATAGAGCCCTGTGTGAGGAATGTAGTAAATAGAGCCCTGTGTGAGGAATGTAGTAAATAGAGACCTGTGTGAGGAATGTAGTAAATAGAGCCCTGTGTGAGGAATGTAGTAAATAGAGCCCTGTGTGAGGAATGTAGTAAATAGAGCCCTGTGTGAGGAATGTAGTAAATAGAGCCCTGTGTGAGGAATGTAGTAAATAGAGCCCTGTGTGAGGAATGTAGTAAATAGAGCCCTGTGTGAGGAATGTAGTAAATAGAGCCCTGTGTGAGGAATGTAGTAAATAGAGCCCTGTGTGAGGAATGTAGTAAATAGAGCCCTGTGTGAGGAATGTAGTAAATAGAGCCCTGTGTGAGGAATGTAGTAAATAGAGCCCTGTGTGAGGAATGTAGTAAATAGGTCCCTCTGTGAGGAATGTAGTAAATAGGGCCCTGTGTGAGGAATGTAGTAAATAGAGCCCTGTGTGAGGAATGTAGTAAATAGAGCCCTGTGTGAGGAATGTAGTAAATAGAGCCCTGTATGAGGAATGTAGTAAATAGAGCCCTGTACGAGGAATGTAGTAAATGGAGAGGAATGTAGTAAATAGAGCCCTTTACGAGGAATGTAGTAAATAGAGCCCTGTATGAGGAATGTAGTAAATAGAGCCCTGTATGAGGAATGTAGTAAATAGAGCCCTGTGTGAGAAATGTAGTAAATAGATCCCTGTGTGAGGAATGTTGTAAATAGGGCCCTGTGTGAGGAATGTAGTAAATAGAGCCCTGTGTGAGGAATGTAGTAAATAGAGCCCTGTATGAGGAATGTAGTAAATAGAGCCCTGTACGAGGAATGTAGTAAATGGAGAGGAATGTAGTAAATAGAGCCCTTTACGAGGAATGTAGTAAATAGAGCCCTGTATGAGGAATGTAGTAAATAGAGCCCTGTATGAGGAATGTTGTAAATAGATCCCTGTGTGAGGAATATAGTAAATAGAGACCTGTATGAGGAATGTAGTAAATAGAGCCCTGTATGAGGAATGTAGTAAATAGAGCCCTGTAGGAGGAATGTAGTAAATAGAGCCCTGTGTGAGGAATGTTGTAAATAGATCCTTGTGTGAGCAATGTAGTAAATAGAGCCCTGTGTGAGGAATGTAGTAAATAGAGCCCTGTGTGAAGAATGTAGTAAATAGAGCCCTGTGTGAAGAATGTAGTAAATAGAGCCCTGTGTGAGGAATGTAGTAAATAGAACCCTGTGTGAGGAATGTAGTAAATAGAGCCCTGTATGAGGAATGTAGTAAATAGGGCCCTGTGTGAGGAATGTAGTAAATAGAGCCCTGTGTGAGGAATGTTGTAAATAGATCCTTGTGTGAGGAATGAAGTAAATAGAGCCCTGTGTGAGGAATGTTGTAAATAGATCCTTGTGTGAGGAATGTAGTAAATAGAGCCCTGTATGAGGAATGTAGTAAATAGGGCCCTGTGTGAGGAATGTAGTAAATAGAGCCCTGTGTGAGGAATGTTGTAAATAGATCCTTGTGTGAGGAATGTAGTAAATAGAGCCCTGTGTGAGGAATGTAGTAAATAGAGCCCTGTGTGAGGAATGTAGTAAATAGGGCCCTGTGTGAGGAATGTAGTAAATAGAGCCCTGTGTGAGGAATGTAGTAAATAGATCCCTGTATGAGGAATGTAGTAAATAGACCCCTGTGTGAGAAATGTAGTAAATAGAACCCTGTGTGAGGAATGTAGTAAATAGAGCCCTGTGTGAGAAATGTAGTAAATAGATCCCTGTGTGAGGAATGTAGTAAATAGAGCCCTGTGTGAGGAATGTAGTAAATAGAGCCCTGTGTGAGGAATGTAGTAAATAGAGCCCTGTGTGAGGAATGTAGTAAATAGAGCCCTGTGTGAGGAATGTAGCCCTGTGTGAGGAATGTAATAAATAGAGCCCTGTGTGAGGAATGTAGTAAATAGAGCCCTGTGTGAGGAATGTAGTAAATAGAGCCCTGTGTGAGGAATGTAGTAAATAGAGCCCTGTGTGAGGAATGTAGTAAATAGAGCCCTGTGTGAGAAATGTAGTAAATAGAGCCCTGTGTGAGGAATGTAGTAAATAGAGCCCTGTGTGAGGAATGTAGTAAATAGAGACCTGTGTGAGGAATGTTGTAAATAGAGCCCTGTGTGAGGAATGTAGTAAATAGAGACCTGTGTGAGGAATGTAGTAAATAGAGCCCTGTGTGAGGAATGTAGTAAATAGAGCCCTGTGTGAGAAATGTAGTAAATAGAGCCCTGTGTGAGGAATGTAGTAAATAGAGCCCTGTGTGAGAAATGTAGTAAATAGAGCCCTGTGTGAGGAATGTAGTAAATAGAGCCCTGTGTGAGGAATGTAGTAAATAGAGCCCTGTGTGAGGAATGTAGTAAATAGAGCCCTGTGTGAGGAATGTAGTAAATAGAGACCTGTGTGAGGAATGTAGTAAATAGAGCCCTGTGTGAGGAATGTAGTAAATAGAGCCCTGTGTGAGGAATGTAGTAAATAGAGCCCTGTGTGAGGAATGTAGTAAATAGAGCCCTGTGTGAGAAATGTAGTAAATAGAGCCCTGTGTGAGGAATGTAGTAAATAGAGCCCTGTGTGAGGAATGTAGTAAATAGAGACCTGTGTGAGGAATGTTGTAAATAGAGCCCTGTGTGAGGAATGTAGTAAATAGAGACCTGTGTGAGGAATGTAGTAAATAGAGACCTGTGTGAGGAATGTAGTAAATAGAGCCCTGTGTGAGGAATGTAGTAAATAGATCCCTGTGTGAGGAATGTTGTAAATAGAGCCCTGTGTGAGAAATGTAGTAAATAGAGCCCTGTGTGAGGAATGTAGTAAATAGATCCCTGTGTGAGGAATGTAGTAAATAGAGCCCTGTATGAGGAATGTAGTAAATAGAGCCCTGTGTGAGGAATGTAGTAAATAGAGACCTGTGTGAGGAATGTAGTAAATAGATCCCTGTGTGAGGAATGTTGTAAATAGAGCCCTGTGTGAGGAATGTAGTAAATAGAGACCTGTGTGAGGAATGTTGTAAATAGAGCCCTGTGTGAGGAATGTAGTAAATAGAGACCTGTGTGAGGAATGTAGTAAATAGATCCCTGTGTGAGGAATGTTGTAAATAGAGCCCTGTGTGAGGAATGTAGTAAATAGAGACCTGTGTGAGGAATGTAGTAAATAGAGACCTGTGTGAGGAATGTAGTAAATAGAGCCCTGTGTGAGGAATGTAGTAAATAGAGCCCTGTATGAGGAATGTAGTAAATAGGGCCCTGTATGAGGAATGTAGTAAATAGAGCCGTATATTAGGAATGTAGTAAATAGAGCCCTGTATGAGGAATGTAGTAAATAGGGCCCTGTGTGAGGAATGTAGTAAATAGAGCCCTGTATGAGGAATGTAGTAAATAGAGCCCTGTGTGAGGAATGTAGTAAATAGATCCCTGTGTGCGGAATATAGTAAATAGAGCCCTGTGTGAGGAATATAGTAAATAGAGCCCTGTGTGCGGAATGTAGTAAATAGAGCCCTGTGTGCGGAATGTAGTAAATAGAGCCCTGTATGAGGAATGTAGTAAATAGAGCCCTGTATGAGGAATGTAGTAAATAGAGCCCTGTATGAGGAATGTAGTAAATAGAGCCCTGTGTGAGGAATGTAGTAAATAGAGCCGTATATGAGGAATGTAGTATATAGAGCCCTGTGTGAGGAATGTAGTAAATAGAGCCCTGTATGAGGAATGTAGTAAATAGAGCCCTGTATGAGGAATGTAGTAAATAGAGCCCTGTATGCGGAATGTAGTAAATAGAGCCCTGTATGAGGAATGTAGTAAATAGAGCCCTGTATGAGGAATGTAGTAAATAGGGCCCTGTATGCGGAATGTAGTAAATAGAGCCCTGTATGAGGAATGTAGTAAATAGAGCCCTGTATGAGGAATGTAGTAAATAGAGCCGTATATTAGGAATGTAGTAAATAGAGCCGTATATTAGGAATGTAGTAAATAGAGCCCTGTGTGAGGAATGTAGTAAATAGAGCCCTGTATGAGGAATGTAGTAAATAGAGCCCTGTGTGAGGAATGTAGTAAATAGATCCCTGTGTGAGGAATGTAGTAAATAGATCCCTGTGTGCGGAATATAGTAAATAGAGCCCTGTGTGAGGAATATAGTAAATAGAGCCCTGTGTGCGGAATGTAGTAAATAGAGCCCTGTATGAGGAATGTAGTAAATAGAGCCCTGTATGAGGAATGTAGTAAATAGATCCCTGTATGAGGAATGTAGTATATAGAGCCCTGTATGGGGAATGTAGTAAATAGAGCCCTGTGTGAGGAATGTAGTAAATAGAGCCGTATATGAGGAATGTAGTATATAGAGCCCTGTGTGAGGAATGTAGTAAATAGAGCCCTGTATGAGGAATGTAGTAAATAGGGCCCTGTATGCGGAATGTAGTAAATAGAGCCCTGTATGAGGAATGTAGTAAATAGGGCCCTGTATGAGGAATGTAGTAAATAGAGCCCTGTGTGAGGAATGTAGTAAATAGAGCCCTGTGACAAAACAGAACAGTTTATGATTTATCAGCAGCAGGAAGGAAACGTTTATTCGGTCTCATTAGGAAGTTTACTTAACGCGCTGACTTTGGAGGGGATGTCAATTGTTTCTGGGCACAGAGCAGATCAGTCCAGGGCACCAGGTTATATCCGCATTCTAAATGAGTGTTTATCCTCTTACAAGCAAAGTACCTGGCACAGGAGCAAGAGAACTATTCTGAGCCTTTGTAATAATAAGTGTCTGATATCATACTACAGCCAGGAGACTCCACCAGGAAGGCTGATTATTATACACTTAGCGCATAAACTATGGAGATAGATATATATACACATTATATACAGTATATCATCATTATGCTTTTACAAATCCTATTTAATGGACATTCACAGAGCAAGTTTTTGGACTTAAAATAATGACTAGTTTGGAGCAGAAGAATTAAAGAGGAGAAAACGCAAACATAAAAAAAGATGTCTCTACGTGGTTATAAATGTACCGTTTACCGCATGGTAATGACTGTACCGTATCCTATGTGGTAATAACTGTACCGTATTCTACATGGTAATAACTGTACCGTATCCTACATGGTAATGTACTGTATCCCGCGTGGTAATAACTGTACCGTATCCTGAACTGTAATAACTGTACTGTATTTTACATGGTAAAACCTGTATTGTATCCCGCATGGTAATAATTGTACCATATCCAGCTGTGTAATAACTGTACCGTATCCTGCATGGTAATAACTGTACCATATTTTACATGATAATAAATGTACCGTATCCTGCGTGGAAATAACTGTACCCTATCCCGTGGGGTAATAACTGTACTGTATCCCATTGGATAATAACTGTGTCCTATCCCAAGGGGTAATAACTGTACCGTATCCTGTGGGGTAATAACTGTACCGTATCCCGTGGTATAATAACTGTACCGTATCCCGTGGGGTAATAACTGTACCGTATCCCTTGGGGTAATAAATGTACCGTATCCAGTGGGGTAATAACTGTACTGTATCCCGTGGGATAATAACTGTACCCTATCCTGCAGAGTAATAAATGTACCATATCCCAAGGGGTAATAAATGTACCGTATCCTGTTACATACACTTTTTACTAAAACACTTTCCAATTAAGGTTATAAACAGTCTTCTCTCATTCCTGGTTTAAGATTTGCATTTGCCATCCTGGGTCCCAGCTTCTGCCCCACATAGGGGAATATTTATTGCAATAATCTCAGGATGACATTAACATTCTACTGGTGACATTCTGCTGCTGGTGACATTCTCCTGGTGACATACTGCTGCTGGTGACATTCTCCTGGTGACATACTGCTACTGGTGTAACATTCTCCTGGTGACATTCTCCTGGTGACATTCTGCTGCTGGTAACATTCTCCTGGTGACATTCTACTGGTGACATTCTCCTGGTGACATTCTGCTGCTGGTGACATTCTCCTGGTGACATTCTGCTGCTGGTAACATTCTCCTGGTGACATTCTACTGGTGACATTCTCCTGGTGACATTCTGCTGCTGGTGACATTCTCCTGGTGACACTCTGATGCTGCTGGTGACATTCTCCTGGTGACATTCTCCTGGTGACATTCTGCTGATGGTGACATACTCCTGGTGACAATCTGCTGCTGGTGACATTCTCCTGGTGACACTCTGCTGCTGCTGCTGACATTCTCCTGGTGACACTCTGCTACTGCTGACATTCTCCTGGCGACATTCTCCAGGTGACATTCTGCTGCTGGTGACATTCTCCTGGTGACATTCTCCTGGTGACACTCTGCTGCTGGTGACATTCTCCTGGTGACACTCTGATGCTGCTGGTGACATTCTCCTGGCGACACTCTGCTGCTAGGGACATTCTCCTGGTGACACTCTGATGCTGCTGGTGACATTCTCCTGGTGACACTCTGATGCTGCTGGTGACATTCTCCTGGTGACACTCTGCTGGTGACATTCTCCTGGTGACACTCTGCTGCTAGTGACATTCTCCTGGTGACACTCTGCTGCTGGTGATATTCTCCTGGTGACACTCTGCTGCTAGTTACATTCTCCTGGTGACACTCTGCTGCTAGTTACATTCTCCTGGTGACACTCTGCTGCTGGTGACTTTCTCCTGGTGACACTCTGCTGCTGCTGCTGCTGCTGCTGCTAAGATTCTCCTGGTGACATTCTGCTGCTGCTGACATTCTCCTGGTGACATTCTGATGCTGCTTGTGACATTCTCCTGGTGACACTCTTATGCTGCTGGTGACATTCTCCTGGTGACATTCTGCTGCTGCTAGGGACATTCTCCTGGTGACACTCTGATGCTGCTGGTGACATTCTCCTGGTGACACTCTGATGCTGCTGGTGACATTCTCCTGGTGACACTCTGCTGCTAGTTACATTCTCCTGGTGACACTCTGCTGCTGGTGACTTTCTCCTGGTGACACTCTGCTGCTAGTTACATTCTCCTGGTGACACTCTGCTGCTGGTGACTTTCTCCTGGTGACACTCTGCTGCTGCTGCTGCTGCTGCTAAGATTCTCCTGGTGACACTCTGATGCTGCTTGTGACATTCTCCTTGTGACATTCTGATGCAGGTGATATTATCTTGGTGACACTCTGCTGCTGCTGACATTCTCCTGGTGACATTCTTCTGGTGACACTCTGCGGCTGGTGACATTCTCCTGCTGACATTCTCCTGGTGACACTCTGCTCCTGGTGACATTCTCCTGGTGACACTCTGATGCTGCTGCTGAAATTCTCCTGGTGACATTCTGCTGCTGGTGACATTCTCCTGGTGACACTCTGATGCTGATGGTGACATTCTCCTGGTAACATTCTGCTGCTGCTGCTGAAATTCTCCTGGTGACATTCTCGTGGTGACACTCTGATGCTGCTCCTGAAATTCTCCTGGTGACATTCTGCTGCTGGTGACATTCTCCTGGTAACATTCTGCTGCTGCTGCTGCTGACATTATCCTGGTGACACTCTGCTGCTGCGGCTGTTCTCCTGGTGATACTCTGCTGCTGGTGACATTCTCCTGGTGACATTCTGCTGCTGCTGCTGCTGCTGCTGCTGACATTATCCTGGTGACACTCTGCTGCTGCTGCTATTCTCCTGGTGACACTCTGATGCTGCTAGTGACATTCTCCTGGTGACACTCTGATGCTGCTGGTGACACTCTCCTGGTGACATTCTGATGCAGGTGACATTATCTTGGTGACACTCTGCTGCTGCTGACATTCTCCTGGTGACATTGTTCTGGTGACACTCTGCGGCTGGTGACATTCTCCTGGTCACACTCTGATGCTGCTGGTGACATTCTCCTGGTGACACTCTGATGCAGCTGGTGACATTCTCCTGGTGACATTCTCCTGGTGACATTCTGCTGTTGCTGACATTCTCCCGGTGACGTTCTGCTGCTGGTGACTTTCTCCTGGTGACATTACCCTGGTGACCAGTGGCGTAACTAGGGTATTTGGAGCCCAGGTCAAATTTTAAAATGGAGGGCCCCCCCCCCGCATACACGCAGCAAAAAAATGGGCGGGATCACTTAAAAATGTGGCGTGTCAACAGGACATAGACACCCCTTTCTTGTCACTCTTAACATTCCTTTCCATATGCAACTTAACCCCCTGTAGTGCACCTTGTACAGTACGCCCAGTATCCAATGTCCCCAATAGTGGTGGCTCTTATGCAGGCCCCCAGTAGAGCCCCTTGTATAGTACCCCCAGTAGTGGTCCCCCTTATGCAGGCCCCCAGTTCGGCCCCTTTTACACTGCCTCCAGTAGTAATCCCCTTTATGCAGCCCCCCAGTAGTGGTCCTCCCTATTTAGTGCCCCAGTGCAGTGTCCCCTGTGCCTCCAATAGTAAGCCCCTTATATACTGCCTCCAGTAGCAGTCCCCCCATGCAGTGCACCCAGTAGTAGACCCCCTTTATGCAGTGCCCCTTATATAGTGCCTCCAGTAGCAGTCCCCCCCCCCATGCAGTGCTCCCAGTAGTGGTCCCTGATGGAGTGCCCCCAGTAGAAGTCCCCCCGATTATTGCCCCCAGTAGTCTGTCTGACTCTCATTGGCTGCTGTTTAACACATACATTGCCGCCACGCTGGCGGCGATGTGTGTGTTAGAATGCACAGCCTGAGCCCGCCTCCCACCCTCCGAATGGCGCTATTGGGCAAGCGCTCAGGGGTAGAGAAGGGGCTCGGCTGTGCTCCACAGAACCGGCGCCAGGAAGCCTAGCGCCGGTCCTGTGTAAATGTGTAGCGCAGACCGCACTCCAGTCAGCACTACACTGGTAACTAGGACAGGCCGGCGGTGCCCCCACCCCCCGAGCGCTGCCAGTCCCAAGGAGCCCATGCAACATGCCCCGCTCGCCCTGCCCTAGTTACGCCACTGCTGGTGACACTCTGCTGCTGGTGACATTCTCCTGGTGACACTCTCCTGGTGACACTCTGCTGCTGCTGACATTCTGCTGGTGACACTCTGCTACTGCTGACACTCCCCTGGCGACACTCTGCTGCTGCTGCTGACATTCTCCTGGTGACACTTTGCTGCTAGTAACTTTCTCCTGGTGACATTCTCCTGGTGACACTTTGCTGCTGGTGACATTCTCCTGGTGACACTCTGCTGCTGCTGACATTCTCCTGGTGACACTTTGCTGCTGGTGACATTCTCCTGGTGACACTCTGCTGCTAGTGACACTCTCCTGGTGACACTCTGATGCTGCTGCTGACATTCTCCTGGTGACATTCTCCTGGTGACATTCTCCTGGTGACACTCTGCTGCTGCTGACATTCTCCTGCTGACATTCTCCTGGTGACACTCTGCTGCTAGTGATATTCTCCTGGTGAAACTCTGATGCTGCTGGTGACATTCTCCTGGTGACACTCTACTGCTACTGGAAACATTCTCCTGGTGACACTCTCCTGGTGATACCCTGCTGCTGCTGACATTCTCCTGGTGACATTCTGCTGGTGACATTCTGCTGGTGCTGCTGACATTCTCCTGGTGACACTCTGCTGCTAGTGATATTCTCCTGGTGACATTCTCCTGGTGACACTCTGATGCTGCTGGTGACAGTCTCCTGGTGACACTCTGCTGCCAGTGACATTCTCCTGCTGACACTCTGATGCTGCTGGTGACACTCTCCGGGTGACACTCTGATGCTGCTGGAGACATTCTCCTGGTAACACTCTGCTGCTGCTGCTGACATTCTCCTGCTGAGATTCTCCTGCTGACATTCTCCTAGTGACATTCTGCAGCTGGTGACATTCTCCTGGTGACATTCTCCTGCTGACATTCTCCTAGTGACATTCTGCAGCTGGTGACATTCTCCTGGTGACATTCTGCTGCTGATGCTGACATTCTCCTGGTGACATTCTGCTGCTGCTGCTGCTGACATTCTCTTGGTGACACTCTGATGCTGCTGCTGACATTCTCCTGGTGACATTCTCCTGGTGACACTCTGATGCTGCTGACACTCTCCTGGTGACATTCTGCTGCTGCTGGTGACATTCTCCTGGTGACACTCTGATGCTGCTGGTGACATTCTCCTGGTGACATTCTGCTGCTGCTGGTGACATTCTCCTGGTGACACTCTGATGCTGCTGGTGACACTCTCCTGGTGACATTCTGCTGCTGCTGCTGAAATTCTCCTGATGACATTCTCCTGGTGAAACTCTGCTGATGGTGACATTCTCCTGGTGACATTCTCTTGGTGACACTCTGCTGCTGGTGACATTCTCCTGATGACACTCTGCTGCTGCTGACATTATCCTGGAGACACTCTGCTGCTGGTGACATTTTCCTGGTGACACTCTGCTGCTGGTGACATTTTCCTGGTGACATTCTGCTGCTGCTCACATTCTCCTGGTGACACTCTGATGTTGCTAGTGACATTCTCCTGGTGACATTCTCATGGTGACACTCTGATGCTGCTGGTGACAATCTCCTGCTCACATTCTCCTGGTGACACTCTGATGCTGCTGGTGACTTTCTCCTGGTGACACTCTGATGCTGCTGGTGACAATCTCCTGGTGACATTCTCCTGGTGACATTCTGCAGCTGCTGACTTTATCCTAGTGACACTTTGATGCTGCTGGTGACATTCTCCTGGTGACACTCTGATGTTGCCGGTGACATTATCCTGGTGACACTCTGATGCTGCTGATGACACTCTCCTGGTGACATTCTGCTGCTGCTTCTGCTGACATTCTCCTGGTGATGTTCTGCTGCTAGTGACATTCTCCTGGTGACATTCTCCTGGTGACATTCTCTTGGTGAAACTCTGCTGCTGGTGACATTCTCCTGGTGACATTCTGCTGCTGCTGACATTATCCTGGTGACACTCTGCTGCTGGTGACATTTTCCTGATGACATTCTGCTGCTGCTGACATTCTCCTGGTGACACTCTGATGCTGCTAGTGACATTCTCCTGGTGACATTCTCTTGGTGACACTCTGCTGCTGGTGACATTCTCCTGTTGATATTCTGCTGCTGCTGACATTATCCTGGTGACACTCTGCTGCTGGTGACATTTTCCTGGTAACACTCTGCTGCTGGTAACATTTTCCTGATGACATTCTGCTGCTGCTGACATTATCCTGGTGACACTCTGATGTTGCTTGTGACATTCTCCTGGGGACACTCTGCTGCTGACATTCTCCTGGTGACACTCTGATGCTGCTAGTGACATTCTCCTGGTGACACTCTGATGCTGCTGACATTATCCTGGTGACATTCTGATGCCTGTGACATTTTCCTGGTTACATTCTGCTGCTTGTGACATTTTCCTGGTTACATTCTGCTGCTGCTGCCATTCTCCTGGTGACATTTTGCAGCTGGTGACTTTCTCCTGGTGACACTCTGATGCTGCTAGTGACATTCTCCTGGTGACACTCTGATGCTAGTGATATTCTCCTGGTGACATTCTGATGCAGGTGACATTATCTTGGTGACACTCTGCTGCTGCTGACATTCTCTTGGTGACACTCTGCTGCTGGTGACATTCTCCTGGTGACACTCTGCTGCTGCTGACATTATCCTGGTGACACTCTGCTGCTGCTGCTGCTATTCTCCTGGTGACACTCTGCTGGTGAGACTCTGCTGCTGGTGACATTCTCCTGGAGACATTCTCCTGGTGACACTCTGCTGCTGGTGACATTCTCCTGGTGACAATCTGCTGCTGCTGACATTCTCTTGGTGACACTCTGCTGCTGGTGACATTCTCCTGGTGACACTCTGCTGCTGCTGACATTATCCTGGTGACACTCTGCTGCTGCTGCTATTCTCCTGGTGACACTCTGCTGGTGAGACTCTGCTGCTGGTGACATTCTCCTGGAGACATTCTCCTGGTGACACTCTGCTGCTGGTGACATTCTCCTGGTGACAATCTGCTACGGGTGACATTTTCCTGGTGACATTCTCCTGGTGACACTCTGATGCTGCTGACACTCTCCTGGTGACATTCTGCTGCTGCTGGTGACATTCTCCTGGTGACACTCTGATGCTGCTGGTGACATTCTCCTGGTGACATTCTGCTGCTGCTGGTGACATTCTCCTGGTGACACTCTGATGCTGCTGGTGACACTCTCCTGGTGACATTCTGCTGCTGCTGCTGAAATTCTCCTGATGACATTCTCCTGGTGAAACTCTGCTGATGGTGACATTCTCCTGGTGACATTCTCTTGGTGACACTCTGCTGCTGGTGACATTCTCCTGATGACACTCTGCTGCTGCTATTCTCCTGGTGACACTCTGCTGGTGACACTCTGCTCCTGGTGACATTCTCCTGGTGACATTCTGCTGCTGCTGATGCTGCTGCTGCTATTCTCCTGGGGACACTCTGCTGGTGAGACTCTGCTGCTGGTGACATTCTCATGGAGACATTCTCCTGGTGACACTCTGATGCTGCTGGTGACAATCTCCTGCTCACATTCTCCTGGTGAAACTGATGCTGCTGGTGACTTTCTCCTGGTGACACTCTGATGCTGCTGGTGACAATCTCCTGGTGACATTCTCCTGGTGACATTCTGCAGCTGCTGACTTTATCCTAGTGACACTTTGATGCTGCTGGTGACATTCTCCTGGTGACACTCTGATGCTGCCGGTGACATTATCCTGGTGACACTCTGATGCTGCTGATGACACTCTCCTGGTGACATTCTGCTGCTGCTAGTGACATTCTCCTGGTGACATTCTCCTGGTGACATTCTCTTGGTGAAACTCTGCTGCTGGTGACATTCTCCTGGTGACATTCTGCTGCTGCTGACATTCTCCTGGTGACATTCTGCTGCTGCTGATATTATCCTGGTTACAATCTGATGCTGCTAGTGACATTCTCCTGGTGACACTCTGATGCTGCTGGTGACACTCTCCTGGTGACATTCTGATGGAGGTGACATTATCTTGATGACACTCTGCTGCTGCTGACATTCTCCTGGTAACGTTCTCTTGGTGACACTCTGCTGCTGGTGACATTCTCCTGATGACACTCTGCTCCTGGTGACATTCTCCTAGTGACATTCTCCTGGTGACACTCTGCTGCTGGTGACATTCTCCTGGTGTCATTCTGCTGCTGCTGCTGCTGACATTATTCTGGTGACACTCTGCTGCTGCTGCTGCTATTCTCCTGGTGACACTCTGCTGCTGCTGCTATTCTCCTGGGGACACTCTGCTGGTGAGACTCTGCTGCTGGAGACATTCTCATGGAGACATTCTCCTTGTGACATTCTGCTGCTGCTGACATTATCATGGTGACACTCTGCTGCTGGTGACATTCTCTTGGTGAGATTCTGCTGCTGCTGACATTCTCCTGGTGACATTCTGCTGCTGGTGACATTTTCCTGGTGACATTCTGCTGCAGCTCACATTATCCTGGTGACACTCTGATGTTGCTTGTGACATTCTCCTGGTGACACTCTGCTGCTGACATTCTCCTGGTGACACTCTGATGCTGCTAGTGACATTCTCCTGGTGACATTCTCCTGGTGACACTCTGCTGCTGCTGACATTCTCCTGCTGACATTCTCCTGGTGACACTCTGCTGCTAGTGATATTCTCCTGGTGAAACTCTGATGCTGCTGGTGATATTCTCCTGGTGACATTCTGCTGCTGCTGCTGCTGCTGCTGCTGACATTCTCCTGCTGACACTCTGCTGCTACTGGTAACATTATCCTGGTGACACTCTGCTACTGGTAACATTCTCCTGGTGACATTCTGCTGCTGCTGACATTCCCCTGCTGACACTCTGCTGCTGCTGAAATTCTCCTGGTGACACTCTGATGCTGCTGTGACATTCTCCTGGTGACACTCTGCTGCTATTGACATTCTCCTAGTGACACTCTGCTGCTACTGGTAACATTCTCCTGGTGACACTCTCCTGGTGATACCCTGCTGCTGCTGACATTCTCCTAGTGACATTCTCCTGGTGACATTCTGCTGGTGACATTCTGCTGGTGCTGCTGACATTCTCCTGGTGACACTCTGCTGCTAGTGATATTCTCCTGGTGACATTCTCCTGGTGACACTCTGATGCTGCTGGTGACATTCTCCTGGTGACACTCTGCTGCCAGTGACATTCTCCTACTGACACTCTGATGCTGCTGGTGACACTCTCCGGGTGACACTCTGATGCTGCTGGTGACATTCTACTGGTGACACTCTGCTGCTGCTGACATTCTCCTGCTGACATTCTCCTGCTGACATTCTCCTAGTGACATTCTGCAGCTGGTGACATTCTCCTGGTGACATTCTCCTGCTGACATACTCCTAGTGACATTCTGCAGCTGGTGACATTCTCCTGGTGACATTCTCCTGGTGACATTCTGCTGCTGATGCTGACATTCTCCTGGTGACATTCTGCTGCTGCTGCTGACATTCTCTTGGTGATACTCTGATGCTGCTGCTGACATTCTCCTGGTGACATTCTCCTGGTGACACTCTGATGCTGCTGACACTCTCCTGGTGACATTCTGCTGCTGCTGGTGACATTCTCCTGGTGACACTCTGATGCTGCTGGTGACATTCTCCTGGTGAAACTCTGCTGCTGCTGGTGACATTCTTCTGGTGACACTCTGATGCTGCTGGTGACACTCTCCTGGTGACATTCTGCTGCTGCTGACATTCTCCTGGTGACATTCTCCTGGTGACATTCTGCTGTTGGTGACATTCTCCTGGTGACACTCTGATGCTGCTGGTGACACTCTTCTGGTGACATTCTGCTGCTGCTGCTGAAATTCTCCTGATGACATTCTCCTGGTGAAACTCTGCTGATGGTGACATTCTCCTGGTGACATTCTCTTGGTGACACTCTGCTGCTGGTGACATTCTCCTGATGACACTCTGCTGCTGCTATTTTCCTGGTGACACTCTGCTGGTGACACTCTGCTCTAGGTGACATTCTCCTGGTGACATTCTGCTGCTACTGCTGCTGCTATTCTCCTGGGGACACTCTGCTGGTGAGACTCTGCAGCTGGTGACATTCTCATGGAGACATTCTCCTGGTGACACTCTGCTGCTGGTGACATTCTCCTGGTGACATTCTGCTGCTGCTGACATTATCCTGGTGACACTCTGCTGCTGGTGACATTCTCTTGGTGAGACTCTGCTGCTGCTGACATTATCCTGGTGACATTCTGCTACTGCTGACATCATCCTGGTGACACTCTGCTGCTGGTGACATTTTCCTGGTGACACTCTGCTGCTGGTGACATTTTCCTGGTGACATTCTGCTGCTGCTCACATTCTCCTGGTGACATTCTGCTGCTGCTGACATTATCCTGGTGACACTCTGCTGCTGGTGACATTCTCTTGGTGAGACTCTGCTGCTGCTGACATTATCCTGGTGACATTCTGCTACTGCTGACATTATCCTGGTGACACTCTGCTGCTGGTGACATTTTCCTGGTGACACTCTGCTGCTAGTGACATTCTCCTGGTGACATTCTCATGGTGACACTCTGATGCTGGTGACAATCTCCTGCTCACATTCTCCTGGTGAGACTCTGATGCTGCTGGTGACTTTCTCCTGGTGACATTCTCCGGGTGACACTCTGATGCTGCTGGTGACAATCTCCTGGTGACATTCTGCAGCTGCTGACATTATCCTAGTGACACTTTGATGCTGCTGGTGACATTCTCCTGGTGACACTCTGATGCTGCTGGTGACATTCTCCTGGTGACATTCTGCAGCTGCTGACATTATCCTAGTGACACTTTGATGCTGCTGGTGACATTCTCCTGGTGACACTCTGATGCTGCCTGTGACATTATCCTGGTGAAACTCTGATGCTGCTGGTGACACTCTCCTGGTGACATTCTGCTGCTGCTTCTGCTGACATTCTCCTGGTGATGTTCTGCTGCTAGTGACATTCTCCTGGTGACATTCTGATGCAGGTGACATTGTTCTGGTGACACTCTGCGGCTGGTGACATTCTCCTGCTGACATTCTCCTGGTGACATTCTCTTGGTGAAACTCTGCTGCTGGTGACATTCTCCTGGTGACATTCTGCTGCTGGTGACATTATCCTGGTGACACTCTGCTGCTGGTGACATTTTCCTGATGACATTCTGCTGCTGCTGACATTATGCTGGAGACACTCTGATGTTGCTTGTGACATTCTCCTGGTGACACTCTGCTGCTGACATTCTCCTGGTGACACTCTGATGCTGCTGGTGACATTCTCCTGGTGACATTCTGCTGCTGCTGACATTATCCTGGTGACACTCTGCTGCTGGTGACATTTTCCTGGTGACACTCTGCTGCTGGTGACATTTTCCTGATGACATTCTGCTGCTGCTGACATTATCCTGGTGACACTCTGATGTTGCTTGTGACATTCTCCTGGTGACACTCTGCTGCTGACATTCTCCTGGTGACACTCTGATGCTGCTAGTGACATTCTCCTGGTGACACTCTGATGCTGCTGACATTATCCTGGTGACATTCTGCTGCTTGTGACATTTTCCTGGTTACATTCTGCTGCTTGTGACATTCTCCTGGTGACATTTTACAGCTGGTGACTTTCTCCTGGTGACACTCTGATGCTGCTAGTGACATTCTCCTGGTGACATTCTGATGCAGGTGACATTATCTTGGTGACACTCTGCTGCTGCTGACATTCTCTTGGTGACACTCTGCTGCTGGTGACATTCTCCTGGTGACACTCTGCTGCTGCTGACATTATCCTGGTGACACTCTGCTGCTGCTGCTGCTATTCTCCTGGTGACACTCTGCTGCTGCTGCAATTCTCCTGGTGACACTGCTGGTGAGACTCTGCTGCTGGTGACATTCTCCTGGAGACATTCTCCTGCTGACACTCTGCTGCTGGTGACATTCTGCTGCTTGTGACATTTTCCTGGTTACATTCTGCTGCTTGTGACATTCTCCTGGTGACATTTTACAGCTGGTGACTTTCTCCTGGTGACACTCTGATGCTGCTAGTGACATTCTCCTGGTGACATTCTGATGCAGGTGACATTATCTTGGTGACACTCTGCTGCTGCTGCTGACATTCTCTTGGTGACACTCTGCTGCTGGTGACATTCTCCTGGTGACACTCTGCTGCTGCTGACATTATCCTGGTGACACTCTGCTGCTGCTGCTGCTATTCTCCTGGTGACACTCTGCTGCTGCTGCAATTCTCCTGGTGACACTGCTGGTGAGACTCTGCTGCTGGTGACATTCTCCTGGAGACATTCTCCTGGTGACACTCTGCTGCTGGTGACATTCTCCTGGTGACAATCTGCTATGGGTGACATTTTCCTGGTGACACTCTGCTGCTGGGGAAATTTTCCTGGTGACATTCTGCTGCTGCTGACATTATCCTGGTGACACTCTGATGTTGCTTCTGACATTCTCCTGGTGACACTCTGCTGCTGATATTCTCCTGGTGACACTCTGATGCTGCTGGTGACTTTCTCCTGGTGAAATTCTCCTGCTGACACTCGGATGCTGCTGGTGACATTCTCCTGGTTACATTCTGCTGCTGACATTTTCCTGGTAACACTCTGCTGCTGCTGATATTATCCTGGTGACAATCTGATGCTGCTAGTGACATTCTCCTGGTGACACTCTGATGCTGCTGGTGACACTCTCCTGGTGACATTCTGATGGAGGTGACATTATCTTGATGACACTCTGCTGCTGCTGACATTCTCCTTGGTAACGTTCTCTTGGTGACACTCTGCTGCTGGTGACATTCTCCTGATGACACTCTGCTGGTGACACTCTGCTCCTGGTGACATTCTCCTGGTGACATTCTCCTGGTGACACTCTGCTGCTGGTGACATTCTCCTGGTGACATTCTCCTGCTGCTGTTGCTGCTGCTGCTGACATTCTCCTGGTGACACTCTGATGCTGCTAGTGACATTCTCCTGGTGACACTCTGATGCTGCTGGTGACACTCTCCGGGTGACACTCTGATGCTGCTGGTGACATTCTCCTGGTGACACTCTGCTGCTGCTGCTGCTGACATTCTCCTGCTGACATTCTCCTGCTGACATTCTCCTAGTGACATTCTGCAGCTGGTGACATTCTCCTGGTGACATTCTCCTGGTGACATTCTGCTGCTGATGCTGACATTCTCCTGGTGACATTCTGCTGCTGCTGCTGACATTCTCTTGGTGACACTCTGATGCTGCTGCTGACATTCTCCTGGTGACATTCTCCTGGTGACACTCTGATGCTGCTGACATTCTCCTGGTGACATTCTGCTGCTGCTGGTGACATTCTCCTGGTGACACTCTGATGGTGCTGGTGACATTCTCCTGGTGACATTCTGCTGCTGCTGGTGACATTCTCCTGCTCACATTCTCCTGGTGACACTCTGATGCTGCTGGTGACTTTCTCCTGGTGACACTCTGATGCTGCTGGTGACAATCTCCTGGTGACATTCTCCTGGTGACATTCTGCAGCTGCTGACTTTATCCTAGTGACACTTTGATGCTGCTGGTGACATTCTCCTGGTGACACTCTGATGCTGCTGATGACACTCTCCTGGTGACATTCTGCTGCTGCTTCTGCTGACATTCTCCTGGTGATGTTCTGCTGCTAGTGACATTCTCCTGGTGACATTCTCCTGGTGACATTCTCTTGGTGAAACTCTGCTGCTGGTGACATTCTCCTGGTGACATTCTGCTACTGCTGACATTATCCTGGTGACACTCTGCTGCTGGTGACATTTTCCTGATGACATTCTGCTGCTGCTGACATTCTCCTGGTGACACTCTGATGCTGCTAGTGACATTCTCCTGGTGACATTCTCTTGGTGACACTCTGCTGCTGGTGACATTCTCCTGTTGATATTCTGCTGCTGCTGACATTATCCTG
Organism: Taudactylus pleione; assembly: GCA_031769625.1. NCBI lineage: Eukaryota > Metazoa > Chordata > Amphibia > Anura > Myobatrachidae > Taudactylus > Taudactylus pleione. Next base: position 396,733 of record JAUIMM010001435.1, on the reverse strand, counting down.
GTGACACTCTGCTGCTGGTGACATTTTCCTGGTAACACTCTGCTGCTGGTAACATTTTCCTGATGACATTCTTCTGCTGCTGACATTATCCTGGTGACACTCTGATGTTGCTTGTGACATTCTCCTGGGTACACTCTGCTGCTGACATTCTCCTGGTGACACTCTGATGCTGCTAGTGACATTCTCCTGGTGACACTCTGATGCTGCTGACATTATCCTGGTGACATTCTGATGCCTGTGACATTTTCCTGGTTACATTCTGCTGCTTGTGACATTTTCCTGGTTACATTCTGCTGCTGCTGCCATTCTCCTGGTGACATTTTGCAGCTGGTGACTTTCTCCTGGTGACACTCTGATGCTGCTAGTGACATTCTCCTGGTGACACTCTGATGCTAGTGATATTCTCCTGGTGACATTCTGATGCAGGTGACATTATCTTGGTGACACTCTGCTGCTGCTGACATTCTCTTGGTGACACTCTGCTGCTGGTGACATTCTCCTGGTGACACTCTGCTGCTGCTGACATTATCCTGGTGACACTCTGCTGCTGCTGCTGCTGCTATTCTCCTGGTGACACTCTGCTGGTGAGACTCTGCTGCTGGTGACATTCTCCTGGAGACATTCTCCTGGTGACACTCTGCTGCTGGTGACATTCTCCTGGTGACAATCTGCTGCTGCTGACATTCTCTTGGTGACACTCTGCTGCTGGTGACATTCTCCTGGTGACACTCTGCTGCTGCTGACATTATCCTGGTGACACTCTGCTGCTGCTGCTGCTGCTATTCTCCTGGTGACACTCTGCTGGTGAGACTCTGCTGCTGGTGACATTCTCCTGGAGACATTCTCCTGGTGACACTCTGCTGCTGGTGACATTCTCCTGGTGACAATCTGCTACGGGTGACATTTTCCTGGTGACATTCTCCCGGTGACACTCTGATGCTGCTGACACTCTCCTGGTGACATTCTGCTGCTGCTGGTGACATTCTCCTGGTGACACTCTGATGCTGCTGGTGACATTCTCCTGGTGACATTCTGCTGCTGGTGACATTCTCCTGGTGACACTCTGATGCTGCTGGTGACACTCTCCTGGTGACATTCTGCTGCTGCTGCTGAAATTCTCCTGATGACATTCTCCTGGTGAAACTCTGCTGATGGTGACATTCTCCTGGTGACATTCTCTTGGTGACACTCTGCTGCTGGTGACATTCTCCTGATGACACTCTGCTGCTGCTATTCTCCTGGTGACACTCTGCTGGTGACACTCTGCTCCTGGTGACATTCTCCTGGTGACATTCTGCTGCTGCTGATGCTGCTGCTGCTATTCTCCTGGGGACACTCTGCTGGTGAGACTCTGCTGCTGGTGACATTCTCATGGAGACATTCTCCTGGTGACACTCTGATGCTGCTGGTGACAATCTCCTGCTCACATTCTCCTGGTGAAACTCTGATGCTGCTGGTGACTTTCTCCTGGTGACACTCTGATGCTGCTGGTGACAATCTCCTGGTGACATTCTCCTGGTGACATTCTGCAGCTGCTGACTTTATCCTAGTGACACTTTGATGCTGCTGGTGACATTCTCCTGGTGACACTCTGATGCTGCCGGTGACATTATCCTGGTGACACTCTGATGCTGCTGATGACACTCTCCTGGTGACATTCTGCTGCTGCTAGTGACATTCTCCTGGTGACATTCTCCTGGTGACATTCTCTTGGTGAAACTCTGCTGCTGGTGACATTCTCCTGGTGACATTCTGCTGCTGCTGACATTCTCCTGGTGACATTCTGCTGCTGCTGATATTATCCTGGTTACAATCTGATGCTGCTAGTGACATTCTCCTGGTGACACTCTGATGCTGCTGGTGACACTCTCCTGGTGACATTCTGATGGAGGTGACATTATCTTGATGACACTCTGCTGCTGCTGACATTCTCCTGGTAACGTTCTCTTGGTGACACTCTGCTGCTGGTGACATTCTCCTGATGACACTCTGCTCCTGGTGACATTCTCCTAGTGACATTCTCCTGGTGACACTCTGCTGCTGGTGACATTCTCCTGGTGTCATTCTGCTGCTGCTGCTGACATTATTCTGGTGACACTCTGCTGCTGCTGCTGCTATTCTCCTGGTGACACTCTGCTGCTGCTGCTATTCTCCTGGGGACACTCTGCTGGTGAGACTCTGCTGCTGGAGACATTCTCATGGAGACATTCTCTTGGTGAGATTCTGCTGCTGCTGACATTCTCCTGGTGACATTCTGCTGCTGGTGACATTTTCCTGGTGACATTCTGCTGCAGCTCACATTATCCTGGTGACACTCTGATGTTGCTTGTGACATTCTCCTGGTGACACTCTGCTGCTGACATTCTCCTGGTGACACTCTGATGCTGCTAGTGACATTCTCCTGGTGACATTCTCCTGGTGACACTCTGCTGCTGCTGACATTCTCCTGCTGACATTCTCCTGGTGACACTCTGCTGCTAGTGATATTCTCCTGGTGAAACTCTGATGCTGCTGGTGATATTCTCCTGGTGACATTCTGCTGCTGCTGCTGCTGACATTCTCCTGCTGACACTCTGCTGCTACTGGTAACATTATCCTGGTGACACTCTGCTACTGGTAACATTCTCCTGGTGACATTCTGCTGCTGCTGACATTCCCCTGCTGACACTCTGCTGCTGCTGAAATTCTCCTGGTGACACTCTGATGCTGCTGTGACATTCTCCTGGTGACACTCTGCTGCTAGTGACATTCTCCTAGTGACACTCTGCTGCTACTGGTAACATTCTCCTGGTGACACTCTCCTGGTGATACCCTGCTGCTGCTGACATTCTCCTAGTGACATTCTCCTGGTGACATTCTGCTGGTGACATTCTGCTGGTGCTGCTGACATTCTCCTGGTGACACTCTGCTGCTAGTGATATTCTCCTGGTGACATTCTCCTGGTGACACTCTGATGCTGCTGGTGACATTCTCCTGGTGACACTCTGCTGCCAGTGACATTCTCCTACTGACACTCTGATGCTGCTGGTGACACTCTCCGGGTGACACTCTGATGCTGCTGGTGACATTCTCCTGGTGACACTCTGCTGCTGCTGACATTCTCCTGCTGACATTCTCCTGCTGACATTCTCCTAGTGACATTCTGCAGCTGGTGACATTCTCCTGGTGACATTCTCCTGCTGACATACTCCTAGTGACATTCTGCAGCTGGTGACATTCTCCTGGTGACATTCTCCTGGTGACATTCTGCTGCTGATGCTGACATTCTCCTGGTGACATTCTGCTGCTGCTGCTGACATTCTCTTGGTGATACTCTGATGCTGCTGCTGACATTCTCCTGGTGACATTCTCCTGGTGACACTCTGATGCTGCTGACACTCTCCTGGTGACATTCTGCTGCTGCTGGTGACATTCTCCTGGTGACACTCTGATGCTGCTGGTGACATTCTCCTGGTGAAACTCTGCTGCTGCTGGTGACATTCTTCTGGTGACACTCTGATGCTGCTGGTGACACTCTCCTGGTGACATTCTGCTGCTGCTGACATTCTCCTGGTGACATTCTCCTGGTGACATTCTGCTGTTGGTGACATTCTCCTGGTGACACTCTGATGCTGCTGGTGACACTCTTCTGGTGACATTCTGCTGCTGCTGCTGAAATTCTCCTGATGACATTCTCCTGGTGAAACTCTGCTGATGGTGACATTCTCCTGGTGACATTCTCTTGGTGACACTCTGCTGCTGGTGACATTCTCCTGATGACACTCTGCTGCTGCTATTCTCCTGGTGACACTCTGCTGGTGACACTCTGCTCTAGGTGACATTCTCCTGGTGACATTCTGCTGCTACTGCTGCTGCTATTCTCCTGGGGACACTCTGCTGGTGAGACTCTGCAGCTGGTGACATTCTCATGGAGACATTCTCCTGGTGACACTCTGCTGCTGGTGACATTCTCCTGGTGACATTCTGCTGCTGCTGACATTATCCTGGTGACACTCTGCTGCTGGTGACATTCTCTTGGTGAGACTCTGCTGCTGCTGACATTATCCTGGTGACATTCTGCTACTGCTGACATCATCCTGGTGACACTCTGCTGCTGGTGACATTTTCCTGGTGACACTCTGCTGCTGGTGACATTTTCCTGGTGACATTCTGCTGCTGCTCACATTCTCCTGGTGACATTCTGCTGCTGCTGACATTATCCTGGTGACACTCTGCTGCTGGTGACATTCTCTTGGTGAGACTCTGCTGCTGCTGACATTATCCTGGTGACATTCTGCTACTGCTGACATTATCCTGGTGACACTCTGCTGCTGGTGACATTTTCCTGGTGACACTCTGCTGCTAGTGACATTCTCCTGGTGACATTCTCATGGTGACACTCTGATGCTGGTGACAATCTCCTGCTCACATTCTCCTGGTGAGACTCTGATGCTGCTGGTGACTTTCTCCTGGTGACATTCTCCGGGTGACACTCTGATGCTGCTGGTGACAATCTCCTGGTGACATTCTGCAGCTGCTGACATTATCCTAGTGACACTTTGATGCTGCTGGTGACATTCTCCTGGTGACACTCTGATGCTGCTGGTGACATTCTCCTGGTGACATTCTGCAGCTGCTGACATTATCCTAGTGACACTTTGATGCTGCTGGTGACATTCTCCTGGTGACACTCTGATGCTGCCTGTGACATTATCCTGGTGAAACTCTGATGCTGCTGGTGACACTCTCCTGGTGACATTCTGCTGCTGCTTCTGCTGACATTCTCCTGGTGATGTTCTGCTGCTAGTGACATTCTCCTGGTGACATTCTGATGCAGGTGACATTGTTCTGGTGACACTCTGCGGCTGGTGACATTCTCCTGCTGACATTCTCCTGGTGACATTCTCTTGGTGAAACTCTGCTGCTGGTGACATTCTCCTGGTGACATTCTGCTGCTGGTGACATTATCCTGGTGACACTCTGCTGCTGGTGACATTTTCCTGATGACATTCTGCTGCTGCTGACATTATGCTGGAGACACTCTGATGTTGCTTGTGACATTCTCCTGGTGACACTCTGCTGCTGACATTCTCCTGGTGACACTCTGATGCTGCTGGTGACATTCTCCTGGTGACATTCTGCTGCTGCTGACATTATCCTGGTGACACTCTGCTGCTGGTGACATTTTCCTGGTGACACTCTGCTGCTGGTGACATTTTCCTGATGACATTCTGCTGCTGCTGACATTATCCTGGTGACACTCTGATGTTGCTTGTGACATTCTCCTGGTGACACTCTGCTGCTGACATTCTCCTGGTGACACTCTGATGCTGCTAGTGACATTCTCCTGGTGACACTCTGATGCTGCTGACATTATCCTGGTGACATTCTGCTGCTTGTGACATTTTCCTGGTTACATTCTGCTGCTTGTGACATTCTCCTGGTGACATTTTACAGCTGGTGACTTTCTCCTGGTGACACTCTGATGCTGCTAGTGACATTCTCCTGGTGACATTCTGATGCAGGTGACATTATCTTGGTGACACTCTGCTGCTGCTGACATTCTCTTGGTGACACTCTGCTGCTGGTGACATTCTCCTGGTGACACTCTGCTGCTGCTGACATTATCCTGGTGACACTCTGCTGATGCTGCTGCTATTCTCCTGGTGACACTCTGCTGCTGCTGCAATTCTCCTGGTGACACTGCTGGTGAGACTCTGCTGCTGGTGACATTCTCCTGGAGACATTCTCCTGGTGACACTCTGCTGCTGGTGACATTCTCCTGGTGACAATCTGCTATGGGTGACATTTTCCTGGTGACACTCTGCTGCTGGGGAAATTTTCCTGGTGACATTCTGCTGCTGCTGACATTATCCTGGTGACACTCTGATGTTGCTTCTGACATTCTCCTGGTGACACTCTGCTGCTGATATTCTCCTGGTGACACTCTGATGCTGCTGGTGACTTTCTCCTGGTGAAATTCTCCTGGTGACACTCTGATGCTGCTGGTGACATTCTCCTGGTTACATTCTGCTGCTGACATTATCCTGGTAACACTCTGCTGCTGCTGATATTATCCTGGTGACAATCTGATGCTGCTAGTGACATTCTCCTGGTGACACTCTGATGCTGCTGGTGACACTCTCCTGGTGACATTCTGATGGAGGTGACATTATCTTGATGACACTCTGCTGCTGCTGACATTCTCCTTTTAACGTTCTCTTGGTGACACTCTGCTGCTGGTGACATTCTCCTGATGACACTCTGCTGGTGACACTCTGCTCCTGGTGACATTCTCCTGGTGACATTCTCCTGGTGACACTCTGCTGCTGGTGACATTCTCCTGGTGACATTCTCCTGCTGCTGTTGCTGCTGCTGCTGACATTCTCCTGGTGACACTCTGATGCTGCTAGTGACATTCTCCTGGTGACACTCTGGTGCTGCTGGTGACACTCTCCGGGTGACACTCTGATGCTGCTGGTGACATTCTCCTGGTGACACTCTGCTGCTGCTGCTGCTGACATTCTCCTGCTGACATTCTCCTGCTGACATTCTCCTAGTGACATTCTGCAGCTGGTGACATTCTCCTGGTGACATTCTCCTGGTGACATTCTGCTGCTGATGCTGACATTCTCCTGGTGACATTCTGCTGCTGCTGCTGACATTCTCTTGGTGACACTCTGATGCTGCTGCTGACATTCTCCTGGTGACATTCTCCTGGTGACACTCTGATGCTGCTGACATTCTCCTGGTGACATTCTGCTGCTGCTGGTGACATTCTCCTGGTGACACTCTGATGGTGCTGGTGACATTCTCCTGGTGACATTCTGCTGCTGCTGGTGACATTCTCCTGGTGACACTCTGATGCTGCTGGTGACACTCTCCTGGTGACATTCTGCTGATGCTGACATTCTCCTGGTGACATTCTGCTGTTGGTGACATTCTCCTGGTGACATTCTCATGGTGACACTCTGATGCTGGTGACAATCTCCTGCTCACATTCTCCTGGTGAGACTCTGATGCTGCTGGTGACTTTCTCCTGGTGACATTCTCCGGGTGACACTCTGATGCTGCTGGTGACAATCTCCTGGTGACATTCTGCAGCTGCTGACATTATCCTAGTGACACTTTGATGCTGCTGGTGACATTCTCCTGGTGACACTCTGATGCTGCTGGTGACATTCTCCTGGTGACATTCTGCAGCTGCTGACATTATCCTAGTGACACTTTGATGCTGCTGGTGACATTCTCCTGGTGACACTCTGATGCTGCCTGTGACATTATCCTGGTGAAACTCTGATGCTGCTGGTGACACTCTCCTGGTGACATTCTGCTGCTGCTTCTGCTGACATTCTCCTGGTGATGTTCTGCTGCTAGTGACATTCTCCTGGTGACATTCTGATGCAGGTGACATTGTTCTGGTGACACTCTGCGGCTGGTGACATTCTCCTGCTGACATTCTCCTGGTGACATTCTCTTGGTGAAACTCTGCTGCTGGTGACATTCTCCTGGTGACATTCTGCTGCTGGTGACATTATCCTGGTGACACTCTGCTGCTGGTGACATTTTCCTGATGACATTCTGCTGCTGCTGACATTATGCTGGAGACACTCTGATGTTGCTTGTGACATTCTCCTGGTGACACTCTGCTGCTGACATTCTCCTGGTGACACTCTGATGCTGCTGGTGACATTCTCCTGGTGACATTCTGCTGCTGCTGACATTATCCTGGTGACACTCTGCTGCTGGTGACATTTTCCTGGTGACACTCTGCTGCTGGTGACATTTTCCTGATGACATTCTGCTGCTGCTGACATTATCCTGGTGACACTCTGATGTTGCTTGTGACATTCTCCTGGTGACACTCTGCTGCTGACATTCTCCTGGTGACACTCTGATGCTGCTAGTGACATTCTCCTGGTGACACTCTGATGCTGCTGACATTATCCTGGTGACATTCTGCTGCTTGTGACATTTTCCTGGTTACATTCTGCTGCTTGTGACATTCTCCTGGTGACATTTTACAGCTGGTGACTTTCTCCTGGTGACACTCTGATGCTGCTAGTGACATTCTCCTGGTGACATTCTGATGCAGGTGACATTATCTTGGTGACACTCTGCTGCTGCTGACATTCTCTTGGTGACACTCTGCTGCTGGTGACATTCTCCTGGTGACACTCTGCTGCTGCTGACATTATCCTGGTGACACTCTGCTGATGCTGCTGCTATTCTCCTGGTGACACTCTGCTGCTGCTGCAATTCTCCTGGTGACACTGCTGGTGAGACTCTGCTGCTGGTGACATTCTCCTGGAGACATTCTCCTGGTGACACTCTGCTGCTGGTGACATTCTCCTGGTGACAATCTGCTATGGGTGACATTTTCCTGGTGACACTCTGCTGCTGGGGAAATTTTCCTGGTGACATTCTGCTGCTGCTGACATTATCCTGGTGACACTCTGATGTTGCTTCTGACATTCTCCTGGTGACACTCTGCTGCTGATATTCTCCTGGTGACACTCTGATGCTGCTGGTGACTTTCTCCTGGTGAAATTCTCCTGGTGACACTCTGATGCTGCTGGTGACATTCTCCTGGTTACATTCTGCTGCTGACATTATCCTGGTAACACTCTGCTGCTGCTGATATTATCCTGGTGACAATCTGATGCTGCTAGTGACATTCTCCTGGTGACACTCTGATGCTGCTGGTGACACTCTCCTGGTGACATTCTGATGGAGGTGACATTATCTTGATGACACTCTGCTGCTGCTGACATTCTCCTTTTAACGTTCTCTTGGTGACACTCTGCTGCTGGTGACATTCTCCTGATGACACTCTGCTGGTGACACTCTGCTCCTGGTGACATTCTCCTGGTGACATTCTCCTGGTGACACTCTGCTGCTGGTGACATTCTCCTGGTGACATTCTCCTGCTGCTGTTGCTGCTGCTGCTGACATTCTCCTGGTGACACTCTGATGCTGCTAGTGACATTCTCCTGGTGACACTCTGGTGCTGCTGGTGACACTCTCCGGGTGACACTCTGATGCTGCTGGTGACATTCTCCTGGTGACACTCTGCTGCTGCTGCTGCTGACATTCTCCTGCTGACATTCTCCTGCTGACATTCTCCTAGTGACATTCTGCAGCTGGTGACATTCTCCTGGTGACATTCTCCTGGTGACATTCTGCTGCTGATGCTGACATTCTCCTGGTGACATTCTGCTGCTGCTGCTGACATTCTCTTGGTGACACTCTGATGCTGCTGCTGACATTCTCCTGGTGACATTCTCCTGGTGACACTCTGATGCTGCTGACATTCTCCTGGTGACATTCTGCTGCTGCTGGTGACATTCTCCTGGTGACACTCTGATGGTGCTGGTGACATTCTCCTGGTGACATTCTGCTGCTGCTGGTGACATTCTCCTGGTGACACTCTGATGCTGCTGGTGACACTCTCCTGGTGACATTCTGCTGATGCTGACATTCTCCTGGTGACATTCTGCTGTTGGTGACATTCTCCTGGTGACACTCTGATGCTGCTGGTGACACTCTCCTGGTGACATTCTGCTGCTGCTGCTGAAATTCTCCTGATGACATTCTCCTGGTGAAACTCTGCTGATGGTGACATTCTCCTGGTGCCATTCTCCTGGTGACATTCTCTTGGTGACACTCTGCTGCTGGTGACATTCTCCTGATGACACTCTGCTGCTGCTATTCTCCTGGTGACACTCTGCTGGTGACACTCTGCTCCTGGTGACATTCTCCTGGTGACATTCTGCTGCTGCTGCTATTCTCCTGGGGACACTCTGCTGGTGAGACTCTGCTACTGGTGACATTCTCATGGAGACATTCTCCTGGTGACACTCTGCTGCTGGTGACATTCTCCTGGTGACATTCTGCTGCTGCTGACATTATCCTGGTGACACTCTGCTGCTGGTGACATTCTCTTGGTGAGACTCTGCTGCTGCTGACATTATCCTGGTGACATTCTGCTACTGCTGACATTATCCTGGTGACACTCTGCTGCTGGTGACATTTTCCAGGTGACACTCTGCTGCTGGTGACATTTTCCTGGTGACATTCTGCTGATGCTCACATTCTCCTGGTGACACTCTGATGTTGCTAATGACATTCTCCTGGTGACATTCTCATGGTGACACTGTGATGCTGCTGGTGACAATCTCCTGCTCACATTCTCCTGGTGACACTCTGATGCTGCTGGTGACTTTCTCCTGGTGACATTCTCCTGGTGACACTCTGATGCTGCTGGTGACAATCTCCTGGTGACATTCTGCAGCTGCTGACATTATCCTAGTGACACTTAGATGCTGCTGGTGACATTCTCCTGGTGACACTCTGATGCCGCCGGTGACATTATCCTGGTGACACTCTGATGCTGCTGGTGACATTCTCCTGGTGATGTTCTGCTGCTACTGACATTCTCCTGGTGACATTCTGATGCAGGTGACATTGTTCTGGTGACACTCTGCGGCTGGTGACATTCTCCTGCTGACATTCTCCTGGTGACATTCTCTTGGTGAAACTCTGCTGCTGGTGACATTCTCCTGGTGACATTCTGCTGCTGCTGACATTATCCTGGTGACACTCTGCTGCTGGTGACATTTTCCTGATGACATTCTGCCGCTGCTGACATTATCCTGGTGACACTCTGATGTTGCTTGTGACATTCTCCTGGTGACACTCTGCTGCTGACATTCTCCTGGTGACACTCTGATGCTGCTAGTGACATTCTCCTGGTGACATTCTCTTGGTGACACTCTGCTGCTGGTGACATTCTCCTGGTGACTTTCTGCTGCTGCTGACATTATCCTGGTGACACTCTGCTGCTGGTGACATTTTCCTGGTGACACTCTGCTGCTGGTGATATTTTCCTGATGACATTCTGCTGCTGCTGACATTATCCTGGTGACACTCTGATGTTGCTTGTGACATTCTCCTGGTGACACTCTGCTGCTGACATTCTCCTGGTGACACTCTGATGCTGCTAGTGACATTCTCCTGGTGACACTCTGATGCTGCTGACATTATCCTGGTGACATTCTGCTGCTTGTGACATTTTCCTGGTTACATTCTGCTGCTTGTGACATTTTCCTGGTTACATTCTGCTGCTGCAGCTGCTGCTGCTGCTGCCATTCTCCTGGTGACATTTTGCAGCTGGTGACTTTCTCCTGGTGACACTCTGATGCTGCTAGTGACATTCTCCTGGTGACACTCTGATGCTAGTGACATTCTCCTGGTGACACTCTGATGCTGCTAGTGACATTCTCCTGGTGACATTCTGCTGCTGCTGCTGCTGCTGACATACTCCTGGTGATGCTCTGCTGCTAGTGACATTCTCCTGGTGACATTCTGATGGTGACATTGTTTTGGTGACACTCTGCGGCTGGTGACATCCTGCTGCTGACATTCTCCTGGTGACATTCTGCTGCTGGTGACATTCTCCTGGTGACATTCTCCTGCTGGTGACATTCAACTGGTGACATTGTTCTGGTGACACTCTGCGGCTCCTGACATTCTCCTGCTGACATTCTCCTGGTGACTCTGCTTCTGCTGATATTCTCCTGGTGACACTCTGATGCTGCTGGTGACATTCTCCTGGTGACACTCTCCGGGTGACACTCTGATGCTGCTCGTGACATTCTCCTGGTTCCACTCTGTTGCTGCTTCTGCTGACATTCTCCTGGTGATGCTCTGCTGCTGGTGACATTCTCCTGGTGACAATCTGATGCAGGTGACATTATCTTGGTGACACTCTGCTGCTGCTGACATTCTCCTGGTGACATTGTTCTGGTAGCACTCTGCGGCTGGTGACATTCTCCTGGTGACATTCTCTTGGTGAGACTCTATTGCATGTGACATTCTCCTGGTGACATTCTCCTGGTGACATTCTGCTGCTGCTGACATTTTCCTGGTGACATTCTGCTGCTGGTAACATTTTCCTGGTGACACTCTGCTGCTGACATTCTCCTGGTGACACTCAGATGCTGACATTCTCCTGGTGACACTCAGATGCTGCTAGTGACATTCTCCTGGTGACATTCTGCTGCTGGTGACTTTCTCCTGGTGACATTCTCCTGGCGACATTCTGCTGCTGCTGACATTATCCTGGTAACACTCTGCTGCTGGTGACATTTTCCTGGTGACATTCTGCTGCTGCTGCTGCTGCTGCTGCTGACAATCTCCTGGTGACATTCTGCTGCTGGTGACTTTCTCCTGGTGACACTCTGATGCTGCTAGTGACATTCTCCTGGTGACACTCTGATGCTGCTGCTGACATTATCCTGGTGACGCTCTGCTGCTAGTGACATTCTCCTGGTGACACTCTGATGCAGGTGACATTATCTTGGTGACACTCTGCTGCTGGTGACATTCTCCTGGTGACACTCTGCTGCTGGTGACATTCTCCTGGTGACATTCTGCTGCTGCTGACATTATTCTGGTGACACACTGCTGCTGCTGCTGCTGCTGCTGCTGCTGCTGCTGTTGCTGCTGCTATTCTCCTGGTGACACTCTGCTGCTGCTGCTGACATTCTCCTAGCGACATTCTGCTGCTGGTGACTTTCTCCTGGTGACACTCTGATGCCGCTGCTTACATTCTTCTGGTGACACTCTGCTGCTGGTGACATTCTCCTGATGACATTCTGCTGCTGCTGACAATATCCTGGTGACACTCTGCTGCTGGTGACATTTTCCTGGTGACATTTTCCTGGTGACATTCTGCTGCTGCTGATATTATCCTGGTGACACTGTGATGTTGCTTGTGACATTCTCCTGGTGACACTCTGCTGCTGACATTCTCCTGGTGACATTCTGCTGCTGCTGACATTTTCCTGGTGATGCTCTGCTGCTAGTGACATTCTCCTGGTGACATTCTGATGCAGGTGACATTCTCCTGGTGACATTGTTCTGGTGACACTCTGCGGCTCCTGACATTCTCCTGCTGACATTCTCCTGGTGACTCTGCTTCTGCTGATATTCTCCTGGTGACATTATCCTGCTGACACTCTGATGCTGCTGGTGACATTCTCCTGGTGAAACTCTCCGGGTGACACTCTGATGCTGCTCGTGACATTCTCCTGGTGACACTCTGCTGCTGCTGGTGACATTCTGCTGCTGACATTCTCCTGGTGACATTCTGCTGCTGGTGACATTCTCCTGGTAACACTCTGATGCTGCTGGTGACACTCTCCTGGTGACATCCTGCTGCTGCTGACAATCTCCTGGTGACATTCTGATGTAGCTGATATTATCTTGGTGACACTCTGCTGCTGCTGACCTTCTCCTGGTGACATTCTCCTGGTGACACTCTGCTGCTGCTGCTGACATTCTCCTGGTGACACTTTGCTGCTAGTGACTTTCTCCTGGTGACATTCTCCTGGTGACACTTTGCTGCTGGTGACTTTATCCTGGTGACATTCTGCAGCTCGTGACATTCTCCTGCTGACACTCTGATGCTGCTAGTGACATTCTCCTGGTGACACTCTGCTGCTACTGGTAACATTCTCCTGGTGACACACTGCTCCTGGTGACACTCTGCTGCTGCTGACATTCTCCTGGTGACAATCTGATGCTGCTGCTGACACTCTCCTGGTGACACTCTGATGCTGCTGGTGACATTCTCCTGGTGACACTCTGCTGCTAGTGAGATTATTCTGGTGACACTCTGCTACTGGTAACATTCTCCTGGTGACATTCTGCTGCTGCTGCTGACATTCGCCTGCTGACACTCTGCTGCTGCTGACATTCTCCTGGTGACACTCTGATGCTGCTTGTGACATTCTCCTGGTGACACTCTGCTGCTAGTGACATTCTCCTGGTGACACTCTGATGCTGCTGACATTCTCCTGGTGACAGTCTGCTGCTCCTGACATTCTACTTGTGACACTCTGCTGCTGCTGAAATTCTCCTGGTCACACTCTGATGCTGCTGGTGACACTCTCCTGGTGACACTCTGATGCTGCTGACATTCTCCTGGTGACACTCTGCTGCTAGTGATATTCTCCTGGTGACAATCTGATGCTGCTGGTGACACTCTCCTGGTAACACTGATGCTGCTGGTGACATTCTCCTGGTGAAACTCTGCTGCCAGTGACATTATCATGGTGACACTCTGCTGCTGACATTCTCCTGGTGACATTCTGCTGCTGCTGCTGCTGCTGCTGACATTCTCCTGCTGACGCTCTGCTGCTGCTCACATTCTCCTGGTGACACTCTGATGCTGCTGGTGACATTCTCCTGGTGACACTCTGATGCTGCTGGTGACACTCTCCTGGTGACACTCTGATGCTGCTGCTGACATTCTCCTGCTGAAATTCTCCAGGTGACATTCTGCAGCTGGTGACATTCTCCTGGTGACATTCTGCTTCTGCTGCTGACATTCTCCTGGTGACAGTCTGCTGCTGACAGTCTCCTGGTGACACTCTGCTGGTGACATTCTCCTGGTGACACTCTGATGCTGCTGGTGACACTCTCCTGGTGACATTCTGCTGCTGCTGGTGACACTCTCCTGGTGACACTCTGCTGCTAGTGACATTTTCCTGGTGACACTCTGATGCTGCTGGTGACACTCTCCTGGTGACATTCTGCTGCTGCTGACATTCTCCTGGTGACACTCTGCTGCTGCTGGTAACATTCTCCTGGTGACACTCTGCTGCTGACACTCTCCTGATGACACTCTACTACTACTGGTAACATTCTCCTGGTGACACTCTGCTGCTGCTGACACTCTCCTGGTGATAATCTGCTGCTGTTGCTGCTGCTGCTGCTGCTGACATTCTCCTGGTGACACTTTGCTGCCAGTGACTTTCTCCTGGTGACATTCTGCAGCTGGTGACATTCTCCTGGTGACACTCTGATGCTGCTAGTGACATTCTCCTGGTGACACACTGCTGCTAGTGACATTCTCCTGGTGACACTCTGCTGCTGCTGCTGCTGACATTCTCCAGGTGACACTTTGCTGCTGGTGACACTCTGCTGCTAGTGACACTCTCCTGGTGACACTCTGATTCTGCTGGTGACATTCTCCTGGTGACACTCTGCTGCTAGTGATATTCTCCTGGTGAAACTCTGATGCTGCTGGAGACACTCTCCTGGTGACACTCTGATGCTGCTGGTGACATTCTACTGGTGACTCTCTGCTGCTGGTGACATTATCCAAGTGACACTCTGCTGCTGCTGACATTCTCCTAGTGACACTCTACTGCTACTGGTAACATTCTCCTGGTGACATTCTGCTGCTGCCGCTGCTGACATTCTCCTGCTGACACTCTGCTGCTGCTGACATTCTCCTGGTGACACTCTGATGCTGCTGGTGAAATTCTCCTGGTGAGACTCTATTGATAGTGACATTCTCCTGGTGACACTCTGATGCTGCTGACATTCTCCTGGTGACACTCTGCTGCTGCTGACATTCTCCTGGTGACACTCTGATGCTGCTGGTGACACTCTCCTGGTGACACTCTGATGCTAGTGATATTCTCCTGGTGACACTCTGATGCTGCTGGTGACACTCTCCTGGTGACACTCTGATGCTGCTGGTGACATTCTCCTGGTGACACTCTGCTGCTGCTGCTGACATTCTGCTGGTGACATTCTCCTGGTTACACTCTGCTGCTGCTGACATTCTCCTGGTGACACTGTACTGCTACTGGTAACATTCTCCTGGTGACATTCTGCTGCTGCTGACATTCTCCTGCTGACACTCTGATGCTGCTGGTGACAATCTCCTGGAGACACTCTGCTGCTAGTGACATTCTCCTGGTGACACTCTGCTGCTACTGGTGACATTCTCCTGGTGACACTCTACTGCTGCTGACATTCTCCTGGTGACACTCTGCTGCTAGTGACATTCTCCTGGTGACACTCTGCTGCTGCTGGTGACATTCTGCTGCTGACATTCTCCTGGTGACATTCTGCTGCTGGTGACATTCTCCTGGTAACACTCTGATGCTGCTGGTGACACTCTCCTGGTGACATCCTGCTGCTGCTGACAATCTCCTGGTGACATTCTGATGTAGCTGATATTATCTTGGTGACACTCTGCTGCTGCTGACCTTCTCCTGGTGACATTCTCCTGGTGACACTCTGCTGCTAGTGACTTTCTCCTGGTGACATTCTCCTGGTTACACTTTGCTGCTGGTGACTTTATCCTGGTGACATTCTGCAGCTCGTGACATTCTCCTGCTGACACTCTGATGCTGCTAGTGACATTCTCCTGGTGACACTTTGCTGCTACTGGTAACATTCTCCTGGTGACACACTGCTCCTGGTGACACTCTGCTGCTGCTGACATTCTCCTGGTGACAATCTGATGCTGCTGCTGACACTCTCCTGGTGACACTCTGATGCTGCTGGTGACATTCTCCTGGTGACACTCTGCTGCTAGTGAGATTATCCTGGTGACACTCTGCTACTGGTAACATTCTCCTGGTGACATTCTGCTGCTGCTGCTGACATTCGCCTGCTGACACTCTGCTGCTGCTGACATTCTCCTGGTGACACTCTGATGCTGCTTGTGACATTCTCCAGGTGACACTCTGCTGCTAGTGACATTCTCCTGGTGACACTCTGATGCTGCTGACATTCTCCTGGTGACAGTCTGCTGCTGCTGACATTCTACTTGTGACACTCTGCTGCTGCTGAAATTCTCCTGGTCACACTCTGATGCTGCTGGTGACACTCTCCTGGTGACACTCTGATGCTGCTGACATTCTCCTGGTGACACTCTGCTGCTAGTGATATTCTCCTGGTGACAATCTGATGCTGCTGGTGACACTCTCCTGGTAACACTGATGCTGCTGGTGACATTCTCCTGGTGACACTCTGCTGCCAGTGACATTATCATGGTGACACTCTGCTGCTGACATTCTCCTGGTGACATTCTGCTGCTGCTGCTGCTGACATTCTCCTGCTGACGCTCTGCTGCTGCTCACATTCTCCTGGTGACACTCTGATGCTGCTGGTGACATTCTCCTGGTGACACTCTGATGCTGCTGGTGACACTCTCCTGGTGACACTCTGATGCTGCTGCTGACATTCTCCTGCTGAAATTCTCCAGGTGACATTCTGCAGCTGGTGACATTCTCCTGGTGACATTCTGCTTCTGCTGCTGACATTCTCCTGGTGACAGTCTGCTGCTGACAGTCTCCTGGTGACACTCTGCTGGTGACATTCTCCTGGTGACACTCTGATGCTGCTGGTGACACTCTCCTGGTGACATTCTGCTGCTGCTGGTGACACTCTCCTGGTGACACTCTGCTGCTAGTGCCATTTTCCTGGTGACACTCTGATGCTGCTGGTGACACTCTCCTGGTGACATTCTGCTGCTGCTGACATTCTCCTGGTGACACTCTGCTGCTGCTGGTAACATTCTCCTGGTGACACTCTGCTGCTGCTGACACTCTCCTGATGACACTCTACTACTACTGGTAACATTCTCCTGGTGACACTCTGCTGCTGCTGACACTCTCCTGGTGATAATCTGCTGCTGTTGCTGCTGCTGCTGCTGCTGACATTCTCCTGGTGACACTTTGCTGTGAGTGACTTTCTCCTGGTGACATTCTCCTGGTGACACTTTGCTGCTGGTGACTTTCTCCTGGTGACATTCTGCAGCTGGTGACATTCTCCTGGTGACACTCTGATGCTGCTAGTGACATTCTCCTGGTGACACACTGCTGCTAGTGACATTCTCCTGGTGACACTCTGCTGCTGCTGCTGCTGCTGACATTCTCCAGGTGACACTTTGCTGCTGGTGACACTCTGCTGCTAGTGACACTCTCCTGGTGACACTCTGATTCTGCTGGTGACATTCTCCTGGTGACACTCTGCTGCTAGTGATATTCTCCTGGTGAAACTCTGATGCTGCTGGAGACACTCTCCTGGTGACACTCTGATGCTGCTGGTGACATTCTACTGGTGACTCTCTGCTGCTGGTGACATTATCCAAGTGACACTCTGCTGCTGCTGACATTCTCCTAGTGACACTCTACTGCTACTGGTAACATTCTCCTGGTGACATTCTGCTGCTGCCGCTGCTGACATTCTCCTGCTGACACTCTGCTGCTGCTGACATTCTCCTGGTGACACTCTGATGCTGCTGGTGAAATTCTCCTGGTGAGACTCTATTGATAGTGACATTCTCCTGGTGACACTCTGATGCTGCTGACATTCTCCTGGTGACACTCTGCTGCTGCTGACATTCTCCTGGTGACACTCTGATGCTGCTGGTGACACTCTCCTGGTGACACTCTGATGCTAGTGATATTCTCCTGGTGACACTCTGATGCTGCTGGTGACACTCTCCTGGTGACACTCTGATGCTGCTGGTGACATTCTCCTGGTGACACTCTGCTGCTGCTGCTGACATTCTGCTTGTGACATTCTCCTGGTTACACTCTGCTGCTGCTGACATTCTCCTGGTGACACTGTACTGCTACTGGTAACATTCTCCTGGTGACATTCTGCTGCTGCTGACATTCTCCTGCTGACACTCTGATGCTGCTGGTGACATTCTCCTGGAGACACTCTGCTGCTAGTGACATTCTCCTGGTGACACTCTGCTGCTACTGGTGACATTCTCCTGGTGACACTCTACTGCTGCTGACATTCTCCTGGTGACACTCTGCTGCTAGTGACATTCTCCTGGTGACACTCTGCTGCCAGTGACGTTATCCTGGTGACATTCTGCTGCTGCTGACATTCTCCTGCTGACACTCTGCTGCTGCTGACATTCTCCTGGTGACACTTTGATGCTGCTGGTGATATTCTCCTGGTGACACTCTGATGCTGCTGGTGACACTCTCCGGGTGACACTCTGATGCTGCTGGTGACATTCTCCTTGTGAAACTCTGCTGCTGCTGGTGCTGCTGCTGCTCACATACTCCTGCTGACATTCTCCTGGTGACACTCTGCTGCTGGTGACATTCTCCTGGTGACATTCTGCAGCTGGTGACATTCTCCTGGTGACATTCTCCTGGTGACATTCTGCTGCTGATGCTGACATTCTCCTGGTGACATTCTGCTGCTGCTGCTGACATTCTCTTGGTGACACACTGCTGCTGGTGACATTCTCCTGGTGACACTCTGATGCTGCTGCTGACATTCTCCTGGTGACACTCTGCTGCTGACAGTCTCCTGCTGACACTCTGCTGGTGACATTCTCCTGGTGACACTCTGATGCTGCTGGTGACATTCTCCTGGTGACACTCTGCTACTACTGGTAATATTCTCCTGGTGACACTCTGATGCTGCTGACATTCTCAAGCTGCTGGTGACACTCTCCTGGTGACACTCTGATGCTGCTGGTGACATTCTCCTGGTGACACTCTGCTGCTGCTGCTGCTGCTGCTCTGCTGCTGCTGATAACATTTTCCTGGTGACATTCTGCTGCTGCTGACATTCTCCTGGTGACACTCTGCTGCTAGTGTCATTCTCCTGGTGACACTCTGCTGCTACTGGTAACATTCTCCTGGTGACATTCTGCTGCTGCTGCTGACATTCTCCTGGTGACACTCTGCTGCTGCTGACATTCTCCTGGTGACACTCTGCTGCTGGTGACATTCTCCTGGTGACATTCTCCTGGTGACACTGTGATGCTGCTGGTGACACTCTCCTGGTGACATTCTGCTGCTGCTGCTGCTGCTGCTGAAATTCTCCTGGTGACATTCTCCTGGTGAGACTCTGCTGATGGTGACATTCTCCTGGTGACATTCTCCTGGTGACATTCTCTTGGTGACACTCTGCTGCTGGTGACATTCTCCTGATGACACTCTGCTGCTGCTATTCTCCTGCTAACATTCTCCAGGTGACAATCTGCTGCTGGTGACGTTCTCCTGTTGACACTCTGATGCTGCTGGTGGCACTCTCCTGGTGACACTCTGCTGCTGCTGCTGCTGCTGGTGACTTTCTCCTGGTGACATTCTGCTGCTGCTGACATTCTCCTGGTGACATTCTGCTGCTGCTGCTGCTGGTGACATTCTCCTGGTGACACTTTGCTGCTGGTGACATTCTCCTGGTGACACTCTGCTGCTGCTCACATTCTCCTGGTGACACTTTGCTGCTGGTGACTTTCTCCTGGTGACATTCTGCAACTGGTGACATTCTCCTGGTGACATTCTCCTGGTGACACTATGCTACTGCTGGTGACACTCTCCTGTTGACATTCTGCTGCTGGTGACATTCTCCTGGTGACACTATGCTACTGCTGGTGACACTCTCCTGTTGACTCTCTGCTGCTGGTGACACTCTGCTGCTGGTGACATTCTCCTGGTGACATTCTCCTGGTGACACTCTTCTGCTGCTGGTGACATTCTCCTGGTGACACTCTGCTGTTGGTGACACTGCTGCTGGTGACATTCTGCTGCTGGTGACATTCTCCTGGTGACACTCTGCTGCTGGTGACATTCTCCTGGTGACATTCTTCTGGTGACACTCTTCTGCTGCTGGAGACATTTTCCTGGTGACACTCTGCTACTGCTGCTGCTGGTGACATTCTCCTGGTGACACTCTGCTGCTGGGGACATTCTCCTGGTGACACTCTTCTGCTGCAGGTAACATTTTCCTTGTGATTTTCTCCTGCTGGTGACATTCTCCTGGTGACACTCGGCTGCTGGTGACATTCCCTTGGTGACACTCTGCTGCTGCTGCTGACATTCTCCTGGTGACATTCTGCTGCTGGTGACATTCTCCTGGTGACACTCTGTTGCTGCTGACATTCTCCTGTTGACACTCTGCTGCTGACATTCTCCTTGTGACATTCTACTGCTGCTGGTGACATTCTCCTGGTGACACACTGATGCTCCTGGTGACATTCTCCTGGTGACACTCTGCTGGTGACACTCTGATGCTGCTGGTGACATTCTCCTGGTGACACTGTGATGCTGCTGCTGACTTTCTCCTGGTAAGATTCTACTGCTGCTGGGGACATTCTCCTGGTGACATTCTCCTGCTGCTGCTGACATTCTCCTGGTGACACTCTGATGCTAGTAACAGTCTCCTGGTGACATTCTGCTGCTGCTGGTGACATTCTCCTGGTGACATTCTCCTGGTGACATTCTCCTGCTGCTGCTGACATTCTCCTGGTGACACTCAGATGCTGCTGGTGACATTCTCCTGGTGACTCTCTGCTGGTGACACTCTGATGCTGCTGGTGACATTCTCCTGGTGACACTCTGCTGCTGCTGGTGACATTATGCTGCTGCTGGTGTGATTCTCCATGTGACACTCTGCTGCTGCTGGTGACACTCTCCTGCTGACACTCTGCTGCTGCTGACATTCTCCTGGTGACATTCTGCTGCTGCTGCCGACATTCTCCTGGTGACATTCTCCTGCTGCTGGTGTCATTCTCCTGGTGACATTCTACTGCTCCTGGTGACATTCTCCTGGTGAGACTCTGCTGCTAGTAACACTCTCCTGGTGACACTCTGCTGGTGACATTCTCCTGGTGACATTCTGCTGCTGCTGGTCACATTCTCCTGGTGACACTCTGTTGCTGCTGCTGACATTTTTCTGGTGACACTTAGCTGTTGCTGACATTTTCCTGGTGAAACACTGCTGCTGGTGACATTCTCCAGGTGACATTCTGCTGCTGGTGACATTCTCCTGGTGACATTCTCCTGGTGACACTCTGCTGCTGCTGGTGACATTCTCCTGGTAACATTCTGCTGCTGGTGACATTCTCCTGGTGACACTCTGCTGGTGACATTCTCCTGGTGACACTCTCCTGGTAACATTCTGCTGCTGCTGATGACATTCTCCTGGTGACACTCTGCTGCTTCTGGTAACATTCTCCTGGTGACATTCTGCTGCTGCTGACATTCTCCTGGTGACACTCTGATGCTGCTAGTGACATTCTCCTGGTGACACTTTGATGCTGATGGTGACACTTTCCTGGTGACACTCTGCTGCTGCTGCTGCTGCTGCTGCTGCTGACATTCTCCTGCTGACATTCTCCTGGTGACACTCTGCTGCTGGTGACATTCTTCTGGTGACATTCTGCTGCTGCTGGTCACATTCTCCTGGTGACACTCTGTTGCTGCTGCTGACATTTTCCTGGTGACACTTAGCTGCTGTTGACTTTCTCCTGGTGACATTCTGCGGCTGGTGACATTCTCCTGATGACACTATGCTGTTGCAGAATTCTCCTGGTGACACAATGCTGCTGCTGACATTCTCCTGGTGACACTCTGCTGCTGGTGACATTCTCCTGGTGACACTCTGCTGCTGCTGGTGACATTCTCCTGGTAACATTCTGCTGCTGGTGACATTCTCCTGGTGACACTCTGCTGGTGACATTCTCCTGGTGACACTCTCCTGGTGACATTCTGCTGCTGCTGATGACATTCTCCTGGTGACACTCTGCTGCTTCTGGTAACATTCTCCTGGTGACATTCTGCTGCTGCTGACATTCTCCTGGTGACACTCTGATGCTGCTAGCGACATTCTCCTGGTGACACTTTGATGCTGATGTTGACACTTTCCTGGTGACACTCTGCTGCTGCTGCTGCTGCTGCTGCTGCTGACATTCTCCTGCTGACATTCTCCTGGTGACACTCTGCTGCTGGTGACATTCTCCTGGTGACATTCTGCAGCTGGTGAAATTGTCCTGGTGACACTCTGCTGCTGGTGACATTCTGCAGCTGGTGACATTCTGCAGCTGGTGACATTCTCCTGGTGGCATTCTGCTGGTGCTGCTGACATTCTCCTGGTGACATTCCGCTGCTGCTGCTGACATTCTCTTGGTGACACTCTGCTGCTGGTGACATTCTCCTGGTGACACTCTGATGCTGCTGCTGACATTCTCTTGGTGACACTCTGCTGCTGGTGACATTCTCCTGGTTACACTCTGCTGCTTACATTCTCCTGGTGACACTCTGCTGGTGACATTCTCCTGGTGACACTCTGATGCTGCTGGTGACACTCTCCTGGTGACATTCTGCTGCTGCTGGTGACATTCTCCTGGTGACACTCTGCTGCTAGTGACATTCTCCTGGTGACACTCTGCTGCTATTGGTAACATTCTCCTGGTGACACTTTGATGCTGCTGACATTCTCCTGGTGACACTCTGCTACTGCTGGTGACATTCTCCTGGTGATACTCTGATGCTGCTGGTGACATTCTCCTGGTGACACTCTGATGCTGCTGCTGACATTCTCCTGGTGACACGCTGATTCTGCTGGTGACACTTTCCTGGTGACACTCTGAAGCTGCTGGTGACATTCTCCTGGTGACACTCTGCTGCTGCTGCTGACATTCTCCTGGTGACACTCTGATGCTGCTGACATTCTCCTGCTGACATTCTCCTGGTGACACTCTGCTGCTGCTGGTCACATTCTCCTGGTAACATTCTGCTGCTGGTGACATTCTCCTGGTGACATTCTGCTGGTGACATTCTCCTGGAGGCATTCTGATGCTGCTGTAGACACTCTCCTGGTGACACTCTGCTGCTACTGGTAACATTCTCCTGGTGACATTCTGCAGCTGGTGACATTCTCCTGGTGACACTCTGATGCTGCTGACATTCTCCTGGTGACACTTTGATGCTGCTGGTGACACTCTCCTGGTGACACTCTGCTGCTGCTGCTGACATTCTCCTGCTGACATTCTCCTGCTGACATTCTCCTGCTGACATTCACCTGGTGACATTCTGCAGCTGGTGACATTCTCCTGGTGACATTCTGCAGCTGGTGACATTCTCCTGGTGACATTCTGCTGGTGCTGCTGATATTCTCCTGGTGACACTCTGCTGCTGCTGAAATTCTCCTGGTGACACTCTGATGCTGCTGGTGACATTCTCCTGGTGACACTCTGCTGCTGCTGGTGACTTTCTCCTGGTGACATTCTGCAGCTGGTGACATTCTCCTGGTGACATTCTCCTGGTGACACTCTGCTGCTGCTGACATTCTCCTGGTGACATTCTCCAGGTGACATTCTGCTGCTGCTGGTGACATTTTCCTGGTGACACTCTGCTACTGCTGCTGCTGGTGACATTCTCCTGGTGACACTCTGCTGCTGCTGACATTCTCCTGGTGACACTGCTGCTGCTGCTGACATTTTCCTGGTGACACTTTGCTGCTGGTGACATTCTCCTGGTGACACTCTGCTGCTGCTGCTGACATTCTCCTGGTGACATTCTCTTGGTGACACTCTACTGCTGGTGACATTCTCCTGGTGACATTCTGAAGCTGGTGACATTCTCCTGGTGACACTCTGATGCTGCTGCTGACATTCTCCTGGTGACACTCTGATGCTGACATTCTCCTGGTGACACTGTGCTGCTGACATTCTCCTGCTGACATTCTGCTGCTGCTGGTGACATCCCCTGGTGACATTCTCCTGCTATTGGTAACATTCTCCTGGTGACATTCTGCTGCTGCTGACATTCTCCTGTTGACACTCTGATGCTGCTGACATTCTCCTGGTGACACTCTGATGCTGCTGGTGACATTCTCCTGGTGACACTCTGCTGGTGACACTCTGATGCTGCTGGTGACATTCTCCTGGTGACACTGTGATGCTGCTGCTGACCTCCTGGTGACACTCTGCTGGTGACATTCTCCTGGTGACACTCTGCTGCTGGTGACATTCTCCTGGTAACACTCTGCTGCTGGTGACATTCTCCTGGTTACATTCTGCAGCTGGTGACATTCTCCTGGTGACATTCTGCTGCTGCTGACATTCTCTTGGTGACACTCTGCTGCTGGTGACATTCTCCTGGTGACACTCTA
Organism: Taudactylus pleione; assembly: GCA_031769625.1. Taxonomy (NCBI): domain Eukaryota; kingdom Metazoa; phylum Chordata; class Amphibia; order Anura; family Myobatrachidae; genus Taudactylus; species Taudactylus pleione. The sequence continues at coordinate 372,013 of JAUIMM010001435.1, read as the reverse complement.
CTGCTATTAACACTCTCCTGGTGACATTCTGCTGCTGCTGGTGACATTCTCCTGGTGACATTCTCCTGCTGCTGCTGCTGACATTCTCCTGGTGACATTCTCCTGCTGCTGCTGACATTCTCCTGGTGACACTCTGCTGCTGCTGGTGACATTCTCCTGGTGACACTCTGATGCTGCTGAAGACATTCTCCTGGTGACACTCTGCTGGTTACACTCTGCTGCTGCTGGTGACATTATGCTGCTGCTGGTGAGATTCTCCTTGTGACACTCTGCTGCTGCTGGTGACACTCTTCTGCTGACACTCTGCTGCTGCTGACATTCTCCTGGTGACATTCTGCTGCTGCTGCCGACATTCTCCTGGTGACATTCTGCTGCTGCTGGTGACATCTCCTGGTGACATTCTCCTGCTACTGGTAACATTCTCCTGGTGACATTCTGCTGCTGCTGACATTCTCCTGTTGACACTCTGATGCTGCTGACATTCTCCTGGTGACACTCTGCTGCTTGTGACATTATCCTGGTGACACTCTGCTGCTGCTGACATTCTCCTGGTGACACTCTGCTGCTACTGGTGACATTCTCCTGGTGACATTCTGTTGCTGCTGCTGCTGACATTCTCCTGGTGAAACTCTGCTGCTGCTGCTGCTGCTACTGACATTCTCCTGGTAACACTCTGCTGCTTGTGACATTTTCCTGGTGACATTCTGCTGCTGCTGCTGCCATTCTCCTGGTGACATTTTGCAGCTGATGACTTTCTCCTGGTGACACACTGATGCTGCTAGTGACATTCTCCTGGTGGCATTCTGATGCTAGTGACAATCTCCAGGTGACATTCTGATGCAGGTGACATTATCTTGGTGACACTCTGCTGCTGCTGACATTCTCCTGGTGACACTCTGCTGCTGACATTCTCCTGGTGACACTCTGCTGCTGCTATTATCCTGGTGACACTCTGCTGCTGCTGCAATTCTCCTGGTGACACTCTGCTGCTGCTGCAATTCTCCTGGTGACACTCTGCTGGTGAGACTCTGCTGCTGGTGACATTCTCCTGGAGACATTCTCCTGGTGACACTCTGCTGCTGGTGACATTCTCCTGGTGACAATCTGCTACTGGTGACATTTTCCTGGTGACACTCTGCTGCTGGTGACATTTTCCTGGTGACATTCTGCTGCTGCTGACATTATCCTGGTGACACTCTGATGTTGCTTCTAACATTCTCCTGGTGACACTGCTGCTGGTGACATTTTTCTGGTGACATTCTGCTGCTGGTGACATTCTCCTGGTGACACTCTGATGCTGCTGGTGACATTCTCCTGGTGACATTCTGCTGCTGACATTATCCTGGTAACACTCTGCTGCTGGTGACATTTTCCTGGTGACATTCTGATGCGGCTGCTGACATTCTCCTGGTGACATTCTGCTGCTGCTATTATCCTGGTGACACTCTGATGCTGCTAGTGACATTCTCCTGGTGACACTCTGATGCTGCTGGTGACACTCTCCTGGTGACATTCTGATGGAGGTGACATTATCTTGATGACACTCTGCTGCTGCTGACATTCTCCTGGTTACATTCTCTTGGTGACACTCTGCTGCTGGTGACATTCTCCTGATGACACTCTGCTGGTGACACTATGCTCCTGGTGACATTCTCCTGGTGACATTCTCCTGGTGACACTCTGCTGCTGGTGACATTCTCCTGGTGACATTCTGCTGCTGCTTCTGACATTATTCTGGTGACACTCTGCTGCTGCTGCTGCTGCTGCTATTCTCCTGGTGACACTCTGCTGCTGCTGCTATTCTCCTGGGGACACTCTGCTGGTGAGACTCTGCTGCTGGTGACATTCTCATGGAGACATTCTCCTGGTGACATTCTGCTGCTGCTGACATTATCCTGGTGACACTCTGCTGCTGGTGACATTCTCTTGGTGAGACTCTGCTGCTGCTGACATTCTCCTGGTGACATTATGCTGCTGCTGACATTATCCTGGTGACACTCTGATGTTGCTTCTGACATTCTCCTGGTGACACTCTGCTGCTGGTGACATTTTTCTGGTGACATTCTGCTGCTGGTGACATTCTCCTGGTGACACTCTGATGCTGCTGGTGACATTCTCCTGGTGACACTTTGCTGCTAGTGTCATTCTCCTGGAGACCATCTGATCCTGCTGGTGACACTCTCCTGGTGACATTCTCCTGGTGACACTCTGATGCTGCTGGTGACATTCTCCAGGTGACATTCTGCTGCTGCTGACATACTCCTGGTGATGCTCTGCTGCTAGTGACATTCTCCTGGTGACATTCTGATGGTGACATTCTCCTGGTGACATTCTGATGGTGACATTGTTCTGGTGACACTCTGCGGCTGGTGACATCCTGCTGCTGACATTTTCCTGGTGACATTCTGCTGCTGGTGACATTCTCCTGGTGACATTCTCCTGCTGGTGACATTCAACTGGTGACACTCTGATGCTGCTGGTGACATTCTCCTGGTGACATTCTGCTGTTGGTCACATTCTCCTGGTGACACTCTGATGCTGCTGGTGACACTCTCCTGGTGACATTCTGATGCAGGTGACATTATGTTGGTGACACTCTGCTGCTCCTGACATTCTCCTGGTGATATTCTCCAGGTGACACTCTGCAGCTGGTGACATTCTGCTGCTGACATTCTCCTGGTGACATTCTGCTGCTGGTGACATTCTCCTGCTGACATTCTGCTGCTGCTGACATTCTCCTGGTGACACTCTGATGCTGCTGGTGACATTCTCCTGGTGACATTCTGCTGCTGGTGACATTCTCCTGGTGACACTCTGATGCTGCTGGTGACACTCTCCTGGTGACAATCTGCTGCTGCTGACATTCTCCTGGTGACATTCTGATGCAGGTGACATTATCTTGGTGACACTCTACTGCTGCTGACATTATCCTGGTGACACTCTGCTGCTGGTGACATTTTCCTGGTGACATTCTGCTGCTGCTCACATTATCCTGGTGACACTCTGATGTTCCTTGTGACATTCTCCTGGTGACACTCTGCTGCTCACATTCTCATGGTGACACTCTGATGCTGCTGGTGACTTTCTCCTGGTGACATTTTCCTGGTGACACTCTGATGCTGCTGGTGACATTCTCATGGTGACATTCTCCTGGTGACATTCTGCTGCTGCTGACATTCTCCTGGTGACACTCTGATGCTGCTAGTGACATTCTCCTGGTGACATTCTGATGCTGCTGGTGACACTCTCCTGGTGACATTCTGCTGCTGCTTCTGCTGACATTCTCCTGGAGACACTCTGATGCTGCTAGTGACATTCTCCTGGTGACATTCTGCTGCTGCTGACTTTCTCCTGGTGACATTCTCCTGGTGACATTCTGCTGCTGCTGACATTATCCTGGTAACACTCTGCTGCTTGTGACATTTTCCTGGTGACATTCTGCTGCTGCTGCTGCCATTCTCCTGGTGACATTTTGCAGCTGATGTCTTTCTCCTGGTGACACACTGATGCTGCTAGTGACATTCTCCTGGTGGCACTCTGATGCTAGTGACAATCTCCTGGTGACATTCTGATGCAGGTGACATTATCTTGGTGACACTCTGCTGCTGCTGACATTCTCCTGGTGACACTCTGCTGCTGCTGACATTCTCCTGGTGACACTCTGCTGCTGGTGACATTCTCCTGGTGACACTCTGCTGCTGCTATTATCCTGGTGACACTCTGCTGCTGCTGCAATTCTCCTGGTGACACTCTGCTGCTGCTGCAATTCTCCTGGTGACACTCTGCTGGTGAGACTCTGCTGCTGGTGACATTCTCCAGGTGACACTCTGCTGCTGGTGACATTCTCCTGGTGACAATCTGCTACTGGTGACATTTTCCTGGTGACACTCTGCTGCTGGTGACATTTTCCTGGTGACATTCTGCTGCTGCTGACATTATCCTGGTGACACTCTGATGTTGCTTCTGACATTCTCCTGGTGACACTGCTGCTGGTGACATTTTTCTGGTGACATTCTGCTGCTGGTGACATTCTCCTGGTGACATTCTGCTGCTGACATTATCCTGGTAACACTCTGCTGCTGGTGACATTTTCCTGGTGACACTCTGATGCTGCTGGTGACATTCTCCTGGTGACATTCTGCTGCTGACATTATCCTGGTAACACTCTGCTGCTGGTGACATTTTCCTGGTGACATTCTGATGCGGCTGCTGACATTCTCCTGGTGACATTCTGCTGCTGCTATTATCCTGGTGACACTCTGATGCTGCTAGTGACATTCTCCTGGTGACACTCTGATGCTGCTGGTGACACTCTCCTGGTGACATTCTGATGGAGGTGACATTATCTTGATGACACTCTGCTGCTGCTGACATTCTCCTGGTTACATTCTCTTGGTGACACTCTGCTGCTGGTGACATTCTCCTGATGACACTCTGCTGGTGACACTATGCTCCTGGTGACATTCTCCTGGTGACATTCTCCTGGTGACACTCTGCTGCTGGTGACATTCTCCTGGTGACATTCTGCTGCTGCTTCTGACATTATTCTGGTGACACTCTGCTGCTGCTGCTGCTGCTGCTGCTGCTATTCTCCTGGTGACACTCTGCTGCTGCTGCTATTCTCCTGGGGACACTCTGCTGGTGAGACTCTGCTGCTGGTGACATTCTCATGGAGACATTCTCCTGGTGACATTCTGCTGCTGCTGACATTATCCTGGTGACACTCTGCTGCTGGTGACATTCTCTTGGTGAGACTCTGCTGCTGCTGACATTCTCCTGGTGACATTATGCTGCTGCTGACATTATCCTGGTGACACTCTGATGTTGCTTCTGACATTCTCCTGGTGACACTCTGCTGCTGGTGACATTTTTCTGGTGACACTTTGCTGCTAGTGTCATTCTCCTGGAGACCATCTGATCCTGCTGGTGACACTCTCCTGGTGACATTCTCCTGGTGACATTCTGCTGCTGACATTATCCTGGTAACACTCTGCTGCTAGTGACATTTTCTTGGTGACATACTGCTGCCGCTGACATTATCCTGGTGACACTCTGATGCTGCTAGTGACATTCTCCTGGTGACACTCTGATGCTGCTGGTGACATTCTCCTGGTGACATTCTGCTGCTGCTGACATACTCCTGGTGATGCTCTGCTGCTAGTGACATTCTCCTGGTGACATTCTGATGGTGACATTGTTCTGGTGACACTCTGCGGCTGGTGACATCCTGCTGCTGACATTTTCCTGGTGACATTCTGCTGCTGGTGACATTCTCCTGGTGACATTCTCCTGCTGGTGACATTCAACTGGTGACACTCTGATGCTGCTGGTGACATTCTCCTGGTGACATTCTGCTGTTGGTCACATTCTCCTGGTGACACTCTGATGCTGCTGGTGACAATCTCCTGGTGACATTCTGATGCAGGTGACATTATGTTGGTGACACTCTGCTGCTCCTGACATTCTCCTGGTGACATTCTCCAGGTGACACTCTGCAGCTGGTGACATTCTGCTGCTGACATTCTCCTGGTGACATTCTGCTGCTGGTGACATTCTCCTGCTGACATTCTGCTGCTGCTGACATTCTCCTGGTGACACTCTGATGCTGCTGGTGACATTCTCCTGGTGACATTCTGCTGCTGGTGACATTCTCCTGGTGACACTCTGATGCTGCTGGTGACACTCTCCTGGTGACAATCTGCTGCTGCTGACATTCTCCTGGTGACATTCTGATGCAGGTGACATTATCTTGGTGACACTCTACTGCTGCTGACATTATCCTGGTGACACTCTGCTGCTGGTGACATTTTCCTGGTGACATTCTGCTGCTGCTCACATTATCCTGGTGACACTCTGATGTTCCTTGTGACATTCTCCTGGTGACACTCTGCTGCTCACATTCTCATGGTGACATTTTCCTGGTGACACTCTGATGCTGCTGGTGACTTTCTCCTGGTGACATTTTCCTGGTGACACTCTGATGCTGCTGGTGACATTCTCATGGTGACATTCTCCTGGTGACATTCTGCTGCTGCTGACATTCTCCTGGTGACACTCTGATGCTGCTAGTGACATTCTCCTGGTGACATTCTGATGCTGCTGGTGACACTCTCCTGGTGACATTCTGCTGCTGCTTCTGCTGACATTCTCCTGGTGACACTCTGATGCTGCTAGTGACATTCTCCTGGTGACATTCTGCTGCTGCTGACTTTCTCCTGGTGACATTCTCCTGGTGACATTCTGCTGCTGCTGACATTATCCTGGTAACACTCTGCTGCTTGTGACATTTTCCTGGTGACATTCTGCTGCTGCTGCTGCCATTCTCCTGGTGACATTTTGCAGCTGATGTCTTTCTCCTGGTGACACACTGATGCTGCTAGTGACATTCTCCTGGTGGCACTCTGATGCTAGTGACAATCTCCTGGTGACATTCTGATGCAGGTGACATTATCTTGGTGACACTCTGCTGCTGCTGACATTCTCCTGGTGACACTCTGCTGCTGCTGACATTCTCCTGGTGACACTCTGCTGCTAGTGACATTCTCCTGGTGACACTCTGCTGCTGCTATTATCCTGGTGACACTCTGCTGCTGCTGCAATTCTCCTGGTGACACTCTGCTGCTGCTGCAATTCTCCTGGTGACACTCTGCTGGTGAGACTCTGCTGCTGGTGACATTCTCCAGGTGACACTCTGCTGCTGGTGACATTCTCCTGGTGACAATCTGCTACTGGTGACATTTTCCTGGTGACACTCTGCTGCTGGTGACATTTTCCTGGTGACATTCTGCTGCTGCTGACATTATCCTGGTGACACTCTGATGTTGCTTCTGACATTCTCCTGGTGACACTGCTGCTGGTGACATTTTTCTGGTGACATTCTGCTGCTGGTGACATTCTCCTGGTGACACTCTGATGCTGCTGGTGACATTCTCCTGGTGACATTCTGCTGCTGACATTATCCTGGTAACACTCTGCTGCTGGTGACATTTTCCTGGTGACATTCTGATGCGGCTGCTGACATTCTCCTGGTGACATTCTGCTGCTGCTATTATCCTGGTGACACTCTGATGCTGCTAGTGACATTCTCCTGGTGACACTCTGATGCTGCTGGTGACACTCTCCTGGTGACATTCTGATGGAGGTGACATTATCTTGATGACACTCTGCTGCTGCTGACATTCTCCTGGTTACATTCTCTTGGTGACACTCTGCTGCTGGTGACATTCTCCTGATGACACTCTGCTGGTGACACTATGCTCCTGGTGACATTCTCCTGGTGACATTCTCCTGGTGACACTCTGCTGCTGGTGACATTCTCCTGGTGACATTCTGCTGCTGCTTCTGACATGATTCTGGTGACACTCTGCTGCTGCTGCTGCTGCTATTCTCCTGGTGACACTCTGCTGCTGCTGCTATTCTCCTGGGGACACTCTGCTGGTAAGACTCTGCTGCTGGTGACATTCTCATGGAGACATTCTCCTGGTGACATTCTGCTGCTGCTGACATTATCCTGGTGACACTCTGCTGCTGGTGACATTCTCTTGGTGAGACTCTGCTGCTGCTGACATTCTCCTGGTGACATTCTGCTGCTCGTAACATTTTCCTGGTGACATTCTGCTGCTGCTCACATTATCCTGGTGACACTCTGATGTTGCTTGTGACATTCTCCTGGTGACACTCTGCTGCTGACATTCTCCTGGTGACTCTCTGATGCTGCTAGTGACATTCTCCTGGTGACATTCTCATGGTGACACTCTGATGCTGCTGGTGACTTTCTCCTGGTGACATTCTCCTGGTGACACTCTGATGCTGCTGGTGACATTCTCCTGGTGACATTCTCCTGGTGACATTCTGCTGCTGCTGACATTATCCTGGTAACACTCTGCTGCTGGTGACATTTTCCTGGTGACATTCTGCTGCTGCTGCTGCTGACAATCTCCTGGTGACATTCTGCTGCTGGTGACTTTCTCCTGGTGACACTCTGATGCTGCTAGTGACATTCTCCTGTTGACACTCTGATGCTGCTGCTGACATTCTCCTGGTGACGCTCTTCTGCTAGTGACATTCTCCTAGTGACATTCTGATGCAGGTGACATTCTCCTGGTGACATTCTGCTGCTGCTGCTGACATTATCCTGGTGACACTCTGCTGCTGCTGCTATTCACCTGGTGAGACTCTGCTGCTGGTGACATTCTCCTGGAGACATTCTCCTGGTGACACTCTGCTGCTGGTGACATTCTCCTGGTGACATTCTGCTGCTATTGACATTATACTGGTGACACTCTAATGTTGCTTCTGACATTCTCCTGGTGACACTCTGCTGCTGACATTCTGCAGGTGACACTCTGATGCTGCTAGTGACATTCTCCTGGTGACATTCTCATGGTGACACTCTGATGCTGCTGGTGACTTTCTCCTGGTGACATTCTGCTGCTGCTGCTGCTGCTGCTGCTGACATTCTCCTGGTGATGCTCTGCTGCTAGTGACATTCTCCTGGTGACATTGTTCTGGTGACACTCTGCGGCTGGTGACATCCTGCTGCTGACATTCTCCTGGTGACATTCTGCTGCTGGTGACATTCTCCTGGTGACATTCTCCTTGTGACACTCTGATGCTCCTGGTGACATTCTCCTGGTGACATTCTCCTGGTGACATTCTGCTGTTGGTGACATTCTCCTGGTGACATTCTCCTGGTGACACTCTCCTGGTGACATTCTGATGCAGGTGACATTATCTTGGTGAGACTCTGCTGCTGGTGACATTCTCCTGGTGACATTCTCCTGGTAACACTCTGCAGCTGCTGACATTCTCCTGGTGACATTCTGCTGCTGGTGACATTCTGCTGGTGACATTCTACTGCTGTTGACATTCTCCTGGTGACACTCTGATGCTGCTGGTGACATTCTCCTGGTGATAATCTGCTGCTGCTGACATTCTCCTGGTGACATTCTGATGCAGGTGACATTATCTTGGTGACACTCTGCTGCTGCTGACATTATCCTGGTGACACTCTGCTGCTGGTGACATTTTCCTGGTGAAATTCTGCTGCTGCTCAGATTATCCTGGTGACACTCTGATGTTCCTTGTGACATTCTCCTGGTGACACTCTGATGCTGCTGGTGACTTTCTTCTGGTGACATTTTCCTGGTGACACTCTGATGCAGCTGGTGACATTCTCATGGTGACATTTTCCTGGTGACATTCTGCTGCTGCTGACATTATCCTGGCAACACTCTGCTGCTGGAGACATTTTCCTGGTGATATTCTGCTGCTGCTGCTGCTGCTGACATTCTCCTGGTGACATTCTGCTGCTGGTGACATTCTCCTGGTGACACTCTGATGCTGCTAGTGACATTCTCCTGGTGACACTCTGATGCTGCTGGTGACACTCTCCTGGTGACATTCTGCTGCTGCTTCTGCTGCCATTCTCCTGGTGATGCTCTGCTGCTAGTGACATTATCTTGGTGACACTCTGCTGCTGCTGACATTCTCCTGGTGACATTGTTCTGGTGACACTCTGCCGCTGCTGACATTCTCCTGCTGATATTCTCCTGGTGACATTCTCTTGGAAAGACTCTGCTGCTGGTGACTTTCTCCTGGTGACATTCTGCTGCTGCTGACATTATCCTGGTGACACTCTGCTATTGGTGACATTTTCCTGGTGACACTCTGCTGCTGGTAACATTTTCCTGGTGACACTCTGCTGCTGCTGCTATTCTCCTGGGGACACTCTGCTGGTGAGACTCTGCTGCTGCTGACATTATAATGGTGACACTCTGCTGCTGGTCACATTTTCCTGGTGACACTCTGCTGCTGGTAACACTTTCCTGGTGACATTCTGCTGCTGCTGCTGCTGCTGACATTCTCCTGGTGACATTCTGATGCTGCTAGTGACATTCTCCTGGTGACATTCTCATGGTGACACTCTGATGCTCCTGGTGACATTCTGCTGCTGACATTCTCCTGGTGACATTATGCAGCTGATGGCATTCTCCTGGTGACTCTCTGATGCTGCTAGTGACATTCTCCTGGTGACACTCTGATGCTGCTGGTGACACTCTCCTGGTGACACTCTGTTGCTGCTTCTGCTGACATTCTCCTGGTGATGCTCTGCTGCTAGTGACATTCTCCTGGTGACAATCTGATGCAGGTGACATTATCTTGGTGACACTCTGCTGCTGCTGATATTCTCCTGGTGACATTGTTCTGGTAGCACTCTGCGGCTGGTGACATTCTCCTGGTGACATTCTCTTGGTGAGACTCTATTGCTGGTGACATTCTCCTGGTGACATTCTGCTGCTGCTGACATTTTCCTGGTGACATTCTGCTACTGGTGACATTCTCCTGGTGACATTCTGCTGCTGCTGACATTATTCTGGTGACACTCTGCTGCTGCTGCTGCTGCTGTTGCTGCTGCTATTCTCCTGGTGACACTCTGATGCTGCTGGTGACTTTCTCCTGGTGACACTCTGATGCTGCTAGTGACATTCTCCTGGTGACACTCTGATGCTGCTGCTGACATTATCCTGGTGACGCTCTGCTGCTAGTGACATTCTCCTGGTGACACTCTGATGCAGGTGACATTATCTTGGTGACACTCTGCTGCTGGTGACATTCTCCTGGTGACACTCTGCTGCTGGTGACATTCTCCTGGTGACATTCTGCTGCTGCTGACATTATTCTGGTGACACTCTGCTGCTGCTGCTGCTGCTGTTGCTGCTGCTATTCTCCTGGTGACACTCTGCTGCTGCTGCTGACATTCTCCTGGTGACATTCTGCTGCTGGTGACTTTCTCCTGGTGACACTCTGATGCCGCTGCTTACATTCTTCTGGTGACATTCTGCTGCTGGTGACTTTCTCCTGGTGACACTCTGCTGCTGCTGGTGACATTCTCCTGGTGACATTCTGCTGCTGCTGACAATATCCTGGTGACACTCTGCTGCTGGTGACATTCTCCTGGTGACACTCTGATGCTGCTGGTGACATTCTCCTGGTGACACTCTGCTGCTAGTGAGATTATCCTGGTGACACTCTGCTACTGGTAACATTCTCCTGGTGACATTCTCCTGCTGCTGCTGACATTCGCCTGCTGACACTCTGCTGCTGCTGACATTCTCCTGGTGACACTCTGATGCTGCTTGTGACATTCTCCTGGTGACACTCTGCTGCTAGTGACATTCTCCTGGTGACACTCTGATGCTGCTGACATTCTCCTGGTGACAGTCTGCTGCTGCTGACATTCTACTTGTGACACTCTGCTGCTGCTGAAATTCTCCTGGTCACACTCTGATGCTGCTGGTGACACTCTCCTGGTGACACTCTGATGCTGCTGACATTCTCCTGGTGACACTCTGCTGCTAGTGATATTCTCCTGGTGACAATCTGATGCTGCTGGTGACACTCTCCTGGTAACACTGGTGCTGCTGGTGACATTCTCCTGGTGACACTCTGCTGCCAGTGTCATTATCATGGTGACACTCTGCTGCTGACATTCTCCTGGTGACATTCTGCTGCTGCTGCTGCTGCTGACATTCTCCTGCTGACGCTCTGCTGCTGCTCACATTCTCCTGGTGACACTCTGATGCTGCTGGTGACATTCTCCTGGTGACACTCTGATGCTGCTGGTGACACTCTCCTGGTGACACTCTGATGCTGCTGCTGACATTCTCCTGCTGAAATTCTCCTGGTGACATTCTGCAGCTGGTGACATTCTCCTGGTGACATTCTGCTTCTGCTGCTGACATTCTCCTGGTGACAGTCTGCTGCTGACAGTCTCCTGGTGACACTCTGCTGGTGACATTCTCCTGGTGACACTCTGATGCTGCTGGTGACACTCTCCTGGTGACATTCTGCTGCTGCTGGTGACACTCTCCTGGTGACACTCTGCTGCTAGTGCCATTCTCCTGGTGACACTCTGATGCTGCTGGTGACACTCTCCTGGTGACATTCTGCTGCTGCTGACATTCTCCTGGTGACACTCTGCTGCTGCTGACACTCTCCTGGTGACACTCTACTACTACTGGTAACATTCTCCTGGTGACACTCTGCTGCTGCTGACACTCTCCTGGTGATAATCTGCTGCTGTTGCTGCTGCTGCTGCTGCTGACATTCTCCTGGTGACACTTTGCTGCTAGTGACTTTCTCCTGGTGACATTCTCCTGGTGACACTTTGCTGCTGGTGACTTTCTCCTGGTGACATTCTGCAGCTGGTGACATTCTCCTGGTGACACTCTGATGCTGCTAGTGACATTCTCCTGGTGACACTCTGCTGCTAGTGACATTCTCCTGGTGACACTCTGCTGCTGACACTCTCCTGGTGACATTCTGCTGCTGCTGACATTCTCCTGGTGACACTCTGCTGCTGCTGACACTCTCCTGGTGACACTCTACTACTACTGGTAACATTCTCCTGGTGACACTCTGCTGCTGCTGACACTCTCCTGGTGATAATCTGCTGCTGTTGCTGCTGCTGCTGCTGCTGCTGACATTCTCCTGGTGACACTTTGCTGCTAGTGACTTTCTCCTGGTGACATTCTCCTGGTGACACTTTGCTGCTGGTGACTTTCTCCTGGTGACATTCTGCAGCTGGTGACATTCTCCTGGTGACACTCTGATGCTGCTAGTGACATTCTCCTGGTGACACTCTGCTGCTAGTGACATTCTCCTGGTGACACTCTGCTGCTGACATTCTCCAGGTGACACTTTGCTGCTGGTGACACTCTGCTGCTAGTGACACTCTCCTGGTGACACTCTGATTCTGCTGGTGACATTCTCCTGGTGACACTCTGCTGCTAGTGATATTCTCCTGGTGAAACTCTGATGCTGCTGGAGACACTCTCCTGGTGACACTCTGATGCTGCTGGTGACATTCTACTGGTGACTCTCTGCTGCTAGTGACATTATCCAAGTGACACTCTGCTGCTGCTGACATTCTCCTAGTGACACTCTACAGCTACTGGTAACATTCTCCTGGTGACATTCTGCTGCTGCCGCTGCTGACATTCTACTGCTGACACTCTGCTGCTGCTGACATTCTCCTGGTGACACTCTGATGCTGCTGGTGAAATTCTCCTGGTGAGACTCTATTGATAGTGACATTCTCCTGGTGACACTCTGATGCTGCTGACATTCTCCTGGTGACACTCTGCTGCTGCTGACATTCTCCTGGTGACACTCTGATGCTGCTGGTGACACTCTCCTGGTGACACTCTGATGCTAGTGATATTCTCCTGGTGACACTCTGATGCTGCTGGTGACACTCTCCTGGTGACACTCTGATGCTGCTGGTGACATTCTCCTGGTGACACTCTGCTGCTGCTGCTGACATTCTGCTGGTGACATTCTCCTGGTGACACTCTGCTGCTGCTGACATTCTCCTGGTGACACTGTACTGCTACTGGTAACATTCTCCTGGTGACATTCTGCTGCTGCTGACATTCTCCTGCTGACACTCTGATGCTGCTGGTGACATTCTCCTGGTGACACTCTGCTGCTAGTGACATTCTCCTGGTGACACTCTGCTGCTACTGGTGACATTCTCCTGGTGACACTCTACTGCTGCTGACATTCTCCTGGTGACACTCTGCTGCTAGTGACATTCTCCTGTTGACACTCTGCTGCCAGTGACGTTATCCTGGTGACATTCTGCTGCTGCTGACATTCTCCTGCTGACACTCTGCTGCTGCTGACATTCTCCTGGTGACACTTTGATGCTGCTGGTGACATTCTCCTGGTGACACTCTGATGCTGCTGGTGACACTCTCCGGGTGACACTCTGATGCTGCTGGTGACATTCTCCTGGTGAAACTCTGCTGCTGCTGCTGCTGCTCACATTCTCCTGCTGACATTCTCCTGGTGACACTCTGCTGCTGGTGACATTCTCCTGGTGACATTCTGCAGCTGGTGACATTCTCCTGGTGACATTCTCCTGGTGACATTCTGCTGCTGATGCTGACATTCTCCTGGTGACATTCTGCTGCTGCTGCTGACATTCTCTTGGTGACACTCTGCTGCTGTTGACATTCTCCTGGTGACACTCTGATGCTGCTGCTGACATTCTCCTGGTGACACTCTGCTGCTGACAGTCTCCTGGTGACACTCTGCTGGTGACATTCTCCTGGTGACACTCTGATGCTGCTGACATTCTCAAGCTGCTGGTGACACTCTCCTGGTGACACTCTGATGCTGCTGGTGACATTCTCCTGGTGACACTCTGCTGCTGCTGCTGCTGCTCTGCTGCTGCTGATAACATTTTCCTGGTGACATTCTGCTGCTGCTGACATTCTCCTGGTGACACAGAAACAGACAAATCTCAGGTGCACAACTCCAAATTGTTAATAATACATATAAATGCAATAACATTTTGCAATCAATAGAGGTTTTTAGCATAATCATGGCCAAGGTTATGGGCCTACCCACCATATCCAGGTAACCTCTTTTGGGTAGGTCCCTAAAACACTAAGGTTCAAATATAGAGCGCAGGACCCCCAAAACTGGCCCAGCTAAGCCGCCCCAGGGCACCACCATAGTAAGAAAAGTGCAGTGTAAAGAGATAGTTAGGAGCAGCTGCATATAAAGAATGAAAATAAAAAAGTGAAGTACATATATATTAGACACACAGTGAAGGGTTAAAATGTGTTATAAAGGAAAATGTGTTATAGTGCAGTGCCCTGAGACAGACCAACCAACGCAATCCAGGGGGACCCACGCCCCAAAAATGAACCAAAATTGCACTACAGTATATAACTTGTAGGACTTGGTATGGTAATGTATATGCACACTGTATTAGGCACAATTCTAGGTAAGTCCTACAAGTTATATACTGTAGTGCAATTTTGGTTCATTTTTGGGGCGTGGGTCCCCCTGGATTGCGTTGGTTGGTCTGTCTCAGGGCACTGCACTATAACACATTTTCCTTTATAACACATTTTAACCCTTCACTGTGTGTCTAATATATATGTACTTCACTTTTTTATTTTCATTCTTTATATGCAGCTGCTCCTAACTATCTCTTTACACTGCACTTTTCTTACTATGGTGGTGCCCTGGGGCGGCTTAGCTGGGCCAGTTTTGGGGGTCCTGCGCTCTATATTTGAACCTTAGTGTTTTAGGGACCTACCCAAAAGAGGTTACCTGGATATGGTGGGTAGGCCCATAACCTTGGCCATGATTATGCTAAAAACCTCTATTGATTGCAAAATGTTATTGCATTTATATGTATTATTAACAATTTGGAGTTGTGCACCTGAGATTTGTCTGTTTCTGTGCCTGCAATTAGTCTCATCAGGTAGCACCTCCCATCATATATATAGTCAGGTTGTGCAGTCCAGAAATCTTTTCCATATACTCCATTTAATGTGCTTTATTGAACATCTGAGGGAAAGGAGACGCCCTCATTCTGGATTAGCACCCTTCCTTATTGGTTTAAAAGCATGAAGTATGGTAATGTATATGCACACTGTATTAGGCACAATTCTAGGTAAGTCCTACAAGTTATATACTGTAGTGCAATTTTGGTTCATTTTTGGGGCGTGGGTCCCCCTGGATTGCGTTGGTTGGTCTGTCTCAGGGCACTGCACTATAACACATTTTCCTTTATAACACATTTTAACCCTTCACTGTGTGTCTAATATATATGTACTTCACTTTTTTATTTTCATTCTTTATATGCAGCTGCTCCTAACTATCTCTTTACACTGCACTTTTCTTACTATGGTGGTGCCCTGGGGCGGCTTAGCTGGGCCAGTTTTGGGGGTCCTGCGCTCTATATTTGAACCTTAGTGTTTTAGGGACCTACCCAAAAGAGGTTACCTGGATATGGTGGGTAGGCCCATAACCTTGGCCATGATTATGCTAAAAACCTCTATTGATTGCAAAATGTTATTGCATTTATATGTATTATTAACAATTTGGAGTTGTGCACCTGAGATTTGTCTGTTTCTGTGCCTGCAATTAGTCTCATCAGGTAGCACCTCCCATCATATATATAGTCAGGTTGTGCAGTCCAGAAATCTTTTCCATATACTCCATTTAATGTGCTTTATTGAACATCTGAGGGAAAGGAGACGCCCTCATTCTGGATTAGCACCCTTCCTTATTGGTTTAAAAGCATGAAGTATGGTAATGTATATGCACACTGTATTAGGCACAATTCTAGGTAAGTCCTACAAGTTATATACTGTAGTGCAATTTTGGTTCATTTTTGGGGCGTGGGTCCCCCTGGATTGCGTTGGTTGGTCTGTCTCAGGGCACTGCACTATAACACATTTTCCTTTATAACACATTTTAACCCTTCACTGTGTGTCTAATATATATGTACTTCACTTTTTTATTTTCATTCTTTATATGCAGCTGCTCCTAACTATCTCTTTACACTGCACTTTTCTTACTATGGTGGTGCCCTGGGGCGGCTTAGCTGGGCCAGTTTTGGGGGTCCTGCGCTCTATATTCGAACCTTAGTGTTTTAGGGACCTACCCAAAAGAGGTTACCTGGATATGGTGGGTAGGCCCATAACCTTGGCCATGATTATGCTAAAAACCTCTATTGATTGCAAAATGTTATTGCATTTATATGTATTATTAACAATTTGGAGTTGTGCACCTGAGATTTGTCTGTTTCTGTGCCTGCAATTAGTCTCATCAGGTAGCACCTCCCATCATATATATAGTCAGGTTGTGCAGTCCAGAAATCTTTTCCATATACTCCATTTAATGTGCTTTATTGAACATCTGAGGGAAAGGAGACGCCCTCATTCTGGATTAGCACCCTTCCTTATTGGTTTAAAAGCATGAAGTATGGTAATGTATATGCACACTGTATTAGGCACAATTCTAGGTAAGTCCTACAAGTTATATACTGTAGTGCAATTTTGGTTCATTTTTGGGGCGTGGGTCCCCCTGGATTGCGTTGGTTGGTCTGTCTCAGGGCACTGCACTATAACACATTTTCCTTTATAACACATTTTAACCCTTCACTGTGTGTCTAATATATATGTACTTCACTTTTTTATTTTCATTCTTTATATGCAGCTGCTCCTAACTATCTCTTTACACTGCACTTTTCTTACTATGGTGGTGCCCTGGGGCGGCTTAGCTGGGCCAGTTTTGGGGGTCCTGCGCTCTATATTTGAACCTTAGTGTTTTAGGGACCTACCCAAAAGAGGTTACCTGGATATGGTGGGTAGGCCCATAACCTTGGCCATGATTATGCTAAAAACCTCTATTGATTGCAAAATGTTATTGCATTTATATGTATTATTAACAATTTGGAGTTGTGCACCTGAGATTTGTCTGTTTCTGTGCCTGCAATTAGTCTCATCAGGTAGCACCTCCCATCATATATATAGTCAGGTTGTGCAGTCCAGAAATCTTTTCCATATTCTCCTGGTGACACTCTGCTGCTAGTGTCATTCTCCTGGTGACATTCTGCTGCTGCTGCTGACATTCTCCTGGTGACACTCTGCTGCTGCTGACATTCTTCTGGTGACACTCTGCTGATGGTGACATTCTCCTGGTGACATTCTCCTGGTGACACTCTGATGCTGCTGGTGACACTCTCCTGGTGACATTCTGCTGCTGCTGCTGAAATTCTCCTGGTGACATTCTCCTGGTGAGACTCTGCTGATGGTGACATTCTCCTGGTGACATTCTCCTGGTGACATTCTCTTGGTGACACTCTGCTGCTGGTGACATTCTCCTGATGACACTCTGCTGCTGCTATTCTCCTGCTAACATTCTCCAGGTGACAATCTGCTGCTGGTGACGTTCTCCTGTTGACACTCTGATGCTGCTGGTGGCACTCTCCTGGTGACACTCTGATGCTGCTGCTGCTGCTGGTGACTTTCTCCTGGTGACATTCTGCTGCTGCTGACATTCTCCTGGTGACATTCTGCTGCTGCTGCTGCTGCTGGTGACATTCTCCTGGTGACACTTTGCTGCTGGTGACATTCTCCTGGTGACACTCTGCTGCTGCTCACATTCTCCTGGTGACACTTTGCTGCTGGTGACTTTCTCCTGGTGACACTCTGCTGCTACTGGTAACATTCTCCTGGTGACATTCTGCTGCTGCTGCTGACATTCTCCTGGTGACACTCTGCTGCTGCTGACATTCTCCTGGTGACACTCTGCTGATGGTGACATTCTCCTGGTGACATTCTCCTGGTGACACTCTGATGCTGCTGGTGACACTCTCCTGGTGACATTCTGCTGCTGCTGCTGAAATTCTCCTGGTGACATTCTCCTGGTGAGACTCTGCTGATGGTGACATTCTCCTGGTGACATTCTCCTGGTGACATTCTCTTGGTGACACTCTGCTGCTGGTGACATTCTCCTGATGACACTCTGCTGCTGCTATTCTCCTGCTAACATTCTCCAGGTGACAATCTGCTGCTGGTGACGTTCTCCTGTTGACACTCTGATGCTGCTGGTGGCACTCTCCTGGTGACACTCTGATGCTGCTGCTGCTGCTGCTGGTGACTTTCTCCTGGTGACATTCTGCTGCTGCTGACATTCTCCTGGTGACATTCTGCTGCTGCTGCTGCTGGTGACATTCTCCTGGTGACACTTTGCTGCTGGTGACATTCTCCTGGTGACACTCTGCTGCTGCTCACATTCTCCTGGTGACACTTTGCTGCTGGTGACTTTCTCCTGGTGACATTCTGCAACTGGTGACATTCTCCTGGTGACACTATGCTACTGCTGGTGACACTCTCCTGTTGACATTCTGCTGCTGGTGACATTCTCCTGGTGACACTATGCTACTGCTGGTGACACTCTCCTGTTGACTCTCTGCTGCTGGTGACACTCTGCTGCTGCTGACATTCTCCTGGTGACATTCTGCTGCTGCTGCTGCTGGTGACATTCTCCTGTTGACATTCTGCTGCTGGTGACATTCTCCTGGTGACACTATGCTACTGCTGGTGACACTCTCCTGTTGACTCTCTGCTGCTGGTGACACTCTGCTGCTGGTGACATTCTCCTGGTGACACTCTTCTGCTGCTGGTGACATTCTCCTGGTGACACTCTGCTGTTGGTGACACTGGTGCTGGTGACATTCCGCTGCTGGTGACATTCTCCTGGTGACATTCTCCTGGTGACATTCTTCTGGTGACACTCTTCTGCTGCTGGTGACATTTTCCTGGTGACACTCTGCTACTGCTGCTGCTGGTGACATTCTCCTGGTGACACTCTGCTGCTGGGGACATTCTCCTGGTGACACTCTGCTGCTGCAGGTAACATTTTCCTTGTGATTTTCTGCTGCTGGTGACATTCTCCTGGTGACACTCGGCTGCTGGTGACATTCCCTTGGTGACACTCTGCTGCTGCTGCTGACATTCTCCTGGTGACATTCTGCTGCTGGTGACATTCTCCTGGTGACACTCTGCTGCTGCTGACATTCTCCTGTTGACACTCTGCTGCTGACATTCTCCTTGTGACATTCTACTGCTGCTGGTGACATTCTCCTGGTGACACACTGATGCTCCTGGTGACATTCTCCTGGTGACACTCTGCTGGTGACACTCTGATGCTGCTGGTGACATTCTCCTGGTGACACTGTGATGCTGCTGCTGACTTTCTCCTGGTGACATTCTACTGCTGCTGGGGACATTCTCCTGGTGACATTCTCCTGCTGCTGCTGACATTCTCCTGGTGACACTCTGATGCTAGCAACAGTCTCCTGGTGACATTCTGCTGCTGCTGGTGACATTCTCCTGGTGACATTCTCCTGGTGACATTTTCCTGCTGCTGCTGACATTCTCCTGGTGACACTCAGATGCTGCTGGTGACATTCTCCTGGTGACTCTCTGCTGGTGACACTCTGATGCTGCTGGTGACATTCTCCTGGTGACACTCTGCTGCTGCTGGTGACATTATGCTGCTGCTGGTGTGATTCTCCATGTGACACTCTGCTGCTGCTGGTGACACTCTTCTGCTGACACTCTGCTGCTGCTGACATTCTCCTGGTGACATTCTGCTGCTGCTGCCGACATTCTCCTGGTGACATTCTCCTGCTGCTGGTGTCATTCTCCTGGTGACATTCTACTGCTCCTGGTGACATTCTCCTGGTGAGACTCTGCTGCTAGTAACACTCTCCTGGTGACACTCTGCTGGTGACATTCTCCTGGTGACATTCTGCTGCTGCTGGTCACATTCTCCTGGTGACACTCTGTTGCTGCTGCTGACATTTTTCTGGTGACACTTAGCTGTTGCTGACATTCTCCTGGTGACACTCTGCTGCTGGTGACATTCTCCTGGTGACATTCTCCTGGTGACACTCTGCTGCTGCTGGTGACATTCTCCTGGTAACATTCTGCTGCTGGTGACATTCTCCTGGTGACACTCTGCTGGTGACATTCTCCTGGTGACACTCTCCTGGTGACATTCTGCTGCTGCTGATGACATTCTCCTGGTGACACTCTGCTGCTTCTGGTAACATTCTCCTGGTGACATTCTGCTGCTGCTGACATTCTCCTGGTGACACTCTGATGCTGCTAGTGACATTCTCCTGGTGACACTTTGATGCTGATGGTGACACTTTCCTGGTGACACTCTGCTGCTGCTGCTGCTGCTGACATTCTCCTGCTGACATTCTCCTGGTGACACTCTTCTGCTGGTGACATTCTCCTGGTGACATTCTGCAGCTGGTGACATTCTCCTGGTGACATTCTGCAGCTGGTGACATTCTGCAGCTGGTGACATTCTCCTGGTGGCATTCTGCTGGTGCTGCTGACATTCTCCTGGTGACATTCCGCTGCAGCTGCTGACATTCACTTGGTGACACTCTGCTGCTGGTGACATTCTCCTGGTGACACTCTGATGCTGCTGCTGACCTTCTCTTGGTGACACTCTGCTGCTGGTGACATTCTCCTGGTTACACTCTGCTGCTTACATTCTCCTGGTGACACTCTGCTGGTGACATTCTCCTGGTGACACTCTGATGCTGCTGGTGACACTCTCCTGGTGACATTCTGCTGCTGCTGGTGACATTCTCCTGGTGACACTCTGCTGCTAGTGACATTCTCCTGGTGACACTCTGCTGCTATTGGTAACATTCTCCTGGTGACACTTTGATGCTGCTGACATTCTCCTGGTGACACTCTGCTACTGCTGGTGACATTCTCCTGCTGATACTCTGATGCTGCTGGTGACATTCTCCTGGTGACACTCTGATGCTGCTGCTGACATTCTCCTGGTGACACGCTGATGCTGCTGGTGACACTTTCCTGGTGACACTCTGAAGCTGCTGGTGACATTCTCCTGGTGACACTCTGCTGCTGCTGCTGACATTCTCCTGGTGACACTCTGATGCTGCTGACATTCTCCTCCTGACATTCTCCTGGTGACACTCTGCTGCTGCTGGTCACATTCTCCTGGTAACATTCTGCTGCTGGTGACATTCTCCTGGTGACACTCTGCTGGTGACATTCTCCGGGAGGCATTCTGATGCTGCTGTTGACACTCTCCTGGTGACACTCTGCTGCTACTGGTAACATTCTCCTGGTGACATTCTGCAGCTGGTGACATTCTCCTGGTGACACTCTGATGCTGCTGACATTCTCCTGGTGACACTTTGATGCTCCTGGTGACGCTCTGCTGCTGCTGCTGACATTCTCCTGCTGACATTCTCCTGGTGACACTCTGCTGCTGGTGACATTCACCTGGTGACATTCTGCAGCTGGTGACATTCTCCTGATGACACTATGCTGTTGCAGAATTCTCCTGGTGACACAATGCTGCTGGTGACATTCTCCTGGTAACATTCTGCTGCTGGTGACATTCTCCTGGTGACACTCTGCTGGTGACATTCTCCTGGTGACACTCTCCTGGTGACATTCTGCTGCTGCTGATGACATTCTCCTGGTGACACTCTGCTGCTTCTGGTAACATTCTCCTGGTGACATTCTGCTGCTGCTGACATTCTCCTTGTGACACTCTGATGCTGCTAGTGACATTCTCCTGGTGACACTTTGATGCTGATGGTGACACTTTCCTGGTGACACTCTGCTGCTGCTGACATTCTCCTGCTGACATTCTCCTGGTGACACTCTGCTGCTGGTGACATTCTCCTGGTGACATTCTGCAGCTGGTGACATTCTCCTGGTGACACTCTGCTGCTGGTGACATTCTGCAGCTGGTGACATTCTGCAGCTGGTGACATTCTCCTGGTGGCATTCTGCTGGTGCTGCTGACATTCTCCTGGTGACATTCCGCTGCAGCTGCTGACATTCTCTTGGTGACACTCTGCTGCTGGTGACATTCTCCTGGTGACACTCTGATGCTGCTGCTGACATTCTCCTGCTGACATTCTCCTGGTGACACTCTGCTGCTGGTGACATTCACCTGGTGACATTCTGCAGCTGGTGACATTCTCCTGGTGACATTCTGCAGCTGGTGACATTCTCCTGGTGACACTCTGATGCTGCTGACATTCTCCTGGTGACACTTTGATGCTGCTGGTGACACTCTCCTGGTGACACTCTGCTGCTGCTGCTGACATTCTCCTGCTGACATTCTCCTGGTGACACTCTGAAGCTGCTGGTGACATTCTCCTGGTGACATTCTGCTGCTGCTGCTGACATTCTCCTGGTGACACTCTGATGCTGCTGACATTCTCCTGCTGACATTCTCCTGGTGACACTCTGCTGCTGCTGGTGACATTCTCCTGGTAACATTCTGCTGCTGGTGACATTCTCCTGGTGACACTCTGCTGGTGACATTCTCCTGGAGGCATTCTGATGCTGCTGTTGACACTCTCCTGGTGACACTCTGCTGCTACTGGTAACATTCTCCTGGTGACATTCTGCAGCTGGTGACATTCTCCTGGTGACACTCTGATGCTGCTGACATTCTCCTGGTGACACATTGATGCTGCTGGTGACACTCTCCTGGTGACACTCTGCTGCTGCTGCTGACATTCTCCTGCTGACATTCTCCTGGTGACACTCTGCTGCTG
This sequence comes from Taudactylus pleione, assembly GCA_031769625.1. Taxonomy (NCBI): domain Eukaryota; kingdom Metazoa; phylum Chordata; class Amphibia; order Anura; family Myobatrachidae; genus Taudactylus; species Taudactylus pleione. The sequence goes on along the minus strand of JAUIMM010001435.1, from coordinate 349,062 downwards.
GTGACATTCACCTTTTGACATTCTGCAGCTGGTGACATTCTCCTGGTGACATTCTGCAGCTGGTGACATTCTCCTGGTGACACTCTGATGCTGCTGACATTCTCCTGGTGACACTTTGATGCTGCTGGTTACACTCTCCTGGTGACACTCTGCTGCTGCTGCTGACATTCTCCTGCTGACATTCTCCTGGTGACACTCTGCTGCTGGTGACATTCACCTGGTGACATTCTGCAGCTGGTGACATTCTCCTGGTGACACTCTGCTGCTGGTGACATTCTGCAGCTGGTGACATTCTGCAGCTGGTGACATTCTCCTGGTGGCATTCTGCTGGTGCTGCTGACATTCTCCTGGTGACATTCCGCTGCAGCTGCTGACATTCTCTTGGTGACACTCTGCAGCTGGTGACATTCTCCTGGTGACACTCTGCTGCTGCTGGTGACATTCTCCTGGTTACACTCTGCTGCTTACATTCTCCTGGTGACACTCTGCTGGTGACATTCTCCTGGTGACACTCTGATGCTGCTGGTGACACTCTCCTGGTGACATTCTGCTGCTGCTGGTGACATTCTCCTGGTGACACTCTGCTGCTAGTGACATTCCCCTGGTGACACTCTGCTGCTATTGGTAACATTCTCCTGGTGACATTCTGCTGCTGCTGCTGACATTCTCCTGGTGACACTCTGCTACTGCTGGTGACATTCTCATGCTGATACTCTGATGCTGCTGGTGACATTCTCCTGGTGACACTCTGATGCTGCTGCTGACATTCTCCTGGTGACACGCTGATGCTGCTGGTGACACTTTCCTGGTGACACTCTGAAGCTGCTGGTGACATTCTCCTGGTGACATTCTGCTGCTGCTGCTGACATTCTCCTGGTGACACTCTGATGCTGCTGACATTCTCCTGCTGACATTCTCCTGGTGACACTCTGCTGCTGCTGGTCACATTCTCCTGGTAACATTCTGCTGCTGGTGACATTCTCCTGGTGACACTCTGCTGGTGACATTCTCCTGGAGGCATTCTGATGCTGCTGTTGACACTCTCCTGGTGACAGTCTGCTGCTACTGGTAACATTCTCCTGGTGACATTCTGCAGCTGGTGACATTCTCCTGGTGACACTCTGATGCTGCTGACATTCTCCTGGTGACACTTTGATGCTGCTGGTGACACTCTCCTGGTGACACTCTGCTGCTGCTGCTGACATTCTCCTGCTGACATTCTCCTGGTGACACTCTGCTGCTGGTGACATTCACCTGGTTACATTCTGCAGCTGGTGACATTCTCCTGGTGACATTCTGCAGCTGGTGACATTCTCCTGGTGACATTCTCCTGGTGACATTCTGCTGGTGCTGCTGATATTCTCCTGGTGACACTCTGCTGCTGCTGAAATTCTCCTGGTGACACTCTGATGCTGCTGGTGACATTCTCCTGGTGACACTCTGCTGCTGCTGGTGACTTTCTCCTGGTGACATTCTGCAGCTGGTGACATTCTCCTGGTGACATTCTCCTGGTGACACTCTGCTGCTGCTGACATTCTCCTGGTGACATTCTCCAGGTGACATTCTGCTGCTGCTGGTGACATTTTCCTGGTGACACTCTGCTACTGCTGCTGCTGGTGACATTCTCCTGGTGACACTCTGCTGCTGCTGACATTCTCCTGGTGACACTGCTGCTGCTGCTGCTGCTGACATTTTCCTGGTGACACTTTGCTGCTGGTGACATTCTCCTGGTGACACTCTGCTGCTGCTGCTGACATTCTCCTGGTGACATTCTCTTGGTGACACTCTACTGCTGGTGACATTCTCCTGGTGACATTCTCCTGGTGACACTCTGATGATGCTGCTGACATTCTCCTGGTGACACTCTGATGCTGACATTCTCCTGGTGACACTGTGCTGCTGACATTCTCCTGCTGACATTCTGCTGCTGCTGGTGACATCCCCTGGTGACATTCTCCTGCTACTGGTAACATTCTCCTGGTGACATTCTGCTGCTGCTGACATTCTCCTGTTGACACTCTGATGCTGCTGACATTCTCCTGGTGACACTCTGATGCTGCTGGTGACATTCTCCTGGTGACACTCTGCTGGTGACACTCTGATGCTGCTTGTGACATTCTCCTGGTGACACTGTGATGCTGCTGCTGACCTTCTCCTGGTGACACTCTGCTGGTGACATTCTCCTGGTGACACTCTGCTGCTGGTGACATTCTCCTGGTAACACTCTGCTGCTGGTGACATTCTCCTGGTTACATTCTGCAGCTGGTGACATTTTCCTGGTGACATTCTGCTGCTGCTGACATTCTCTTGGTGACACTCTGCTGCTGGTGACATTCTCCTGGTGACACTCTACTGCTATTAACACTCTCCTGGTGACATTCTGCTGCTGCTGGTGACATTCTCCTGGTGACATTCTCCTGCTGCTGCTGCTGACATTCTCCTGGTGACATTCTCCTGCTGCTGCTGACATTCTCCTGGTGACACTCTGCAGCTGCTGGTGACATTCTCCTGGTGACACTCTGATGCTGCTGAAGACATTCTCCTGGTGACACTCTGCTGGTTACACTCTGCTGCTGCTGGTGACACTCTTCTGCTGACACTGTGCTGCTGCTGACATTCTCCTGGTGACATTCTGCTGCTGCTGCCGACATTCTCCTGGTGACATTCTGCTGCTCCTGGTGAAATCTCCTGGTGACATTCTCCTGCTACTGGTAACATTCTCCTGGTGACATTCTGCTGCTGCTGACATTCTCCTGTTGACACTCTGATGCTGCTGACACTCTCCTGGTGACACTCTGCTGCTTGTGACATTATCCTGGTGACACTCTGCTGCTGCTGACATTCTCCTGGTGACACTCTGCTGCTACTGGTGACATTCTCCTGGTGACATTCTGTTGCTGCTGCTGCTGACATTCTCCTGGTGACACTCTGCTGCTGCTGACTTTCTCCTGGTGACACTCTGATGCTGCTGGTGACAATCTCCTGGTGACACTCTGCTGCTGCTGGTGACATTCTCCTGGTGAAACTCTGCTGCTGCTGCTGCTGCTGACACTCTCCTGGTGACACTTTGCTGCTGATGACACTCTCCTGGTGACACTCTACTACTACTGGTAACATTCTCCTGGTGACACTCTGCTGCTGCTGACACTCTCCTGGTGATAATCTGCTGCTGCTGCTGCTGCTGCTGCTGACATTCTCCTGGTGACACTTTGCTGCTAGTGACTTTCTCCTGGTGACATTCTCCTGGTGACACTTTGCTGCTGGTGACTTTCTCCTGGTGACATTCTGCAGCTGGTGACATTCTCCTGGTGACACTCTGATGCTGCTAGTGACATTCTCCTGGTGACACTCTGCTGCTAGTGACATTCTACTGGTGACACTCTGCTGCTGCTGCTGACATTCTCCAGGTGACACTTTGCTGCTGGTGACACTCTGCTGCTAGTGACACTCTCCTGGTGACACTCTGATTCTGCTGGTGACATTCTCCTGGTGACACTCTGCTGCTAGTGATATTCTCCTGGTGAAACTCTGATGCTGCTGGAGACACTCTCCTGGTGACACTCTGATGCTGCTGGTGACATTCTACTGGTGACTCTCTGCTGCTAGTGACATTATCCAAGTGACACTCTGCTGCTGCTGACATTCTCCTAGTGACACTCTACTGCTACTGGTAACATTCTCCTGTTGACATTCTGCTGCTGCCGCTGCTGACATTCTACTGCTGACACTCTGCTGCTGCTGACATTCTCCTGGTGACACTCTGATGCTGCTGGTGAAATTCTCCTGGTGAGACTCTATTGATAGTGACTTTCTCCTGGTGACACTCTGATGCTGCTGACATTCTCCTGGTGACACTCTGCTGCTGCAGACATTCTCCTGGTGACACTGTGATGCTGCTGGTGACACTCTCCTGGTGACACTCTGATGCTAGTGATATTCTCCTGGTGACACTCTGATGCTGCTGGTGACACTCTCCTGGTGACACTCTGATGCTGCTGGTGACATTCTCCTGGTGACACTCTGCTGCTGCTGACACTCTCCTGGTGATAATCTGCTGCTGTTGCTGCTGCTGCTGCTGCTGACATTCTCCTGGTGACACTTTGCTGCTAGTGACTTTCTCCTGGTGACATTCTCCTGGTGACACTTTGCTGCTGGTGACTTTCTCCTGGTGACATTCTGCAGCTGGTGACATTCTCCTGGTGACACTCTGATGCTGCTAGTGACATTCTCCTGGTGACACTCTGCTGCTAGTGACATTGTCCTGGTGACACTCTGCTGCTGCTGCTGACATTCTCCAGGTGACACTTTGCTGCTGGTGACACTCTCCTGCTAGTGACACTCTCCTGGTGACACTCTGATTCTGCTGGTGACATTCTCCTGGTGACACTCTGCTGCTAGTGATATTCTCCTGGTGAAACTCTGATGCTGCTGGAGACACTCTCCTGGTGACACTCTGCTGCTGCTGGTGACATTCTACTGGTGACTCTCTGCTTCTAGTGACATTATCCAAGTGACACTCTGCTGCTGCTGACATTCTCCTAGTGACACTCTACTGCTACTGGTAACATTCTCCTGGTGACATTCTGCTGCTGCCGCTGCTGACATTCTACTGCTGACACTCTGCTGCTGCTGACATTCTCCTGGTGACACTCTGATGCTGCTGGTGAAATTCTCCTGGTGAGACTCTATTGATAGTGACATTCTCCTGGTGACACTCTGATGCTGCTGACATTCTCCTGGTGACACTCTGCTGCTGCAGACATTCTCCTGGTGACACGCTGATGCTGCTGGTGACACTCTCCTGGTGACACTCTGATGCTAGTGATATTCTCCTGGTGACACTCTGATGCTGCTGGTGACACTCTCCTGGTGACACTCTGATGCTGCTGGTGACATTCTCCTGGTGACACTCTGCTGCTGCTGCTGACATTCTGCTGGTGACATTCTCCTGGTGACACTCTGCTGCTGCTGACATTCTCCTGGTGACACTGTACTACTACTGGTAACATTCTCCTGGTGACATTCTGCTGCTGCTGACATTCTCCTGCTGACACTCTGATGCTGCTGGTGACATTCTCCTGGTGACACTCTGCTGCTAGTGACATTCTCCTGGTGACACTCTGCTGCTAGTGACATTCTCCTGGTGACACTCTGCTGCTACTGGTGACATTCTCCTGGTGACACTCTGCTGCTAGTGACATTCTCCTGTTGACACTCTGCTGCCAGTGACGTTATCCTGGTGACATTCTGCTGCTGCTGACATTCTCCTGCTGACACTCTGCTGCTGCTGACATTCTCCTGGTGACACTTTGATGCTGCTGCTCACATTCTCCTGCTGACATTCTCCTGGTGACACTCTGCTGCTGGTGACATTCTCCTGGTGACATTCTGCAGCTGGTGACATTCTCCTGGTGACATTCTCCTGGTGACATTCTGCTGCTGACATTCTCTTGGTGACACTCTGCTGCTGGTGACATTCTCCTGGTGACACTCTGATACTGCTGCTGACATTCTCCAGGTGACACTCTGCTGCTGACAGTCTCCTGGTGACACTCTGCTGGTGACATTCTCCTGGTGACACACTGATGCTGCTGGTGACATTCTCCTGGTGACACTCTGCTACTACTGGTAATATTCTCCTGGTGACACTCTGATGCTGCTGACATTCTCAAGCTGCTGGTGACACTCTCCTGGTGACACTCTGATGCTGCTGGTGACATTTTCCTGGTGACATTCTGCTGCTGCTGACATTCTCCTGGTGACACTCTGCTGCTAGTGTCATTCTCCTGGTGACACTCTGCTGCTACTGGTAACATTCTCCTGGTGACATTCTGCTGCTGCTGCTGACATTCTCCTGGTGACACTCTGCTGCTGCTGACATTCTCCTGGTGACACTCTGCTGCTGGTGACATTCTCCTGGTGACATTCTCCTGGTGACACTCTGATGCTGCTGGTGACACTCTCCTGGTGACATTCTGCTGCTGCTGCTGCTGCTGCTGAAATTCTCCTGGTGACATTCTCCTGGTGAGACTCTGCTGATGGTGACATTCTCCTGGTGACATTCTCCTGGTGACATTCTCTTGGTGACACTCTGCTGCTGCTATTCTCCTGCTAACATTCTCCAGGTGACAATCTGCTGCTGGTGACGTTCTCCTGTTGACACTCTGATGCTGCTGGTGGCACTCTCCTGGTGACACTCTGCTGCTGCTGCTGCTGCTGGTGACTTTCTCCTGGTGACATTCTGCTGCTGCTGACATTCTCCTGGTGACATTCTGCTGCTGCTGCTGCTGGTGACATACTCCTGGTGACACTTTGCTGCTGGTGACATTCTCCTGGTGACACTCTGCTGCTGCTCACATTCTCCTGGTGACACTTTGCTGCTGGTGACTTTCTCCTGGTGACATTCTGCAACTGGTGACATTCTCTTGGTGACATTCTCCTGGTGACACTATGCTACTGCTGGTGACACTCTCCTGTTGACATTCTGCTGCTGGTGACATTCTCCTGGTGACACTATGCTACTGCTGGTGACACTCTCCTGTTGACTCTCTGCTGCTGGTGACACTCTGCTGCTGGTGACATTCTCCTGGTGACATTCTCCTGGTGACACTCTTCTGCTGCTGGTGACATTCTCCTGGTGACACTCTGCTGTTGGTGACACTGCTGCTGGTGACATTCTGCTGCTGGTGACATTCTCCTGGTGACACTCTGCTGCTGGTGACATTCTCCTGGTGACATTCTTCTGGTGACACTCTTCTGCTGCTGGTGACATTCTCCTGGTGACACTCTGCTGCTGGGGACATTCTCCTGGTGACACTCTGCTGCTGCAGGTAACATTTTCCTTGTGATTTTCTGCTGCTAGTGACATTCTCCTGGTGACACTCGGCTGCTGGTGACATTCCCTTGGTGACACTCTGCTGCTGCTGCTGACATTCTCCTGGTGACATTCTGCTGCTGGTGACATTCTCCTGGTGACACTCTGCTGCTGCTGACATTCTCCTGTTGACACTCTGCTGGTGACACTCTGATGCTGCTGGTGACATTCTCCTGGTGACACTGTGATGCTGCTGCTGACTTTCTCCTGTTGACATTCTACTGCTGCTGGGGACATTCTCCTGGTGACATTCTCCTGCTGCTGCTGACATTCTCCTGGTGACACTCTGATGCTAGTAACAGTCTCCTGGTGACATTCTGCTGCTGCTGGTGACATTCTCCTGGTGACATTCTCCTGGTGACATTCTCCTGCTGCTGCTGACATTCTCCTGGGGACACTCAGATGCTGCTGGTGACATTCTCCTGGTGACTCTCTGCTGGTGACACTCTGATGCTGCTGGTGACATTCTCCTGGTGACACTCTGCTGCTGCTGGTGACATTATGCTGCTGCTGGTGTGATTCTCCATGTGACACTCTGCTGCTGCTGGTGACACTCTTCTGCTGACACTCTGCTGCTGCTGACATTCTCCTGGTGACATTCTGCTGCTGCTGCCGACATTCTCCTGGTGACATTCTCCTGCTGCTGGTGTCATTCTCCTGGTGAGACTCTGCTGCTAGTAACACTCTCCTGGTGACACTCTGCTGGTGACATTCTCCTGGTGACATTCTGCTGCTGCTGGTCACATTCTCCTGGTGACACTCTGTTGCTGTTGCTGACATTTTTCTGGTGACACTTAGCTGTTGCTGACATTCTCCTGGTGACACTCTGCTGCTGGTGACATTCTCCTGGTGACATTCTCCTGGTGACACTCTGCTGCTGCTGGTGACATTCTCCTGGTAACATTCTGCTGCTGGTGACATTCTCCTGGTGACACTCTGCTGGTGACATTCTCCTGGTGACACTCTCCTGGTAACATTCTGCTGCTGCTGATGACATTCTCCTGGTGACACTCTGCTGCTTCTGGTTACATTCTCCTGGTGACATTCTGCTGCTGCTGACATTCTCCTGGTGACACTCTGATGCTGCTAGTGACATTCTCCTGGTGACACTTTGATGCTGATGGTGACACTTTCCTGGTGACACTCTGCTGCTGCTGCTGCTGCTGCTGACATTCTCCTGCTGACATTCTCCTGGTGACACTCTGCTGCTGGTGACATTCTCCTGGTGACATTCTGCTGCTGCTGGTCACATTCTCCTGGTGACACTCTGTTGCTGCTGCTGACATTTTCCTGGTGACACTTAGCTGCTGTTGACTTTCTCCTGGTGACATTCTGCGGCTGGTGACATTCTCCTGATGACACTATGCTGTTGCAGAATTCTCCTGGTGACACAATGCTGCTGGTGACATTCTCCTGGTGACACTCTGCTGCTGGTGACATTCTCCTGGTGACACTCTGCTGCTGCTGGTGACATTCTCCTGGTAACATTCTGCTGCTGGTGACATTCTCCTGGTGACACTCTGCTGGTGACATTCTCCTGGTGACACTCTCCTGGTGACATTCTGCTGCTGCTGATGACATTCTCCTGGTGACACTCTGATGCTGCTAGTGACATTCTCCTGGTGACACTTTGATGCTGATGGTGACACTTTCCTGGTGACACTCTGCTGCTGCTGCTGCTGCTGCTGATATTCTCCTGCTGACATTCTCCTGGTGACACTCTGCTGCTGGTGACATTCTCCTGGTGACATTCTGCAGCTGGTGACATTCTCCTGGTGACACTCTGCTGCTGGTGATATTCTGCAGCTGGTGACATTCTGCAGCTGGTGACATTCTCCTGGTGACATTCTGCTGGTGCTGCTGACATTCTCCTGGTGACATTCCGCTGCAGCTGCTGACATTCTCTTGGTGACACTCTGCTGCTGGTGACATTCTCCTGGTTACACTCTGCTGCTTACATTCTCCTGGTGATACTCTGCTGGTGACATTCTCCTGGTGACACTCTGATGCTGCTGGTGACACTCTCCTGGTGACATTCTGCTGCTGCTGGTGACATTCTCCTGGTGACACTCTGCTGCTAGTGACATTCTCCTGGTGACACTCTGCTGCTATTGGTAACATTCTCCTGGTGACACTTTGATGCTGCTGACATTCTCCTGGTGACACTCTGCTACTGCTGGTGACATTCTCCTGCTGATACTCTGATGCTGCTGGTGACATTCTCCTGGTGACACTCTGATGCTGCTGCTGACATTCTCCTGGTGACACGCTGATGCTGCTGGTGACACTTTCCTGGTGACACTCTGAAGCTGCTGGTGACATTCTCCTGGTGACACTCTGCTGCTGCTGCTGCTGACATTCTCCTGGTGACACTCTGATGCTGCTGACATTCTCCTGCTGACATTCTCCTGGTGACACTCTGCTGCTGCTGGTCACATTCTCCTGGTAACATTCTGCTGCTGGTGACATTCTCCTGGTGACACTCTGCTGGTGACATTCTCCTGGAGGCATTCTGATGCTGCTGTTGACACTCTCCTGGTGATACTCTGCTGCTACTGGTAACATTCTCCTGGTGACATTCTGCAGCTGGTGACATTCTCCTGGTGACACTCTGATGCTGCTAACATTCTCCTGGTGACACTTTGATGCTGCTGGTGACACTCTCCTGGTGACACTCTGCTGCTGGTGACATTCTGCAGCTGGTGACATTCTGCAGCTGGTGACATTCTCTTGGTGACATTCTCCTGGTGACATTCTCCTGGTGACATTCTGCTGGTGCTGCTGATATTCTCCTGGTGACACTCTGCTGCTGCTGAAATTCTCCTGGTGACACTCTGATGCTGCTGGTGACATTCTCCTGGTGACACTCTGCTGCTGCTGGTGACTTTCTCCTGGTGACATTCTCCTGGTGACACTCTGATGATGCTGCTGACATTCTCCTGGTGACACTCTGATGCTGACATTCTCCTGGTGACACTGTGCTGCTGACATTCTCCTGCTGACATTCTGCTGACATTCTCCTGCTGACATTCTGCTGCTGCTGGTGACATCCCCTGGTGACATTCTCCTGCTACTGGTAACATTCTCCTGGTGACATTCTGCTGCTGCTGACATTCTCCTGTTGACACTCTGATGCTGCTGACATTCTCCTGGTGACACTCTGATGCTGCTGGTGACATTCTCCTGGTGACACTCTGCTGGTGACACTCTGATGCTGCTGGTGACATTCTCCTGGTGACACTGTGATGCTGCTGCTGACCTTCTCCTGGTGACACTCTGCTGGTGACATTCTCCTGGTGACACTCTGCTGCTGGTGACATTCTCCTGCTGACATTCTCCTGGTGACACTCTGCTGCTGGTGACATTCACCTGGTGACATTCTGCAGCTGGTGACATTCTCCTGGTGACATTCTGCAGCTGGTGACATTCTCCTGGTGACATTCTGCTGGTGCTGCTGATATTCTCCTGGTGACACTCTGCTGCTGCTGAACTTCTCCTGGTGACACTCTGATGCTGCTGGTGACATTCTCCTGGTGACACTCTGCTGCTGCTGGTGACTTTCTCCTGGTGACATTCTGCAGCTGGTGACATTCTCCTGGTGACATTCTCCTGGTGACACTCTGCTGCTGCTGACATTCTCCTGGTGACATTCTCCAGGTGACATTCTGCTGCTGCTGGTGACATTTTCCTGGTGACACTCTGCTACTGCTGCTGCTGGTGACATTCTCCTGGTGACACTCTGCTGCTGCTGACATTCTCCTGGTGACACTGCTGCTGCTGCTGCTGACATTTTCCTGGTGACACTTTGCTGCTGGTGACATTCTCCTGGTGACACTCTTCTGCTGCTGCTGACATTCTCCTGGTGACATTCTCTTGGTGACTCTCTACTGCTGGTGACATTCTCCTGGTGACATTCTCCTGGTGACACTCTGATGATGCTGCTGACATTCTCCTGGTGACACTCTGATGCTGACATTCTCCTGGTGACACTGTGCTGCTGACATTCTCCTGCTGATATTCTGCTGCTGCTGGTGACATCCCCTGGTGACATTCTCCTGCTACTGGTAACATTCTCCTGGTGACATTCTGCTGCTGCTGACATTCTCCTGTTGACACTCTGATGCTGCTGACTTTCTCCTGGTGACACTCTGATGCTTCTGGTGACATTCTCCTGGTGACACTCTGCTGGTGACACTCTGATGCTGCTGGTGACATTCTCCTGGTGACACTGTGATGCTGCTGCTGACCTTCTCCTGGTGACACTCTGCTGGTGACATTCTCCTGGTGACACTCTGCTGCTGGTGACATTCTCCTGGTAACACTCTGCTGCTGGTGACATTCTCCTGGTTACATTCTGCAGCTGGTGACATTCTCCTGGTGACATTCTGCTGCTGCTGACATTCTCTTGGTGACACTCTGCTGCTGGTGACATTCTCCTGGTGACACTCTACTGCTATTAACACTCTCCTAGTGACATTCTGCTGCTGCTGGTGACATTCTCCTGGTGACATTCTCCTGCTGCTGCTGCTGACATTCTCCTGGTGACACTCTGCTGCTGCTGGTGACATTCTCCTGGTGACACTCTGATGCTGCTGAAGACATTCTCCTGGTGACACTCTGCTGGTTACACTCTGCTGCTGCTGGTGACATTATGCTGCTGCTGGTGAGATTCTCCTTGTGACACTGCTGCTACTGGTGACACTCTTCTGCTGACACTGTGCTGCTGCTGACATTCTCCTGGTGACATTCTGCTGCTGCTGCCGACATTCTCCTGGTGACATTCTGCTGCTCCTGGTGACATCTCCTGGTGACATTCTCCTGCTACTGGTAACATTCTCCTGGTGACATTCTGCTGCTGCTGACATTCTCCTGTTGACACTCTGATGCTGCTGACACTCTCCTGGTGACACTCTGCTGCTTGTGACATTATCCTGGTGACACTCTGCTGCTGTTGACATTCTCCTGGTGACACTCTGCTGCTACTGGTGACATTCTCCTGGTGACATTCTGTTGCTGCTGCTGCTGACATTCTCCTGGTGACACTCTGCTGCTGCTGACATTCTCCTGGTGACACTCTGATGCTGCTGGTGACAATCTCCTGGTGACACTCTGCTGCTGCTGGTGACATTCTCCTGGTGACACTCTGCTGCTGCTGCTGCTGACACTCTCCTGGTGACACTTTGCTGCTGGTGACTTTCTCCTGGTGACATTCTGCAGCTGGTGACATTCTCCTGGTGACACTCTGCTGCTCCTGGTGACATTCTCCTGGTGACATTCTGCTGCTGCTGGTGACATTTTCCTGGTGACACTCTGCTACTGCTGTTGCTGGTGACATTCTCCTGGTGACACTCTGCTGCTGCTGCTGACATTCTCCTGGTGACACTGCTGCTGCTGCTGCTGCTGCTGCTGACATTCTCCTGGTGACACTTTGCTGCTAGTGTCATTCTCCTGGAGACCCTCTGATCCTGCTGGTGACACTCTCCTGGTGACATTCTGCTGCTGCTGGTGACATTCTCATGGTGACACTCTGCTGCTGGTGACATTCTCCTGGTGAAACTCTGCTGCTAGTGACATTCTCCTGGTGACAATCTGATGCTGCTGCTGATATTCTCCTGGTGACACTCTGCTGCTGACATTCTCCTGGTGACACTCTGCTGGTGATGTTCTCCTGGTGACACACTGCTGCTGCTGCTGCTGACATTCTCCTCCTGACATTCTCCTGGTGACACTCTGTTGCTGGTGACATTCTCCTGGTGACACTCTGCTGGTGACATTCTCCTGGAGGCATTCTGATGCTGCTGTTGACACTCTCCTGGTGAGACTCTGCTGCTACTGGTAACATTCTCCTGGTGACATTCTGCAGCTGGTGACATTCTCCTGGTGACACTCTGATGCTGCTGACATTCTCCTGGTGACACTTTGATGCTGCTGGTGACACTCTCCTGGTGACACTCTGCTGCTGCTGATGACATTCTCCTGCTGACATTCTCCTGGTGACACTGCTGCTGGTGACATTCTCCTGGTGACACTCTGCTGCTGGTGACATTCTCCTGGTTACATTCTGCAGCTGGTGACATTCTCCTGATGACATTCTGCTGCTGCTGACATTCTCTTGCTGACACTCTGCAGCTGGTGACATTCTCCTGGTGACACTCTGCTGCTGGTGACATTCTCCTGGTTACATTCTGCAGCTGGTGACATTCTCCTGGTGACATTCTGCTGCATCTGACATTCTCTTGGTGACACTCTGCTGCTGGTGACATTCTCCTGGTGACACTCTGATGCTGCTGACATTCTCCTGGTGACATTCTGATGCTGACATTCTCCTGGTGACACTGTGCTGGTTACATTCTCCTGGTGACACTCTCATGCTGCTGGTGACACTTTTCTGGTGACGTTCTGCTGCTGCCTGTGACATTCTCCTGGTGACACCCTGCTGCTGGTGACATTCTCCTGGTGACACTCTGATGATGCTGCTGACATTCTCCTGGTGACACTCTGATGCTGACATTCTCCTGGTGACACTGTGCTGGTTACATTCTCCTGGTGACACTCTCATGCTGCTGGTGACACTTTTCTGGTGACGTTCTGCTGCTGCTGGTGACATTCTCCTGGTGACACCCTGCTGCTGGTGACATTCTCCTGGTGACACTCTGCTGCTAGTGACTTTCTCCTGGTGACACTCTGCTGCTACTGGTAACATTCTCCTGGTGACATTCTGCTGCTGCTGACATTCTCCTGTTGACACTCTGATGCTGCTGACATTCTCCTGGTGACACTCTGCTGCTGCTGCTGCTGCTGCTGCTGCTGCTGCTGACATTCTCCTGGTGACATTCTCCTGGTGACACTCTGCTGCTTGTGACATTATCCTGGTGACACTCTGCTGCTGCTGACATTCTCCTGGTGAATCTCTGCTGCTACTGGTGACATTCTCCTGGTGACATTCTGTTGCTGCTGCTGCTGACATTCTCCTGGTGACACTATGCTGCTACTGAAATTCTCCTGGTGACACTCTGATGCTGCTGGTGACATTCTCCTGGTGACACTCTGATGCTGCTGATGACATTCTCCTGGTGACACTCTGCTGCTGCTGACATTCTCCTGCTGACATTCTCCTGGTGACACTCTGCTGCTTGTGACATTCTCCTGGTGACACTCTGCTGCTGCTGACATTCTCCTGGTGACACTCTGCTGCTACTGGTGACATTCTCCTGGTGACATTCTGTTGCTGCTGCTGCTGATATTCTCCTGGTGACACTCTGCTGCTGCTGAAATTCTCCTGGTGACACTCTGATGCTGCTGGTGACATTCTCCTGGTGACACTCTGCTGCTGCTGGTGACTTTCTCCTGGTGACATTTTGCAGCTGGTGACATTCTCCTGGTGACATTCTCCTGGTGACACTCTGCTGCTGCTGACATTCTCCTGGTGACATTCTCCTGGTGACATTCTGCTGCTGCTGGTGACATTTTCCTGGTGACACTCTGCTACTGCTGCTGCTGGTGACATTCTCCTGGTGACACTCTGCTGCTGCTGACATTCTCCTGGTGACACTGCTGCTGCTGCTGACATTTTCCTGCTGACACTTTGCTGCTGGTGACATTCTCCTGGTGACACTCTGCTGCTGCTGCTGCTGCTGCTGACATTCTCCTGGTAACATTCTCCTGGTGACACTTTGCTGCTGGTGACATTCTCCTGGTGACATTCTGCTGCTGCTGACATTCTCTTGGTGACACTCTGCTGCTGGTGACATTCTCCTGGTGACACTATGCTGCTGCTGGTGTAATTCTCCTGGTGACACTCTGCTGCTGGTGAAATTCTGCTGGTGACATTCTCCTGGTGACACTCTTCTGCTGCTGGTGACATTCTCCTGGTGACACACTGCTGTTGGTGACACTGCTGTTGGTGACACTGCTGCTGGTGACACTGCTGCTGGTGACATTCTGCTGCTGGTGACATTCTCCTGGTGACACTCTGCTGCTAACACACTGATGCTGCTGGCGACATTCTCCTGGTGACACTCTGATGGTGACACTCTGATGCTGCTGGTGACATTCTCCTGGTGACACTGTGATGCTGCTGCTGACATACTCCAGGTGACACTCTGCTGGTGACATTCTCCTGGTGACACTCTGCTGCAGCTGAAATTCTCCTGGTGACACTCTGATGCTGCTGGTGACATTCTCCTGGTGACAGTCTGCTGCTGCTGGTGACTTTCTCCTGGTGACATTCTGCAGCTGGTGACATTCTCCTGGTGACATTCTCCTGGTGACACTCTGATGCTGCTGGTGACATTCTCCTGTTGACACTGTGATGCTGCTGCTGACCTTCTCCTGGTGACACTCTGCTGGTGACATTCTCCTGGTGACACTCTGCTGCTGGTGACATTCTCCTGGTAACACTCTGCTGCTGGTGACATTCTCCTGGTTACATTCTGCAGCTGGTGACATTCTCCTGGTGACATTCTGCTGCTGCTGACATTCTCTTGGTGACACTCTGCTGCTGGTGACATTCTCCTGGTGACACTCTACTGCTATTAACACTCTCCTGGTGACATTCTGCTGCTGCTGGTGACATTCTCCTGGTGACATTCTCCTGCTGCTGCTGCTGACATTCTCCTGGTGACATTCTCCTGCTGCTGCTGACATTCTCCTGGTGACACTCTGCTGCTGCTGGTGACATTCTCCTGGTGACACTCTGATGCTGCTGAAGACATTCTCCTGGTGACACTCTGCTGGTGACATTATGCTGCTGCTGGTGACACTCTTCTGCTGACACTCTGCTGCTGCTGACATTCTCCTGGTGACATTCTGCTGCTGCTGCCGACATTCTCCTGGTGACATTCTCCTGCTACTGGTAACATTCTCCTGGTGACATTCTGCTGCTGCTGACATTCTCCTGTTGACACTCTGATGCTGCTGACATTCTCCTTTTGACACTCTGCTGCTTGTGACATTATCCTGGTGACACTCTGCTGCTGCTGACATTCTCCTGGTGACACTCTGCTGCTACTGGTGACATTCTCCTGGTGACATTCTGTTGCTGCTGCTGCTGACATTCTCCTGGTGACACTCTGCTGCTGCTGACATTCTCCTGGTGACACTCTGCTGCTGCTGACACTCTCCTGGTGACACTTTGCTGCTGGTGACTTTCTCCTGGTGACATTCTGCAGCTGGTGACATTCTCCTGGTGACACTCTGCTGCTGCTGATATTCTCCTGGTGACATTCTCCTGGTGACATTCTGCTGCTGCTGGTGACATTTTCCTGGTGACACTCTGCTACTGCTGCTGCTGGTGACATTCTCCTGGTGACACTCTGCTGCTGCTGCTGACATTCTGCTGGTGACACTGCTGCTGCTGCTGCTGACATTCTCCTGGTGACACTTTGCTGCTAGTGTCATTCTCCTGGAGACCCTCTGATCCCGCTGGTGACACTCTCCTGGTGACATTCTGCTGCTGCTGGTGACATTCTCATGGTGACACTCTGCTGCTGGTGACATTCTCCTGGTGAAACTTTGCTGCTAGTGACATTCTCCTGGTGACACTGTGCTGCTACTGGTAACATTCTCCTGGTGACACTCTGATGCTGCTGCTGATATTCTCCTGGTGACACTCTGCTGCTGACATTCTCCTGGTGACACTCTGCTGCTGACATTCTCCTCCTGACATTCTCCTGGTGACACTCTGTTGCTGGTGACACTCTGCTGCTGACATTCTCCTGGTGACACTCTGCTGCTGACATTCTCCTCCTGACATTCTCCTGGTGACACTCTGTTGCTGGTGACACTCTGCTGGTGACATTCTCCTGGTGACACTCTGCTGCTACTGGTAACATTCTCCTGGTGACATTCTGCAGCTGGTGACATTCTCCTGGTGACACTCTGATGCTGCTGACATTCTCCTGGTGACACTTTGATGCTGCTGGTGACACTCTCCTGGTGACACTCTGCTGCTGCTGCTGACATTCTCCTGCTGACATTCTCCAGGTGACACTGCTGCTGGTGACATTCTCCTGGTGACATTCTGCAGCTGGTGACATTCTCCTGGTGACATTCTCCTGGTGACACTCTGCTGCTGGTGACATTCTCCTGGTGACACTCTGCTGCTGGTGACATTCTCCTGGTGACATTCTGCAGCTGGTGACATTCTCCTGGTGACACTCTGCTGCTGGTGACATTCTCCTGGTTACATTCTGCAGCTGGTGACATTCTCCTGATGACATTCTGCTGCTGCTGACATTCTGTTGCTGACACTCTGCAGCTGGTGACATTCTCCTGGTGACACTCTGCTGCTGGTGACATACTCCTGGTTACATTCTGCAGCTGGTGACATTCTCCTGGTGACATTCTGCTGCATCCGACATTCTCTTGGTGACACTCTGCTCCTGGTGACATTCTCCTGGTGACACTCTGATGATGACATTCTCCTGGTGACACTGTGCTGGTGACATTCTCCTGGTGACACTCTGATGCTGCTGGTGACACTTTCCTGGTGACGTTCTGCTGCTGCTGGTGACATTCTCTTGGTGATACTCTGCTGCTGGTGACATTCTCCTGGTGACATTCTGCTGCTACTGACATTCTCCTGTTGACACTCTGATGCTGCTGACATTCTCCTGGTGACACTCTGATGCTGCTGGTGAAACTTTCCTGGTGACACTCTGATGCTGCTTGTGACATTATCCTGGTTACACTCTGCTGCTGCTGACATTCTCCTGGTGACACTCTGCTGCTGCTGAAATTCTCCTGTGACACTCTGATGCTGCTGGTGACATTCTCCTGGTGACACTCTGCTGCTGCTGGTGACATTCTCCTGGTGACACTCTGCTGCTGCTGCTGCTGCTGCTGCTGACATTCTCCCGGTGACACTCTGCTGCTGCTGACATTCTCCTGCTGACATTCTCCTGGAGACATTCTGCTGCTTGTGACATTATCCAGGTGACACTCTGCTGCTGCTGACATTCTCCTGGTGAATCTTTGCTGCTACTGGTGACATTCTCCTGGTGACACTCTGCTGCTGCTGCTGCTGCTGCTGACATTCTCCTGGTGACACTCTGCTGCTGCTGACATTCTCCTGCTGACATTCTCCTGGTGACACTCTGCTGCTTGTGACATTATCCTGGTGACACCTGCTGCTGCTGACATTCTCCTAGTGAATCTCTGCTGCTACTGGTGACATTCTCCTGGTGACACTATGCTGCTACTGAAATTCTCCTGGTGACACTCTGATGCTGCTGGTGACATTCTCCTGGTGACACTCTGATGCTACTGGTGACATTCTCCAGGTGACACTCTGCTGCTGCTGACATTCTCCTGCTGACATTCTCCTGGTGACGCTCTGCTGCTTGTGACATTCTCCTGGTGACACTCTGCTGCTGCTGACATTCTCCTGGTGACAATCTGCTGCTACTGGTGACATTCTCCTGGTGACATTCTGTTGCTGCTGCTGCTGATATTCTCCTGGTGACACTCTGCTGCTGCTGAAATTCTCCTGGTGACACTCTGATGCTGCTGGTGACATTCTCCTGGTGACACTCTGCTGCTGCTGGTGACTTTCTCCTGGTGACATTCTCCTGGTGACATTCTCCTGGTGACACTCTGCTGCTGCTGACATTCTCCTGGTGACATTCTCCTGATGACATTCTGCTGCTGCTGGTGACATTTTCCTGGTGACACTCTGCTACTGCTGCTGCTGGTGACATTCTCCTGGTGACACTCTGCTGCTGCTGACATTCTCCTGGTGACACTGCTGCTGCTGCTGCTGCTGCTGCTGACATTTTCCTGGTGACACTTTGCTGCTGGTGACATTCTCCTGGTGACACTCTGCTGCTGCTGACATTCTCCTGGTAACATTCTCCTGGTGACACTTTGCTGCTGGTGACTTTCTCCTGGTGACATTCTGCAGCTGGTGACTTTCTCCTGGTGACATTCTGCAGCTGGTGACATTCTCCTGGTGACACTATGCTGCTGCTGGTGTACTTCTCCTGGTGACACTCTGCTGCTGGTGACATTCTCCTGGTGACATTCTCCTGGTGACACTCTTCTGCTGCTGGTGACATTCTCCTGGTGACACACTGCTGCTGATGACACTGCTGCTGGTGACATTCTGCTGCTGGTGACATTCTCCTGGTGACACTCTGCTGCTAGTGACATTCTCCTGGTGACACACTGCTGCTGACATTCTCCTGGTGACACTCTGCTGCTGCTGACATTCTGCTGGTGACATTCTCCTGGTGACACTCTTCTGCTGCTGGTGACATTCTCCTGGTGACATTCTCCTGGTGACACTCTGCTGGTGACATTCTCCTGGTGACACTCTGCTGCAGCTGAAATTCTGCTGGTGACACTCTGATGCTGCTGGTGACACTCTGCTGCTGCTGGTGACTTTCTCCTGGTGACATTCTGCAGCTGGTGACATTCTCCTGGTGACATTCTCCTGGTGACACTCTGCTGCTGCTGACATTCTCCTGGTGTCACTGCTGCTGCTGCAGGTGACATTTTCCTGGTGACACTCTGCTACTGCTGCTGCTGGTGACATTCTCCTGGTGACACTCTGCTGCTGCTGACATTCTACTGGTGACATTCTCCTGGTGACACTTTGCTGCTGGTGACATTCTCCTGGTGACACTCTGCTGCTGCTGCTGACATTTTCCTGGTGACACTTTGCTGCTGGTGACATTCTCCTGGTGACACTCTGCTGCTGCTGCTGCTGCTGCTGACTTTCTCCTGGTGACATTCTGCAGCTGGTGACTTTCTCCTGGTGACATTCTGCAGCTGGTGACATTCTCCTGGTGACATTCTCCTGGTGACACTCTGCTGCTGCTGAAATTCTCCTGTGACACTCTGATGCTGCTGGTGACATTCTCCTGGTGACACTCTGCTGCTGCTGGTGACATTCTCCTGGTGACACTCTGCTGCTGCTGCTGACATTCTCCCGGTGACACTCTGCTGCTGCTGACATTCTCCTGCTGACATTCTCCTGGAGACACTCTGCTGCTTGTGACATTATCCAGGTGACACTCTGCTGCTGCTGACATTCTCCTGGTGAATCTCTGCTGCTACTGGTGACATTCTCCTGGTGACACTCTGCTGCTGCTGACATTCTCCTGCTATCATTCTCCTGGTGACACTCTGCTGCTTGTGACATTATCCTGGTGACACTCTGCTGCTGCTGACATTCTCCTGGTGAATCTCTGCTGCTACTGGTGACATTCTCCTGGTGACACTATGCTGCTACTGAAATTCTCCTGGTGACACTCTGATGCTGCTGGTGACATTCTCCTGGTGACACTCTGATGCTACTGGTGACATTCTCCTGGTGACACTCTGCTGCTGCTGACATTCTCCTGCTGACATTCTCCTGGTGACACTCTGCTGCTTGTGACATTCTCCTGGTGACACTCTGCTGCTACTGGTGACATTCTCCTGGTGACATTCTGTTGCTGCTGCTGCTGATATTCTCCTGGTGACACTGTGCTGCTGCTGAAATTCTCCTGGTGACACTCTGATGCTGCTGGTGACATTCTCCTGGTGACACTCTGCTGCAGCTGAAATTCTGCTGGTGACACTCTGATGCTGCTGGTGACTTTCTCCTGGTGACATTCTGCAGCTGGTGACATTCTCCTGGTGACATTCTCCTGGTGACACTCTGCTGCTGCTGACATTCTCCTGGTGTCACTGCTGCTGCTGCAGGTGACATTTTCCTGGTGACACTCTGCTACTGCTGCTGCTGGTGACATTCTCCTGGTGACACTCTGCTGCTGCTGACATTCTCCTGGTGACATTCTCCTGGTGACACTTTGCTGCTGGTGACATTCTCCTGGTGACACTCTGCTGCTGCTGCTGCTGCTGACATTTTCCTGGTGACACTTTGCTGCTGGTGACATTCTCCTGGTGACACTCTGCTGCTGCTGCTGCTGCTGACATTCTCCTGGTAACATTCTCCTGGTGACACTTTGCTGCTGGTGACTTTCTCCTGGTGACATTCTGCAGCTGGTGACATTCTCCTGGTGACATTCTCCTGGTGACACTCTGCTGCTGCTGAAATTCTCCTGTGACACTCTGATGCTGCTGGTGACATTCTCCTGGTGACACTCTGCTGCTGCTGGTGACATTCTCCTGGTGACACTCTGCTGCTGCTGCTGCTGCTGCTGCTGCTGCTGCTGACATTCTCCCGGTGACACTCTGCTGCTGCTGACATTCTCCTGCTGACATTCTCCTGGAGACACTCTGCTGCTTGTGACATTATCCAGGTGACACTCTGCTGCTGCTGACATTCTCCTGGTGAATCTCTGCTGCTACTGGTGACATTCTCCTGGTGACACTCTGCTGCTGCTGCTGCTGCTGACATTCTCCTGGTGACACTCTGCTGCTGCTGACATTCTCCTGCTATCATTCTCCTGGTGACACTCTGCTGCTTGTGACATTATCCTGGTGACACTCTGCTGCTGCTGACATTCTCCTGGTGAATCTCTGCTGCTACTGGTGACATTCTCCTGGTGACACTATGCTGCTACTGAAATTCTCCTGGTGACACTCTGATGCTGCTGGTGACATTCTCCTGGTGACACTCTGATGCTACTGGTGACACTCTGCTGCTGCTGACATTCTCCTGCTGACATTCTCCTGCTGACATTCTCCTGGTGACACTCTGCTGCTTGTGACATTCTCCTGGTGACACTCTGCTGCTGCTGACATTCTCCTGGTGACACTCTGCTGTTGCTGACATTCTCCTGCTGACATTCTCCTGGTGACACTCTGCTGCTTGTGACATTCTCCTGGTGACACTCTGCTGCTGCTGACATTCTCCTGGTGACACTCTGCTGCTACTGGTGACATTCTCCTGGTGACATTCTGTTGCTGCTGCTGCTGATATTCTCCTGGTGACACTGTGCTGCTGCTGAAATTCTCCTGGTGACACTCTGATGCTGCTGGTGACATTCTCCTGGTGACACTCTGCTGCCCCTGGTGACTTTCTCCTGGTGACATTCTCATGGTGACATTCTCCTGGTGACACTCTGCTGCTGCTGACATTCTCCTGGTGACATTCTCCTGATGACATTCTGCTGCTGCTGGTGACATTTTCCTGGTGACACTCTGCTACTGCTGCTGCTGGTGACATTCTCCTGGTGACACTCTGCTGCTGCTGACATTCTCCTGGTGACACTGCTGCTGCTGCTGACATTTTCCTGGTGACACTTTGCTGCTGGTGACATTCTCCTGGTGACACTCTGCTGCTGCTGACATTCTCCTGGTAACATTCTCCTCGTGACACTTTGCTGCTGGTGACTTTCTCCTGGTGACATTCTGCAGCTGGTGACTTTCTCCTGGTGACATTCTGCAGCTGGTGACATTCTCCTGGTGACATTCTCCTGGTGACACTCTTCTGCTGCTGGTGACATTCTCCTGGTGACACACTGCTGCTGGTGACACTGCTGCTGGTGACATTCTGCTGCTGGTGACATTCTCCTCGTGACACTCTGCTGCTAGTGACATTCTCCTGGTGACACACTGCTGCTGACATTCTCCTGGTGACACTCTGCTGCTGCTGACATTCTGCTGGTGACATTCTCCTGGTGACACTCTTCTCCTGCTGCTGACATTCTCCGGGTGACATTCTCCTGGTGACACACTGATGCTGCTGGCGACATTCTCCTGGTGACACTCTGCTGGTGACACTCTGATGCTGCTGGTGACATTCTCCTGGTGACACTGTGATGCTGCTGCTGACATTCTCCTGGTGACACTCTGCTGGTGACATTCTCCTGGTGACACTCTGCTGCAGCTGAAATTCTGCTGGTGACACTCTGATGCTGCTGGTGACACTCTGCTGCTGCTGGTGACTTTCTCCTGGTGACATTCTGCAGCTGGTGACATTCTCCTGGTGACATTCTCCTGGTGACACTCTGCTGCTGCTGACATTCTCCTGGTGACATTCTCCTGGTGACATTCTGCTGCTGCAGGTGACATTTTCCTGGTGACTCTCTGCTACTGCTGCTGCTGGTGACAATCTCCTGGTGACACTCTGCTGCTGCTGACATTCTCCTGGTGACACTGCTGCTGCTGCTGCTGACATTTTCCTGGTGACACTTTGCTGCTGGTGACATTCTCCTGGTGACACTCTGCTGCTGCTGCTGACATTCTCCTGGTAACATTCTCCTGGTGACACTTTGCTGCTGGTGACTTTCTCCTGGTGACATTCTGCAGCTGGTGACTTTCTCCTGGTGACATTCTGCAGCTGGTGACATTCTCCTGGTGACATTCTCCTGATGACACTATGCTGCTGCTGGTGTAATTCTCCTGGTGACACTCTGCTGCTGGTGACATTCTCCTGGTGACATTCTCCTAGTGACACTCTTCTGCTGCTGGTGACATTCTCCTGGTGACACACTGCTGCTGGTGACACTGCTGCTGGTGACATTCTGCTGCTGGTGACATTCTCCTGGTGACACTCTGCTGCTAGTGACATTGTCCTGGTGACACACTGCTGCTGACATTCTCCTGGTGACACTCTGCTGCTGCTGACATTCTCCTGGTGACATTCTCCTGGTGACACACTGATGCTGATGGCGACATTCTCCTGGTGACACTCTGCTGGTGATACTCTGATGCTGCTGGTGACATTCTCCTGGTGACACTGTGATGCTGCTGCTGACATTCTCCTGGTGACACTCTGCTGGTGACATTCTCCTGGTAACACTCTGCTGCTAGTGACATTCTCCTGGTGACACTCTGCTGCTAGTGACATTCTCCTGGTGACACTCTGCTGCTGCTGACATTCTCCTGGTGACATTCTCCCGGAGACACTCTGCTGACATTTTCCTGGTGACACTCTGCTTCTGCTGCTGCAGGTAACATTCTCCTGGTGACATTCTGTTCCTGGTGACATTCTGCTGCTGCTGACATTCTCCTGGTGACACTCTGCTGCTGCTGGAGACATTCTCCTGGTGACATTCTGCTGCTGCTGACATTCTCCTGGTGACACTCTGCTGCTGACATTCTCCTGGTGACATACTGCTGCTGCTGCCGACATTCTCCTGGTGACACTCTGCTGGTGACATTCTCCTTTTGACATTCTACTGCTGCTGGTGACATTCTCCTGGTGAGACACTGATGCTGCTGCTGACATTCTCCTGG
Source organism: Taudactylus pleione (assembly GCA_031769625.1). Lineage (NCBI taxonomy): Eukaryota > Metazoa > Chordata > Amphibia > Anura > Myobatrachidae > Taudactylus > Taudactylus pleione. The sequence continues at coordinate 325,055 of JAUIMM010001435.1, read as the reverse complement.
TGACACTCTGCTGGTGACATTCTCCTGGTGACACTCTGCTGCTGGTGACATTCTCCTGGTTACATTCTGCAGCTGGTGACATTCTGCTGCTGCTGACATTCTCTTGGTGACACACTGCTGCTGGTGACATTCTCCTGGTGACACTCTGCTGCTATTAACACTCTCCTGGTGACATTCTGCTGCTGCTGGTGACATTCTCCTGGTGACATTCTCCTGCTACTGCTGCTGAAATTCTCCTGGTGACATTCTCCTGCTGCTGCTGACATTCTCCTGGTGACACTCTGCTGCTGCTGGTGACATTCTCCTGGTGACACTCTGCTGCTGCTGGTGACATTCTCCTGGTTACACTCTGATGCTGCTGGTGACATTCTCCTGGTGACAATCTGCTGCTGCTGGTGACATTATGCTGCTGCTGGTGAGATTCTCCTTGTGACACTCTGCTGCTGCCGGTGACACTCTTCTGCTGACACTCTGCTGCTGCTGACATTCTCCTGGTGACATTCTGCTGCTGCTGCCGACATTCTCCTGGTGACATTCTGCTGCTGCTGGTGACATCTCCTGGTGACATTCTCCTGCTGCTGGTGTCATTCTCCTGGTGACATTCTCCTGGTGACATTCTCCTGGTGACATTCTGCTGCTGCTGGTGACATCTCCTGGTGACATTCTCCTGCTGCTGGTGTCATTCTCCAGGTGACATTCTCCTGGTGACATTCTGCTGCTGCTGGTGACATCTCCTGGTGACATTCTCCTGCTACTGGTAACTTTCTCCTGGTGACATTCTGCTGCTGCTGACATTCTCCTGTTGACACTCTGATGCTGCTGACATTCTCCTGGTGACACTCTGATGCTGCTGTTGACATTCTCCTGGTGACACTCTGCTGCTGCTGACATTCTCCTGGTGACACTCTGCTGCTACTGGTGACATTCTCCTGGTGACATTCTGTTGCTGCTGCTGCTGACATTCTCCTGGTGACACTCTGCTGCTGCTGACATTCTCCTGATGACACTCTGATGCTGCTGGTGACAATCTCCTGGTGACACTCTGCTGCTGCTGGTGACATTCTCCTGGTGACATTCTGCTGCTGCTGCTGCTGACATTCTCCTGGTGACACGTTGCTGCTGGTGACTTTCTCCTGGTGACACTCTGCTGCTGCTGACATTCTCCTGGTGACATTCTCCTGGTGACATTCTGCTGCTGCTGGTAACATTTTCCTAGTGACACTCTGCTGCTGCTGACTTTCTCCAGGTGACTGCTGCTGCTGCTGACATTCTCCTGGTGACACTCTGCTGCTGCTGACATTCTCCAGGTGACACTGCTACTGCTGCTGACATTCTCCTGGTGACACTCTGCTGCTGCTGACATTCTCCTGGTGACACTCTGCTGCTGCTGACATTCTCCTGGTGACACTCTGATGCTGCTGGTGACAATCTCCTGGTGACACTCTGCTGCTGCTGGTGACATTCTCCTGGTGACATTCTGCTGCTGCTGCTGCTGCTGACATTCTCCTGGTGACACGTTGCTGCTGGTGACTTTCTCCTGGTGACACTCTGCTGCTGCTGACATTCTCCTGGTGACATTCTCCTGGTGACATTCTGCTGCTGCTGGTAACATTTTCCTAGTGACACTCTGCTACTGCTGACATTCTCCAGGTGACACTGCTGCTGCTGCTGACATTCTCCTGGTGACACTTTGCTGCTAGTGTCATTCTCCTGGAGACATTCTGCTGCTGCTGGTGACAATCTCATGGTGACACTCTGCTGCTGACATTCTCCTGGTGACACTCTGCTGGAGATGTTCTCCTGGTGACACACTGCTGCTGGTGACATTCTCCTGGTGACATTTTGCAGCTGGTGACATTCTCCTGGTGACATTCTGCTGCTGCTGCAGCTGACATTCTCCAGGTGACACTCTGATGCTGCTGGTGACATTCTCCTGTTGACACTCTGCTGCTAGTGATATTCTCCTGGTGACACTCTGATGCTGCTGGTGACATTCTCCTGGTGACACTCTGATGCTGCTGGTGACATTCTCCTGGTGACACTCCGCTGCTGCTGACATTCTCCTGATGACACACTGATGCTGCTGGTGACATTCTCCTGCTGACATTCTCCTGGTGACACTCTGCTGCTGCTGGTGACATTCTCCTGGTAACATTCTGCTGCTGATGACATTCTCCTGGTGACATTCTACTGCTGCTGCTGTCATTCTCCTGGTGACACTCTGCTGCTGCTGGTGACAGTCTCCTGGTGACACTCTGATGCTGCTGAAGACATTCTCCTGGTGACACTCTGCTGGTTACACTCTGCTGCTGCTGGTGACATTATGCTGTTGCTGGTGAGATTCTCCTTGTGACACTCTGCTGCTGCTGCAATTCTCCTGGTGACATTCTGCTGCTGCTGCCGACATTCTCCTGGTGACATTCTGCTGCTGCTGGTGACATCTCCTGGTGACATTCTCCTGCTGCTGGTGTCATTCTCCTGGTGACATTCTCCTGGTGACATTCTGCTGCTGCTGCCGACATTCTCCTGATGACATTCTGCTGCTGCTGGTGACATCTCCTGGTGACATTCTCCTGCTACTGGTAACATTCTCCTGGTGACATTCTGCTGCTGCTGACATTCTCCTGTTGACACTCTGATGCTGCTGACATTCTCCTGGTGACACTCTGATGCTGCTGGTGACATTCTCCTGGTGACACTCTGATACTGCTGACATTCTCCTGGTGACACTCTGCTGCTTGTGACATTATCCTGGTGACACTCTGCTGCTGCTGACATTCTCCTGGTGACACTCTGCTGCTACTGGTGACATTCTCCTGGTGACATTCTGTTTCTGCTGCTGCTGACATTCTCCTGGTGACACTCTGCTGCTGCTGACATTCTCCTGGTGACACTCTGATGCTGCTGGTGACATTCTCCTGGTGACACTCTGCTGTTGCTGCTGCTGACACTCTCCTGGTGACACTTTGCTGCTGGTGACATTCTCCTGGTGACATTCTGCAGCTGGTGACATTCTCCTGGTGACATTCTCCTGGTGACACTCTGCTGCTGCTGACATTCTCCTGGTGACACTCTGCTACTGCTGCTGGTGACATTCTCCTGGTGACACTCTGCTGCTGCTGACATTCTCCTGGTGACACTTTGCTGCTAGTGTCATTCTCCTGGAGACCCTCTGATCCTGCTGGTGACACTCTCCTGGTGACATTCTTCTGCTGCTGGTGATATTCTCATGGTGACACTCTGCTGCTGGTGACATTCTCCTGGTGAAACTCTGCTGCCAGTGACATTCTCCTGGTGACACTGTGCTGCTACTGGTAACATTCTCCTGGTGACACTCTGATGCTGCTGCTGATATTCTCCTGGTGACACTCTGCTGCTGACTTTCTCCTGGTGACACTCTGCTGGTGATGTTCTCCTGGTGACACACTGCTGCTGCTGCTGACATTCTCCTGCTGACATTCTCCTGGTGACACTCTGTTGCTGGTGACATTCTCCTGGTGACACTCTGCTGGTGTCATTCTCCTGGAGGCATTCTGATGCTGCTGTTGACACTCTTCTGGTGACACTCTGCTGCTACTGGTAACATTCTCCTGGTGACATTCTGCAGCTGGTGACATTCTTCTGGTGACACTCTGATGCTGCTGACATTCTCCTGGTGACACTTTGATGCTGCTGGTGACACTCTCCTGGTGACATTCTCCTGCTGCTGCTGACATTCTCCTGGTGACACTTTGCTGCTGCTGGTGACATTCTCCTGGTGACACTCTGATGCTGCTGATGACATTCTCCTGGTGACACTCTGCTGGTTACACTCTGATGCTGCTGGTGACATTCTCCTGGTGACACTCTGCTGCTGCTGGTGACATTATGCTGCTGCTGGTGAGATTCTCCTTGTGACACTCTGCTGCTGCTTGTGACACTCTTCTGCTGACACTCTGCTGCTGCTGACATTCTCCTGGTGACATTCTGCTGCTGCTGCCGACATTCTCCTGGTGACATTCTGCTGCTGCTGGTGACATCTCTTGGTGACATTCTCCTGCTGCTGGTGTCATTCTCCTGGTGACATTCTCCTGGTGACATTCTGCTGCTGCTGACGACATTCTCCTGGTGACATTCTGCTGCTGCTGGTGACATCTCCTGGTGACATTCTCCTGCTGCTGGTGTCATTCTACTGGTGACATTCTCCTGGTGACATTCTGCTGCTGCTGGTGACATCTCCTGGTGACATTCTCCTGCTACTGGTAACTTTCTCCTGGTGACATTCTGCTGCTGCTGACATTCTCCTGTTGACACTCTGATGCTGCTGACATTCTCCTGGTGACACTCTGATGCTGCTGGTGACATTCTCCTGGTGACACTCTGCTGCTGCTGACATTCTCCTGGTGACACTCTGCTGCTTGTGACATTATCCTGGTGACACTCTGCTGCTGCTGACATTCTCCTGGTGACACTCTGCTGCTACTGGTGACATTCTCCTGGTGACACTCTGCTGCTGCTGACATTCTCCTGGTGACACTCTGCTGCTGCTGACATTCTCCTGGTGACACTCTGCTGCTGCTGACATTCTCCTGGTGACACTCTGCTGCTGGTGGTGACATTCTCCTGGTGACATTCTGCTGCTGCTGCTGACATTCTCCTGGTGACACTTTCATGCTGGTGACTTTCTCCTGGTGACATTCTGCAGCTGGTGACATTCTCCTGGTGACACTCTGCTGCTGCTGACATTCTCCTGGTGACATTCTCCTGGTGACATTCTGCTTCTGCTGGTGACATTTTCCTAGTGACACTCTGCTACTGCTGCTGCTGGTGACATTCTCCAGGTGACACTGCTGCTGCTGCTGACATTCTCCAGGTGACACTGCTGCTGCTGCTGACATTCTCCTGGTGACACTTTGCTGCTAGTGTCATTCTCCTGGAGACACTCTGATCCTGCTGGTGACACTCTCCTGGTGACATTCTGCTGCTGCTGGTGACATTCTCATGGTGACAATCTGCTGCTGGTGACATTCCCTGGTGAAACTCTGCTGCTAGTGACATTCTCCTGGTGACACTGTGCTGCTACTGGTAACATTCTCCTGGTGACACTCTGATGCTGCTGCTGATATTCTCCTGGTGACACTCTGCTGCTGACATTCTCCTGGTGACACTCTGCTGGTGACATTCTCCTGGTGACACTCTGCTGCTGCTGACATTCTCCTGGTGACACTCTGCTACTGCTGCTGCTGGTGACATTCTCCTGGTGACACTCTGCTGCTGCTGACATTCTCCTGGTGACACACTGCTGCTGGTGACATTCTCCTGGTGACATTTTGCAGCTGGTGACATTCTCCTGTTGACATTCTGCTGCTGCTGCAGCTGACATTCTCCAGGTGACACTCTGATGCTGCTGGTGATATTCTCCTGTTGACACTCTGCTGCTAGTGATATTCTCCTGGTGACACTCTGATGCTGCTAGTGATATTCTCCTGGTGACACTCTGATGCTGCTGGTGACATTCTCCTGGTGACACTCTGCTGCTAGTGACATTCTCCTGGTGACACCCCGCTGCTGCTGACATTCTCCTGATGACACACTGATGCTGCTGGTGACATTCTCCTGCTGACATTCTCCTGGTGACACTCTGCTGCTGCTGGTGACATTCTCCTGGTAACATTCTGCTGCTGGTGACATTCTCCTGGTGACAGTCTGCTGCTTGTGACATTATCCTGGTGACACTCTGCTGCTGCTGACATTCTCCTGGTGACACTCTGCTGCTACTGGTGACATTCTCCTGGTGACATTCTGTTTCTGCTGCTGCTGACATTCTCCTGGTGACACTCTGCTGCTGCTGACATTCTCCTGGTGACACTCTGATGCTGCTGGTGACATTCTCCTGGTGACACTCTGCTGCTGCTGCTGCTGCTGACACTCTCCTGGTGACACTTTGCTGCTGGTGACATTCTGCAGCTGGTGACATTCTGCAGCTGGTGACATTCTCCTGGTGACATTCTCCTGGTGACACTCTGCTGCTGCTGACATTCTCCTGGTGACACTCTGCTACTGCTGCTGCTGGTGACATTCTCCTGGTGACACTCTGCTGCTGCTGACATTCTCCTGGTGACACTTTGCTGCTAGTGTCATTCTCCTGGAGACCCTCTGATCCTGCTGGTGACACTCTCCTGGTGACATTCTGCTGCTGCTGGTGACATTCTCATGGTGACACTCTGCTGCTGGTGACATTCTCCTGGTGAAACTCTGCTGCTAGTGACATTCTCCTGGTGACACTGTGCTGCTACTGGTAACATTCTCCTGGTGACACTCTGATGCTGCTGCTGATATTCTCCTGGTGACACTCTGCTGGTGACATTCTCCTGGTGACACTCTGCTGGTGATGTTCTCCTGGTGACACACTGCTGCTGCTGCTGCTGACATTCTCCTGCTGACATTCTCCTGGTGACACTCTGTTGCTGGTGACATTCTCCTGGTGACATTCTCCTGGTGACATTCTCCTGGTGACACACTGCTGCTGGTGACACTGCTGCTGGTGACATTCTCCTGGTGACATTCTGCAGCTGGTGACATTCTCCTGGTGATATTCTGATGGTGCTGCTGACATTCTCCTAGTGACATTCTCCTGGTGACACTCTGCTGCTAGTGACATTCTCCTGGTGACACTCTGCTGCTGGTGACATTCTCCTGGTGACATTCTGCAGCTGGTGACATTCTCCTGGTGACACTCTGCTGCTGGTGACATTCTCCTGGTTACATTCTGCAGCTGGTGACATTCTCCTGATGACATTCTGCTGCTGCTGACATTCTCTTGCTGACACTCTGCAGCTGGTGACATTCTCCTGGTGACACTCTGCTGCTGGTGACATACTCCTGGTTACATTCTGCAGCTGGTGACATTCTCCTGGTGACATTCTGTTGGTGACACTCTGCTGCTGGTGACATTCTCCTGGTGACACTCTGATGCTGACATTCTCCTGGTGACACTGTGCTGGTGACATTCTCCTGGTGACACTCTGATGCTTCTGGTGACACTTTCCTGGTGATGTTCTGCTGCTGCTGGTGACATTCTCCTGGTGACATTCTGCTGCTACTGACATTCTCCTGTTGACATTCTGCTGCTACTGACATTCTCCTGGTGACACTCTGATGCTAGTGATATTCTCCTGGTGACACTCTGATGCTGCTGGTGACATTCTCCTGGTGACACTCTGCTGCTAGTGACATTCTCCTGGTGACACTCCGCTGCTGGTGATATTCTCCTGCTGACATTCTCCTGGTGACACTCTGCTGCTGCTGGTGACATTCTCCTGGTAACAATCTGCTGCTGGTGACATTCTCCTGGTGACATTCTCCTGCTGCTGCTGACATTCTCATGGTGACATTCTCCTGGTGACACTCTGCTGCTGCTGCAATTCTCCTGGTGACATTCTGCTGCTGCTGCCGACATTCTCCTGGTGACATTCTGCTGCTGCTGGTGACATCTCCTGGTGACATTCTCCTGCTGCTGGTGTCATTCTCCTGGTGACATTCTCCTGGTGACATTCTGCTGCTGCTGCCGACATTCTCCTGGTGACATTCTGCTGCTGCTGACATTCTCCTGTTGACACTCTGATGCTGCTGACATTCTCCTGGTGACACTCTGATGCTGCTGGTGACATTCTCCTGGTGACACTCTGATGCTGCTGACATTCTCCTGGTGACACTCTGCTGCTGCTGACATTCACCTGGTGACACTGCTGCTGCTGCTGACATTTTCCTGGTGACATTCTGCAGCTGGTGACTTTCTCCTGGTGACATTCTGCAGCTGGTGACATTCTCCTGGTGACATTCTCCTGGTGACACTATGCTGCTGCTGGTGACATTCTCCTGGTGACACACTGCTGCTGGTGACACTGCTGCTGGTGACATTCTGCTGCTGGTGACATTCTCCTGGTGACACTCTGCTGCTAGTGACATTCTCCTGGTGACACACTGCTGCTGACATTCTCCTGGTGACACTCTGCTGCTGCTGACATTCTCCTGGTGACATTCTCCTGGTGACACACTGATGCTGCTGGCGACATTCTCCTGGTGACACTCTGCTGGTGACACTCTGATGCTGCTGGTGACATTCTCCTTTTGACACTGTGATGCTGCTGCTGACATTCTCCTGGTGACACTCTGCTGGTGATATTCTCCTGGTGACACTCTGCTGCAGGTGACATTCTCCTGGTAACACTCTGCTGCTAGTGACATTCTCCTGGTGACACTCTGCTGCTGCTGACATTCTCCTGGTGACATTCTCCCGGTGACACTCTGCTGACATTTTCCTGGTGACACTCTGCTACTGCTGCTGCTGGTGACATTCTCCTGGTGACACTCTGCTGCAGGTGACATTCTCCTGGTAACACTCTGCTGCTAGTGACATTCTCCTGGTGACACTCTGCTGCTGCTGACATTCTCCTGGTGACATTCTCCCGGTGACACTCTGCTGACATTTTCCTGGTGACACTCTGCTACTGCTGTTGCAGGTAACATTCTCCTGGTGACATTCTGTTCCTGGTGACATTCTGCTGCTGCTGACATTCTCCTGGTGACATTCGGCTGCTGGTGACTTTCCCCTGGTGACACTCTGCTGCTGCTGGAGACATTCTCCTGGTGACATTCTGCTGCTGGTGACATTCTCCTGGTGACACTCTGCTGCTGACATTCTCCTGGTGACATACTGCTGCTGCTGCTGACATTCTCCTGGTGACACTCTGCTGGTGACATTCTCCTTGTGACATTCTACTGCTGCTGGTGACATTCTCCTGGTGACACACTGATGCTGCTGGCGACATTCTCCTAGTGACAATCTGCTGGTGACACTCTGATGCTGCTGGTGACATTCTCCTGGTGACACTGTGATGCTGCTGCTGACATTCTCCTGGTGACACTCTGCTGGTGACATTCTCCTGGTGACACTCTGCTGCTGGTGACATTCTCCTGGTAACACTCTGCTGCTGGTGACATTCTCCTGGTTACATTCTGCAGCTGGTGACATTCTCCTGGTGACATTCTGCTGCTGACATTCTCTTGGTGACACACTCCTGCTGGTGACATTCTCCTGTTGACACTCTGCTACTATTAACACTCTCCTGGTGACATTCTGCTGCTGCTGGTGACATTCTCCTGGTGACATTCTCCTGCTACTGCTGCTGACATTCTCCTGGTGACACTCTGCTGCTGCTGGTGACATTCTCCTGGTGACACTCTGATGCTGCTGATGACATTCTCCTGGTGACACTCTGCTGGTTACACTCTGATGCTGCTGGTGAGATTCTCCTTGTGACACTCTGCTGCTGCTGGTGACACTTTTCTGCTGACAAGCTGCTGCTGCTGACATTCTCCTGGTGACATTCTGCTGCTGCTGCCGACATTCTCCTGGTGACATTCTGCTGCTGCTGGTGACATCTCCTGGTGACATTCTCCTGCTGCTGGTGTCATTCTCCTGGTGACATTCTCCTGGTGACATTCTGCTGCTGCTGACGACATTCTCCTGGTGACATTCTGCTGCTGCTGGTGACATCTCCTGGTGACATTCTTCTGCTGCTGGTGTCATTCTCCTGGTGACATTCTCCTGGTGACATTCTGCTGCTGCTGGTGACATCTCCTGGTGACATTCTCCTGCTACTGGTAACATTCTCCTGGTGACATTCTGCTGCTGCTGACATTCTCCTGTTGACACTCTGATGCTGCTGACATTCTCCTGGTGACACTCTGATGCTGCTGCTGACATTCTCCTGGTGACACTCTGATGCTGCTGGTGACATTCTCCTGGTGACACTCTGCTGCTGCTGACATTCTCCTGGTGACACTCTGCTGCTTGTGACATTATCCTGGTGACACTCTGCTGCTGCTGACATTCTCCTGGTGACACTCTGCTGCTGCTGACATTCTCCTGGTGACACTCTGATGCTGCTGGTGACAATCTCCTGGTGACACTCTGCTGCTGCTGGTGACATTCTCCTGGTGACATTCTCCTGGTGACACTATGCTGCTGCTGGTGACATTCTCCTGGTGACACACTGCTGCTGGTGACACTGCTGCTGGTGACATTCTCCTGGTGACACTCTGCTGCTAGTGACATTCTCCTGGTGACACACTGCTGCTGACATTCTCCTGGTGACACTCTGCTGCTGCTGACATTCTCCTGGTGACATTCTCCTGGTGACACACTGATGCTGCTGGCGACATTCTCCTGGTGACACTCTGCTGGTGACACTCTGATGCTGCTGGTGACATTCTCCTTTTGACACTGTGATGCTGCTGCTGACATTCTCCTGGTGACACTCTGCTGGTGATATTCTCCTGGTGACACTCTGCTGCAGGTGACATTCTCCTGGTAACACTCTGCTGCTAGTGACATTCTCCTGGTGACACTCTGCTGCTGCTGACATTCTCCTGGTGACATTCTCCCGGTGACACTCTGCTGACATTTTCCTGGTGACACTCTGCTGCTGCTGGTGACATTCTCCTGGTGACACTCTGCTGCAGGTGACATTCTCCTGGTAACACTCTGCTGCTAGTGACATTCTCCTGGTGACACTCTGCTGCTGCTGACATTCTCCTGGTGACATTCTCCCGGTGACACTCTGCTGACATTTTCCTGGTGACACTCTGCTACTGCTGTTGCAGGTAACATTCTCCTGGTGACATTCTGTTCCTGGTGACATTCTGCTGCTGCTGACATTCTCCTGGTGACATTCGGCTGCTGGTGACATTCCCCTGGTGACACTCTGCTGCTGCTGGAGACATTCTCCTGGTGACATTCTGCTGCTGGTGACATTCTCCTGGTGACACTCTGCTGCTGACATTCTCCTGGTGACATACTGCTGCTGCTGACATTCTCCTGGTGACACTCTGCTGGTGACATTCTCCTTGTGACATTCTACTGCTGCTGGTGACATTCTCCTGGTGACACACTGATGCTGCTGGCGACATTCTCCTAGTGACAATCTGCTGGTGACACTCTGATGCTGCTGGTGACATTCTCCTGGTGACACTGTGATGCTGCTGCTGACATTCTCCTGGTGACACTCTGCTGGTGACATTCTCCTGGTGACACTCTGCTGCTGGTGACATTCTCCTGGTAACACTCTGCTGCTGGTGACATTCTCCTGGTTACATTCTGCAGCTGGTGACATTCTCCTGGTGACATTCTGCTGCTGACATTCTCTTGGTGACACACTCCTGCTGGTGACATTCTCCTGTTGACACTCTGCTACTATTAACACTCTCCTGGTGACATTCTGCTGCTGCTGGTGACATTCTCCTGGTGACATTCTCCTGCTACTGCTGCTGACATTCTCCTGGTGACATTCTCCTGCTGCTGCTGACATTCTCCTGGTGACACTCTGCTGCTGCTGGTGACATTCTCCTGGTGACACTCTGATGCTGCTGATGACATTCTCCTGGTGACACTCTGCTGGTTACACTCTGATGCTGCTGGTGAGATTCTCCTTGTGACACTCTGCTGCTGCTGGTGACACTTTTCTGCTGACAAGCTGCTGCTGCTGACATTCTCCTGGTGACATTCTGCTGCTGCTGCCGACATTCTCCTGGTGACATTCTGCTGCTGCTGGTGACATCTCCTGGTGACATTCTCCTGCTGCTGGTGTCATTCTCCTGGTGACATTCTCCTGGTGACATTCTGCTGCTGCTGGTGACATCTCCTGGTGACATTCTCCTGCTACTGGTAACATTCTCCTGGTGACATTCTGCTGCTGCTGACATTCTCCTGTTGACACTCTGATGCTGCTGACATTCTCCTGGTGACACTCTGATGCTGCTGGTGACATTCTCCTGGTGACACTCTGCTGCTGCTGACATTCTCCTGGTGACACTCTGCTGCTTGTGACATTATCCTGGTGACACTCTGCTGCTGCTGACATTCTCCTGGTGACACTCTGCTGCTGCTGACATTCTCCTGGTGACACTCTGATGCTGCTGGTGACAATCTCCTGGTGACACTCTGCTGCTGCTGGTGACATTCTCCTGGTGACACTCTGCTGCTGCTGCTGACATTCTCCTGGTGACACTTTGCTGCTACTGGAGACATTCTCCTGGTGACATTCTGTTGCTGCTGCTGCTGACATTCTCCTGGTGACAATCTCCTGCTGCTGACATTCTCCTGGTGACACTTTGCTGCTACTGGAGACATTCTCCTGGTGACACTCTGCTGCTGCTGCTGCTGACATTCTCCTGGTGACACTTTGCTGCTGGTGACTTTCTCCTGGTGACATTCTGCAGCTGGTGACATTCTCCTGGTGACACTCTGCTGCTGACATTCTCCTGGTGACATTCTCCTGGTGACACTCTACTGCTGCTGCTGACATTCTCCAGGTGACACTCTGCTGCTAGTGTCATTCTCCTGGAGACACTCTGATCCTGCTGGTGACACTCTCCTGGTGACATTCTGCTGCTGCTGGTGACATTCTCATGGTGACACTCTGCTGCTGGTGACATTCTCCTGGTGAAACTCTGCTGCTAGTGACATTCTCCTGGTGACACTCTGATGCTGCTGCTGATATTCTCCTGGTGACACTCTGCTGCTGACATTCTCCTGGTGACACTCTGCTGGTGATGTTCTCCTGGTGACACACTGCTGCTGCTGCTGACATTCTCCTGCTGACATTCTCCTGGTGACACTCTGTTGCTGCTGGTGACACTCTCCTGGTGACACTCTGATGCTGCTGGTGACATTCTCCTGGTGACACTCTGCTGCTAGTGATATTCTCCTGGTGACACTCTGATGCTGCTGGTGACACTCTCCTGGTGACACTCTGATGCTGCTGGTGACATTCTCCTGGTGACACTCTGCTGCTAGTGACATTCTCCTGGTGACACTCTGCTGCTGCTGCCATTCTCCTGATGACACACTGATGCTGTTGGTGACATTCTCCTGCTGACATTCTCCTGGTGACACTCTGCTGCTGCTGGTGACATTCTCCTGGTAACATTCTGCTGCTGGTGACATTCTCCTGGTGACACTCTACTGGTGACATTCTCCTGGAGACACTCTGATACTGCTGGTGACACTCTCCTGGTGACATTCTGCTGCTGCTGGTGATATTCTCCTGGTGACACTCTGCTGCTAGTGACATTCTCCTGGTGACATTCTGCTGCTGCAGACATTCTCCTGGTGACACTCTGATGCTGCTAACATTCTCCTGGTGACACTTTGATGCTGCTGGTGACACTTTCCTGGTGACACTCTGCTGCTGACATTCTCCTGGTGACACTCTGCTGCTGGTGACATTCTCCTGGTGACATTCTGCAGCTGGTGACATTCTCCTGGAGACACTCTGCTGCTGCAGACATTCTCCTGGTGACACTCTGATGCTGCTAACATTCTCCTGGTGACACTTTGATGCTGCTGGTGACACTCTGCTGCTGACATTCTCCTGGTGACACTCTGCTGCTGGTGACATTCTCCTGGTGACATTCTGCAGCTGGTGACATTCTCCTGGAGACACTCTGCTGCTGGTGACATTCTCCTGGTTACATTCTGCAGCTGGTGACATTCTCCTGATGACATTCTGCTGCTGCTGACATTCTCTTACTGACACTCTGCAGCTGGTGACATTCTCCTGGTGACACTCTGCTGCTGGTGACATACTCCTGGTTACATTCTGCAGCTGGTGACATTCTCCTGGTGACATTCTGCTGCATCCGACATTCTCTTGGTGACACTCTGCTGCTGGTGACATTCTCTTGGTGACACTCTGCTGCTGGTGACATTCTCCTGGTGACACTCTGATGCTGACATTCTCCTGGTGACACTGTGCTGGTGACATTCTCCTGGTGACACTCTGATGCTGCTGGTAACACTTTCCTGGTGACGTTCTGCTGCTGCTGGTGACATTCTCCTGGTGATACTCTGCTGCTGGTGACATTCTCCTGCTGACATTCTGCTGCTACTGACATTCTCCTGTTGACACTCTGATGATGCTGACATTCTCCTGGTGACACTCTGAAGCTGCTGGTGAAACTTTCCTGGTGACACTCTGATGCTGCTTGTGACATTATCCTGGTGACACTCTGCTGCTGCTGACATTCTCCTGGTGACATTCTGCTGCTGGTGACATTCTCCTGGTGACACTCTGATGCTGCTGCTGACATTCTCCTGGTGACACTCTGATGCTGACATTCTCCTGGTGACACTCTGCTGGTGATGTTCTCCTGGTGACACTCTGCTGCTAGTGTCATTCTCCTGGATACACTCTGATCCTGCTGGTGACACTCTCCTGGTGACATTCTGCTGCTGCTGGTGACATTTTTATGGTGACACTCTGCTGCTGGTGACATTCTCCTGGTGACACATTGCTGCTGGTGAGACGGCTGCTGGTGACATTCTGCTGCTGGTGACATTCTCCTGGTGACACTCTGCTGCTAGTGACATTCTCCTGGTGACACACTGCTGTTGACATTCTCCTGGTGACACTCTGCTGCTGCTGACATTCTCCTGGTGACATTCTCCTGGTGACACACTGATGCTGCTGGCGACATTCTCCTGGTGACACTCTGCTGGTGACACTCTGATGCTGCTGGTGACTTTCTCCTTTGGACACTGTGATGCTGCTGGTGATATTCTACTGGTGACACTCTGCTGCAGGTGACATTCTCCTGGTAACACTCTGCTGCTAGTGACATTCTCCTGGTGACACTCTGCTGCTGCTGACATTCTCCTGGTGACATTCTCCCAGTGACACTCTGCTGACATTTTCCTGGTGACACTCTGCTACTGCTGCTGCTGGTGGCATTCTCCTGGTGACACTCTGCTGCTGCTGACATTCTCCTGGTGACATTCGGCTGCTGGTGACATTCCCCTGGTGACACTCTGCTGCTGCTGGTGACATTCTGCTGCTGGTGACATTCTCCTGGTGACACTCTGCTGCTGACATTCTCCTGGTGACATACTGCTGCTGCTGCCGACATTCTCCTGGTGACACTCTGCTGGTGACATTCTCCTTGTGACATTATACTGCTGCTGGTGACATTCTCCTTGTGACATTATACTGCTGCTGGTGACATTCTCCTGGTGACACACTGATGCTGCTGGCGACATTCTCCTGGTGACACTCTGCTGGTGACACTCTGATGCTGCTGGTGACATTCTCCTGGTGACACTGTGATGCTGCTGCTGACATTCTCCTGGTGACACTCTGCTGGTGACATTCTCCTGGTGACACTCTGCTGCTGGTGACATTCTCCTGGTAACACTCTGCTGCTGGTGACATTCTCCTGGTTGCATTCTGCAGCTGGTGACATTCTCCTGGTGACATTCTCCTGTTGGCACTCTGCTGCTATTAACACTCTCCTGGTTACATTCTGCTGCTGCTGGTGACATTCTCCTGGTGACATTCTCCTGCTGCTGCTGGTGACATTCTCCTGGTGACATTCTCCTGCTACTGCTGCTGACATTCTCCTGGTGACATTCTCCTGCTGCTGCTGACATTCTCCTGGTGACACTCTGCTGCTGCTGGTGACATTCTCCTGGTGACACTCTGATGCTGCTGATGACATTCTCCTGGTGACACTCTGCTGGTTACAGTCTGATGCTGCTGGTGACATTCTCCTGGTGACACTCTGCTGCTGCTGGTGACATTATGCTGCTGCTGGTGAGATTCTCCTTGTGACACTCTGCTGCTGCTGGTGAAACTTTTCTGCTGACAAGCTGCTGCTGCTGACATTCTCCTGGTGACATTCTGCTGCTGCTGCCGACATTCTCCTGGTGACATTCTGCTGCTGCTGACGACATTCTCCTGGTGACATTCTGCTGCTGCTGGTGACATCTCCTGGTGACATTCTCCTGCTGCTGGTGTCATTCTCCTGGTGACATTCTCCTGGTGACATTCTGCTGCTGCTGGTGACATCTCCTGGTGACATTCTCCTGCTACTGGTAACATTCTCCTGGTGACATTCTGCTGCTGCTGACATTCTCCTGTTGACACTCTGATGCTGCTGACATTCTCCTGGTGACACTCTGCTGCTAGTGACATTCTCCTGGTGACACACTGCTGTTGACATTCTCCTGGTGACACTCTGCTGCTGCTGACATTCTCCTGGTGACATTCTCCTGGTGACACACTGATGCTGCTGGCGACATTCTCCTGGTGACACTCTGCTGGTGACACTCTGATGCTGCTGGTGACTTTCTCCTTTGGACACTGTGATGCTGCTGCTGACATTCTCCTGGTGACACTCTGCTGGTGATATTCTCCTGGTGACACTCTGCTGCAGGTGACATTCTCCTGGTAACACTCTGCTGCTAGTGACATTCTCATGGTGACACTCTGCTGCTGCTGACATTCTCCTGGTGACATTCTCCCAGTGACACTCTGCTGACATTTTCCTGGTGACACTCTGCTACTGCTGCTGCTGGTGGCATTCTCCTGGTGACACTCTGCTGCTGCTGACATTCTCCTGGTGACATTCGGCTGCTGGTGACATTCCCCTGGTGACACTCTGCTGCTGCTGGAGACATTCTCCTGGTGACATTCTGCTGCTGGTGACATTCTCCTGGTGACACTCTGCTGCTGACATTCTCCTGGTGACATACTGCTGCTGCTGCCGACATTCTCCTGGTGACACTCTGCTGGTGACATTCTCCTTGTGACATTATACTGCTGCTGGTGACATTCTCCTGGTGACACACTGATGCTGCTGGCGACATTCTCCTGGTGACACTCTGCTGGTGACACTCTGATGCTGCTGGTGACATTCTCCTGGTGACACTGTGATGCTGCTGCTGACATTCTCCTGGTGACACTCTGCTGGTGACATTCTCCTGGTGACACTCTGCTGCTGGTGACATTCTCCTGGTAACACTCTGCTGCTGGTGACATTCTCCTGGTTGCATTCTGCAGCTGGTGACATTCTCCTGGTGACATTCTCCTGTTGGCACTTTGCTGCTATTAACACTCTCCTGGTGACATTCTGCTGCTGCTGGTGACATTCTCCTGGTGACATTCTCCTGCTACTGCTGCTGACATTCTCCTGGTGACATTCTCCTGCTGCTGGTGACATTCTCCTGGTGACACTCTGATGCTGCTGATGACATTCTCCTGGTGACACTCTGCTGGTTACAGTCTGATGCTGCTGGTGACATTCTCCTGGTGACACTCTGCTGCTGCTGGTGACATTATGCTGCTGCTGGTGAGATTCTCCTTGTGACACTCTGCTGCTGCTGGTGACACTTTTCTGCTGACAAGCTGCTGCTGCTGACATTCTCCTGGTGACATTCTGCTGCTGCTGCCGACATTCTCCTGGTGACATTCTGCTGCTGCTGACGACATTCTCCTGGTGACATTCTGCTGCTGCTGGTGACATCTCCTGGTGACATTCTCCTGCTGCTGGTGTCATTCTCCTGGTGACATTCTCCTGGTGACATTCTGCTGCTGCTGGTGACATCTCCTGGTGACATTCTCCTGCTACTGGTAACATTCTCCTGGTGACATTCTGCTGCTGCTGACATTCTCCTGTTGACACTCTGATGCTGCTGACATTCTCCTGGTGACACTCTGATGCTGCTGGTGACATTCTCCTGGTGACACTCTGCTGCTGCTGACATTCTCCTGGTGACACTCTGCTGCTTGTGACATTATCCTGGTGACACTCTGCTGCTGCTGACATTCTCCTGGTGACGCTCTGCTGCTACTGGAGACATTCTCCTGGTGACATTCTGTTGCTGCTGCTGCTGACATTCTCCTGGTGACATTCTGTTGCTGCTGCTGCTGACATTCTCCTGGTGACACTCTGCTGCTGCTGACATTCTCCTGGTGACACTCTGATGCTGCTGGTGACAATCTCCTGGTGACACTCTGCTGCTGCTGGTGACATTCTCCTGGTGACACTCTGCTGCTGCTGCTGACATTCTCCTGGTGACACTTTGCTGCTACTGGAGACATTCTCCTGGTGACATTCTGTTGCTGCTGCTGCTGACATTCTCCTGGTGACACTCTGCTGCTGCTGACATTCTCCTGGTGACACTCTGATGCTGCTGGTGACAATCTCCTGGTGACACTCTGCTGCTGCTGCTGCTGACATTCTCCTGGTGACACTTGGCTGCTGGTGACTTTCTCCTGGTGACATTCTGCAGCTGGTGACATTCTCCTGGTGACACTCTGCTGCTGCTGACATTCTCCTGGTGACATTCTGCTGCTGCTGGTGACATTTTCCTGTTGACACTCTGCTACTGCTGCTGCTGGTGACATTCTCCTGGTGACACTCTGCTGCTGCTGACATTCTCCAGGTGACACTGCTGCTGCTGCTGCTGCTGACATTCTCCTGGTGACACTTTGCTGCTAGTGTCATTCTCCTGGAGACCCTCTGATCCTGCTGGTGACACTCTCCTGGTGACATTCTGCTGCTGCTGGTGACATTCTCCTGGTGAAACTCTGCTGCTAGTGACATTCTCCTGGTGACACTGTGCTGCTACTGGTAACATTCTCCTGGTGACACTCTGATGCTGCTGCTGATATTCTCCTGGTGACACTCTGCTGCTGACATTCTCCTGGTGACACTCTGCTGGTGATGTTCTCCTGGTGACACACTGCTGCTGCTGCTGACATTCTCCTGCTGACATTCTCCTGGTGACACTCTGTTGCTGCTGGTGACACTCTCCTGGTGACACTCTGATGCTGCTGGTGACATTCTCCTGGTGACATTCTCCTGGTGACATTCTGCTGCTGCTGACGACATTCTCCTGGTGACATTCTGCTGCTGCTGGTGACATCTCCTGGTGACATTCTCCTGCTGCTGGTGTCATTCTCCTGGTGACATTCTCCTGGTGACATTCTGCTGCTGCTGGTGACATCTCCTGGTGACATTCTCCTGCTACTGGTAACATTCTCCTGGTGACATTCTGCTGCTGACATTTTCCTGTTGACACTCTGATGCTGCTGACATTCTCCTGGTGACACTCTGATGCTGCTGGTGACATTCTCCTGGTGACACTCTGCTGCTTGTGACATTATCCTGGTGACACTCTGCTGCTGCTGACATTCTCCTGGTGACACTCTGCTGCTACTGGAGACATTCTCCTGGTGACATTCTGTTGCTGCTGCTGCTGACATTCTCCTGGTGACACTCTGCTGCTGCTGACATTCTCCTGGTGACACTCTGATGCTGCTGGTGACAATCTCCTGTTGACACTCTGCTGCTGCTGGTGACATTCTCCTGGTGACACTCTGCTGCTGCTGCTGACATTCTCCTGGTGACACTTTGCTGCTACTGGAGACATTCTCCTGGTGACATTCTGTTGCTGCTGCTGCTGACATTCTCCTGGTGACACTCTGCTGCTGCTGACATTCTCCTGGTGACACTCTGATGCTGCTGGTGACAATCTCCTGGTGACACTCTGCTGCTGCTGGTGACATTCTCCTGGTGACACTCTGCTGCTGGTGACATTCTCCTGGTGACACTCTGATGCTGCTGGTGACAATCTCCTGGTGACACTCTGCTGCTGCTGCTGACATTCTCCTGGTGACACTTTGCTGCTGGTGACTTTCTCCTGGTGACATTCTGCAGCTGGTGACATTCTCCTGGTGACATTCTGCTGCTGCTGGTGACATCTCCTGGTGACATTCTCCTGCTACTGGTAACATTCTCCTGGTGACATACTGCTGCTGCTGACATTCTCCTGGTGACACTCTGCTGCTGCTGACATTCTCCTGGTGACACTCTGCTGCTTGTGACATTATCCTGGTGACACTCTGCTGCTGCTGACATTCTCCTGGTGACACTCTGCTGCTGCTGACATTCTCCTGGTGACACTCTGCTGCTTGTGACATTATCCTGGTGACACTCTGCTGCTGCTGACATTCTCCTGGTGACACTCTGCTGCTACTGGAGACATTCTCCTGGTGACATTCTGTTGCTGCTGCTGCTGACATTCTCCTGGTGACACTCTGCTGCTGCTGACATTCTCCTGGTGACACTCTGATGCTGCTGGTGACAATCTCCTGGTGACACTCTGCTGCTGCTGGTGACATTCTCCTGGTGACACTCTGCTGCTGCTGCTGACATTCTCCTGGTGACACTTTGCTGCTGGTGACTTTCTCCTGGTGACATTCTGCAGCTGGTGACATTCTCCTGGTGACACTCTGCTGCTGCTGACATTCTCCTGGTGACATTCTCCTGGTGACATTCTGCTGCTGCTGGTGACATTTTCCTGGTGACACTCTGCTACTGCTGCTGCTGGTGACATTCTCCTGGTGACACTCTGCTGCTGCTGACATTCTCCAGGTGACACTGCTGCTGCTGCTGCTGCTGCTGACATTCTCCTGGTGACACTTTGCTGCTAGTGTCATTCTCCTGGAGACACTCTGATCCTGCTGGTGACACTCTCCTGGTGACATTCTGCTGCTGCTGGTGACATTCTCATGGTGACACTCTGCTGCTGGTGACATTCTCCTTGTGAAACTCTGCTGCTAGTGACATTCTCCTGATGGCACTGTGCTGCTACTGGTAACATTCTCCTGGTGACACTCTGATGCTGCTGCTGACATTCTCCTGGTGACACTCTGCTGGTGATGTTCTCCTGGTGACACACTGCTGCTGCTGCTGACATTCTCCTGCTGACACTCTGCTGGTGACACTCTCCTGGTGACACTCTGATGCTGCTGTTGACATTCTACTGGTGACACTCTGCTGCTAGTGACATTCTTCTGGTGACACTCCGCTGCTGCTGACATTCTCCTGATGACTCACTGATGCTGTTGGTGACATTCTCCTGCTGACATTCTCCTGGTGACACTCTGCTGCTGCTGGTGACATTCTCCTGGTAACATTCTGCTGCTGGTGACATTCTCCTGGTGACACTCTCCTGGTGACAATCTGCTGCTGCTGGTGATATTCTCCTGGTGACACTCTGCTGCTAGTGACATTCTCCTGGTGACACTCTGCTGCTACTGGTAACATTCTCCTGGTGACATTCTGCTGCTGCAGACATTCTCCTGGTGACACTCTGATGCTGCTGACATTCTCCTGGTGACACTTTGATGCTGCTGGTGACACTTTCCTGGTGACACTCTGCTGCTGACATTCTCCTGGTGACACTCTGCTGCTGGTGACATTCTCCTGGTGACATTCTGCAGCTGGTGACATTCTCCTGGAGACACTCTGCTGCTGGTGACATTCTCCTGGTGACACTCTGCTGCTGCTGCTGACATTCTCCAGGTGACACTGCTGCTGCTGCTGCTGCTGACATTCTCCTGGTGACACTTTGCTGCTAGTGTCATTCTCCTGGAGACACTCTGATCCTGCTGGTGACACTCTCCTGGTGACATTCTGCTGCTGCTGGTGACATTCTCCTGGTGAAACTCTGCTGCTAGTGACATTCTCCTGGTGACACTGTGCTGCTACTGGTAACATTCTCCTGGTGACACTCTGATGCTGCTGCTGATATTCTCCTGGTGACACTCTGCTGCTGACATTCTCCTGGTGACACTCTGCTGGTGATGTTCTCCTGGTGACACTCTGATGCTGCTGGTGACATTCTCCTGGTGACATTCTCCTGGTGACATTCTCCTGGTGACATTCTGCTGCTGCTGACGACATTCTCCTGGTGACATTCTGCTGCTGCTGGTGACATCTCCTGGTGACATTCTCCTGCTGCTGGTGTCATTCTCCTGGTGACATTCTCCTGGTGACATTCTGCTGCTGCTGGTGACATCTCCTGGTGACATTCTCCTGCTACTGGTAACATTCTCCTGGTGACATTCTGCTGCTGCTGACATTTTCCTGTTGACACTCTGATGCTGCTGACATTCTCCTGGAGACACTCTGATGCTGCTGGTGACATTCTCCTGGTGACACTCTGCTGCTGCTGACATTCTCCTGGTGACACTCTGCTGCTTGTGACATTATCCTGGTGACACTCTGCTGCTGCTGACATTCTCCTGGTGACACTCTGCTGCTACTGGAGACAATCTCCTGGTGACATTCTGTTGCTGCTGCTGCTGCTGACATTCTAATGGTGACACTCTGCTGCTGCTGACATTCTCCTGGTGACACTCTGATGCTGCTGGAGACAATCTCCTGGTGACACTCTGCTGCTGCTGGTGACATTCTCCTGGTGACACTCTGCTGCTGCTGCTGACATTCTCCTGGTGACACTTTGCTGCTACTGGAGACATTCTCCTGGTGACATTCTGTTGCTGCTGCTGCTGACATTCTCCTGGTGACACTCTGCTGCTGCTGACATTCTCCTGGTGACACTCTGATGCTGCTGGTGACAATCTCCTGGTGACACTCTGCTGCTGCTGGTGACATTCTCCTGGTGACACTCTGCTGCTGCTGCTGCTGCTGCTGCTGACATTCTCCTGGTGACACTTTGCTGCTGGTGACTTTCTCCTGGTGACATTCTGCAGCTGGTGACTTTCTCCTGGTGACATTCTGCTGCTGCTGCTGGTGACATCTCCTGGTGACATTCTCCTGCTACTGGTAACATTCTCCTGGTGACATTCTGCTGCTGCTGACATTCTCCTGTTGACACTCTGATGCTGCTGACATTCTCCTGGTGACACTCTGCTGCTGCTGACATTCTCCTGGTGACACTCTGCTGCTTGTGACATTATCCTGGTGACACTCTGCTGCTGCTGACATTCTCCTGGTGACACTCTGCTGCTTGTGACATTATCCTGGTGACACTCTGCTGCTGCTGACATTCTCCTGGTGACACTCTGCTGCTACTGGAGACATTCTCCTGGTGACATTCTGTTGCTGCTGCTGCTGACATTCTCCTGGTGACACTCTGCTGCTGCTGACATTCTCCTGGTGACACTCTGATGCTGCTGGTGACAATCTCCTGGTGACACTCTGCTGCTGCTGGTGACATTCTCCTGGTGACACTCTGCTGCTGCTGACATTCTCCTGGTGACACTTTGCTGCTGGTGACTTTCTCCTGGTGACATTCTGCAGCTGGTGACATTCTCCTGGTGACACTCTGCTGCTGCTGACATTCTCCTGGTGACATTCTCCTGGTGACATTCTGCTGCTGCTGGTGACATTTTCCTGGTGACACTCTGCTACTGCTGCTGCTGGTGACATTCTCCTGGTGACACTCTGCTGCTGCTGACATTCTCCAGGTGACACTGCTGCTGCTGCTGCTGACATTCTCCTGGTGACACTTTGCTACTAGTGTCATTCTCCTGGAGATACTCTGATCCTGCTGGTGACACTCTCCTGGTGACATTCTGCTGCTACTGGACACATTCTCCTGGTGACATTCTGTTGCTGCTGCTGCTGACATTCTCCTGGTGACACTCTGCTGCTGCTGACATTCTCCAGGTGACACTGCTGCTGCTGCTGCTGCTGCTGACATTCTCCTGGTGACACTTTGCTGCTAGTGTCATTCTCCTGGAGACACTCTGATCCTGCTGGTGACACTCTCCTGGTGACATTCTGCTGCTGCTGGTGACATTCTCCTGGTGAAACTCTGCTGCTAGTGACATTCTCCTGGTGACACTGTGCTGCTACTGGTAACATTCTCCTGGTGACACTCTGATGCTGCTGCTGATATTCTCCTGGTGACACTCTGCTGCTGACATTCTCCTGGTGACACTCTGCTGGTGATGTTCTCCTGGTGACACACTGCTGCTGCTGCTGACATTCTCCTGCTGACATTCTCCTGGTTACACTCTGTTGCTGCTGGTGACACTCTCCTGGTGACACTCTGATGCTGCTGGTGACATTCTCCTGGTGACATTCTGCTGCTGCTGACGACATTCTCCTGGTGACATTCTGCTGCTGCTGGTGACATCTCCTGGTGACACTCTGCTGCTGCTGACATTCTCCTGGTGACACTCTGATGCTGCTGGTGACAATCTCCTGGTGACACTCTGCTGCTGCTGGTGACATTCTCCTGGTGACACTTTGCTGCTGGTGACTTTCTCCTGGTGACATTCTGCAGCTGGTGACATTCTCCTGGTGACATTCTGCTGCTGCTGGTGACATCTCCTGGTGACATTCTCCTGCTACTGGTAACATTCTCCTGGTGACATTCTGCTGCTGCTGACATTCTCCTGTTGACACTCTGATGCTGCTGACATTCTCCTGGTGACACTCTGCTGCTTGTGACATTCTCCTGGTGACACTCTGCTGCTGCTGACATTCTCCTGGTGACACTCTGCTGCTTGTGACATTATCCTGGTGACACTCTGCTGCTGCTGACATTCTCCTGGTGACGCTCTGCTGCTACTGGAGACATTCTCCTGGTGACATTCTGTTGCTGCTGCTGCTGACATTCTCCTGGTGACACTCTGCTGCTGCTGACATTCTCCTGGTGACACTCTGCTGCTGCTGACATTCTCCTGGTGACACTCTGATGCTGCTGGTGACAATCTCCTGGTGACACTCTGCTGCTGGTGGTGACATTCTCCTGGTGACACTCTGCTGCTGCTGCTGACATTCTCCTGGTGACACTTTGCTGCTACTGGAGACATTCTCCTGGTGACATTCTGTTGCTGCTGCTGCTGACATTCTCCTGGTGACACTCTGCTGCTGCTGACATTCTCCTGGTGACACTCTGATGCTGCTGGTGACAATCTCCTGGTGACACTCTGCTGCTGCTGGTGACATTCTCCTGGTGACACTCTGCTGCTGCTGCTGCTGACATTCTCCTGGTGACACTTTGCTGCTGGTGACTTTCTCCTGGTGACATTCTGCAGCTGGTGACATTCTCCTGGTGACATTCTGCAGCTGGTGACATTCTCCTGGTGACACTCTGCTGCTGCTGACATTCTCCTGGTGACATTCTCCTGGTGACATTCTGCTGCTGCTGGTGACATTTTCCTGGTGACACTCTGCTACTGCTGTTGCTGGTGACATTCTCCTGGTGACACTCTGCTGCTGCTGACATTCTCCAGGTGACACTGCTGCTGCTGCTGCTGACATTCTCCTGGTGACACTTTGCTGCTAGTGTCATTCTCCTGGAGACACTCTGATCCTGCTGGTGACACTCTCCTGGTGACATTCTGCTGCTGCTGGTGACATTCTCATGGTGACACTCTGCTGCTGGTGACATTCTCCTTGTGAAACTCTGCTGCTAGTGACATTCTCCTGGTGGCACTGTGCTGCTACTGGTAACATTCTCCTGGTGACACTCTGATGCTGCTGCTGACATTCTCCTGGTGACACTCTGCTGGTGATGTTCTCCTGGTGACACACTGCTGCTGCTGCTGACATTCTCCTGCTGACATTCTCCTGGTGACACTCTGTTGCTGCTGGTGACACTCTCCTGGTGACACTCTGATGCTGCTGTTGACATTCTACTGGTGACACTCTGCTGCTAGTGACATTCTTCTGGTGACACTCCGCTGCTGCTGACATTCTCCTGATGACACACTGATGCTGTTGGTGACATTCTCCTGCTGACATTCTCCTGGTGACACTCTGCTGCTGCTGGTGACATTCTCCTGGTAACATTCTGCTGCTGGTGACATTCTCCTGGTAACATTCTGCTGCTGGTGACATTCTCCTGGTGACACTCTCCTGGTGACAATCTGCTGCTGCTGGTGATATTCTCCTGGTGACACTCTGCTGCTAGTGACATTCTCCTGGTGACACTCTGCTGCTACTGGTAACATTCTCCTGGTGACATTCTGCTGCTGCAGACATTCTCCTGGTGACACTCTGATGCTGCTGACATTCTCCTGGTGACACTTTGATGCTGCTGGTTACACTTTCCTGGTGACACTCTGCTGCTGACATTCTCCTGGTGACACTCTGCTGCTGGTGACATTCTCCTGGTGACATTCTGCAGCTGGTGACATTCTCCTGGAGACACTCTGCTGCTGGTGACATTCTCCTGGTGACACTCTGCTGCTGCTGCTGACATTCTCCAGGTGACACTGCTGCTGCTGCTGCTGCTGACATTCTCCTGGTGACACTTTGCTGCTAGTGTCATTCTCCTGGAGACACTCTGATCCTGCTGGTGACACTCTCCTGGTGACATTCTGCTGCTGCTGGTGACATTCTCCTGGTGAAACTCTGCTGCTAGTGACATTCTCCTGGTGACACTGTGCTGCTACTGGTAACATTCTCCTGGTGACACTCTGATGCTGCTGCTGATATTCTCCTGGTGACACTCTGCTGCTGACATTCTCCTGGTGACACTCTGCTGGTGATGTTCTCCTGGTGACACTCTGATGCTGCTGGTGACATTCTCCTGGTGACATTCTCCTGGTGACATTCTGCTGCTGCTGACGACATTCTCCTGGTGACATTCTGCTGCTGCTGGTGACATCTCCTGGTGACATTCTCCTGCTGCTGGTGTCATTCTCCTGGTGACATTCTCCTGGTGACATTCTGCTGCTGCTGGTGACATCTCCTGGTGACATTCTCCTGCTACTGGTAACATTCTCCTGGTGACATTCTGCTGCTGCTGACATTTTCCTGTTGACACTCTGATGCTGCTGACATTCTCCTGGAGACACTCTGATGCTGCTGGTGACATTCTCCTGGTGACACTCTGCTGCTGCTGACATTCTCCTGGTGACACTCTGCTGCTTGTGACATTATCCTGGTGACACTCTGCTGCTGCTGACATTCTCCTGGTGACACTCTGCTGCTACTGGAGACATTCTCCTGGTGACATTCTGTTGCTGCTGCTGCTGCTGACATTCTAATGGTGACACTCTGCTGCTGCTGACATTCTCCTGGTGACACTCTGATGCTGCTGGAGACAATCTCCTGGTGACACTCTGCTGCTGCTGGTGACATTCTCCTGGTGACACTCTGCTGCTGCTGCTGACATTCTCCTGGTGACACTTTGCTGCTACTGGAGACATTCTCCTGGTGACATTCTGTTGCTGCTGCTGCTGACATTCTCCTGGTGACACTCTGCTGCTGCTGACATTCTCCTGGTGACACTCTGATGCTGCTGGTGACAATCTCCTGGTGACACTCTGCTGCTGCTTATGACATTCTCCTGGTGACACTCTGCTGCTGCTGCTGACATTCTCCTGGTGACACTTTGCTGCTGGTGACTTTCTCCTGGTGACATTCTGCAGCTGGTGACATTCTCCTGGTGACATTCTGCTGCTGCTGGTGACATCTCCTGGTGACATTCTCCTGCTACTGGTAACATTCTCCTGGTGACATTCTGCTGCTGCTGACATTCTCCTGTTGACACTCTGATGCTGCTGACATTCTCCTGGTGACACTCTGCTGCTGCTGACATTCTCCTGGTGACACTCTGCTGCTTGTGACATTATCCTGGTGACACTCTGCTGCTGCTGACATTCTCCTGGTGACACTCTGCTGCTTGTGACATTATCCTGGTGACACTCTGCTGCTGCTGACATTCTCCTGGTGACGCTCTGCTGCTACTGGAGACATTCTCCTGGTGACATTCTGTTGCTGCTGCTGCTGACATTCTCCTGGTGACACTCTGCTGCTGCTGACATTCTCCTGGTGACACTCTGATGCTGCTGGTGACAATCTCCTGGTGACACTCTGCTGCTGCTGGTGACATTCTCCTGGTGACACTCTGCTGCTGCTGACATTCTCCTGGTGACACTCTGATGCTGCTGGTGACAATCTCCTGGTGACACTCTGCTGCTGCTGGTGACATTCTCCTGGTGACACTCTGCTGCTGCTGCTGACATTCTCCTGGTGACACTTTGCTGCTGGTGACTTTCTCCTGGTGACACTCTGATGCTGACATTCTCCTCGTGACACTGTGCTGGTGACATTCTCCAGGTGACACTCTGATGCTGCTGGTGACACTTTCCTGGTGACGTTCTGCTGCTGCTGGTGACATTCTCCTGGTGATACTCTGCTGC
Organism: Taudactylus pleione; assembly: GCA_031769625.1. Taxonomy (NCBI): domain Eukaryota; kingdom Metazoa; phylum Chordata; class Amphibia; order Anura; family Myobatrachidae; genus Taudactylus; species Taudactylus pleione. The sequence goes on along the minus strand of JAUIMM010001435.1, from coordinate 297,255 downwards.
TGGTGACATTCTCCTGCTGACATTCTGCTGCTACTGACATTCTCCTGTTGACACTCTGATGCTGCTGACATTCTCCTGGTGACACTCTGATGCTGCTGGTGAAACTTTCCTGGTGACACTCTGATGCTGCTTGTGACATTATCCTGGTGACACTCTGCTGCTGCTGACATTCTCCTGGTGACATTCTGCTGCTGGTGACATTCTCCTGGTGACACTCTGATGCTGCTGCTGACATTCTCCTGGTGACACTCTGATGCTGACATTCTCCTGGTGACACTCTGCTGGTGATGTTCTCCTGGTGACACTCTGCTGCTAGTGTCATTCTCCTGGATACACTCTGATCCTGCTGGTGACACTCTCCTGGTGACATTCTGCTGCTGCTGGTGACATTTTCATGGTGACACTCTGCTGCTGGTGACATTCTCCTGGTGAAACTCTGCTGCTAGTGACATTCTCCTGGTGACACTCTGCTGCTACTGGTAACATTCTGCTGGTGACACTCTGATGCTGCTGCTGACATTCTCCTGCTGGCATTCTCCTGGTGACACTCTGCTGCTTGTGACATTATCCTGGTGACACTCTGCTACTGGTAACATTCTCCTGGTGACATTCTGCTGCTGCTGCTGGTGACATTCTCCTGGTGACACTCTGATGCTGCTGGTGAAACTCTCCTGGTGACACTCTGATGCTGCTGGTGACACTCTCCTGGTGACACTCTGATGCTGCTGGTGACACTCTCCTGGTGACACTCTGATGCTGCTGGTGACATTCTCCTGGTGACACACTGCTGCTGCTGCTGCTATTGCTGACATTCTCCTGGTGACACTTTGCTGCTAGTGACTTTCTCCTAGTGACATTCTGCAGCTGGTGACATTCTCCTGGTGACACTCTGCTGCTGCTGACATTCTCCTGGTGACATTCTGCTGCTGCTGCTACTGGTTACATTCTCCTGGTGACACTCTGCTACTGCTGCTGCTGGTGACACTCTCCTGGTGACATTCTGCTGCTGCTGTTGACATTCTCCTGGTGACACTCTGCTGCTAGTGACATTCTCCTGGTGACACTCTGCTGCTACTGGTAACATTCTCCAGGATAACCTTCTGCTGCTGCTGACATTCTCCTGGTGACACTCTGATGCTGCTGACATTCTCCTGGTGACACTTTGATGCTGCTGGTGACACTTTCCTGGTGACACTCTGCTGCTGGTGACATTCTCCTCGTGACATTCTGCAGCTGGTGACATTCTCCTGGTGACACTCTGCTGCTGGTGACATTCTCCTGCTGACATTCTGCTGCTGGTGATATTCTCCTGGTGACACTCTGATGCTGCTGACATTCTCCTGGTGACACTCTGATGCTGACATTCTCCTGGTGGCACTCTGTTGGTGATGTTCTCCTGGTGACACTCTGCTGCTAGTGGCATTCTCATGGAGACACTCTGATCCTGCTGGTGACACTCTCCTGGTGACATTCTGCTGCTGCTGGTGACATTCTCATGGTGACACACTCCTGGTGACATTCTGCTGCTGCTGGTGACATTCTCCTAGTGAACCTCTGCTCCTACTGGTAACATTCTCCTGGTGACACTCTGATGCTGCTGCTGACATTCTCCTGGTGACACTCTGCTGCTGATGATCTCCTGGTGACATTCTGCTGCTAGTGTCATTCTCCTGGAGACACTCTAATCCTGCTGGTGACACTTTCCTGGTGACATTCTGCTGCTGCTGATGACATTCTCATGGTGACACTCTGCTAGTGGTGACATTCTCCTGGTGAAACTCTGCTGCTAGTGACATTCTCCTGGTGACACTCTGCTGCTACTGGTAACATTCTCCTGGTGACATTCTGCTGCTGCTGACATTCTCCTGGTGACACCCTGATGCTGCTGGTGACATTCTCCTGGTGACACTCTGCTGCTGCTGACATTCTCCTGCTGACATTCTCCTGGTGACACTCTGCTGCTTGTGACATTATCCTGGTGACACTCTGCTGCTGCTGCTGGTGACACTCTGATGCTGCTGGTGACACTCTCCTGGTGACACTCTGATGCTGCTAGTGACATTCTCCTGGTGACACTCTGCTGCTGCTGCTGCTGACCTTCTCCCGGTGACACTTTGCTGCTAGTGACTTTCTCCTGGTGACATTCTGCAGCTGGTGACATTCTCCTGGTGACATTCTGCTGCTGCTGCTGCTGCTACTGGTGACATTCTCCTGGTGACACTCTACTACTGCTGCTACTGGTAACATTCTCCTGGTGACATTCTGCTGCTGCTGCTGGTGACACTCTCCTGGTGACACTCTGATGCTGCTGGTGACACTCTGCTGCTGCTGCTGCTGCTGCTGCTGACCTTCTCCTGGTGACACTTTGCTGCTAGTGACTTTCTCCTTGTGACATTCTGCAGCTGGTGACATTCTCCTGGTGACATTCTGCTGCTGCTGCTACTGGTGACATTCTCCTGGTGACACTCTACTACTGCTGCTGCTGGTGACATTCTCCTGGTGACATTCTGCTGCTGCTGACATTCTCCTGGTGACACTCTGCTGCTGCTGCTGACATTCTCCAGGTGATATTCTCCTGGTGACACTCTGCTGCTGCTGACATTCTCCTCGTGACACTCTGCTGCTGCTGACATTCTCCTGGTGACATTCTCTTGGTGACACTCTGCTGCTGGTGACATTCTCCTGGTGACACTCTGCTGCTGCTGCTGACATTCTCCTGGTGACACTCTGCTGCTGACATTCTCCTGGTGACACTCTGCTGGTGATATTCTCCTGGAGACACTCTGATCCTGCTGGTGACACTCTCCTGGTGACACTCTGCTGCTGGTGATATTCTCCTGGTGAAACTCTGCTGCTAGTGACATTCTCCTGGTGAGAGTCTGATGCTGCTGATATTCTCCTGGTGACACTCTGATGCTGCTGGTGACACTTTCCTGGTGACACCCTGATGCTGCTGGTGACATTCTCCTGGTGACACTCTGCTGCTTGTGACATTATCCTGGTGACACTCTGCTGCTACTGGTAACATTCTCCTGGTGACATTCTGCTACTGCTGCTCACATTCTCCTGGTGACACTTTGCTGCTATTGACTTTCTCCTGGTGACATTCGGCAGCTGGTGACATTCTCCTGGTGACACTCTGCTGCTGCTGACATTCTCCTGGTGACATTCTCCTGGTGACATTCTGCTGCTGCTGCTACTGGTGACATTCTCCTGGTGACAGTCTGCTACTGCTACTGCTGGTGACATTCTCCTGGTGACACTCTGCTGCAGCTGACATTCTCCTGGTGACACTCTGCTGCTGCTACTGCTGACATTCTCCTGGTGACACTTTGCTACTGGTGACATTCTCCTGGTGATATTCTCCTGGTGACACTCTGCTGCTGCTGGTGACATTCTCCTGGTGACATTCTCCTGGTTACATTCTGCTGCTCCTGGTGACATTCTCCTGGTGACATTCTCCTGGTGACATTCTGCTGCTGCTGACATTCTCCTTGTGACACTTTGCTGCTGGTGACTTTCTTCTGGTGACATTCTGCTGCTGCTGACATCCTCCTGGTGACACTGCTGCAGGTGACATTCTGCTGCTGGTGACATTCTCCTGGTGACACTCTGCTGCTAGTGACATTCTCCTGGTGACACTCTGCTGCTGCTGACATTCTCCTGGTGACATTCTCCCGGTGACACTCTGCTGACATTCTCCTGTTGATATTCTTCTGGTGTCATTCTGCTGCTGCTGCTGCTGCTGCTGACATTCTCCTGGTGACATTCTCCTGGTGACACTCTGCTACTGCTGCTGCTGGTGACATTCTCCTGGTGACATTCTCCTGGTGACATTCTTCTGGTGCTGCTGACATTCTCCTGGTGACATTCTGCAGCTGCTGACATTCTCCTGGTGACACTCTGCTGCTGGTGACATTCTCCTGGTGACATCCTGCAGCTGGTGACATTCTCCTGGAGACACTCTGCTGCTGGTGACATTCTCCTGGTTACATTCTGCAGCTGGTGACATTCTCCTGATGACATTCTGCTGCTGCTGACATTCTCTTACTGACACTCTGCAGCTGGTGACATTCTCCTGGTGACACTCTGCTGCTGGTGACATACTCCTGGATACATTCTGCAGCTGGTGACATTCTCCTTGTGACATTCTGCTGCATCCGACATTCTCTTGGTGACACTCTGCTGCTGGTGACATTCTCCTGGTGACACTCTGATGCTGACATTCTCCTGGTGACACTGTGCTGGTGACATTCTCCTGGTGACACTCTGATGCTGCTGGTGACACTTTCCTGGTGACGTTCTGCTGCTGCTGGTGACATTCTCCTGGTGATACTCTGCTGCTGGTGACATTCTCCTGCTGACATTCTGCTGCTGCTGACATTCTCCTGGTGACACTCTGATGCTGCTGGTGAAACTTTCCTGGTGACACTCTGATGCTGCTTGTGACATTATCCTGGTGACACTCTGCTGCTGCTGACATTCTCCTGGTGACATTCTGCTGCTGGTGACATTCTCCTGGTGACACTCTGATGCTGCTGCTGACATTCTCCTGGTGACACTCTGATGCTGACATTCTCCTGGTGACACTCTGCTGGTGATGTTCTCCTGGTGACACTCTGATGCTGCTTGTGACATTCTCCTGGTGAAACTCTGCTGCTAGTGACATTCTCCTGGTGACACTCTGCTGCTACTGGTAACATTCTGCTGGTGACACTCTGATGCTGCTGCTGACATTCTCCTGCTGGCATTCTCCTGGTGACACTCTGCTGCTTGTGACATTCTCCTGGTGACATTCTGCTGCTGCTGCTGGTGACATTCTCCTGGTGAGACTCTGATGCTGCTGGTGAAACTCTCCTGGTGACACTCTGATGCTGCTGGTGACACTCTCCTGGTGACACTCTGATGCTGCTGGTGACACTCTCCTGGTGACACTCTGATGCTGCTGGTGACATTCTCCTGGTGACACACTGCTGCTGCTGCTGCTAATGCTGACATTCTCCTGGTGACACTTTGCTGCTAGTGACTTTCTCCTAGTGACATTCTGCAGCTGGTGACATTCTCCTGGTGACACTCTGCTGCTGCTGACATTCTCCTGGTGACATTCTGCTGCTGCTGCTACTGGTTACATTCTCCTGGTGACACTCTGCTACTGCTGCTGCTGGTGACACTCTCCTGGTGACATTCTGCTGCTGCTGTTGACATTCTCCTGGTGACACTCTGCTGCTAGTGACATTCTCCTGGTGACACTCTGCTGCTACTGGTAACATTCTCCAGGTGACCTTCTGCTGCTGCTGACATTCTCCTGGTGACACTCTGATGCTGCTGACATTCTCCTGGTGACACTTTGATGCTGCTGGTGACACTTTCCTGGTGACACTCTGCTGCTGGTGACATTCTCCTGGTGACATTCTGCAGCTGGTGACATTCTCCTGGTGACACTCTGCTGCTGGTGACATTCTCCTGCTGACATTCTCCTGGTGACATTCTGCTGCTGGTGACATTCTCCTGGTGACACTCTGATGCTGCTGACATTCTCCTGGTGACACTCTGATGCTGACATTCTCCTGGTGGCACTCTGCTGGTGATGTTCTCCTGGTGACACTCTGCTGCTAGTGGCATTCTCCTGGAGACACTCTGATCCTGCTGGTGACACTCTCCTGGTGACATTCTGCTGCTGCTGGTGACATTCTCATGGTGACACACTCCTGGTGACATTCTGCTGCTGCTGGTGACATTCTCCTGGTGAACCTCTGCTCCTATTGGTAACATTCTCCTGGTGACACTCTGATGCTGCTGCTGACATTCTCCTGGTGACACTCTGCTGCTGATGATCTCCTGGTGACACTCTGCTGCTAGTGTCATTCTCCTGGAGACACTCTAATCCTGCTGGTGACACTTTCCTGGTGACATTCTGCTGCTGCTGATGACATTCTCATGGTGACACTCTGCTACTGGTGACATTCTCCTGGTGAAACTCTGCTGCTAGTGACATTCTCCTGGTGACACTCTGCTGCTACTGGTAACATTCTCCTGGTGACATTCTGCTGCTGCTGACATTCTCCTGGTGACACCCTGATGCTGCTGGTGACATTCTCCTGGTGACACTCTGCTGCTGCTGACATTCTCCTGCTGACATTCTCCTGGTGACACTCTGCTGCTTGTGACATTATCCTGGTGACACTCTGCTGCTGCTGCTGGTGACACTCTGATGCTGCTGGTGACACTCTCCTGGTGACACTCTGATGCTGCTGGTGACATTCTCCTGGTGACACTCTGCTGCTGCTGCTGCTGACCTTCTCCTGGTGACACTTTGCTGCTAGTGACTTTCTCCTGGTGACATTCTGCAGCTGGTGACATTCTCCTGGTGACATTCTGCTGCTGCTGCTACTGGTGACATTCTCCTGGTGACACTCTACTACTGCTGCTACTGGTAACATTCTCCTGGTGACATTCTGCTGCTGCTGCTGGTGACACTCTGATGCTGCTGGTGACACTCTCCTGGTGACACTCTGATGCTGCTGGTGACACTCTGCTGCTGCTGCTGACCTTCTCCTGGTGACACTTTGCTGCTAGTGACTTTCTCCTTGTGACATTCTGCAGCTGGTGACATTCTCCTGGTGACATTCCGCTGCTGCTGCTACTGGTGACATTCTCCTGGTGACACTCTACTACTGCTGCTGCTGGTGACATTCTCCTGGTGACACTCTGCTACTGCTGACATTCTCCTGGTGACACTCTGCTGCTGCTGCTGACATTCTCCTGGTGACACTCTGCTGCTGCTGCTGACATTCTCCTGGTGACACTCTGCTGCTTGTGACATTATCCTGGTGACACTCTGCTGCTGCTGACATTCTCCTGGTGACACTCTGCTGCTTGTGACATTATCCTGGTGACACTCTGCTGCTGCTGACATTCTCCTGGTGACGCTCTGCTGCTACTGGAGACATTCTCCTGGTGACATTCTGTTGCTGCTGCTGCTGACATTCTCCTGGTGACACTCTGCTGCTGCTGACATTCTCCTGGTGACACTCTGATGCTGCTGGTGACAATCTCCTGGTGACACTCTGCTGCTGCTGGTGACATTCTCCTGGTGACACTCTGCTGCTGCTGACATTCTCCTGGTGACACTCTGATGCTGCTGGTGACAATCTCCTGGTGACACTCTGCTGCTGGTGACATTCTCCTGGTGACACTCTGCTGCTGCTGCTGACATTCTCCTGGTGACACTTTGCTGCTGGTGACTTTCTCCTGGTGACACTCTGATGCTGACATTCTCCTCGTGACACTGTGCTGGTGACATTCTCCAGGTGACACTCTGATGCTGCTGGTGACACTTTCCTGGTGACGTTCTGCTGCTGCTGGTGACATTCTCCTGGTGATACTCTGCTGCTGGTGACATTCTCCTGCTGACATTCTGCTGCTACTGACATTCTCCTGTTGACACTCTGATGCTGCTGACATTCTCCTGGTGACACTCTGATGCTGCTGGTGAAACTTTCCTGGTGACACTCTGATGCTGCTTGTGACATTATCCTGGTGACACTCTGCTGCTGCTGACATTCTCCTGGTGACATTCTGCTGCTGGTGACATTCTCCTGGTGACACTCTGATGCTGCTGCTGACATTCTCCTGGTGACACTCTGATGCTGACATTCTCCTGGTGACACTCTGCTGGTGATGTTCTCCTGGTGACACTCTGCTGCTAGTGTCATTCTCCTGGATACACTCTGATCCTGCTGGTGACACTCTCCTGGTGACATTCTGCTGCTGCTGGTGACATTTTCATGGTGACACTCTGCTGCTGGTGACATTCTCCTGGTGAAACTCTGCTGCTAGTGACATTCTCCTGGTGACACTCTGCTGCTACTGGTAACATTCTGCTGGTGACACTCTGATGCTGCTGCTGACATTCTCCTGCTGGCATTCTCCTGGTGACACTCTGCTGCTTGTGACATTATCCTGGTGACACTCTGCTACTGGTAACATTCTCCTGGTGACATTCTGCTGCTGCTGCTGGTGACATTCTCCTGGTGACACTCTGATGCTGCTGGTGAAACTCTCCTGGTGACACTCTGATGCTGCTGGTGACACTCTCCTGGTGACACTCTGATGCTGCTGGTGACACTCTCCTGGTGACACTCTGATGCTGCTGGTGACATTCTCCTGGTGACACACTGCTGCTGCTGCTGCTATTGCTGACATTCTCCTGGTGACACTTTGCTGCTAGTGACTTTCTCCTAGTGACATTCTGCAGCTGGTGACATTCTCCTGGTGACACTCTGCTGCTGCTGACATTCTCCTGGTGACATTCTGCTGCTGCTGCTACTGGTTACATTCTCCTGGTGACACTCTGCTACTGCTGCTGCTGGTGACACTCTCCTGGTGACATTCTGCTGCTGCTGTTGACATTCTCCTGGTGACACTCTGCTGCTAGTGACATTCTCCTGGTGACACTCTGCTGCTACTGGTAACATTCTCCAGGTGACCTTCTGCTGCTGCTGACATTCTCCTGGTGACACTCTGATGCTGCTGACATTCTCCTGGTGACACTTTGATGCTGCTGGTGACACTTTCCTGGTGACACTCTGCTGCTGGTGACATTCTCCTCGTGACATTCTGCAGCTGGTGACATTCTCCTGGTGACACTCTGCTGCTGGTGACATTCTCCTGCTGACATTCTGCTGCTGGTGATATTCTCCTGGTGACACTCTGATGCTGCTGACATTCTCCTGGTGACACTCTGATGCTGACATTCTCCTGGTGGCACTCTGTTGGTGATGTTCTCCTGGTGACACTCTGCTGCTAGTGGCATTCTCCTGGAGACACTCTGATCCTGCTGGTGACACTCTCCTGGTGACATTCTGCTGCTGCTGGTGACATTCTCATGGTGACACACTCCTGGTGACATTCTGCTGCTGCTGGTGACATTCTCCTAGTGAACCTCTGCTCCTACTGGTAACATTCTCCTGGTGACACTCTGATGCTGCTGCTGACATTCTCCTGGTGACACTCTGCTGCTGATGATCTCCTGGTGACATTCTGCTGCTAGTGTCATTCTCCTGGAGACACTCTAATCCTGCTGGTGACACTTTCCTGGTGACATTCTGCTGCTGCTGATGACATTCTCATGGTGACACTCTGCTACTGGTGACATTCTCCTGGTGAAACTCTGCTGCTAGTGACATTCTCCTGGTGACACTCTGCTGCTACTGGTAACATTCTCCTGGTGACATTCTGCTGCTGCTGACATTCTCCTGGTGACACCCTGATGCTGCTGGTGACATTCTCCTGGTGACACTCTGCTGCTGCTGACATTCTCCTGCTGACATTCTCCTGGTGACACTCTGCTGCTTGTGACATTATCCTGGTGACACTCTGCTGCTGCTGCTGGTGACACTCTGATGCTGCTGGTGACACTCTCCTGGTGACACTCTGATGCTGCTAGTGACATTCTCCTGGTGACACTCTGCTGCTGCTGCTGCTGCTGCTGACCTTCTCCCGGTGACACTTTGCTGCTAGTGACTTTCTCCTGGTGACATTCTGCAGCTGGTGACATTCTCCTGGTGACATTCTGCTGCTGCTGCTACTGGTGACATTCTCCTGGTGACACTCTACTACTGCTGCTACTGGTAACATTCTCCTGGTGACATTCTGCTGCTGCTGCTGGTGACACTCTGATGCTGCTGGTGACACTCTCCTGGTGACACTCTGATGCTGCTGGTGACACTCTGCTGCTGCTGCTGCTGCTGCTGACCTTCTCCTGGTGACACTTTGCTGCTAGTGACTTTCTCCTTGTGACATTCTGCAGCTGGTGACATTCTCCTGGTGACATTCTGCTGCTGCTGCTACTGGTGACATTCTCCTGGTGACACTCTACTACTGCTGCTGCTGGTGACATTCTCCTGGTGACATTCTGCTGCTGCTGACATTCTCCTGGTGACACTCTGCTGCTGCTGCTGACATTCTCCAGGTGATATTCTCCTGGTGACACTCTGCTGCTGCTGACATTCTCCTCGTGACACTCTGCTGCTGCTGACATTCTCCTGGTGACATTCTCTTGGTGACACTCTGCTGCTGGTGACATTCTCCTGGTGACACTCTGCTGCTGCTGCTGACATTCTCCTGGTGACACTCTGCTGCTGACATTCTCCTGGAGACACTCTGATCCTGCTGGTGACACTCTCCTGGTGACACTCTGCTGCTGGTGATATTCTCCTGGTGAAACTCTGCTGCTAGTGACATTCTCCTGGTGACACTCTGATGCTGCTGGTGACACTTTCCTGGTGACACCCTGATGCTGCTGGTGACATTCTCCTGGTGACACTCTGCTGCTGCTGCTGACATTCTCCGGGTGACACTCTGCTGCTTGTGACATTATCCTGGTGACACTCTGCTGCTACTGGTAACATTCTCCTGGTGACATTCTGCTACTGCTGCTCACATTCTCCTGGTGACACTTTGCTGCTATTGACTTTCTCCTGGTGACATTCGGCAGCTGGTGACATTCTCCTGGTGACACTCTGCTGCTGCTGACATTCTCCTGGTGACATTCTCCTGGTGACATTCTGCTGCTGCTGCTACTGGTGACATTCTCCTGGTGACAGTCTGCTACTGCTACTGCTGGTGACATTCTCCTGGTGACACTCTGCTGCAGCTGACATTCTCCTGGTGACACTCTGCTGCTGCTACTGCTGACATTCTCCTGGTGACACTTTGCTACTGGTGACATTCTCCTGGTGATATTCTCCTGGTGACACTCTGCTGCTGCTGGTGACATTCTCCTGGTGACATTCTCCTGGTTACATTCTGCTGCTGCTGGTGACATTCTCCTGGTGACATTCTCCTGGTGACATTCTGCTGCTGCTGACATTCTCCTTGTGACACTTTGCTGCTGGTGACTTTCTTCTGGTGACATTCTGCTGCTGCTGACATCCTCCTGGTGACACTGCTGCAGGTGACATTCTGCTGCTGGTGACATTCTCCTGGTGACACTCTGCTGCTAGTGACATTCTCCTGGTGACACTCTGCTGCTGCTGACATTCTCCTGGTGACATTCTCCCGGTGACACTCTGCTGACATTCTCCTGGTGATATTCTTCTGGTGTCATTCTGCTGCTGCTGCTGCTGCTGCTGACATTCTCCTGGTGACATTCTCCTGGTGACACTCTGCTACTGCTGCTGCTGGTGACATTCTCCTGGTGACATTCTCCTGGTGACATTCTTCTGGTGCTGCTGACATTCTCCTGGTGACATTCTGCAGCTGCTGACATTCTCCTGGTGACACTCTGCTGCTGGTGACATTCTCCTGGTGACATCCTGCAGCTGGTGACATTCTCCTGGAGACACTCTGCTGCTGGTGACATTCTCCTGGTTACATTCTGCAGCTGGTGACATTCTCCTGATGACATTCTGCTGCTGCTGACATTCTCTTACTGACACTCTGCAGCTGGTGACATTCTCCTGGTGACACTCTGCTGCTGGTGACATACTCCTGGATACATTCTGCAGCTGGTGACATTCTCCTGGTGACATTCTGCTGCATCCGACATTCTCTTGGTGACACTCTGCTGCTGGTGACATTCTCCTGGTGACACTCTGATGCTGACATTCTCCTGGTGACACTGTGCTGGTGACATTCTCCTGGTGACACTCTGATGCTGCTGGTGACACTTTCCTGGTGACGTTCTGCTGCTGCTGGTGACATTCTCCTGGTGATACTCTGCTGCTGGTGACATTCTCCTGCTGACATTCTGCTGCTACTGACATTCTCCTGTTGACACTCTGATGCTGCTGACATTCTCCTGGTGACACTCTGATGCTGCTGGTGAAACTTTCCTGGTGACACTCTGATGCTGCTTGTGACATTATCCTGGTGACACTCTGCTGCTGGTGACATTCTCCTGGTGACATTCTGCTGCTGGTGACATTCTCCTGGTGACACTCTGATGCTGCTGCTGACATTCTCCTGGTGACACTCTGATGCTGACATTCTCCTGGTGACACTCTGCTGGTGATGTTCTCCTGGTGACACTCTGCTGCTAGTGTCATTCTCCTGGATACACTCTGATCCTGCTGGTGACACTCTCCTGGTGACATTCTGCTGCTGCTGGTGACATTTTCATGGTGACACTCTGCTGCTGGTGACATTCTCCTGGTGAAACTCTGCTGCTAGTGACATTCTCCTGGTGACACTCTGCTGCTACTGGTAACATTCTGCTGGTGACACTCTGATGCTGCTGCTGACATTCTCCTGCTGGCATTCTCCTGGTGACACTCTGCTGCTTGTGACATTCTCCTGGTGACATTCTGCTGCTGCTGCTGGTGACATTCTCCTGGTGAGACTCTGATGCTGCTGGTGAAACTCTCCTGGTGACACTCTGATGCTGCTGGTGACACTCTCCTGGTGACACTCTGATGCTGCTGGTGACACTCTCCTGGTGACACTCTGATGCTGCTGGTGACATTCTCCTGGTGACACACTGCTGCTGCTGCTGCTAATGCTGACATTCTCCTGGTGACACTTTGCTGCTAGTGACTTTCTCCTAGTGACATTCTGCAGCTGGTGACATTCTCCTGGTGACACTCTGCTGCTGCTGACATTCTCCTGGTGACATTCTGCTGCTGCTGCTACTGGTTACATTCTCCTGGTGACACTCTGCTACTGCTGCTGCTGGTGACACTCTCCTGGTGACATTCTGCTGCTGCTGTTGACATTCTCCTGGTGACACTCTGCTGCTAGTGACATTCTCCTGGTGACACTCTGCTGCTACTGGTAACATTCTCCAGGTGACCTTCTGCTGCTGCTGACATTCTCCTGGTGACACTCTGATGCTGCTGACATTCTCCTGGTGACACTTTGATGCTGCTGGTGACACTTTCCTGGTGACACTCTGCTGCTGGTGACATTCTCCTGGTGACATTCTGCAGCTGGTGACATTCTCCTGGTGACACTCTGCTGCTGGTGACATTCTGCTGCTGGTGACATTCTCCTGGTGACATTCTGCTGCTGGTGACATTCTCCTGGTGACACTCTGATGCTGCTGACATTCTCCTGGTGACACTCTGATGCTGACATTCTCCTGGTGGCACTCTGCTGGTGATGTTCTCCTGGTGACACTCTGCTGCTAGTGGCATTCTCCTGGAGACACTCTGATCCTGCTGGTGACACTCTCCTGGTGACATTCTGCTGCTGCTGGTGACATTCTCATGGTGACACACTCCTGGTGACATTCTGCTGCTGCTGGTGACATTCTCCTGGTGAACCTCTGCTCCTATTGGTAACATTCTCCTGGTGACACTCTGATGCTGCTGCTGACATTCTCCTGGTGACACTCTGCTGCTGATGATCTCCTGGTGACACTCTGCTGCTAGTGTCATTCTCCTGTAGACACTCTAATCCTGCTGGTGACACTTTCCTGGTGACATTCTGCTGCTGCTGATGACATTCTCATGGTGACACTCTGCTACTGGTGACATTCTCCTGGTGAAACTCTGCTGCTAGTGACATTCTCCTGGTGACACTCTGCTGCTACTGGTAACATTCTCCTGGTGACATTCTGCTGCTGCTGACATTCTCCTGGTGACACCCTGATGCTGCTGGTGACATTCTCCTGGTGACACTCTGCTGCTGCTGACATTCTCCTGCTGACATTCTCCTGGTGACACTCTGCTGCTTGTGACATTATCCTGGTGACACTCTGCTGCTGCTGCTGGTGACACTCTGATGCTGCTGGTGACACTCTCCTGGTGACACTCTGATGCTGCTGGTGACATTCTCCTGGTGACACTCTGCTGCTGCTGCTGCTGACCTTCTCCTGGTGACACTTTGCTGCTAGTGACTTTCTCCTGGTGACATTCTGCAGCTGGTGACATTCTCCTGGTGACATTCTGCTGCTGCTGCTACTGGTGACATTCTCCTGGTGACACTCTACTACTGCTGCTACTGGTAACATTCTCCTGGTGACATTCTGCTGCTGCTGCTGGTGACACTCTGATGCTGCTGGTGACACTCTCCTGGTGACACTCTGATGCTGCTGGTGACACTCTGCTGCTGCTGCTGACCTTCTCCTGGTGACACTTTGCTGCTAGTGACTTTCTCCTTGTGACATTCTGCAGCTGGTGACATTCTCCTGGTGACATTCTGCTGCTGCTGCTACTGGTGACATTCTCCTGGTGACACTCTACTACTGCTGCTGCTGGTGACATTCTCCTGGTGACACTCTGCTGCTGCTGACATTCTCCTGGAGACACTCTCTTGGTGACACTCTGCTGCTGCTGACATTCTCCAGGTGATATTCTCCTGGTGACACTCTGCTGCTGCTGACATTCTCCTCGTGACACTCTCTTGGTGACACTCTGCTGCTGCTGACATTCTCCTGGTGACATTCTCTTGGTGACACTCTGCTGCTGGTGATATTCTCCTGGTGACATTCTGCTGCTGCTGCTGACATTCTCCTGGTGACACTCTGCTGCTGACATTCTCCTGGTGACACTCTGCTGGTGATATTCTCCTGGTGACACTTCTAGTGTCATGCTCCAGGAGACACTCTGATCCTGCTGGTGACACTCTCCTGGTGACACTCTGCTGCTGGTGATATTCTCCTGGTGAAACTCTACTGCTAGTGACATTCTCCTGCTGACACTCTGCTGCTACTGCTGACATTCTCCTGGTGACACTCTGATGCTGCTGGTGACACTTTCCTGGTGACACTCTGCTGCTGCTGCTGACATTCTCCTGGTGACACTCTGCTGCTTGTGACATTATCCTGGTGACACTCTGCTGCTACTGGTAACATTCTCCTGGTGACATTCTGCTACTGCTGCTGACATTCTCCTGGTGACACTTTGCTGCTATTGACTTTCTCCTGGTGACATTCGGCAGCTGGTGACATTCTCCTGGTGACACTCTGCTGCTGCTGACATTCTCCTGGTGACATTCTCCTGGTGACATTCTGCTGCTGCTGCTACTGGTGACATTCTCCTGGTGACAGTCTGCTACTGCTGCTGCTGGTGACATTCTCCTGGTGACACTCTGCTGCAGCTGACATTCTCCTGGTGACACTCTGCTGCTGCTACTGCTGTCATTCTCCTGGTGACACTTTGCTACTGGTGACATTCTCCTGGTGATATTCTCCTGGTGACACTCTGCTGCTGCTGGTGACATTCTCCTGGTGACATTCTCCTGGTTACATTCTGCTGCTGCTGGTGACATTCTCCTGGTGACATTCTCCTGGTGACATTCTGCTGCTGCTGACATTCTCCTTGTGACACTTTGCTGCTGGTGACTTTCTCCTGGTGACATTCTGCTGCTGCTGACATCCTCCTGGTGACACTCTGTTGCTGGTGACACTGCTGCAGGTGACATTCTGCTGCTGGTGACATTCTCCTGGTGACACTCTGCTGCTAGTGACATTCTCCTGGTGACACTCTGCTGCTGCTGACATTCTCCTGGTGACATTCTCCCGGTGACACTCTGCTGACATTCTCCTGGTGATATTCTTCTGGTGTCATTCTGCTGTTGCTGCTGCTGCTGCTGCTGCTGCTGACATTCTCCTGGTGACATTCTCCTGGTGACACTCTGCTGCTGCTGGTGACATTCTCCTGGTGACATTCTCCTGGTGACATTCTGCTGGTGCTGCTGACATTCTCCTGGTGACATTCTGCAGCTGGTGACATTCTCCTGGTGACATTCTCCTGGTGACACTCTGCTGCTGCTGACATTCTCCTGGTGACATTCTGCTGCTGCTGCTGGTACTGGTGACATTCTCCTGGTGACACTGCTACTGCTGCTGCTGGTGACATTCTCCTGGTGACCCTCTGCTGCTGCTGACATTCTCCTGGTGACATTCTGCTGCTGCTGACATTCTCCTGGTGACACACTGCTGGTGATGTTCTCCTGGTGACACTCTGATGCTGCTGGTGACATTCTCCTGGTGACATTTTGCAGCTGGTGACATTCTCCTGGTGACATTCTGCTGCTGTTGCTGACATTCTCCTGGTGACATTCTGCTGCTGCTGGTGACATTCTCCTGGTGACACTCTGCTGCTAGTGACATTCTCCTGGTGACACTCTGCTGCTGCTGACATTCTCCTGATGACACACTGATGCTGCTGGTGACATTCTCCTGGTGACACTCTGCTGCTGACATTCTCCTGCTGACATTCTCCTGGTGACACTCTGATGCTGCTGGAGACACTCTCCTGGTGACACTGTGATGCTGCTGGTGACATTCTCCTGGTGACATTTTGCAGCTGGTGACATTCTCCTGGTGACATTCTGCTGCTGTTGCTGACATTCTCCTGGTGACATTCTGCTGCTGCTGGTGACATTCTCCTGGTGACACTCTGCTGCTAGTGACATTCTCCTGGTGACACTCTGCTGCTGCTGACATTCTCCTGATGACACACTGATGCTGCTAGTGTCCTTCTCCTGGTGACACTCTGCTGCTGCTGGTGACATTCTCCTGGTAACATTCTGCTGCTGGTGACATTCTCCTGGTGACACTCTGATACTGCTGGTGACACTCTCCTGGTGACATTCTGCTGCTGGTGACATTCTCCTGGTGACACTCTGCTGCTAGTGACATTCTCCTGGTGACACTCTGCTGCTACTGGTAACATTCTCCTGGTGACACTCTGATGCTGCTGACATTCTCCTGGTGACACTTTGTTGCTGCTGGTGACACTTTCCTGGTGACACTGTGCTGCTGCTGCTGCTGACATTCTCCTGGTGACACTCTGCTGCTGGTGACATTCTCCTGGTGACATTCTGCAGCTGGTGACATTCTCCTGCTGACATTCTCCTGGTGACATTCTGCTGCTGGTGACATTCTCCTGGTGACACTCTGATGCTGCTGCTGACATTCTCCTGGTGACACTCTGATGCTGACATTCTCCTGGTGACACTCTGCTGGCGATGTTCTCCTGGTGACACTCTGCTGCTAGTGTCATTCTCCTGGATACACTCTGATCCTGCTGGTGACACTCTCCTGGTCACATTCTCCTGCTGCTGGTGACATTTTCATGGTGACACTCTGCTGCTGGTGACATTCTCCTGGTGACACTCTGCTGCTACTGGTAACATTCTGCTGGTGACACTCTGATGCTGCTTCTGACTTTCTCCTGGTGACACTCTGCTGCTGCTGCTGCTGACATTCTCCTGCTGACATTCTCCTGGTGACACTCTGCTGCTTGTGACATTATCCTGGTGACATTCTCCTGGTGACACTCTGCTACTAGTAACATTCTCCTGGTGACATTCTGCTGCTGCTGCTGCTGGTGACATTCTCCTGGTGACACTCTGATGCTGCTGGTGACACTCTCCTGGTGACACTCTGATGCTGCTGGTGACACTCTCCTGGTGACACTCTGATGCTGCTGGTGACATTCTCCTGGTGACACTTTGCTGCTAGTGACATTCTCCTGGTGACATTCTGCAGCTGCTGACATTCTCCTGGTGACATTCTGCTGCTGCTGCTACTGGTGACATTCTCCTGGTGACACTCTGCTACTGCTGCTGCTAGTGACATTCTCCTGGTGACACTCTGCTGCTGCTGCTGACATTCTCCTGGTGACACTCTGATACTGCTGGTGACACTCTCCTGGTGACATTCTGCTGCTGCTGGTGACATTCTCCTGGTGACACTCTGCTGCTAGTGACATTCTCCTGGTGACACTCTGATGCTGCTGACATTCTCCTGGTGACAGTCTGCTGCTGCTGACATTCTACTGGTGACACTCTGCTGCTGCTGAAATTCTCCTGGTCACACTCTGATGCTGCTGGTGACACTCTCCTGGTGACACTCTGATGCTGCTGCTGCTGACATTCTGCTGCTGACATTCTCCTGGTGACACTCTGCTGCTAGTGATATTCTCCTGGTGACACTCTGCTGCTAGTGATATTCTCCTGGTGACACTCTACTGCTACTGGTAACATTCTCCTGGTGACATTCTGCTGCTGCTGCTGACATTCTCCTGCTGACGCTCTGCTGCTGCTCACATTCTCCTGGTGACACTCTGATGCTGCTGGTGACATTCTCCTGGTGACACTCTGATGCTGCTGGTGACACTCTCCTGGTGACACTCTGATGCTGCTGACATTCTCCTGGTGACACTCTGCTGCTACTGGTAACATTCTCCTGGTGACACTCTGCTGCTGCTGACACTCTCCTGGTGACACTCTGATGCTGCTGACATTCGCCTGGTGACACTCTGCTGCTGCTGACATTCGCCTGGTGACACTCTGATGCTGCTGGTGACACTCTCCTGGTGACACTCTGATGCTAGTGATATTCTCCTGGTGACACTCTGATGCTGCTGGTGACACTCTCCTGGTGACACTCTGATGCTGCTGGTGACATTCTCCTGGTGACACTCTGCTGCTGCTGCTGCTGACATTCTGCTGGTGACATTCTCCTGATGACACTCTGCTGCTGCTGACATTCTCCTGGTTACACTGTACTGCTACTGGTAACATTCTCCTGGTGACATTCTGCTGCTGCTGACATTCTCCTGCTGACACTCTGCTGCTGCTGACATTCTCCTGGTGACACTCTGCTGCTGACATTCTCCTGGTGACACTCTGCTGGTGATATTCTCCTGGTGACACTTCTAGTGTCATGCTCCAGGAGACACTCTGATCCTGCTGGTGACACTCTCCTGGTGACACTCTGCTGCTGGTGATATTCTCCTGGTGAAACTCTGCTGCTAGTGACATTCTCCTGCTGACACTCTGCTGCTACTGCTGACATTCTCCTGGTGACAGTCTGCTGCTGCTGATATTCTCCTGGTGACACTCTGATGCTGCTGGTGACACTTTCCTGGTGACACTCTGCTGCTGCTGCTGACATTCTCCTGGTGACACTCTGCTGCTTGTGACATTATCCTGGTGACACTCTGCTGCTACTGGTAACATTCTCCTGGTGACATTCTGCTACTGCTGCTGACATTCTCCTGGTGACACTTTGCTGCTATTGACTTTCTCCTGGTGACATTCGGCAGCTGGTGACATTCTCCTGGTGACACTCTGCTGCTGCTGACATTCTCCTGGTGACATTCTCCTGGTGACATTCTGCTGCTGCTACTGGTGACATTCTCCTGGTGACAGTCTGCTACTGCTGCTGCTGGTGACATTCTCCTGGTGACACTCTGCTGCTGCTACTGCTGACATTCTCCTGGTGACACTTTGCTACTGGTGACATTCTCCTGGAGATATTCTTCTGGTGACACTCTGCTGCTGCTGGTGACATTCTCCTGGTGACATTCTCCTGGTTACATTCTGCTGCTGCTGGTGACTTTCTCCTGGTGACATTCTCCTGGTGACATTCTGCTGCTGCTGACATTCTCCTTGTGACACTTTGCTGCTGGTGACTTTCTCCTGGTGACATTCTGCTGCTGCTGACATCCTCCTGGTGACACTCTGTTGCTGGTGACACTGCTGCAGGTGACATTCTGCTGCTGGTGACATTCTCCTGGTGACACTCTGCTGCTAGTGACATTCTCCTGGTGACACTCTGCTGCTGCTGACATTCTCCTGGTGACATTCTCCCGGTGACACTCTGCTGACATTCTCCTGGTGATATTCTTCTGGTGTCATTCTGCTGCTGCTGCTGCTGCTGACATTCTCCTGGTGACATTCTCCTGGTGACACTCTGCTGCTGCTGGTGACATTCTCCTGGTGACATTCTCCTGGTGACATTCTGCTGGTGCTGCTGACATTCTCCTGGTGACATTCTGCAGCTGGTGACATTCTCCTGGTGACATTCTCCTGGTGACACTCTGCTGCTGCTGACATTCTCCTGGTGACATTCTGCTGCTGCTGCTGGTACTGGTGACATTCTCCTGGTGACACTGCTACTGCTGCTGCTGGTGACATTCTCCTGGTGACCCTCTGCTGCTGCTGACATTCTCCTGGTGACATTCTGCTGCTGCTGACATTCTCCTGGTGACACTCTGCTGCTGACATTCTCCTGCTGACATTCTCCTGGTGACCCTCTGTTGCTGGTGATATTCTCCTGGTGACATTCTGCTGCTGCTGCTGACATTCTCCTGGTGACATTCTGCTGCTGCTGCTGACATTCCCCTGGTGACATTCTGCTGCTAGTAACATTCTCCTGGTGACACTCTGCTGCTTCTGGTAACATTCTCCTGGTGACATTCTGCTGCTGCTGCTGCTGACATTCTCCTGCTGACACTCTGCTGCTGCTGACATTCTCCTGGTGACACTCTGATGCTGCTGGAGACACTCTCCTGGTGACACTGTGATGCTGCTGGTGACATTCTCCTGGTGACATTTTGCAGCTGGTGACATTCTCCTGGTGACATTCTGCTGCTGTTGCTGACATTCTCCTGGTGACATTCTGCTGCTGCTGGTGACATTCTTCTGGTGACACTCTGCTGCTAGTGACATTCTCCTGGTGACACTCTGCTGCTGCTGACATTCTCCTGATGACACACTGATGCTGCTGGTGACATTCTCCTGGTGACATTCTCCTGGTGACACTCTGATGCTGCTGGAGACAGTCTCCTGGTGACACTGTGATGCTGCTGGTGACATTCTCCTGGTGAAATTTTGCAGCTGGTGACATTCTCCTGGTGACATTCTGCTGCTGTTGCTGACATTCTCCTGGTGACATTCTGCTGCTGCTGGTGACATTCTCCTGGTGACACTCTGCTGCTAGTGACATTCTCCTGGTGACACTCTGCTGCTGCTGACATTCTCCTGATGACACACTGATGCTGCTAGTGTCCTTCTCCTGGTGACACTCTGCTGCTGCTGGTGACATTCTCCTGGTAACATTCTGCTGCTGGTGACATTCTCCTGGTGACACTCTGCTGCTAGTGACATTCTCCTGGTGACACTCTGCTGCTACTGGTAACATTCTCCTGGTGACACTCTGATGCTGCTGACATTCTCCTGGTGACACTTTGTTGCTGCTGGTGACACTTTCCTGGTGACACTGTGCTGCTGCTGCTGCTGCTGCTGCTGCTGCTGACATTCTCCTGGTGACACTCTGCTGCTGGTGACATTCTCCTGGTGACATTCTGCAGCTGGTGACATTCTCCTGCTGACATTCTCCTGGTGACATTCTGCTGCTGGTGACATTCTCCTGGTGACACTCTGATGCTGCTGCTGACATTCTCCTGGTGACACTCTGATGCTGATATTCTCCTGGTGACACTCTGCTGGCGATGTTCTCCTGGTGACACTCTGCTGCTAGTGTCATTCTCCTGGATACACTCTGATCCTGCTGGTGACACTCTCCTGGTGACATTCTGCTGCTGCTGGTGACATTTTCATGGTGACACTCTGCTGCTGGTGACATTCTCCTGGTGACACTCTGCTGCTGCTGCTGCTGACATTCTCCTGCTGACATTCTCCTGGTGACACTCTACTGCTTGTGACATTATCCTGGTGACATTCTCCTGGTGACACTCTGCTACTAGTAACATTCTCCAGGTGACATTCTGCTGCTGCTGCTGGTGACATTCTCCTGGTGACACTCTGATGCTGCTGGTGACACTCTCCTGGTGACACTCTGATGCTGCTGGTGACACTCTCCTGGTGACACTCTGATGCTGCTGGTGACATTCTCCTGGTGACACTTTGCTGCTAGTGACATTCTCCTGGTGACATTCTGCAGCTGCTGACATTCTCCTGGTGACATTCTGCTGCTGCTGCTACTGGTGACATTCTCCTGGTGACACTCTGCTACTGCTGCTGCTGCTGACATTCTCCTGGTGACACTCTGATACTGCTGGTGACACTCTCCTGGTGACATTCTGCTGCTGCTGGTGACATTCTCCTGGTGACACTCTGCTGCTAGTGACATTCTCCTGGTGACACTCTGATGCTGCTGACATTCTCCTGGTGACAGTCTGCTGCTGCTGACATTCTACTGGTGACACTCTGCTGCTGCTGAAATTCTCCTGGTCACACTCTGATGCTGCTGGTGACACTCTCCTGGTGACACTCTGATGCTGCTGCTGCTGACATTCTGCTGCTGACATTCTCCTGGTGACACTCTGCTGCTAGTGATATTCCCCTGGTGACACTCTGCTGCTGACATTCTCCTGGTGACACTCTACTGCTACTGGTAACATTCTCCTGGTGACATTCTGCTGCTGCTGCTGACATTCTCCTGCTGACGCTCTGCTGCTGCTCACATTCTCCTGGTGACACTCTGATGCAGCTGGTGACACTCTCCTGGTGACACTCTGATGCAGCTGGTGACATTCTCCTGGTGACATTCTGCTTCTGCTGCTGACATTCTCCTGGTGACAGTCTGCTGCTGACAGTCTCCTGGTGACACTCTGCTGCTAGTGACATTCTCCTGGTGACACTCTGATGCTGCTGGTGACATTCTCCTGGTGACACTCTGATGCTGCTGGTGACAATCTCCTGGTGACACTCTGCTGCTACTGGTAACATTCTCCTGGTGACACTCTGCTGCTGCTGACACTCTCCTGGTGACACTCTGATGCTGCTGACATTCGCCTGGTGACACTCTGCTGCTGCTGACATTCGCCTGGTGACACTCTAATGCTGCTGGTGACACTCTCCTGGTGACACTCTGATGCTAGTGATATTCTCCTGGTGACACTCTGATGCTGCTGGTGACACTCTCCTGGTGACACTCTGATGCTGCTGGTGACATTCTCCTGGTGACACTCTGCTGCTGCTGCTGCTGACATTCTGCTGGTGACATTGTCCTGATGACACTCTGCTGCTGCTGACATTCTCCTGGTTACACTATACTGCTACTGGTAACATTCTCCTGGTGACATTCTGCTGCTGCTGACATTCTCCTGCTGACACTCTGCTGCTGCTGACATTCTCCTGGTGACACTCTGAAGCTGCTGGTGACATTCTCCTGGTGACACTCTGCTGCTAGTGACATTCTCCTGGTGACACTCTGCTGCTACTGGTGACATTCTCCTGGTGACACTCTACTGCTGCTGACATTCTCCTGGTGACACTCTGCTGCTAGTGATATTCTCCTGGTGACACTCTGATGCTGCTAGTGACACTCTCCAGGTGACACTCTGATGCTGCTGGTGACATTCTCCTGGTGACACTCTGCTGCCAGTGACATTATCCTGGTGACATTCTGCTGCTGCTGACATTCTCCTGCTGACACTCTGCTGCTGCTGACATTCTCCTGGTGACACTTTGATGCTGCTGGTGACATTCTGCTGGTGACACTCTGATGCTGCTGGTGAAACTCTCCGGGTGACATTCTGCTGCAGTTGGTGACATTCTCCTGGTGAAACTCTTCTGCTGCTGCTGCTGCTGCTCACATTCTCCTGCTGACATTCTCCTGGTGACATTCTGCTGCTGGTGACATTCTCCTGGTGACATTCTGCAGCTAGTGACATTCTCCTGGTGACATTCTCCTGGTGACATTCTGCTGCTGATGCTGACATTTTCCTGGTGACATTCTGCTGCTGCTGCTGACATTCTCTTGGTGACACTCTGCTGCTGGTGACATTCTCCTGGTGACACTCTGATGCTGCTGCTGACATTCTCCTGGTGACATTCTGCTGCTGACAGTCTCCTGGTGACATTCTCCTGGTGACACTCTGATGCTGCTGGTGACATTCTCCTGGTGACCCTCTGATGCTAGTGACATTCTCGTGGTGACACTGCTACTACTGGTAATATTCTCCTGTTGACACTCTGATGCTGCTGACATTCTCCTGGTGACACTCTGATGCTGCTGGTGCCATTTTCCTGGAGACATTCTGCTGCTGCTGACATTCTCCTGGTGACACTCTGCTGCTAGTGTCATTCTCCCGGTGACACTCTGCTGCTACTGGTAACCTTCTCCTGGTGACATTCAGCTGCTGCTGCTGACATTCTCCTGGAGACACTCTGCTGCTGCTGACATTCTCCTGGTGACACTCTGCTGCTGGTGACATTCTCCTGGTGACATTCTCCTGGTGACATTCTCCTGGTGACACTCTGATGCTGCTGGTGACACTCTCCTGGTGAAATTCTGCTGCTGCTGCTGCTGCTGCTGCTGCTGAATTTCTCCTGGTGACATTCTGCTGCTGCTGCTGCTGCTGCTGCTGCTGGTGACATTCTCCTGGTGACACTTTGCTGCTGGTGACATTCTCCTGGTGACATTCTCCTGGTGACACTCTGCTGCTGCTCACATTCTCCTGGTGACACTTTGCAGCTAATGACATTCTCCTGGTGACATTCTGCTGCTGTTGCTGACATTCTCCTGGTGACATTCTGCTGCTGCTGGTGACATTCTCCTGGTGACACTCTGCTGCTAGTGACATTCTCCTGCTTACATTCATCTGGTGACACTCTGCTGCTAGTGTCCTTCTGGTGACACTCTGCTGCTGCTGGTGACACTCTCCTGGTGACACTCTGCTGCTGCTGGTGACACTCTCCTGGTGACATTCTGCTGCTGCTGGTGACATTCTCCTGGTGATACTCTGCTGCTAGTGACATTCTCCTGGTGACACTCTGCTGCTACTGGTAACATTCTCCTGGTGACACTCTGATGCTGCTGACATTCTCCTGGTGACACTTTGATGCTGCTGGTGACACTTTCCTGGTGACACTGTGCTGCTGCTGCTGCTGCTGACATTCTCCTGGTGACACTCTGCTGCTGGTGACATTCTCCTGGTGACATTCTGCTGCTGGTGACATTCTCCTGCTGACATTCTCCTGGTGACATTCTGCTGCTGGTGTCCTTCTCCTGGTAACATTCTGCTGCTGGTGACATTCTCCTGGTGACACTCTGATACTGCTGGTGACACTCTCCTGGTGACATTCTGCTGCTGCTGGTGACATTCTCCTGGTGACACTCTGCTGCTAGTGACATTCTCCTGGTGACACTCTGCTGCTACTGGTAACATTCTCCTGGTGACACTCTGATGCTGCTGATATTCTCCTGGTGACACTTTGATGCTGCTGGTGACACTTTCCTGGTGACACTGTGCTGCTGCTGCTGCTGCTGACATTCTCCTGGTGACACTCTGCTGCTGGTGACATTCTCCTGGTGACATTCTGCAGCTGGTGACATTCTCCTGCTGACATTCTCCTGGTGACATTCTGCTGCTGGTGACATTCTCCTGGTGACACTCTGTTGCTGCTGCTGACATTCTCCTGGTGACACTCTGATGCTGACATTCTCCTGGTGACACTCTGCTGGTGATGTTCTCCTGGTGACACTCTGCTGCTAGTGTCATTCTCCTGGAGACACTCTGATCCTGCTGGTGACACTCTCCTGGTGACATTCTGCTGCTGCTGGTGACATTCTCCTGGTGAAACTCTGCTGCTAGTGACATTCTCCTGGTGACACTCTGCTGCTACTGGTAACATTCTGCTGGTGACACTCTGATGCTGCTGCTGACTTTCGCCTGGTGAAACTCTGCTGCTGCTGCTGACATTCTCCTGCTGACATTCTCCTGGTGACACTCTGCTGCTTGTGACATTATCCTGGTGACATTCTCCTGGTGACACTCTGCTACTAGTAACATTCTCCTGGTCACATTCTGCTGCTGCTGCTGGTGACATTCTCCTGGTGACACTCTGATGCTGCTGGTGACACTCTCCTGGTGACACTCTGATGCTGCTGGTGACACTCTCCTGGTGACACTCTGATGCTGCTAGTGACACTCTCCTGGTGACACTCTGATGCTGCTGGTGACATTCTCCTGGTGACACTTTGCTGCTAGTGACATTCTCCTAGTGACATTCTGCAGCTGCTGACATTCTCCTGGTGACATTCTGCTGCTGCTGCTGCTACTGGTGACATTCTCCTGGTGACACTCTGCTACTGCTGCTGCTAGTGACATTCTCCTGGTGACACTCTGCTGCTGCTGCTGCTGCTGACATTCTCCTGCTGATATTCTCCTGGTGACACTCTGATACTGCTGGTGACACTCTCCTGGTGACATTCTGCTGCTGCTGGTGACATTCTCCTGGTGACACTCTGCTGCTAGTGACATTCTCCTGGTGACACTCTGATGCTGCTGACATTCTCCTGGTGACAGTCTGCTGCTGCTGACATTCTACTGGTGACACTCTGCTGCTGCTGAAATTCTCCTGGTCACACTCTGATGCTGCTGGTGACACTCTCCTGGTGACACTCTGATGCTGCTGCTGCTGACATTGTGCTGCTGACATTCTCCTGGTGACACTCTGCTGCTACTGGTAACATTCTCCAGGTGACCTTCTGCTGCTGCTGACATTCTCCTGGTGACACTCTGATGCTGCTGACATTCTCCTGGTGACACTTTGATGCTGCTGGTGACACTTTCCTGGTGACACTCTGCTGCTGGTGACATTCTCCTGGTGACATTCTGCAGCTGGTGACATTCTCCTGGTGACACTCTGCTGCTGGTGACATTCTCCTGCTGACATTCTCCTGGTGACATTCTGCTGCTGGTGACATTCTCCTGGTGACACTCTGATGCTGCTGACATTCTCCTGGTGGCACTCTGCAGGTAATGTTCTCCTGGTGACACTCTGCTGCTAGTGGCATTCTCCTGGAGACACTCTGATCCTGCTGGTGACACTCTCCTGGTGACATTCTGCTGCTGCTGGTGACATTCTCATGGTGACACTCTCCTGGTGACATTCTGCTGCTGCTGGTGACATTCTCCTGGTGAACCTCTGCTGCTACTGGTAACATTCTCCTGGTGACACTCTGATGCTGCTGCTGACATTCTCCTGGTGACACTCTGCTGCTGATGATCTCCTGGTGACACTCTGCTGCTAGTGTCATTCTCCTGGAGACACTGTAATCCTGCTGGTGACACTTTCCTGGTGACATTCTGCTGCTGATGATGACATTCTCATGGTGACACTCTGCTACTGGTGACATTCTCCTGGTGAAACTCTGCTGCTAGTGACATTCTCCTGGTGACACTCTGCTGCTACTGGTAACATTCTCCTGGTGACATTCTGCTGCTGCTGACATTCTCCTGGTGACACCCTGATGCTGCTGGTGACATTCTCCTGGTGACACTCTGCTGCTGCTGACATTCTCCTGCTGACATTCTCCTGGTGACACTCTGCTGCTTGTGACATTCTCTTGGTGACACTCTGCTGCTGCTGCTGGTGACACTCTGATGCTGCTGGTGACACTCTCCTGGTGACACTCTGATGCTGCTGGTGACACTCTCCGGGTGACACTCTGATGCTGTTGGTGACATTCTCCTGGTGAAACTCTTCTGCTGCTGCTCACATTCTCCTGCTGACATTCTCCTGGTGACACTCTGCTGCTGGTGACATTCTCCTGGTGACATTCTGCAGCTAGTGACATTCTCCTGGTGACATTCTCCTGGTGACATTCTGCTGCTGATGCTGACATTCTCCTGGTGACATTCTGCTGCTGCTGGTGACATTCTCTTGGTGACACTCTGCTGCTGGTGACATTCTCCTGGTGACACTCTGATGCTGCTGGTGACATTCTCCTGGTGACCCTATGATGCTAGTGACATTCTCAAGGTGACACTCTGCTACTACTGGTAATATTCTCCTGTTTACACTCTGATGCTGCTGACATTCTCCTGGTGACACTCTGATGCTGCTGGTGCCATTTTCCTGGAGACATTCTGCTGCTGCTGACATTCTCCTGGTGACACTCTGCTGCTAATGTCATTCTCCCGGTGACACTCTGCTGCTACTGGTAACCTTCTCCTGGTGACATTCAGCTGCTGCTGCTGACATTCTCCTGGTGACACTCTGCTGCTGCTGACATTCTCTTGGTGACACTCTGCTGCTGGTGACATTCTCCTGGTGACATTCTCCTGGTGACATTCTCCTGGTGACACTCTGATGCTGCTGGTGACACTCTCCTGGTGACATTCTGCTGCTGCTGCTGCTGCTGCTGCTGCTGCTGAATTTCTCCTGGTGACATTCTCCTGGTGAGACTCTGCTGATGGTGACATTCTCCTGGTGACATTCTCTTGGTGACACTCTGCTGCTGGTGACATTCTCCTGATGACACTCTGCTGCTGCTATTCTCCAGCTAACATTCTCCTGGTGTCAATCTGCTGCTGGTGACATTCTCCTGTTGACACTCTGATGCTGCTGGTGGCACTCTCCTAGTGACACTCTGATGCTGCTGGTGGCACTCTCCTGGTGACACTCTGCTGCTGCTGCTGCTGCTGCTGCTGGTGACTTTCTCCTGGTGACATTCTGCTGCTGCTGCTGCTGGTGACATTCTCCTGGTGACACTTTGCAGCTGGTGACATTCTCCTGGTGACATTCTCCTGGTGACACTCTGCTGCTGCTCACATTCTCCTGGTGACACTTTGCAGCTAATGACATTCTCCTGGTGACATTCTGCTGCTGTTGCTGACATTCTCCTGGTGACATTCTGCTGCTGCTGGTGACATTCTCCTGGTGACACTCTGCTGCTAGTGACATTCTCCTTGTGACACTCTGCTGCTGCTGACATTCTCCTGATGACACACTGATGCTGCTGGTGACATTCTCCTGGTGACACTCTGATGCTGCTGACATTCTCCTGGTGGCACTCTGCAGGTGATGTTCTCCTGGTGACACTCTGCTGCTAGTGGCATTCTCCTGGAGACACTCTGATCCTGCTGGTGACACTCTCCTGGTGACATTCTGCTGCTGCTGGTGACATTCTCATGGTGACACTCTCCTGGTGACATTCTCCTGGTGAACCTCTGCTGCTACTGGTAACATTCTCCTGGTGACACTCTGATGCTGCTGCTGACATTCTCCTGGTGACACTCTGCTGCTGATGATCTCCTGGTGACACTCTGCTGCTAGTGTCATTCTCCTGGAGACACTCTAATCCTGCTGGTGACACTTTCCTGGTGACATTCTGCTGCTGATGATGACATTCTCATGGTGACATTCTCTTGGTGACACTCTGCTGCTGGTGACATTCTCCTGATGACACTCTGCTGCTGCTATTCTCCAGCTAACATTCTCCTGGTGTCAATCTGCTGCTGGTGACATTCTCCTGTTGACACTCTGATGCTGCTGCTGGCACTCTCCTAGTGACACTCTGATGCTGCTGGTGGCACTCTCCTGGTGACACTCTGCTGCTGCTGCTGCTGCTGCTGCTGCTGGTGACTTTCTCCTGGTGACATTCTGCTGCTGCTGCTGCTGCTGCTGGTGGTGACATTCTCCTGGTGACACTTTGCTGCTGGTGACATTCTCCTGGTGACATTCTCCTGGTGACACTCTGCTGCTGCTCACATTCTCCTGGTGACACTTTGCAGCTAATGACATTCTCCTGGTGACATTTTGCTGCTGTTGCTGACATTCTCCTGGTGACATTCTGCTGCTGCTGGTGACATTCTCCTGGTGACACTCTGCTGCTGCTGACATTCTCCTGATGACACACTGATGCTGCTGGTGACATTCTCCTGGTGACACTCTGCTGCTGACATTCTCCTGCTGACATTCTCCTGGTGACACTCTGCTGCTAGTGTCCTTCTCCTGGTGACACTCTGCTGCTGCTGGTGACATTCTCCTGGTGACACTCTGATACTGCTGGTGACACTCTCCTGGTGACATTCTGCTGCTGCTGCTGGTGACATTCTCCTGGTGACACTCTGCTGCTAGTGACATTCTCCTGGTGACACTCTGCTGCTACTGGTAACATTCTCCTGGTGACACTCTGATGCTGCTGACATTCTCCTGGTGACACTTTGATGCTGCTGGTGACACTTTCCTGGTGACACTGTGCTGCTGCTGCTGCTGCTGCTGCTGCTGCTGCTGCTGACATTCTCCTGGTGACACTCTGCTGCTGGTGACATTCTCCTGGTGACATTCTGCAGCTGGTGACATTCTCCTGCTGACATTCTCCTGGTGACATTCTGCTGCTGGTGACATTCTCCTGGTGACACTCTGTTGCTGCTGCTGACATTCTCCTGGTGACACTCTGATGCTGACATTCTCCTGGTGACACTCTGCTGGTGATGTTCTCCTGGTGACACTCTGCTGCTTGTGTCATTCTCCTGGAGACACTCTGATCCTGCTGGTGACACTCTCCTGGTGACATTCTGCTGCTGCTGGTGACATTCTCCTGGTGAAACTCTGCTGCTAGTGACATTCTCCTGGTGACACTCTGCTGCTACTGCTAACATTCTGCTGGTGACACTCTGATGCTGCTGCTGACTTTCTCCTGGTGAAACTCTGCTGCTGCTGCTACTGACATTCTCCTGCTGACATTCTCCTGGTGACACTCTGCTGCTTGTGACATTATCCTGGTGACATTCTCCTGGTGACACTCTGCTACTAGTAACATTCTCCTGGTGACATTCTGCTGCTGCTGCTGGTGACATTCTCCTGGTGACACTCTGATGCTGCTGGTGACACTCTCCTGGTGACACTCTGATGCTGCTGGTGACACTCTCCTGGTGACACTCTGATGCTGCTGGTGACACTCTCCTGGTGACACTCTGATGCTGCTGGTGACATTCTCCTGGTGACACTTTGCTGCTAGTGACATTCTCCTAGTGACATTCTGCAGCTGCTGACATTCTCCTGGTGACATTCTGCTGCTGCTGCTACTGGTGACATTCTCCTGGTGACACTCTGCTACTGCTGCTGCTAGTGACATTCTCCTGGTGACACTCTGCTGCTGCTGCTGCTGCTGCTGACATTCTCCTGCTGACATTCTCCTGTTGACACTCTGATACTGCTGGTGACACTCTCCTGGTGACATTCTGCTGCTGCTGGTGACATTCTCCTGGTGACACTCTGCTGCTAGTGACATTCTCCTGGTGACACTCTGATGCTGCTGACATTCTCCTGGTGACACTCTGCTGCTGCTGAAATTCTCCTGGTCACACTCTGCTGCTGCTGGTGACACTCTCCTGGTGACACTCTGATGCTGCTGCTGCTGACATTCTGCTGCTGACATTCTCCTGGTGACACTCTGCTGCTACTGGTAACATTCTCCAGGTGACCTTCTGCTGCTGCTGACATTCTCCTGGTGACACTCTGATGCTGCTGACATTCTCCTGGTGACACTTTGATGCTGCTGGTGACACTTTCCTGGTGACACTCTGCTGCTGGTGACATTCTCCTGGTGACATTCTGCAGCTGGTGACATTCTCCTGGTGACACTCTGCTGCTGGTGACATTCTCCTGCTGACATTCTCCTGGTGACATTCTGCTGCTGCTGACATTCTCCTGGTGACATTCTGCTGCTGGTGACATTCTCCTGGTGACACTCTGATGCTGCTGACATTCTCCTGGTGACACTCTGATGCTGACATTCTCCTGGTGGCACTCTGCAGGTGATGTTCTCCTGGTGACACTCTGCTGCTAGTGGCATTCTCCTGGAGACACTCTGATCCTGTTGGTGACACTCTCCTGGTGACATTCTGCTGCTGCTGGGGACATTCTCATGGTGACACTCTCCTGGTGACATTCTGCTGCTGCTGGTGACATTCTCCTGGTGAACCTCTGCTGCTACTGGTAACATTCTCCTGGTGACACTCTGATGCTGCTGCTGACATTCTCCTGGTGACACTCTGCTGCTGATGATCTCCTGGTGACACTCTGCTGCTAGTGTCATTCTCCTGGAGACACTCTAATCCTGCTGGTGACACTTTCCTGGTGACATTCTGCTGCTGCTGATGACATTCTCATGGTGACACTCTGCTACTGGTGACATTCTCCTGGTGAAACCCTGCTGCTAGTGACATTCTCCTGGTGACACTCTGCTGCTACTGGTAACATTCTCCTGGTGACACCCTGATGCTGCTGGTGACATTCTCCTGGTGACACTCTGCTGCTGCTGACATTCTCCTGCTGACATTCTCCTGGTGACACTCTGCTGCTTGTGACATTCTCCTGGTGACACTCTGCTGCTGCTGCTGGTGACACTCTGATGCTGCTGGTGACACTCTCCTGGTGACACTCTGATGCTGCTGGTGACATTCTCCTGGTGACACTCTGCTGCTGCTGCTGCTGACCTTCTCCTGGTGACACTTTGCTGCTAGTGACTTTCTCCTGGTGACATTCTGCAGCTGGTGACATTCTCCTGGTGACATTCTGCTGCTGCTGCTACTGGTGACATTCTCCTGGTGACACTCTACTACTGCTGCTACTGGTAACATTCTCCTGGTGACATTCTGCTGCTGCTGCTGGTGACACTCTGATGCTGCTGGTGACACTCTCCTGGTGACACTCTGATGCAGCTGGTGACACTCTGCTGCTGCTGCTGCTGCTGCTGACCTTCTCCTGGTGACACTTTGCTGCTAGTGACTTTCTCCTTGTGACATTCTGCAGCTGGTGACATTCTCCTGGTGACATTCTGCTGCTGCTGCTACTGGTGACATTCTCCTGGTGACACTCTACTACTGCTGCTACTGGTGACATTCTCCTTTTGACATTCTGCTGCTGCTGACATTCTCCTGGTGACACTCTGCTGCTGCTGACATTCTCCTCGTGACACTCTCTTGGTGACACTCTGCTGCTGCTGACATTCTCCTGGTGACATTCTCTTGGTGACACTCTGCTGCTGGTGACATTCTCCTGGTGACACTCTGCTGCTGCTGCTGACATTCTCCTGGTGACACTCTCCTGGTGACACTCTGCTGGTGATATTCTCCTGGTGACACTTCTAGTGTCATGCTCCAGGAGACACTCTGATCCTGCTGGTGACACTCTCCTGGTGACACTCTGCTGCTGGTGATATTCTCCTGGTGAAACTCTGCTGCTAGTGACATTCTCCTGGTGACACTCTGCTGCTACTGCTGACATTCTCCTGGTGAGAGTCTGCTGCTGCTGATATTCTCCTGGTGACACTCTGATGCTGCTGGTGACACTTTCCTGGTGACACCCTGATGCTGCTGGTGACATTCTCCTGGTGACACTCTGCTGCTGCTGCTGACATTCTCCTGGTGACACTCTGCTGCTTGTGACATTATCCTGGTGACACTCTGCTGCTGCTGACATTCTCCTGGTGACACTCTGCTGCTACTGGTAACATTCTCCTGGTGACATTCTGCTACTGCTGCTGACATTCTCCTGGTGACACTTTGCTGCTATTGACTTTCTCCTGGTGACATTCGGCAGCTGGTGACATTCTCCTGGTGACACTCTGCTGCTGCTGACATTCTCCTGGTGACATTCTTCTGGTGACATTCTGCTGCTGCTGCTACTGGTGACATTCTCCTGGTGACAGTTTGCTACTGCTGCTGCTGGAGACATTCTCCTGGTGACACTCTGCTGCTGCTACTGCTGACATTCTCCTGGTGACACTTTGCTACTGGTGACATTCTCCTGGTGATATTCTCCTGGTGACACTCTGCTGCTGCTGGTGACATTCTCCTGGTGACATTCTCCTGGTTACATTCTGCTGCTGCTGGTGACATTCTCCTGGTGACATTCTCCTGGTGACATTCTGCTGCTGCTGACATTCTCCTTGTGACACTTTGCTGCTGGTGACTTTCTCCTGGTGACATTCTGCTGCTGCTGACATCCTCCTGGTGACACTCTGTTGCTGGTGACACTGCTGCAGGTGACATTCTGCTGCTGGTGACATTCTCCTGGTGACACTCTGCTGCTGCTGACATTCTCCTGGTGACATTCTCCCGGTGACACTCTGCTGACATTCTCCTGGTGACATTCTTCTGGTGTCATGCTGCTGCTGCTGCTGCTGCTGCTGCTGAAATTCTCCTGGTGACATTCTCCTGGTGACACTCTGCTACTGCTGCTGCTGGTGACATTCTCCTGGTGACATTCTCCTGGTGACATTCTGCTGGTGCTGCTGACATTCTCCTGGTGACACTCTGCTGCTAGTGACATTCTCCTGGTGACACTCTGCTGCTACTGGTAACATTCTCCTGGTGACACTCTGATGCTGCTGACATTCTCCTGGTGACACTTTGATGCTGCTGGTGACACTTTCCTGGTGACACTGTGCTGCTGCTGCTGCTGCTGCTGACATTCTCCTGGTGACACTCTGCTGCTGGTGACATTCTCCTGGTGACATTCTGCAGCTGGTGACATTCTCCTGCTGACATTCTCCTGGTGACATTCTGCTGCTGGTGACATTCTCCTGGTGACACTCTGTTGCTGCTGCTGACATTCTCCTGGTGACACTCTGCTGCTACTGGTAACATTCTCCTGGTGACATTCTGCTGCTGCTGACATTCTCCTGGTGACACCCTGATGCTGCTGGTGACATTCTCCTGGTGACACTCTGCTGCTGCTGACATTCTCCTGCTGACATTCTCCTGGTGACACTCTGCTGCTTGTGACATTCTCCTGGTGACACTCTGCTGCTGCTGCTGCTGCTGCTGGTGACACTCTGATGCTGCTGGTGACACTCTCCTGGTGACACTCTGATGCTGCTGGTGACATTCTCCTGGTGACACTCTGCTGCTGCTGCTGCTGCTGCTGCTGCTGCTGCTGACCTTCTCCTGGTGACACTTTGCTGCTAGTGACTTTCTCCTGGTGACATTCTGCAGCTGGTGACATTCTCCTGGTGACATTCTGCTGCTGCTGCTACTGGTAACATTCTCCTGGTGACATTCTGCTGCTGCTGCTGCTGGTGACACTCTGATGCTGCTGGTGACACTCTCCTGGTGACACTCTGATGCTGCTGGTGACACTCTGCTGCTGCTGCTGCTGCTGCTGACCTTCTCCTGGTGACACTTTGCTGCTAGTGACTTTCTCCTTGTGACATTCTGCAGCTGGTGACATTCTGCTGCTACTGGTGACATTCTCCTGGTGACACTCTACTACTGCTGCTGCTGGTGACATTCTCCTGGTGACATTCTGCTGCTGCTGACATTCTCCTGGTGACACTCTGCTGCTGCTGCTGACATTCTCCTGGTGATATTCTCCTGGTGACACTCTGCTGCTGCTGACATTCTCCTCGTGACACTCTCTTGGTGACACTCTGCTGCTGCTGACATTCTCCTGGTGACATTCTCTTGGTGACACTCTGCTGCTGCTGCTGACATTCTCCTGGTGACACTCTGCTGCTGACATTCTCCTGGTGACACTCTGCTGGTGACATTCTCCTGGTGACACTCTGCTGCTGCTGCTGACATTCTCCTGGTGACACTCTGCTGCTGACATTCTCCTGGTGACACTCTGCTGCTGACATTCTCCTGGTGACACTCTGCTGGTGATATTTTCCTGGTGACACTTCTAGTGTCATGCTCCAGGAGACACTCTGATCCTGCTGGTGACACTCTCCTGGTGACACTCTGCTGCTGCTGCTGACATTCTCCTGGTGACACTCTGCTGCTGACATTCTCCTGGTGACACTCTGCTGGTGACATTCTCCTGGTGACACTCTGCTGCTGCTGCTGACATTCTCCTGGTGACACTCTGCTGCTGACATTCTCCTGGTGACACTCTGCTGCTGACATTCTCCTGGTGACACTCTGCTGGTGATATTTTCCTGGTGACACTTCTAGTGTCATGCTCCAGGAGACACTCTGATCCTGCTGGTGACACTCTCCTGGTGACACTCTGCTGCTGGTGATATTCTCCTGGTGAAACTCTGCTGCTAGTGACATTCTCCTGGTGACACTCTGCTGCTACTGCTGACATTCTCCTGGTGACAGTCTGCTGCTGCTGATATTCTCCTGGTGACACTCTGATGCTGCTGGTGACACTTTCCTGGTGACACCCTGATGCTGCTGGTGACATTCTCCTGGTGACACTCTGCTGCTGCTGCTGACATTCTCCTGGTGACACTCTGCTGCTGCTGACATTATCCTGGTGACACTCTGCTGCTGCTGACATTCTCCTGGTGACACTCTGCTGCTGCTACTGCTGACATTCTCCTGGTGACAGTCTGCTACTGCTGCTGCTGGTGACATTCTCCTGGTGACACTCTGCTGCAGCTGACATTCTCCTGGTGACACTTTGCTACTGGTGACATTCTCCTGGTGACATTCTCCTGGTGACATTCTGCTGCTGCTGACATTCTCCTTGTGACACTTTGCTGCTGGTGACTTTCTCCTGGTGACATTCTGCTGCTGCTGACAACCTCCTGGTGACACTCTGCTGCTAGTGACATTCTCCTGGTGACACTGCTGCTGCTGACATTCTCCTGGTGACATTCTCCCGGTGACACTCTGCTGACATTCTCCTGGTGACATTCTTCTGGTGACACTCTGCTGACATTCTCCTGGTGACACTCTGCTACTGCTGCTGCTGGTGACATTCTCCTGGTG
Organism: Taudactylus pleione; assembly: GCA_031769625.1. Taxonomy (NCBI): domain Eukaryota; kingdom Metazoa; phylum Chordata; class Amphibia; order Anura; family Myobatrachidae; genus Taudactylus; species Taudactylus pleione. The sequence continues at coordinate 261,091 of JAUIMM010001435.1, read as the reverse complement.
ACATTCTGCAGCTGGTGACATTCTCCTGGTGACATTCTCCTGGTGACACTCTGCTGCTGCTGACATTCTCCTGGTGACATTCTGCTGCTGCTGCTGGTACTGGTGACATTCTCCTGGTGACACTGCTACTGCTGCTGCTGGTGACATTCTCCTGGTGACCCTCTGCTGCTGCTGACATTCTCCTGGTGACATTCTGCTGCTGACATTCTCCTGGTGACACTCTGCTGGTGATGTTCTCCTGGTGACACACTGCTACTGCTGCTGACATTCTCCTGCTGACATTCTCCTGGTGACACTCTGTTGCTGGTGACATTCTCCTGGTGACATTTTGCTGCTGCTGCTGACATTCCCCTGGTGACATTCTGCTGCTAGTGATATTCTCCTGGTGACACTCTGCTGCTGCTAGTGACATTCTCCTGGTGACACTCTGCTGCTACTGGTAACATTCTCCTGGTGACATTCTGCTGCTGCTGCTGCTGCTGACATTCTCCTGCTGACTCTCTGCTGCTGCTGACATTCTCCTGGTGACACTCTGATGCTGCTGGAGACACTCTCCTGGTGACACTGTGATGCTGCTGGTGACATTCTCCTGGTGACACTCTGCTGCTGGTGACATTCTCCTGGTGACACTCTGCTGCTGGTGACATTCTCCTGGTGACATTTTGCAGCTGGTGACATTCTCCTGGTGACATTCTGCTGCTGTTGCTGACATTCTCCTGGTGACATTCTGCTGCTGCTGGTGACATTCTCCTGGTGACACTCTGCTGCTAGTGACATTCTCCTGGTGACACTCTGCTGCTGCTGACATTCTCCTGATGACACAATGATGCTGCTGGTGACATTCTCCTGGTGACACTCTGCTGCTGACATTCTCCTGCTGACATTCTCCTGGTGACACTCTGCTGCTAGTGTCCTTCTCCTGGTGACACTCTGCTGCTGCTGGTGACATTCTCCTGGTAACATTCTGCTGCTGGTGACATTCTCCTGGTGACACTCTGATACTGCTGGTGACACTCTCCTGGTGACATTCTGCTGCTGCTGGTGACATTCTCCTGGTGACACTCTGCTGCTAGTGACATTCTCCTGGTGACACTCTGCTGCTACTGGTAACATTCTCCTGGTGACACTCTGATGCTGCTGACATTCTCCTGGTGACACTCTGATGCTGCTGGTGCCATTTTCCTGGAGACATTCTGCTGCTGCTGACATTCTCCTGGTGACACTCTGCTGCTAGTGTCATTCTCCCGGTGACACTCTGCTGCTACTGGTAACCTTCTCCTGGTGACATTCAGCTGCTGCTGCTGACATTCTCCTGGTGACACTCTGCTGCTGCTGACATTCTCCTGGTGACACTCTGCTGCTGGTGACATTCTCCTGGTGACATTCTCCTGGTGACATTCTCCTGGTGACACTCTGATGCTGCTGGTGACACTCTCCTGGTGACATTCTGCTGCTGCTGCTGCTGCTGCTGCTGCTGAATTTCTCCTGGTGACATTCTCCTGGTGAGACTCTGCTGATGGTGACATTCTCCTGGTGACATTCTCTTGGTGACACTCTGCTGCTGGTGACATTCTCCTCATGACACTCTGCTGCTGCTATTCTCCTGCTAACATTCTCCTGGTGTCAATCTGCTGCTGGTGACATTCTCCTGTTGACACTCTGATGCTGCTGGTGGCACTCTCCTAGTGACACTCTGATGCTGCTGGTGGCACTCTCCTGGTGACACTCTGCTGCTTCTGCTGCTGCTGCTGCTGCTGCTGGTGACTTTCTCCTGGTGACATTCTGCTGCTGCTGCTGCTGGTGACATTCTCCTGGTGACACTTTGCTGCTGGTGACATTCTCCTGGTGACATTCTCCTGGTGACACTCTGCTGCTGCTGCTGCTGCTGCTGCTGCTGCTGCTGCTGGTGACTTTCTCCTGGTGACATTCTGCTGCTGCTGCTGCTGGTGACATTCTCCTGGTGACACTTTGCAGCTAATGACATTCTCCTGGTGAAATTCTGCTGCTGTTGCTGACATTCTCCTGGTGACATTCTGCTGCTGCTGGTGACATTCTCCTGGTGACACTCTGCTGCTAGTGACATTCTCCTGGTGACACTCTGCTGCTGCTGACATTCTCCTGATGACACTCTGCTGGTGATGTTCTCCTGGTGACACACTGCTACTGCTGCTGACATTCTCCTGCTGACATTCTCCTGGTGACACTCTGTTGCTGGTGACATTCTCCTGGTGACATTTTGCATCTTGTGACATTCTCCTGGTGACATTCTGCTGCTGCTGCTGACATTCCCCTGGTGACATTCTGCTGCTGCTGCTGACATTCCCCTGGTGACACTCTGCTGCTGCTGCTGACATTCTCCTATTGACATTCTCCTGGTGACACTCTGCTGCTGGTGACATTCTCCTGGTCACATTCTGCAGCTGGTGACATTCTGCAGCTGGTGACATTCTGCAGCTGGTGACATTCTCCTGGTGACATTCTGCTGGTGCTGCTGACATTCTCCTGGTGACATTCTGCTGCTGCTGCTGACATTCTCTTGGTGACACTCTGCTGCTGGTGACATTCTCCTGGTGACACTCTGATGCTGCTGCTGACATTCTCTTGGTGACACTCTGCTGCTGGTGACATTCTCCTGGTTACACTCTGCTGCTTACGTTCTCCTGGTGACACTCTGCTGGTGACATTCTCCTGGTGACACTCTGATGCTGCCGGTGACACTCTCCTGGTGACATTCTGCTGCTGCTGGTGACATTCTCCTGGTGACACTCTGCTGCTAGTGACATTCTCCTGGTGACACTCTGCTGCTATTGGTAACATTCTCCTGGTGACACTCTGATGCTGCTGACATTCTCCTGGTGACACTCTGATGCTGCTGGTGACATTCTCCTGGTGACACTCTGCTGGTGCTGCTACTGCTGCTGACATTCTCCTGGTGACACTCTGCTGCTAGTGACATTATCCTGGTGACACTCTGCTGCTGCTGTCATTCTCCTGGTGACACTCTGCTGCTACTGGTAACATTCTCTTGGTGACATTCTGCTGCTCCTGCTGACATTCTCCTGCTGACACTCTGATGCTGCTGCTGACATTCTCCTGGTGACACTCTGATGCTGCTGCTGACATTCTCCTGGTGACACTCTGATGCTGCTGGTGACACTCTCCTGGTGACACTCTGCTGCTAGTGACATTCTCCTGGTGACACTCTGCTGCTATTGGTAACATTCTCCTGGTGACACTCTGATGCTGCTGACATTCTCCTGGTGACACTCTGATGCTGCTGGTAACATTCTCCTGGTGACACTCTGCTGGTGCTGCTACTGCTGCTGACACTCTGCTGCTAGTGACATTATCCTGGTGACACTCTGCTGCTGCTGTCATTCTCCTGGTGACACTCTGCTGCTACTGGTAACATTCCCCTGGTGACATTCTGCTGGTGCCGCTGCTGACGTTCTCCTGGTGACACTCTGCTGCTGCTGACATTCTCCTGGTGACACTCTGATGCTGCAGGTGACATTCTCCTGGTGACACTCTGATGCTGCTGGTGACACTCTCCAGGTGACACTCTGATGCTGCTGGTGACATTCTCCTGGTGACACTCTGATGCTGCTGCTGACATTATCCTGGTGACAATCTGCTGCTGACATTCTCCTGGAGACACTCTACTGCTACTGGTAACATTCTCTTGGTGACATTCTGCTGCTCCTGCTGACATTCTCCTGCTGACACTCTGATGCTGATGCTGACATTCTCCTGGTGACACTTTGATGCTGCTGCTGACATTCTCCTGGTGACACTCTGATGCTGCTGGTGACACTCTCCTGGTGACACTCTGATGCTGCTGGTGACACTCTCCTGGTGACACTCTGATGCTGCTGGTGACACTCTCCTGGTGACATTCTGCTGCTGCTGGTGACATTCTCCTGGTGACACTCTGCTGCTAGTGACATTCTCCTGGTGACACTCTGCTGCTATTGGTAACATTCTCCTGGTGATACTCTGCTGCTGCTGGTGACATTCTCATGGTGACACTCTGCTGCTGCTGACATTCTCCTGGTGACACTCTGCTGCTGGTGACATTCTCCAGGTGACATTCTGCAGCTGGTGACATTCTCCTGGTGACATTCTGCTGCTGCTGACATTCTCTTGGTGACACTCTGCTGCTGATGACTCTCTCCTGGTGAACTCTCTGATGCTGCTGCTGACATTCTCCTGGTGACACTCTGCTGCTGACAGTCTCCTGGTGACATTCTCCTGGTGACACTCTGCTGGTGCTGCTACTGCTGCTGACACTCTGCTGCTAGTGACATTATCCTGGTGACACTCTGCTGCTGCTGTCATTCTCCTGGTGACACTCTGCCGCTACTGGTAACATTCTCCTGGTGACATTCTGCTGCTGCCGCTGCTGACGTTCTCCTGGTGACACTCTGTTGCTGCTGATATTCTCCTGGTGACACTCTGATGCTGCTGGTGACACTCTCCAGGTGACACTCTGATGCTGCTGGTGACATTCTCCTGGTGACACTCTGCTGCTGCTGCTGATATTCTCCTGCTGACATTCTCCTGGTGACACTCTGTGGCTAGTGATATTCTCCAGGTGACACACTGATGCTGCTGGTGACACTTTCCTGGTGACACTCTGATGCTGCTCGTGACATTCTCCTAGTGACACTCTGATGCTGCTGCTGACATTATCCTGGTGACAATCTGCTGCTGACATTCTCCTGGTGACACTCTGCTGCTATTGGTAACATTCTCCTGGTGATACTCTGCTGCTGCTGGTGACATTCTCCTGGTGACACTCTGCTGCTGGTGACATTCTCCAGGTGACATTCTGCAGCTGGTGACATTCTCCTGGTGACATTCTGCTGCTGCTGACATTCTCTTGGTGACACTCTGCTGCTGATGACACTCTCCTGGTGAACTCTCTGATGCTGCTGCTGACATTCTCCTGGTGACACTCTGCTGCTGACAGTCTCCTGGTGACATTCTCCTGGTGACACTCTGATGCTGCTGGTGACACTCTCCTGGTGACATTCTGCTGCTGCTGGTGACATTCTCCTGGTGACATTCTCCTGGTGCTGGTGACATTCTCCTGGTAACATTCTGCTGCTGGTGACATTCTCCTGGTGACATTCTGCTGGTGACATTCTCCTGGTGACACTCTCCTGGTGACATTCTGCTGATGCTGATGACATTCTCCTGGTGACACTCTGCTGCTTCGGGTAACATTCTCCTGGTGATATTCTGCTGCTGCTGACATTCTCCTGGTGACACTCTGATGCTGCTAGTGACATTCTCCTGGTGACACTTTGATGCTGATGGTGACACTTTCCTGGTGACACTCTGCTGCTGCTGCTGACGACATTCTCCTTCTGACATTCTCCTGGTGACACTCTGCTGCTGGTGACATTCTCCTGGTGACATTCTGCTGCTGCTGGTCACATTCTCCTGGTGACACTCTGTTGCTGCTGCTGACATTTTCCTGGTGACACTTAGCTGCTGTTGACTTTCTCCTGGTGACATTCTGCGGCTGGTGACATTCTCCTGATGACACTATGCTGTTGCAGAATTCTCCTGGTGACACACTGCTGCTGGTGACATTCTCCTGGTGACACTCTGCTGCTGGTGACATTCTCCTGGTGACACTCTGCTGCTGCTGGTGACATTCTCCTGGTAACATTCTGCTGCTGGTGACATTTTCCTGGTGACACTCTGCTGGTGACATTCTCCTGGTGACACTCTCCTGCTGACATTCTGCTGCTGCAGATGACATTCTCCTGGTGACACTCTGCTGCTTCTGGTAACATTCTCCTGGTGACTCTCTGATGCTGCTAGTGACATTCTCCTGGTGACACTTTGATGCTGATGGTGACACTTTCCTGGTGACACTCTGCTGCTGCTGCTGACATTCTCCTATTGACATTCTCCTGGTGACACTCTGCTGCTGGTGACATTCTCCTGGTCACATTCTGCTGCTGGTGACATTCTGCAGCTGGTGACATTCTGCAGCTGGTGACATTCTCCTGGTGACATTCTGCTGGTGCTGCTGACATTCTCCTGGTGACATTCTGCTGGTGCTGCTGACATTCTCCTGGTGACATTCTGCTGCTGCTGCTGACATTCTCTTGGTGACACTCTGCTGCTGGTGACATTCTCCTGGTGACACTCTGATGCTGCTGCTGCTGACATTCTCTTGGTGACACTCTGCTGCTGGTGACATTCTCCTGGTTACACTCTGCTGCTTACGTTCTCCTGGTGACACTATGCTGGTGACATTCTCCTGGTGACACTCTGATGCTGCCGGTGACACTCTCCTGGTGACATTCTGCTGCTGCTGGTGACATTCTCCTGGTGACACTCTGCTGCTAGTGACATTCTCCTGGTGACACTCTGCTGCTATTGGTAACATTCTCCTGGTGACACTCTGCTGCTGCTGACATTCTCCTGGTGACACTCTGATGCTGCAGGTGACATTCTCCTGGTGACACTCTGATGCTGCTGGTGACACTCTCCTGGTGACACTCTGATGCTGCGGGTGACATTCTCCTGGTGACACTCTGCTGCTGCTGGTGACATTCTCCTGGTGACACTCTGCTGCTGCTGCTGCTGACATTCTCCTGGTGACACTCTGCTGCTGCTGACATTCTCCTGCTGACATTCTCCTGGTGACACTCTGCTGCTTGTGACATTATCCTGGTGACACTCTGCTGCTGCTGACATTCTCCTGGTGACACTCTGCTGCTACTGGTGACATTCTCCTGGTGACACTCTGATGCTGCTGGTGACATTCTCCTGGTGACACTCTGCTGCTGCTGACATTCTCCTGCTGACATTCTCCTGGTGACACTCTGCTGCTAGTGTCCTTCTCCTGGTGACACTCTGCTGCTGCTGGTGACATTCTCCTGGTAACATTCTGCTGCTGGTGACATTCTCCTGGTGACACTCTGATACTGCTGGTGACACTCTCCTGGTGACATTCTGCTGCTGCTGGTGACATTCTCCTGGTGACACTCTGCTGCTAGTGACATTCTCCTGGTGACACTCTGCTGCTACTGGTAACATTCTCCTGGTGACACTCTGATGCTGCTGACATTCTCCTGGTGACACTTTGATGCTGCTGGTGACACTTTCCTGGTGACACTGTGCTGCTGCTGCTGCTGCTGCTGCTGACATTCTCCTGGTGACACTCTGCTGCTGGTGACATTCTCCTGGTGACATTCTGCAGCTGGTGACATTCTCCTGCTGACATTCTCCTGGTGACATTCTGCTGCTGCTGACATTCTCCTGGTGACACTCTGATGCTGACATTCTCCTGGTGACACTCTGCTGGTGATGTTCTCCTGGTGACACTCTGCTGCTAGTGTCATTCTCCTGGAGACACTCTGATCCTGCTGGTGACACTCTCCTGGTGACATTCTGCTGCTGCTGGTGACATTTTCATGGTGACACTCTGCTGCTGGTGACATTCTCCTGGTGAAACTCTGCTGCTAGTGACATTCTCCTGGTGACACTCTGCTGCTACTGGTAACATTCTGCTGGTGACACTCTGATGCTGCTGCTGACTTTCTCCTGGTGACACTCTGCTGCTGCTGCTGCTGCTGCTGACATTCTCCTGCTGACATTCTCCTGGTGACACTCTGCTGCTTGTGACATTATCCTGGTGACATTCTCCTGGTGACACTCTGCTACTAGTAACATTCTCCTGGTGACATTCTGCTGCTGCTGCTGGTGACATTCTCCTGGTGACACTGTGATGCTGCTGGTGACACTCTCCTGGTGACACTCTGATGCTGCTGGTGACACTCTCCTGGTGACACTCTGATGCTGCTGGTGACATTCTCCTGGTGACACTTTGCTGCTAGTGACATTCTCCTAGTGACATTCTGCAGCTGCTGACATTCTCCTGGTGACATTCTGCTGCTGCTGCTACTGGTGACATTCTCCTGGTGACACTCTGCTACTGCTGCTGCTAGTGACATTCTCCTGGTGACACTCTGCTGCTGCTGCTGCTGACATTCTCCTGCTGACATTCTCCTGGTGACACTCTGATACTGCTGGTGACACTCTCCTGGTCACATTCTGCTGCTGCTGGTGACATTCTCCTGGTGACACTCTGCTGCTAGTGACATTCTCCTGGTGACACTCTGATGCTGCTGACATTCTCCTGGTGACAGTCTGCTGCTGCTGACATTCTACTGGTGACACTCTGCTGCTGCTGAAATTCTCCTGGTCACACTCTGATGCTGCTGGTGACACTCTCCTGGTGACACTCTGATGCTGCTGCTGCTGACATTCTGCTGCTGACATTCTCCTGGTGACACTCTGCTGCTAGTGATATTCTCCTGGTGACACTCTGCTGCTGACATTCTCCTGGTGACACTCTACTGCTACTGGTAACAATCTCCTGGTGACATTCTCCTGCTGCTGCTGACATTCTCCTGCTGACGCTCTGCTGCTGATAACATTCTCCTGGTGACACTCTGATGCTGCTGGTGACATTCTCCTGGTGACAGTCTGATGCTGCTGGTGACACTCTCCTGGTGACACTCTGATGCTGCTGATGACATTCTCCTGCTGAAATTCTCCTGGTGACATTCTGCAGCTGGTGACATTCTCCTGGTGACATTCTGCTTCTGCTGCTGACATTCTCCTGGTGACTGACTGCTGCTGACAGTCTACTGGTGACACTCTGCTGCTGACATTCTCCTGGTGACACTCTGATGCTGCTGGTGACACTCTCCTGGTGACATTCTGCTGCTGCTGGTGACACTCTCCTGGTGACACTCTGCTGCTAGTGACATTCTCCTGGTGACACTCTGATGCTGCTGGTGACACTCTCCTGGTGACATTCTGCTGCTGCTGACATTCTCCTGGTGACACTCTGCTGCTACTGGTAACATTCTCCTGGTGACACTCTGCTGCTGCTGACACTCTCCTGGTGACACTCTGATGCTGCTGACATTCGCCTGGTGACACTCTGCTGCTGCTGACATTCGCCTGGTGACACCCTGATGCTGCTGACACTCTCCTGGTGACACTCTGATGCTAGTGATATTCTCCTGGTGACACTCTGATGCTGCTGGTGACACTCTCCTGGTGACACTCTGATGCTGCTGCTGACATTCTCCTGGTGACACTCTGCTGCTGCTGCTGACATTCTGCTGGTGACATTCTCCTGATGACACTCTGCTGCTGCTGACATTCTCCTGGTTACACTGTACTGCTACTGGTAACATTCTCCTGGTGACATTCTGCTGCTGCTGACATTCTCCTGCTGACACTCTGCTGCTGCTGACATTCTCCTGGTGACACTCTGAAGCTGCTGGTGACATTCTCCTGGTGACACTCTGCTGCTAGTGACATTCTCCTGGTGACACTCTGCTGCTACTGGTGACATTCTCCTGGTGAAACTCTGCTGCTAGTGATATTCTCCTGGTGACACTCTGATGCTGCTAGTGACACTCTCCTGATGACACTCTGATGCTGCTGGTGACATTCTCCTGGTGACACTCTGCTGCCAGTGACATTATCCTGGTGACATTCTGCTGCTGCTAGTGACACTCTCCTGATGACACTTTGATGCTGCTGGTGACATTCTCCTGGTGACACTCTGCTGCCAGTGACATTATCCTGCTGACACTCTGCTGCTGCTGACATTCTCCTAGTGACACTTTGATGCTGCTGGTGACATTCTCCTGGTGACACTCTGATGCTGCTGGTGACACTCTCCGGGTGACACTCTGATGCTGTTGGTGACATTCTCCTGGTGAAACTCTTCTGCTGCTGCTGCTGCTCACATTCTCCTGCTGACATTCTCCTGGTGACACTCTGCTGCTGGTGACATTCTCCTGGTGACATTCTGCAGCTAGTGACATTCTCCTGGTGACATTCTCCTGGTGACATTCTGCTGCTGATGCTGACATTCTCCTGGTGACATTCTGCTGCTGCTGCTGCTGACATTCTCTTGGTGACACTCTGCTGCTGGTGACATTCTCCTGGTGACACTCTGCTGCTGACAGTCTCCTGGTGACATTCTCCTGGTGACACTCTGATGCTGCTGGTGACATTCTCCTGGTGACACTCTGATGCTAGTGACATTCTCGTGGTGACACTCTGCTACTACTGGTAATATTCTCCTGGTGACACTCTGATGCTGCTGACATTCTCCTGGTGACACTCTGATGCTGCTGGTGACACTCTCCTGGAGACACTCTGATGCTGCTGGTGACATTTTCCTGGTGACATTCTGCTGCTGCTGACATTCTCCTGGTGACACTCTGCTGCTAGTGTCATTCTCCCGGTGACACTCTGCTGCTACTGGTAACCTTCTCCTGGTGACATTCAGCTGCTGCTGCTGACATTCTCCTGGTGACACTCTACTGCTGCTGACATTCTCCTGGTGACACTCTGCTGCTGGTGACATTCTCCTGGTGACATTCTCCTGGTGACATTCTCCTGGTGACACTCTGATGCTGCTGGTGACACTCTCCTGGTGACATTCTGCTGCTGCTGCTGCTGAATTTCTCCTGGTGACATTCTCCTGGTGAGACTCTGCTGATGGTGACATTCTCCTGGTGACATTCTCCTGGTGACATTCTCTTGGTGACACTCTGCTGCTGGTGACATTCTCCTGTTGACACTCTGATGCTGCTGGTGGCACTCTCCTGGTGACACTCTGATGCTGCTGGTGGCACTCTCCTGGTGACACTCTGCTGCTGCTGCTGCTGCTGCTGCTGCTGCTGGTGACTTTCTCCTGGTGACATTCTGCTGCTGGTGACATTCTCCTGGTGACACTTTGCTGCTGGTGACATTCTCCTGGTGACATTCTCCTGGTGACACTCTGCTGCAGCTCACATTCTCCTGGTGACACTTTGCTGCTGGTGACTTTCTCCTGGTGACATTCTGCAGCTGGTGACATTCTCCTGGTGACACTATGCTACTGCTGGTGACACTCTCCTGTTGACATTCTGCTGCTGGTGACATTCTCCTGGTGACATTCTCCTGGTGACACTATGCTACTGCTGGTGACACTCTCCTGTTGACTCTCTGCTGCTGGTGACACTCTGCTGCTGGTGACATTCTCCTGGTGTCATTCTCCTGGTGACACTCTTCTGCTGCTGGTGACATTCTCCTGGTGACACTCTGCTGTTGGTGACACTGCTGCTGGTGACATTCTGCTGCTGGTGACATTCTCCTGGTGACACTCTGCTGCTGGTGACATTCTCCTGGTGACATTCTTCTGGTGACACTCTTCTGCTGCTGGTGACATTTTCCTGGTGACACTCTGCTACTGCTGCTGCTGGTGACATTCTCCTGGTGACACTCTGCTGCTGGGGACATTCTCCTGGTGACATTCTCCTGGTGACACTCTGCTGCTGCAGGTAACATTTTCCTTGTGATTTTCTGCTGCTGGTGACATTCTCCTGGTGACACTCGGCTGCTGGTGACATTCCCTTGGTGACACTCTGCTGCTGCTGCTGCTGACATTCTACTGGTGACATTCTGCTGCTGTTGACATTCTCCTGGTGACACTCTGCTGCTGCTGACATTCTCCTGTTGACACTCTGCTGCTGACATTGTCCTGGTGATATTCTGCTGCTGCTGCTGCAGCTGCTGACATTCTCTTGGTGACACTCTGCTGGTGACATTCTCCTTGTGACATTCTACTACTCCTGGTGACATTCTCCTGGTGACACTCTGCTGGTGACACTCTGATGCTGCTGGTGACATTCTCCTGGTGACACTGTGATGCTGCTGCTGACATTCTCCTGGTGACATTCTACTGCTGCTGGGGACATTCTCCTGGTGACATTCTCCTGCTGCTGCTGACATTCTCCTGGTGACACTCTAATGCTAGTAACAGTCTCCTGGTAACATTCTGCTGCTGCTGGTGACATTCTCCTGCTGACATTCTCCTGCTGCTGCTGACATTCTCCTGGTGACTCTCAGATGTTGCTGGTGACATTCTCCTGGTGACTCTCTGCTGGTGACACTCTGATGCTGCTGGTGACATTCTCCTGGTGACACTCTGCTGCTGCTGGTGACATTATGCTGCTGCTGGTGTGATTCTCCATGTAACACTCTGCTGCTGCTGGTGACACTCTTCTGCTGACACTCTGCTGCTGCTGACATTCTCCTGGTGACATTCTGCTGCTGCTGCCGACATTCTCCTGGTGACATTCTACTGCTCCTGGTGACATTCTCCTGGTGAGACTCTGCTGCTAGTAACACTCTCCTGGTGACATTCTGCTGGTGACACTCTGCTGGTGACATTCTCCTGGTGACATTCTGCTGCTGCTGGTCACATTCTCCTGGTGACACTCTGTTGCTGCTGCTGACATTTTCCTGGTGACACTTAGCTGTTGCTGACATTCTCCTGGTGACACACTGCTGCTGGTGACATTCTCCTGGTGACACTCTGCTGCTGGTGACATTCTCCTGGTGACATTCTCCTGGTGACACTCTGCTGCTGCTGGTGACATTCTCCTGGTAACATTCTGCTGCTGGTGACATTCTCCTCGTGACATTCTGCTGGTGACATTCTCCTGGTGACACTCTCCTGGTGACATTCTGCTGCTGCTGATGACATTCTCCTGGTGACACTCTGCTGCTTCTGGTAACATTCTCCTGGTGACATTCTGCTGCTGCTGACATTCTCCTGGTGACACTCTGATGCTGCTAGTGACATTCTCCTGGTGACACTTTGATGCTGATGGTGACACTTTCCTGGTGACACTCTGCTGCTGCTGCTGCTGACATTGTCCTGCTGACATTCTCCTGGTGACATTCTCCTGGTGACATTCTGCTGCTGCTGGTCACATTCTCCTGGTGACACTCTGTTGCTGCTGATGATATTTTCCTGGTGACACTTAGCTGCTGTTGACTTTCTCCTGGTGACATTCTGCGGCTGGTGACATTCTCCTGATGACACTCTGTTGCTGCTGCTGACATTTTCCTGGTGACACTTAGCTGTTGCTGACATTCTCCTGGTGACACACTGCTGCTGGTGACATTCTCCTGGTGACACTCTGCTGCTGGTGACATTCTCCTGGTGACATTCTCCTGGTGACACTCTGCTGCTGCTGGTGACATTCTCCTGGTAACATTCTGCTGCTGATGACATTCTCCTGGTGACACTCTGCTGGTGACATTCTCCTGGTGACACTCTCCTGGTGACATTCTGCTGCTGCAGATGACATTCTCCTGGTGACACTCTGCTGCTTCTGGTAACATTCTCCTGGTGACACTCTGATGCTGCTAGTGACATTCTCCTGGTGACACTTTGATGCTGATGGTGACACTTTCCTGGTGACACTCTGCTGCTGCTGCTGACATTCTCCTGTTGACATTCTCCTGGTGACACTCTGCTGCTGGTGACATTCTCCTGGTGACATTCTGCAGCTGGTGACATTCTCCTGGTGAAACTCTGCTGCTGGTGACATTCTGCAGCTGGTGACATTCTCCTGGTGACATTCTGCTGGTGCTGCTGACATTCTCCTGGTGACATTCCGCTGCTGCTGCTGACATTCTCTTGGTGACACTCTGCTGCTGGTGACATTCTCCTGGTGACACTCTGATGCTGCAGCTGACATTCTCTTGGTGACACTCTGCTGCTGGTGACATTCTCCTGGTTACACTCTGCTGCTTACGTTCTCCTGGAGACACTCTGCTGGTGACATTCTCCTGATGACACTCTGATGCTGCTGGTGACACTCTCCTGGTGACATTCTGCTGCTGCTGGTGACATTCTCCTGGTGACACTCTGCTGCTAGTGACATTCTCCAGGTGACACTCTGCTGCTATTGGTAACATTCTCCTGGTGACACTCTGATGCTGCTGACATTCTCCTGGTGACACTCTGATGCTGCTGGTAACATTCTCCTGGTGACACTCTGCTGGTGCTGCTACTGCTGCTGACATTCTCCTGCTGACATTCTCCTGGTGACACTCTGCTGCTAGTGACATTATCCTGGTGACACTCTGCTGCTGCTGTCATTCTCCTGGTGACACTCTGCTGCTACTGGTAACATTCTCCTGGTGACATTCTGCTGCTGCCGCTGCTGACGTTCTCCTGGTGACACTCTGCTGCTGCTGACATTCTCCTGGTGACACTCTGATGCTGCAGGTGACATTCTCCTGGTGACACTCTGATGCTGCTGGTGACACTCTCCTGGTGACACTCTGATGCTGCTGGTGACATTCTCCTGGTGACACTCTGCTGCTGATGATGATATTCTCCTGCTGACATTCTCCTGGTGACACTCTGTGGCTAGTGATATTCTCCTGGTGACACTCTGATGCTGCTGGTGACACTCTCCTGGTGACACTCTGATGCTGCTGGTGACATTCTCCTAGTGACACTCTGCTGCCAGTGACATTATCCTGGTGACAATCTGCAGCTGACATTCTCCTGGAGACACTCTACTGCTACTGGTAACATTCTCTTGGTGACATTCTGCTGCTCCTGCTGACATTCTCCTGCTGACACTCTGATGCTGCTGCTGACATTCTCCTGGTGACACTCTGATGCTGCTGCTGACATTCTCCTGGTGACACTCTGATGCTGCTGGTGACACTCTCCTGGTTACACTCTGATGCTGCTGGTGACACTCTCCTGGTGACACTCTGATGCTGCTGGTGACCTTCTCCTGGTGACACTCTGATGCTGCTGGTGACATTCTCATGGTGACACTCTGATGCTGCTGGTGACACTCTCGTGGTGACATTCTGCTGCTGCTGGTGACATTCTCCTGGTGACACTCTGCTGCTAGTGACATTCTCCTGGTGACTCTGCTGCTATTGGTAACATTCTCCTGGTGATACTCTGCTGCTGCTGGTGACATTCTCATGGTGACACTCTGCTGCAGGTGACATTCTCCAGGTGACATTCTGCAGCTGGTGACATTCTCCTGGTGACACTCTGATGCTGCTGGTGACATTCTCATGGTGACACTCTGATGCTGCTGGTGACACTCTCCTGGTGACATTCTCCTGCTGCTGCTGACATTCTCCTGGTGACACTCTGATGCTGCTGACATTCTCCTGGTGACACTCTGATGCTGCTGGTGACATTCTCCTGGTGACACTCTGCTGGTGCTGCTACTGCTGCTGACATTCTCCTGGTGACACTCTGCTGCTAGTGACATTATCCTGGTGACACTCTGCTGCTGCTGTCATTCTCCTGGTGACACTCTGCTGCTACTGGTAACATTCTCCTGGTGACATTCTGCTGCTGCCGCTGCTGACGTTCTCCTGGTGACACTCTGCTGCTGCTGACATTCTCCTGGTGACACTCTGATGCTGCAGGTGACATTCTCCTGGTGACACTCTGATGCTGCTGGTGACACTCTGATGCTGCTGGTGACATTCTCCTGGTGACACTCTGCTGCTGCTGCTGATATTCTCCTGGTGACATTCTGCTGCTGGTGACATTCTCCTGGTGACACTCTGCTGGTGACATTCTCCTTGTGACATTCTACTGCTGCTGGTGACATTCTTCTGGTGACACACTGATGCTGCTGGCGACATTCTCCTGCTGACACTCTGCTGGTGACACTCTGATGCTGCTGGTGACGATCTCCTGGTGACACTGTGATGCTGCTGCTGACATTCTCCTAGTGACACTCTGCTGTTGACATCTCCTGGTTACATTCTGCAGCTGGTGACATTCTCCTGATGACATTCTGCTGCTGCTGACTTTCTCTTGCTGACACTCAGCAGCTGGTGACACTCTGATGCTGCTGCTGACATTCTCCTGGTGACACTCTGATGCTGACATTCTCCTGGTGACACTGTGCTGGTTACATTCTCCTGGTGACACTCTGATGCTGCTGGTGACACTTTCCTGGTGACGTTCTGCTGCTGCTGGTGACAATCTCCTGGTGACACTCTGCTGCTGGTGACATTCTCCTGGTGACACTCTGCTGCTAGTGACTTTCTCCTGGTGACACTCTGCTGCTACTGGTAACATTCTCCTGGTGACATACTGCTGCTGCTGACATTCTCCTGTTGACACTCTGATGCTGCTGACATTCTCCTGGTGACACTCTGATGCTGCTGGTGATACTTTCCTGGTGACACTCTGATGCTGTTTGTGACATTATCCTGGTGACACTCTGCTGCTGCTGACATTCTCCTGGTGACACTCTGCTGCTACTGGTGACATTCTCCTGGTGACATTCTGTTGCTTCTGCTGCTGACATTCTCCTGGTGACACTCTGCTGCTGCTGAAATTCTCCTGGTGACACTCTGATGCTGCGGGTGACATTCTCCTGGTGACACTCTGCTGCTGCTGGTGACATTCTCCTGGTGACACTCTGCTGCTGCTGCTGACATTCTCCTGGTGACACTCTGCTGCTGCTGACATTCTCCTGCTGACTTTCTCCTGGTGACACTCTGCTGCTTGTGACATTATCCTGGTGACACTCTGCTGTTGCTGACATTCTCCTGGTGACACTCTGCTGCTACTGGTGACATTCTACTGGTGTCATTCTGTTGCTGCTGCTGACATTCTCCTGGTGACACTCTGCTGCTGCTGAAATTCTCCTGGTGACACTCTGATGCTGCTGGTGACATTCTCCTGGTGACACTCTGATGCTGCTGGTGACATTCTCCTGGTGACACTCTGCTGCTGCTGACATTCTCCTGCTGACATTCTCCTGGTGACACTCTGCTGCTTGTGACATTCTCCTGGTGACACTCTGCTGCTGCTGACATTCTCCTGGTGACACTCTGCTGCTACTGGTGACATTCTCCTGGTGACACTCTGCTGCTGCTGGTGACTTTCTCCTGGTGACACTCTGCTGCTGCTGAAAATCTCCTGGTAACACTCTGATGCTGCTGGTGACATTCTCCTGGTGACACTCTGCTGCTGCTGGTGACATTCTCCTGGTGACATTCTCCTGTTGACACTCTGCTGCTGCTGACATTCTCCTGGTGACATTCTCCTGGTGACATTCTGCTGCTGCTGGTGACATTTTCCTGGTGACACTCTGCTACTGCTGCTGATGCCGACATTCTCCTGGTGACATTCTGCTGCAGCTGGTGACATCCCCTGGTGACATTCTCCTGCTACTGATAACATTCTCCTGGTGACATTCTGCTGCTGCTGAGATTCTCCTGTTGACACTCTGATGCTGCTGACATTCTCCTGGTGATTCTCTGATGCTGCTGGTGACATTCTCCTGGTGACACTCTGCTGCTGCTGGTGACATTCTCCTGGTGACACTCTGCTGCTTGTGACATTATCCTGGTGACACTCTGCTGCTGCTGACATTCTCCTGGTGACACTCTGCTGCAACTGGTGACATTCTCCTGGTGACATTCTGTTGCTGCTGCTTCTGACATTCTCCTGGTGACACTATGCTGCTGCTGACATTCTCCTGTTGACACACTGATGCTGCTGGTGACATTCTCCTGGTGACACTTTGCTGCTGGTGACTTTCTCCTGGTGACACTCTGCTGCTGCTGACATTCTCCTGGTGACATTCTCCTGGTGACATTCTGCTGCTGCTGGGGACATTTTCCTGGTGACACTCTGCTACTGCTGCTGCTGGTGACATTCTCCTGGTGACACTCTGCTGCTGCTGACATTCTCCTGGTGACACTGCTGCTGCTGCTGACATTCTCCTTTTGACACTTTGCTGCTAGTGACATTCTACTGGTGACATTCTGCAGCTGCTGCTGCTGCTGCTGACATTCTCCAGGTGACATTCTGCTGCTGCTGCTGCTGCTGACATTCTCCTGGTGACACTCTGCTGCTGCTGGTCACATTCTCCTGGTAACATTCTGCTGCTGGTGACATTCTCCTGGTGACACTCTGCTGGTGACATTCTCCTGGAGGCATTCTGATGCTGCTGGTGACACTCTCCTGGTGACACTCTGCTGCTGCTGGTGACATTCTCCTGGTGACATTCTGCTGCTGGCGACATTCTCCTTGTGACATTCTACTGCTGCTGGTGACATTCTCCTGGTGACACACTGATGCTGCTGGTGACATTCTCCTGCTGACACTCTGCTGGTGACACTCTGATGCTGCTGGTGACATTCTCCTGGTGACACTGTGATGCTGCTGCTGACATTCTCCTGGTGACACTCTGCTGGTGACATTCTCCTGGTGACACTCTGCTGCTGGTGACATTCTCCTGGTAACACTCTGCTGCTGGTGACATTCTCCTGGTTACATTGTGCAGCTGGTGACATTCTCCTGGTGACACTCTGCTGCTGGTGACATTCTCCTGGTGACACTCTGCTGCTATTAACACTCTCCTGGTGACATTCTGCTGCTGCTGGTGACATTTTCCTGGTGACATTCTCCTGCTGCTGCTGCTGACATTCTCCTGGTGACATTCTCCTGCTGCTGCTGACATTCTCCTGGTGACACTCTGCTGCTGCTGGTGACACTCTCCTGGTGACACTCTGCTGCTGCTGCTGGTGACACTCTCCTGGTGACACTCTGATGCTGCTGGTGACATTCTCCTGGTGACACTCTGATGCTGCTGGTGACATTCTCATGGTGACACTCTGATGCTGCTGGTGACACTCTCCTGGTGACATTCTGCTGCTGCTGGTGACATTCTCCTGGTGACACTCTGCTGCTAGTGACATTCTCCTGGTGACACTCTGCTGCTATTGGTAACATTCTCCTGGTGATACTCTGCTGCTGCTGGTGACATTCTCATGGTGACACTCTGCTGCTGCTGACATTCTCCTGGTGACACTCTGCTGCAGGTGACATTCTCCAGGTGACATTCTGCAGCTGGTGACATTCTCCTGGTGACATTCTGCTGCTGCTGACATTCTCTTGGTGACACTCTGCTGCTGATGACACTCTCCTGGTGAACTCTCTGATGCTGCTGCTGACATTCTCCTGGTGACACTCTGCTGCTGACAGTCTCCTGGTGACATTCTCCTGGTGACACTCTGCTGCTGCTGGTGACATTCTCCTGGTAACATTCTGCCGCTGGTGACATTCTCCTGGTGACATTCTGCTGGTGACATTCTCCTGGTGACACTCTCCTGGTGACATTCTGCTGCTGCTGATGACATTCTCCTTGTGACACTGCTGCTTCTGGTAACATTCTCCTGGTGACATTCTGCTGCTGCTGACATTCTCCTGGTGACACTCTGATGCTGCTAGTGACATTCTCCTGGTGACACTTTGATGCTGATGGTGACAATTTCCTGGTGACACTCTGCTGCTGCTGCTGACGACATTCTCCTGCTGACATTCTCCTGGTGACACTCTGCTGCTGGTGACATTCTCCTGGTGACATTCTGCTGCTGCTGGTCACATTCTCCTGGTGACACTCTGTTGCTGCTGCTGACATTTTCCTGGTGACACTTAGCTGCTGTTGACTTTCTCCTGGTGACATTCTGCGGCTGGTGACATTCTCCTGATGACACTCTGTTGCTGCTGCTGACATTCTCCTGGTGACACTATGCTGTTGCAGAATTCTCCTGGTGACACACTGCTGCTGGTGACATTCTCCTGGTGACACTCTGCTGCTGGTGACATTCTCCTGGTGACACTCTGCTGCTGCTGGTGACATTCTCCTGGTAACATTCTGCTGCTGGTGACATTCTCCTGGTGACACTCTGTTGGTGACATTCTCCTGGTGACCCTCTCCTGGTGACATTCTGCTGCTGCAGATGACATTCTCCTGGTGACACTCTGCTGCTTCTGGTAACATTCCCTGGTGACACTCTGATGCTGCAAGTGACATTCTCCTGGTGACACTTTGATGCTGAAGGTGACACTTTCCTGGTGACACTCTGCTGCTGCTGCTGACATTCTCCTATTGACATTCTCCTGATGACACTCTGCTGCTGGTGACATTCTCCTGGTGACATTCTCCTGGTGACACTCTGCTGCTTGTGACATTATCCTGGTGACACTCTGCTGCTGCTGACATTCACCTGGTGACACTCTGCTGCTACTGGTGACATTCTCCTGGAGACATTCTGTTGCTGCTGCTGACATTCTCCTGGTGACACTCTGCTGCTGCTGAAATTCTCCTGGTGACACTCTGATGCTGCTGGTGACATTCTCCTGGTGACACTCTGATGCTGCTGGTGACATTCTCCTGGTGACACTCTGCTGCTGCTGACATTCTCCTGCTGACATTCTCCTGGTGACACTCTGCTGCTTGTGACATTCTCCTGGTGACACTCTGTTGCTGCTGACATTCTCCTGGTGACACTCTGCTGCTACTGGTGACATTCTCCTGGTGACACTCTGCTGCTGCTGGTGACTTTCTCCTGGTGACACTCTGATGCTGCTGCTGAAAATCTCCTGGTAACACTCTGATGCTGCTGGTGACATTCTCCTGGTGACACTCTGCTGCTGCTGGTGACATTCTCCTGGTGACATTCTCCTGTTGACACTCTGCTGCTGCTGACATTCTCCTGGTGACATTCTCCTGGTGACATTCTGCTGCTGCTGGTGACATTTTCCTGGTGACACTCTCCTACTGCTGCTGATGCCGACATTCTCCTGGTGACATTCTGCTGCAGCTGGTGACATCCCCTGGTGACATTCTCCTGCTACTGATAACATTCTCCTGGTGACATTCTGCTGCTGCTGAGATTCTCCTGTTGACACTCTGATGCTGCTGACATTCTCCTGGTGATACTCTGATGCTGCTGGTGACATTCTCCTGGTGACACTCTGCTGCTGCTGGTGACATTCTCCTGGTGACACTCTGCTGCTTGTGACATTATCCTGGTGACACTCTGCTGCTGCTGACATTCTCCTGGTGACACTCTGCTGCAACTGGTGACATTCTCCTGGTGACATTCTGTTGCTGCTGCTTCTGACATTCTCCTGGTGACACTATGCTGCTGCTGACATTCTCCTGGTGACACACTGATGCTGCTGGTGACATTCTCCTAGTGACACTTTGCTGCTGGTGACTTTCTCCTGGTGACATTCTGCAGCTGGTGTCATTCTCCTGGTGACATTCTCCTGGTGACACTCTGCTGCTGCTGACATTCTCCTGGTGACATTCTCCTGGTGACATTCTGCTGCTGCTGGGGACATTTTCCTGGTGACACTCTGCTACTGCTGCTGCTGGTGACATTCTCCTGGTGACACTCTGCTGCTGCTGACATTCTCCTGGTGACACTGCTGCTGCTGCTGACATTCTCCTTTTGACACTTTGCTGCTAGTGACATTCTACTGGTGACATTCTGCAGCTGCTGCTGCTGCTGCTGACATTCTCCAGGTGACATTCTGCTGCTGCTGCTGACATTCTCCTGGTGACACTCTGCTGCTGCTGGTCACATTCTCCTGGTAACATTCTGCTGCTGGTGACATTCTCCTGGTGACACTCTGCTGGTGACATTCTCCTGGAGGCATTCTGATGCTGCTGGTGACACTCTCCTGGTGACACTCTGCTGCTGCTGGTGACATTCTCCTGGTGACATTCTGCTGCTGGCGACATTCTCCTTGTGACATTCTACTGCTGCTGGTGACATTCTACTGGTGACACACTGATGCTGCTGGTGACATTCTCCTGCTGACACTCTGCTGGTGACACTCTGATGCTGCTGGTGACATTCTCCTGGTGACACTGTGATGCTGCTGCTGACATTCTCCTGGTGACACTCTGCTGGTGACATTCTCCTGGTGACACTCTGCTGCTGTTGACATTCTCCTGGTAACACTCTGCTGCTGGTGACATTCTCCTGGTTACATTGTGCAGCTGGTGACATTCTCCTGGTGACATTCTGCTGCTGCTGACATTCTCTTGGTGACACTCTGCTGCTGGTGACATTCTCCTGGTGACACTCTGCTGCTATTAACACTCTCCTGGTGACATTCTGCTGCTGCTGGTGACATTCTCCTGGTGACATTCTCCTGCTGCTGCTGCTGACATTCTCCTGGTGACATTCTCCTGCTGCTGCTGCTGACATTCTCCTGGTGACACTCTGCTGCTGCTGGTGACACTCTCCTGGTGACACTCTGCTGCTGCTGCTGCCACTCTCCTGGTGACACTCTGATGCTGCTGGTGACATTCTCCTGGTGACACTCTGATGCTGCTGGTGACATTCTCATGGTGACACTCTGATGCTGCTGGTGACACTCTCCTGGTGACATTCTGCTGCTGCTGGTGACATTCTCCTGGTGACACTCTGCTGCTAGTGACATTCTCCTGGTGACACTCTGCTGCTATTGGTAACATTCTCCTGGTGATACTCTGCTGCTGCTGGTGACATTCTCATGGTGACACTCTGCTGCTGCTGACATTCTCCTGGTGACACTCTGCTGCAGGTGACATTCTCCAGGTGACATTCTGCAGCTGGTGACATTCTCCTGGTGACATTCTGCTGCTGCTGACATTCTCTTGGTGACACTCTGCTGCTGATGACACTCTCCTGGTGAACTCTCTGATGCTGCTGCTGACATTCTCCTGGTGACACTCTGCTGCTGACAGTCTCCTGGTGACACTCTGTTGCTGCTGGTGACATTCTCCTGGTAACATTCTGCCGCTGGTGACATTCTCCTGGTGACATTCTCCTGGTGACATTCTCCTGGTGACACTCTCCTGGTGACATTCTGCTGCTGCTGATGACATTCTCCTGGTGACACTGCTGCTTCTGGTAACATTCTCCTGGTGACATTCTGCTGCTGCTGACATTCTCCTGGTGACACTCTGATGCTGCTAGTGACATTCTCCTGGTGACACTTTGATGCTGATGGTGACAATTTCCTGGTGACACTCTGCTGCTGCTGCTGCTGCTGACGACATTCTCCTGCTGACATTCTCCTGGTGACACTCTGCTGCTGGTGACATTCTCCTGGTGACATTCTGCTGCTGCTGGTCACATTCTCCTGGTGACACTCTGTTGCTGCTGCTGACATTTTCCTGGTGACACTTAGCTGCTGTTGACTTTCTCCTGGTGACATTCTGCGGCTGGTGACATTCTCCTGATGACACTATGCTGTTGCAGAATTCTCCTGGTGACACACTGCTGCTGGTGACATTCTCCTGGTGACACTCTGCTGCTGGTGACATTCTCCTGGTGACACTCTGCTGCTGCTGGTGACATTCTCCTGGTAACATTCTGCTGCTGGTGACATTCTCCTGGTGACACTCTGTTGGTGACATTCTCCTGGTGACCCTCTCCTGGTGACATTCTGCTGCTGCAGATGACATTCTCCTGGTGACACTCTGCTGCTACTGGTAACATTCTCCTGGTGACATTCTGCTGCTGCCGCTGCTGACGTTCTCCTGGTGACACTCTGCTGCTGCTGACATTCTCCTGGTGACACTCTGATGCTGCAGGTGACATTCTCCTGGTGACACTCTGATGCTGCTGGTGACACTCTCCTGGTGACACTCTGATGCTGCTGGTGACATTCTCCTGGTGACACTCTGCTGCTGCTGCTGATATTCTCCTGCTGACATTCTCCTGGTGACACTCTGCTGCTGCTGGTGACATTCTCCTGGTGACATTCTGCTGCTGGTGACATTCTCCTTGTGACATTCTACTGCTGCTGGTGACATTCTCCTGGTGACACACTGATGCTGCTGGCGACATTCTCCTGCTGACACACTGATGCTGCTGGCGACATTCTCCTGCTGACACTCTGCTGGTGACACTCTGATGCTGCTGGTGACATTCTCCTGGTGACACTGTGATGCTGCTGCTGACATTCTCCTGGTGACACTCTGCTGGTGACATCTCCTGGTTACATTCTGCAGCTGGTGACATTCTCCTGATGACATTCTGCTGCTGCTGACATTCTCTTGCTGACACTCAGCAGCTGGTGACATTCTCCTGGTGACACTCTGCTGCTGGTGACATTCTCCTGGTGACACTCTGCTGCTGCTGCTGCTGCTGCTGCTGCTGCTGCTGCTGACATTCTCCTGGTGACACTCTGCTGCTGCTGACATTCTCCTGCTGACATTCTCCTGGTGACACTCTGCTGCTTGTGACATTATCCTGGTGACACTCTGCTGCTGCTGACATTCTCCTGGTGACACTCTGCTGCTACTGGTGACATTCTCCTGGTGACATTCTGTTGCTGCTGCTGACATTCTCCTGGTGACACTCTGCTGCTGCTGAAATTCTCCTGGTGACACTCTGATGCTGCTGGTGACATTCTCCTGGTGACACTCTGATGCTGCTGGTGACATTCTCCTGGTGACACTCTGCTGCTGCTGACATTCTCCTGGTGACTCTCTGCTGCTACTGGTGACATTCTCCTGGTGACACTCTGCTGCTGGTGACTTTCTCCTGGTGACACTCTGCTGCTGCTGAAAATCTCCTGGTGACACTCTGATGCTGCTGGTGACATTCTTCTGGTGACATTCTCCTGTTGACATTCTGCTGCTGCTGGTGACATTTTCCTGGTGACACTCTCCTACTGCTGCTGATGCCGACATTCTCCTGGTGACATTCTGCTGCAGCTGGTGACATCCCCTGGTTACATTCTCCTGCTACTGATAACATTCTCCTGGTGACATTCTGCTGCTGCTGACATTCTCCTGTTGACACTCTGATGCTGCTGACATTCTCCTGGTGACACTCTGCTGCTGCTGGTGACATTCTCCTGGTGACACTCTGCTGCTTGTGACATTATCCTGGTGACACTCTGCTGCTGCTGACATTCTCCTGGTGACACTCTGCTGCTACTGG
Organism: Taudactylus pleione; assembly: GCA_031769625.1. NCBI lineage: Eukaryota > Metazoa > Chordata > Amphibia > Anura > Myobatrachidae > Taudactylus > Taudactylus pleione. Next base: position 236,446 of record JAUIMM010001435.1, on the reverse strand, counting down.
TGACATTCTCCTGGTGACATTCTGTTGCTGCTGCTTCTGACATTCTCCTGGTGACACTATGCTGCTGCTGACATTCTCCTGATGACACACTGATGCTGCTGGTGACATTCTCCTGGTGACACTTTGCTGCTGGTGACTTTCTCCTGGTGACATTCTGCAGCTGGTGTCATTCTCCTGGTGACATTCTCCTGGTGACACTCTGCTGCTGCTGACATTCTCCTGGTGACATTCTCCTGGTGACATTCTGCTGCTGCTGGGGACATTTTCCTGGTGACACTCTGCTACTGCTGCTGCTGGTGACATTCTCCTGGTGACACTCTGCTGCTGCTGACATTCTCCTGGTGACACTGCTGCTGCTGCTGCTGACATTCTCCTTTTGACACTTTGCTGCTAGTGACATTCTCCTGGTGACATTCTGCAGCCGCTGCTGCTGCTGCTGCTGACATTCTCCAGGTGACATTCTGCTGCTGCTGCTGCTGCTGCTGCTGCTGACATTCTCCAGGTGACATTCTGCAGCTGCTGCTGCTGCTGCTGCTGCTGCTGCTGCTGCTGCTGGTCACATTCTCCTGGTAACATTCTGCTGCTGGTGACATTCTCCTGGTGACACTCTGCTGGTGACATTCTCCTGGAGGCATTCTGATGCTGCTGGTGACATTCTCCTGGTGACACTCTGCTGCTGCTGGTGACATTCTCCTGGTGACCTTCTGCTGCTGGTGACATTCTCCTGGTGACACTCTGCTGGTGACATTCTCCTTGTGACATTCTACTGCTGCTGGTGACACTCTGCTGGTGACACTCTGATGCTGCTGGTGACATTCTCCTGGTGACACTGTGATGCTGCTGCTGACATTCTCCTGGTGACACTCTGCTGGTGACATTCTCCTGGTGACACTCTGCTGCTGGTGACATTCTCCTGGTTACATTCTGCAGCTGGTGACATTCTCCTGGTGACATTCTGCTGCTGCTGACATTCTCTTGGTGACACTCTGCTGCTATTAACACTCTCCTCGTGACATTCTCCTGCTGCTGGTGACATTCTCCTGGTGACATTCTCCTGCTGCTGCTGCTGACATTCTCCTGGTGACATTCTCCTGCTGCTGCTGACATTCTCCTGGTGACACTCTGCTGCTGCTGCTGCTGCTGCTGCTGCTGACATTCTCCTGCTGACATTCTCCTGGTGACACTCTGCTGCTGGTGACATTCTCCTGGTGACATTCTGCAGCTGGTGACATTCTCCTGGTGACATTATGCAGCTGGTGACATTCTCCTGGTGACATTCTGCTGCTGCTGCTGACATTCTCCTGGTGACACTCTGCTGCAGTGACAGTCTCATGGTGACATTCTGCAGCTGGTGACATTCTCCTGGTGACACTGCTGCTTCTGGTAACATTCTCCTGGTGACATTCTGCTGCTGCTGACATTCTCCTGGTGACACTCTGATGCTGCAAGTGACATTCTCCTGGTGACACTTTGATGCTGATGGTGACAATTTCCTGGTGACACTCTGCTGCTGCTGCTGACGACATTCTCCTGCTGACATTCTCCTGGTGACACTCTGCTGCTGGTGACATTCTCCTGGTGACATTCTGCTGCTGCTGGTCACATTCTCCTGGTGACACTCTGTTGCTGCTGCTGACATTTTCCTGGTGACACTTAGCTGCTGTTGACTTTCTCCTGGTGACATTCTGCGGCTGGTGACATTCTCCTGATGACGCTATGCTGTTGCAGAATTCTCCTGGTGACATTCTGCTGCTGGTGACATTCTCCTGGTGACACTCTGCTGCTGGTGACATTCTCCTGGTGACGCTCTGCTGCTGCTGGTGACATTCTCCTGGTAACATTCTGCTGCTGGTGACATTCTCCTGGTGACACTCTGTTGGTGACATTCTCCTGGTGACACTCTCCTGGTGACATTCTGCTGCTGCAGATGACATTCTCCTGGTGACACTCTGCTGCTTCTGGTAACATTCTCCTGGTGACACTCTGATGCTGCTAGTGACATTCTCCTGGTGACACTTTGATGCTGAAGGTGACACTTTCCTGGTGACACTCTGCTGCTGCTGCTGACATTCTCCTATTGACATTCTCCTGGTGACACTCTGCTGCTGGTGACATTCTCCTGGTGACATTCTGCAGCTGGTGACATTCTCCTGGTGACATTCTGCTGCTGGTGACATTCTGCAGCTGGTGACATTCTGCAGCTGGTGACATTCTCCTGGTGACATTCTGCTGGTGCTGCTGACATTCTCCTGGTGACATTCCGCTGCTGCTGCTGACATATTCTTGGTGACACTCTGCTGCTGGTGACATTCTCCTGGTGACACTCTGATGCTGCTGCTGACATTCTCTTGGTGACACTCTGCTGCTGGTGACATTCTCCTGGTTACACTCTGCTGCTTACGTTCTCTTGGTGACACTCTGCTGGTGACATTCTCCTGGTGACACTCTGCTGGTGACATTCTCCTTGTGACATTCTACTGCTGCTGGTGACACTCTGCTGGTGACACTCTGATGCTGCTGGTGACATTCTCCTGGTGACACTGTGATGCTGCTGCTGACATTCTCCTGGTGACACTCTGCTGGTGACATTCTCCTGGTGACACTCTGCTGCTGGTGACATTCTCCTGGTAACACTCTGCTGCTGGTGACATTCTCCTGGTTACATTCTGCAGCTGGGGACATTCTCCTGGTGACATTCTGCTGCTGCTGACATTCTCTTGGTGACACTCTGCTGCTGGTGACATTCTCCTGGTGACACTCTGCTGCTATTAACACTCTCCTGGTGACATTCTGCTGCTGCTGGTGACATTCTCCTGGTGACATTCTCCTGCTGCTGCTGCTGATATTCTCCTGGTGACATTCTCCTGCTGCTGCTGACATTCTCCTGGTGACACTCTGCTGCTGCTGGTGACATTCTCCTGGTGACACTCTGCTGCTGCTGCTGCTGCTGACATTCTCCTGCTGACATTCTCCTGGTGACACTCTGCTGCTGGTGACATTCTCCTGGTGACATTCTGCAGCTGGTGACATTCTCCTGGTGACATTATGCAGCTGGTGACATTCTCCTGGTGACATTCTGCTGGTGCTGCTGACATTCTCCTGGTGACACTTTGATGCTGCTGGTGACACTTTCCTGGTGACACTCTGCTGCTGCTGCTGACATTCTCCTGCTGACATTCTCCTGGTGACACTCTGCTGCAGTGACATTCTCATGGTGACATTCTGCAGCTGGTGACATTCTCCTGGTGACACTGCTGCTTCTGGTAACATTCTCCTGGTGACATTCTGCTGCTGCTGACATTCTCCTGGTGACACTCTGATGCTGCTAGTGACATTCTCCTGGTGACACTTTGATGCTGATGGTGACAATTTCCTGGTGACACTCTGCTGCTGCTGCTGACGACATTCTCCTGCTGACATTCTCCTGGTGACACTCTGCTGCTGGTGACATTCTCCTGGTGACATTCTGCTGCTGCTGGTCACATTCTCCTGGTGACACTCTGTTGCTGCTGCTGACATTTTCCTGGTGACACTTAGCTGCTGTTGACTTTCTCCTGGTGACATTCTGCGGCTGGTGACATTCTCCTGATGACACTATGCTGTTGCAGAATTCTCCTGGTGACACACTGCTGCTGGTGACATTCTCCTGGTGACACTCTGCTGCTGGTGACATTCTCCTGGTGACGCTCTGCTGCTGCTGGTGACATTCTCCTGGTAACATTCTGCTGCTGGTGACATTCTCCTGGTGACACTCTGTTGGTGACATTCTCCTGGTGACACTCTCCTGGTGACATTCTGCTGCTGCAGATGACATTCTCCTGGTGACACTCTGCTGCTTCTGGTAACATTCTCCTGGTGACACTCTGATGCTGCTAGTGACATTCTCCTGGTGACACTTTGATGCTGAAGGTGACACTTTCCTGGTGACACTCTGCTGCTGCTGCTGACATTCTCCTATTGACATTCTCCTGGTGACACTCTGCTGCTGGTGACATTCTGCAGCTGGTGACATTCTCCTGGTGACACTCTGCTGCTGGTGACATTCTGCAGCTGGTGACATTCTGCAGCTGGTGACATTCTCCTGGTGACATTCTGCTGGTGCTGCTGACATTCTCCTGGTGACATTCCGCTGCTGCTGCTGACATATTCTTGGTGACACTCTGCTGCTGGTGACATTCTCCTGGTGACACTCTGATGCTGCTGCTGACATTCTCTTGGTGACACTCTGCTGCTGGTGACATTCTCCTGGTTACACTCTGCTGCTTACGTTCTCTTGGTGACACTCTGCTGGTGACATTCTCCTGGTGACACTCTGCTGGTGACATTCTCCTTGTGACATTCTACTGCTGCTGGTGACACTCTGCTGGTGACACTCTGATGCTGCTGGTGACATTCTCCTGGTGACACTGTGATGCTGCTGCTGACATTCTCCTGGTGACACTCTGCTGGTGACATTCTCCTGGTGACACTCTGCTGCTGGTGACATTCTCCTGGTAACACTCTGCTGCTGGTGACATTCTCCTGGTTACATTCTGCAGCTGGTGACATTCTCCTGGTGACATTCTGCTGCTGCTGACATTCTCTTGGTGACACTCTGCTGCTGGTGACATTCTCCTGGTGACACTCTGCTGCTATTAACACTCTCCTGGTGACATTCTGCTGCTGCTGGTGACATTCTCCTGGTGACATTCTCCTGCTGCTGCTGCTGACATTCTCCTGGTGACATTCTCCTGCTGCTGCTGACATTCTCCTGGTGACACTCTGCTGCTGCTGGTGACATTCTCCTGGTGACACTCTGCTGCTGCTGCTGCTGCTGACATTCTCCTGCTGACATTCTCCTGGTGACACTCTGCTGCTGGTGACATTCTCCTGGTGACATTCTGCAGCTGGTGACATTCTCCTGGTGACATTATGCAGCTGGTGACATTCTCCTGGTGACATTCTGCTGCTGCTGCTGACATTCTCCTGCTGACATTCTCCTGGTGACACTCTGCTGCAGTGACATTCTCATGGTGACATTCTGCAGCTGGTGACATTCTCCTGGTGACACTGCTGCTTCTGGTAACATTCTCCTGGTGACATTCTGCTGCTGCTGACATTCTCCTGGTGACACTCTGATGCTGCTAGTGACATTCTCCTGGTGACACTTTGATGCTGATGGTGACAATTTCCTGGTGACACTCTGCTGCTGCTGCTGACGACATTCTCCTGCTGACATTCTCCTGGTGACACTCTGCTGCTGGTGACATTCTCCTGGTGACATTCTGCTGCTGCTGGTCACATTCTCCTGGAGACACTCTGTTGCTGCTGCTGACATTTTCCTGGTGACACTTAGCTGCTGTTGACTTTCTCCTGGTGACATTCTGCGGCTGGTGACATTCTCCTGATGACACTATGCTGTTGCAGAATTCTCCTGGTGACACACTGCTGCTGGTGACATTCTCCTGGTGACACTCTGCTGCTGGTGACATTCTCCTGGTAACATTCTGCTGCTGGTGACATTCTCCTGGTGACACTCTGTTGGTGACATTCTCCTGGTGACACTCTCCTGGTGACATTCTGCTGCTGCAGATGACATTCTCCTGGTGACACTCTGCTGCTTCTGGTAACATTCTCCTGGTGACACTCTGATGCTGCTAGTGACATTCTCCTGGTGAAACTTTGATGCTGAAGGTGACACTTTCCTGGTGACACTCTGCTGCTGCTGCTGACATTCTCCTATTGACATTCTCCTGGTGACACTCTGCTGCTAGTGACATTCTCCTGGTGACATTCTGCAGCTGGTGACATTCTCCTGGTGACACTCTGCTGCTGGTGACATTCTGCAGCTGGTGACATTCTGCAGCTGGTGACATTCTCCTGGTGACATTCTGCTGGTGCTGCTGACATTCTCCTGGTGACATTCCGCTGCTGCTGCTGACATACTCTTGGTGACACTCTGCTGCTGGTGACATTCTCCTGGTGACACTCTGATGCTGCTGCTGACATTCTCTTGGTGACACTCTGCTGCTGGTGACATTCTCCTGGTTACACTCTGCTGCTTACGTTCTCCTGGTGACACTCTGCTGGTGACATTCTCCTGGTGACACTCTGATGCTGCTGGTGACACTCTCCTGGTGACATTCTGCTGCTGCTGGTGACATTCTCCTGGTGACACTCTGCTGCTAGTGACATTCTCCTGGTGACACTCTGCTGCTATTGGTAACATTCTCCTGGTGACACTCTGATGCTGCTGACATTCTCCTGGTGACACTCTGATGGTGCTGCTACTGCTGCTGACATTTTCCTGGTGACACTCTGCTGCTAGTGACATTATCCTGGTGACACTCTGCTGCTGCTGTCATTCTCCTGGTGACACTCTGCTGCTATTGGTAACATTCTCCTGGTGACATTCTGCTGCTGCCGCTGCTGACGTTCTCCTGGTGACACTCTGCTGCTGCTGACATTCTCCTGGTGACACTCTGATGCTGCAGGTGACATTCTCCTGGTGACACTCTGATGCTGCTGGTGACACTCTCCTGGTGACACTCTGATGCTGCTGGTGACATTCTCCTGGTGACACTCTGCTGCTGCTGCTGATATTCTCCTGCTGACATTCTCCTGGTGACACTCTGCTGCTGCTGGTGACATTCTCCTGGTGACATTCTGCTGCTGGTGACATTCTCCTGGTGTCACTCTGCTGGTGACATTCTCCTTGTGACATTCTACTGCTGCTGGTGACATTCTCCTGGTGACACACTGATGCTGCTGGCGACATTCTCCTGCTGACACTCTGATGCTGCTGGTGACATTCTCCTGGTGACACTGTGATGCTGCTGCTGACATTCTCCTGGTGACACTCTGATGCTGCTGGTGAAATTCTCCTGGTGACACTGTGATGCTGCTGCTGACATTCTCCTGGTGACACTCTGCTGGTGACATCTCCTGGTTACATTCTGCAGCTGGTGACATTCTCCTGATGACATTCTGCTGCTGCTGACATTCTCTTGCTGACACTCAGCAGCTGGTGACATTCTCCTGGTGACACTCTGCTGCTGGTGACATTCTCCTGGTGACACTCTGCTGCTGCTGCTGCTGCTGCTGCTGACATTCTCCTGGTGACACTCTGCTGCTGCTGACTTTCTCCTGCTGACATTCTCCTGGTGACACTCTGCTGCTTGTGACATTATCCTGGTGACACTCTGCTGCTGCTGACATTCTCCTGGTGACACTCTGCTGCTACTGGTGACATTCTCCTGGTGACATTCTGTTGCTGCTGCTGACATTCTCCTGGTGACACTCTGCTGCTGCTGAAATTCTCCTGGTGACACTCTGATGCTGCTGGTGACATTCTCCTGGAGACACTCTGATGCTGCTGGTGACATTCTCCTGGTGACACTCTGCTGCTGCTGACATTCTCCTGCTGACATTCTCCTGGTGACACTCTGCTGCTTGTGACATTCTCCTGGTGACACTCTGCTGCTGCTGACATTCTCCTGGTGACTCTCTGCTGCTCCTGGTGACATTCTCCTGGTGACACTCTGCTGCTGGTGACTTTCTCCTGGTGACACTCTGCTGCTGCTGAAAATCTCCTGGTGACACTCTGATGCTGCTGGAGACATTCTTCTGGTGACACTCTGCTGCTGCTGGTGACATTCTCCTGGTGACATTCTCCTGTTGACATTCTGCTGCTGCTGGTGACATTTTCCTGGTGACACTCTCCTACTGCTGCTGATGCCGACATTCTCCTGGTGACATTCTGCTGCAGCTGGTGACATCCCCTGGTGACATTCTCCTGCTACTGATAACATTCTCCTGGTGACATTCTGCTGCTGCTGACATTCTCCTGTTGACACTCTGATGCTGCTGACATTCTCCTGGTGACACTCTGATGCTGCTGGTGACATTCTCCTGGTGACACTCTGCTGCTGCTGGTGACATTCTCCTGGTGACACTCTGCTGCTTGTGACATTATCCTGGTGACACTCTGCTGCTACTGGTGACATTCTCCTGGTGACATTCTGTTGCTGCTGCTTCTGACATTCTCCTGGTGACACTATGCTGCTGCTGACATTCTCCTGGTGACACACTGATGTTGCTGGTGACATTCTCCTGGTGACACTTTGCTGCTGGTGACTTTCTCCTGGTGACATTCTGCAGCTGGTGTCATTCTCCTGGTGACATTCTCTTGGTGACACTCTGCTGCTGCTGACATTCTCCTGGTGACATTCTCCTGGTGACATTCTGCTGCTGCTGGGGACATTTTCCTGGTGACACTCTGCTACTGCTGCTGCTGGTGACATTCTCCTGGTGACACTCTGCTGCTGCTGACTTTCTCCTGGTGACACTGCTGCTGCTGCTGCTGCTGACATTCTCCTTTTGACACTTTGCTGCTGCTGCTGCTGCTGATATTCTCCAGGTGACATTCTGCTGCTGCTGCTGACATTCTCCTGGTGACACTCTGCTGCTGCTGGTCACATTCTCCTGGTAACATTCTGCTGCTGGTGACATTCTCCTGGTGACACTCTGCTGGTGACATTCTCCTGGAGGCATTCTGATGCTGCTGGTGACATTCTCCTGGTGACACTCTGCTGCTGCTGGTGACATTCTCCTGGTGACATTCTGCTGCTGGTGACATTCTCCTGGTGACATTCTACTGCTGCTGGTGACACTCTGCTGGTGACACTCTGATGCTGCTGGTGACATTCTCCTGGTGACACTGTGATGCTGCTGCTCACATTCTCCTGGTGACACTCTGCTGGTGACATTCTCCTGGTGACACTCTGCTGCTGGTGACATTCTCCTGGTAACACTCTGCTGCTGGTGACATTCTCCTGGTTACATTCTGCAGCTGGTGACATTCTCCTGGTGACATTCTGCTGCTGCTGACATTCTCTTGGTGACACTCTGCTGCTGGTGACATTCTCCTGGTGACACTCTGCTGCTATTAACACTCTCCTGGTGACATTCTGCTGCTGCTGGTGACATTCTCCTGGTGACATTCTCCTGCTGCTGCTGCTGACATTCTCCTGGTGACATTCTCCTGCTGCTGCTGACATTCTCCTGGTGACACTCTGCTGCTGCTGGTGACATTCTCCTGGTGACACTCTGCTGCTGCTGCTGACATTCTCCTGCTGACATTCTCCTGGTGACACTCTGCTGCTGGTGACATTCTCCTGGTGACATTCTGCAGCTGGTGACATTCTCCTGGTGACATTATGCAGCTGGTGACATTCTCCTGGTTATATTCTGCAGCTGGTGACATTCTCCTGATGACATTCTGCTGCTGCTGACATTCTCTTGGTGACACTCTGCTGCTGGTGACATTCTCCTGGTGACACTCTGCTGCTAGTGACTTTCTCCTGGTGACACTCTGCTGCTACTGGTAACATTCTCCTGGTGACATACTGCTGCTGCTGACATTCTCCTGTTGACACTCTGATGCTGCTGACATTCTCCTGGTGACACTCTGATGCTGCTGGTGATACTTTCCTGGTGACACTCTGATGCTGCTTGTGACATTATCCTGGTGACACTCTGCTGCTGCTGACATTCTCCTGGTGACACTCTGCTGCTACTGGTGACATTCTCCTGGTGACATTCTGTTGCTTCTGCTGCTGACATTCTCCTGGTGACACTCTGCTGCTGCTGAAATTCTCCTGGTGACACTCTGATGCTGCTGGTGACATTCTCCTGGTCACACTCTGCTGCTGCTGGTGACATTCTCCTGGTGACACTCTGCTGCTGCTGCTGCTGACATTCTCCTGGTGACACTCTGCTGCTGCTGACATTCTCCTGCTGACATTCTCCTGGTGACACTCTGCTGCTTGTGACATTATCCTGGTGACACTCTGCTGCTGCTGACATTCTCCTGGTGACACTCTGCTGCTACTGGTGACATTCTCCTGGTGACATTCTGTTGCTGCTGCTGCTGACATTCTCCTGGTGACACTCTGCTGCTGCTGAAATTCTCCTGGTGACACTCTGATGCTGCTGGTGACATTCTCCTGGTGACACTCTGATGCTGCTGGTGACATTCTCCTGGTGACACTCTGCTGCTGCTGACATTCTCCTGCTGACATTCTCCTGGTGACACTCTGCTGCTTGTGACATTCTCCTGGTGACACTCTGCTGCTGCTGAAATTCTCCTGGTGACACTCTGCTGCTACTGGTGACATTCTCCTGGTGACACTCTGCTGCTGCTGGTGACTTTCTCATGGTGACACTCTGCTGCTGCTGAAAATCTCCTGGTGACACTCTGATGCTGCTGGTGACATTCTCCTGGTGACACTCTGCTGCTGCTGGTGACATTCTCCTGGTGCCATTCTCCTGTTGACACTCTGCTGCTGCTGACATTCTCCTGGTGACATTCTGCTGCTGCTGGTGACATTTTCCTGGTGACACTCTCCTACTGCTGCTGCTGCCGACATTCTCCTGGTGACATTCTGCTGCAGCTGGTGACATTCTCCTGGTGATATTCTGCTGCTGCTGACATTCTCCTGTTGACACTCTGATGCTGCTGACATTCTCCTGGTGACACTCTGATGCTGCTGGTGACATTCTCCTGGTGACACTCTGCTGCTGCTGGTGACATTCTCCTGGTGACACTCTGCTGCTTGTGACATTATCCTGGTGACACTCTGCTGCTGCTGACATTCTCCTGGTGACACTCTGCTGCTACTGGTGATATTCTCCAGGTGACATTCTGTTGCTGCTGCTGCTGCTGCTGCTGCTGCTGACATTCTCCTGGTGACACTCTGCTGCTGCTGACATTCTCCTGGTTACACTCTGATGCTGCTGGTGACATTCTCCTGGTGACACCCTGCTGCTGCTGCTGCTGCTGACATTCTCCTGGTGACACTTTGCTGCTGGTGACTTTCTCCTGGTGACATTCTGCAGCTGGTGACATTCTCCTGGTGACATTCTCCTGGTGACACTCTGCTGCTGCTGACATTCTCCTGGTGACATTCTCCTGGTGACTTTCTGCTGCTGCTGGGGACATTTTCCTGGTGACACTCTGCTACTGCTGCTGCTGGTGACATTCTCCTGGTGACACTCTGCTGCTGCTGACATTCTCCTGGTGACACTGCTGCTGCTGCTGCTGCTGACATTCTCCTTTTGACACTTTGCTGCTAGTGTCATTCTCCTGGAGACACTCTGATCCTGCTGGTGACACTCTCCTGGTGACATTCTGCTGCTGCTGGTGACATTCTCATGGTGACATTCTGCTGCTGGTGACATTCTCCTGGTGAAACTCTGCCGTTAGTGACATTCTCCTGGTGACAATGTGCTGCTACTGGTAACATTCTCCTGGTGACACTCTGATGCTGCTGCTGCTGATATTCTCCTGGTGACACTCTGCTGCTGCTGCTGCTGACATTCTCCTGCTGACATTCTCCTGGTGACACTCTGTTGCTGGTGACATTCTCCTGGAGACATTTTGCAGCTGGTGACATTCTCCTGGTGACATTCTGCTGCTGGTGACACTCTGCTGGTGACATTCTCCTGGAGGCATTCTGATGCTGCTGGTGACATTCTCCTGGTGACACTCTGCTGCTGGTGACAGTCTCCTGGTGACATTCTGCTGCTGCTGGTCACATTCTCCTGGTAACATTCTGCTGCTGGTGACATTCTCCTGGTGACACTCTGCTGGTAACATTCTCCTGGAGGCATTCTGATGCTACTGGTGACACTCTCCTGGTGACACTCTGCTGCTGGTGGTGACATTCACCTGGTGACACTCTGCTGCTGGTGACAGTCTCCTGGTGACATTCTGCTGCTGCTAGTGACATTCTCCTGGTGACATTCTCCTGCTGCTGCTGCTGCTGACATTCTCCTGGTGACATACTGCTGCTGCTGCCGACATTCTCCTGGTGACACTCTGCCGGTGACATTCTCCTTGTGACATTCTACTGCTGCTGGTGACATTCTCCTGGTGACACACTGATGCTGCTGGCGACATTCTCCTGCTGACACTCTGCTGGTGACACTCTGATGCTGCTGGTGACATTCTCCTGGTGACACTCTGCTGCTGCTGGTGACACTCTTCTGCTGACAATCTGCTGCTGCTGACATTCTCCTGGTGACATTCTGCTGCTGCTGCCGACATTCTCCTGGTGACATTCTGCTGCTGCTGGTGGCATCTCCTGGTGACATTCTCCTGGTGACATTCTGCTGCTGCCGACATTCTCCTGGTGACATTCTCCTGCTACTGGTAACATTCTCCTGGTGACATTCTGCTGCTGCTGACATTCTCCTGTTGACACTCTGATGCTGCTGACATTCTCCTGGTGACACTCTGATGCTGCTGGTGACATTCTCCTGGAGACACTCTGCTGCTGCTGACATTCTCCTGGTGACACTCTGCTGCTTGTGACATTATCCTGGTGACACTCTGCTGCTGCTGACATTCTCCTGGTGACACTCTGATGCTACTGGTGACATTCTCTTGGTGACATTCTGTTGCTGCTGCTGCTGACATTCTCCTGGTGACACTCTGCTGCTGCTGACATTCTCCTGGTGACACTCTGATGCTGCTGGTGACAATCTCCTGGTGACACTCTGCTGCTGCTGGTGACATTCTCCTGGTGACACTCTGCTGCTGCTGACATTCTCCTGGTGACATTCTCCTGGTGACACTCTGCTGCTGCTGACATTCTCCTGGCGACATTCTGCTGCTGCTGGTGACATTTTCCTGGTGACACTCTGCTACTGCTGCTGCTGGTGACATTCTCCTGGTGACACTCTGCTGCTGCTGACATTCTCCTGGTGACACTGCCGCTGCTGCTGCTGCTGACATTCTCCTGGTGACACTTTGCTGCTAGTGTCATTCTCCTGGTGAAACTCTGCCGCTAGTGACATTCTCCTGGTGACACTGGGCTGCTACTGGTAACATTCTCCTGGTGACACTCTGATGCTGCTGCTGATATTCTCCTGGTGACACTCTGCTGCTGACATTCTCCTGGTGACACTCTGCTGGTGATGTTCTCCTGGTGACACACTGCTGCTGCTGCTGACATTCTCCTGCTGACATTCTCCAGGTGACACTCTGTTGCTGGTGACATTCTCCTGGTGACACTCTGCTGGTGACATTCTCCTGGAGGCATTCTGATGCTGCTGGTGACTCTCTCCTGGTGACACTCTGCTGCTACTGGTAACATTCTCCTGTTGACATTCTGCAGCTGCTGACATTCTCCTGGTGACACTCTGCTGGTGACACTCTGCTGCTGGTGACATTCTCCTGGTGACATTCTCCTGGTGACACTCTGCTGCTGGTGACATTCTCCTGGTGACATTCTGCAGCTGGTGACATTCTCCTGGTGACATTCTCCTGGTGACATTCTGCTGGTGCTGCTGACATTCTCTTTGTGACATTCTCCTGGTGACACTCTGCTGCTAGTGACATTCTCCTGGTGACACTCTGCTGCTGGTGACATTCTCCTGGTGACATTCTGCAGCTGGTGACATTCTCCTGGTGACACTCTGCTGCTGGTGACATTCTCCTGGTTACATTCTGCAGCTGGTGACATTCTCCTGATGACATTCTGCTGCTAGTGACATTCTCCTGATGACATTCTGCTGCTGCTGACATTCTCTTGCTGACACTCTGCAGCTGGTGACATTCTCCTGGTGACACTCTGCTGCTGGTGACATTCTCCTGGTGACACTCTGCTGCTGGTGACACTCTGATGCTGACATTCTCCTGGTGACACTGTGCTGGTGACATTCTCCTGGTGACACTCTGATGCTGCTGGTGACATTCTCCTGGTGACACTCTGCTGCTGGTGACATTCTCCTGGTGACATTCTCCTGGAGACACTCTGCTGCTAGTGACTTTCTCCTGGTGACACTCTGCTGCTACTGGTAACATTCTCCTGGTGACACTCTGGTGCTGGTGACATTCTCCTGGTGACACTCTGCTGCTGGTGACACTCTGATGCTGACATTCTCCTGGTGACATTCTCCTGGTGACACTCTGATGCTGCTTGTGACATTCTCCTGGTGACACTCTGCTGCTGGTGACATTCTCCTGGTGACATTCTCCTGGAGACACTCTGCTGCTAGTGACTTTCTCCTGGTGACACTCTGCTGCTACTGGTAACATTCTCCTAGTGACACTCTGATGCTGCTGATATTCTCCTGTTGACACTCTGATGCTGCTGGTGAAACTTTCCTGGTGACACTCTGATGCTGCTTGTGACATTATCCTGGTGACACTCTGCTGCTGCTGACATTCTCCTGGTGACACTCTGATGCTGCTGACATTCTCCTGGTGACACTCTGATGCTGCTGGTGACATTCTCCTGGTGACACTCTGCTGCTGCTGGTGACATTCTCCTGGTGACACTCTGCTGCTTGTGACATTATCCTGGTGACACTCTGCTGCTGCTGACATTCTCCTGGTGACACTCTGCTGCTACTGGTGACATTCTCCTGGTGACATTCTGTTGCTGCTGCTTCTGACATTCTCCTGGTGACACTATGCTGCTGCTGACATTCTCCTGGTGACACACTGATGCTGCTGGTGACATTCTCCTGGTGACACTTTGCTGCTGGTGACTTTCTCCTGGTGACATTCTGCAGCTGGTGTCAATATCCTGGTGACATTCTCCTGGTGACACTCTGCTGCTGCTGACATTCTCCTGGTGACATTCTCCTGGTGACATTCTGCTGCTGCTGGGGACATTTTCCTGGTGACACTCTGCTACTGCTGCTGCTGGTGACATTCTCCTGGTGACACTCTGCTGCTGCTGACATTCTCCTGGTGACACTGCTGCTGCTGCTGCTGCTGCTGACATTCTCATTTTGACACTTTGCTGCTAGTGACATTCTCCTGCTGACATTCTCCTGGTGACACTGCTGCTGCTGCTGCTGCTGATATTCTCCAGGTGACATTCTGCTGCTGCTGCTGACATTCTCCTGGTGACACTCTGCTGCTGCTGGTCACATTCTCCTGGTAACATTCTGCTGCTGGTGACATTCTCCTGGTGACACTCTGCTGGTGACATTCTCCTGGAGGCATTCTGATGCTGCTGGTGACATTCTCCTGGTGACACTCTGCTGCTGCTGGTGACATTCTCCTGGTGACATTCTGCTGCTGGTGACATTCTCCTGGTGACATTCTGCCGCTGGTGACATTCTCCTTGTGACATTCTACTGCTGCTGGTGACACTCTGCTGGTGACACTCTGATGCTGCTGGTGACATTCTCCTGGTGACACTGTGATGCTGCTGCTGACATTCTCCTGGTGACACTCTGCTGGTGACATTCTCCTGGTGACACTCTGCTGTTGGTGACATTCTCCTGGTAACACTCTGCTGCTGGTGACATTCTCCTGGTTACATTCTGCAGCTGGTGACATTCTCCTGGTGACATTCTGCTGCTGCTGACATTCTCTTGGTGACACTCTGCTGCTGGTGACATTCTCCTGGTGACACTCTGCTGCTATTAACACTCTCCTGGTGACATTCTGCTGCTGCTGGTGACATTCTCCTGGTGACATTCTCCTGCTGCTGCTGCTGACATTCTCCTGGTGACATTCTCCTGCTGCTGCTGACATTCTCCTGGTGACACTCTGCTGCTGCTGGTGACATTCTCCTGGTGACACTCTGCTGCTGCTGCTGACATTCTCCTGCTGACATTCTCCTGGTGACACTCTGCTGCTGGTGACATTCTCCTGGTGACATTCTCCTGGTGACATTATGCAGCTGGTGACATTCTCCTGGTTATATTCTGCAGCTGGTGACATTCTCCTGATGACATTCTGCTGCTGCTGACATTCTCTTGGTGACACTCTGCTGCTGGTGACATTCTCCTGGTGACACTCTGCTGCTACTGGTAACATTCTCCTGGTGACATACTGCTGCTGCTGACATTCTCCTGTTGACACTCTGATGCTGCTGACATTCTCCTGGTGACACTCTGATGCTGCTGGTGATACTTTCCTGGTGACACTCTGATGCTGCTTGTGACATTATCCTGGTGACACTCTGCTGCTGCTGACATTCTCCTGGTGACACTCTGCTGCTACTGGTGACATTCTCCTGGTGACATTCTGTTGCTTCTGCTGCTGACATTCTCCTGGTGACACTCTGCTGCTGCTGAAATTCTCCTGGTGACACTCTGATGCTGCTGGTGACATTCTCCTGGTCACACTCTGCTGCTGCTGGTGACATTCTCCTGGTGACACTCTGCTGCTGCTGCTGCTGACATTCTCCTGGTGACACTCTGCTGCTGCTGACATTCTCCTGCTGACATTCTCCTGGTGACACTCTGCTGCTTGTGACATTATCCTGGTGACACTCTGCTGCTGCTGACATTCTCCTGGTGACACTCTGCTGCTACTGGTGACATTCTCCTGGTGACATTCTGTTGCTGCTGCTGCTGACATTCTCCTGGTGACACTCTGCTGCTGCTGAAATTCTCCTGGTGACACTCTGATGCTGCTGGTGACATTCTCCTGGTGACACTCTGATGCTGCTGGTGACATTCTCCTGGTGACACTCTGCTGCTGCTGACATTCTCCTGCTGACATTCTCCTGGTGACACTCTGCTGCTTGTGACATTCTCCTGGTGACACTCTGCTGCTGCTGAAATTCTCCTGGTGACACTCTGCTGCTACTGGTGACATTCTCCTGGTGACACTCTGCTGCTGCTGGTGACTTTCTCATGGTGACACTCTGCTGCTGCTGAAAATCTCCTGGTGACACTCTGATGCTGCTGGTGACATTCTCCTGGTGACACTCTGCTGCTGCTGGTGACATTCTCCTGGTGCCATTCTCCTGTTGACACTCTGCTGCTGCTGACATTCTCCTGGTGACATTCTCCTGGTGACATTCTGCTGCTGCTGGTGACATTTTCCTGGTGACACTCTCCTACTGCTGCTGCTGCCGACATTCTCCTGGTGACATTCTGCTGCAGCTGGTGACATTCTCCTGGTGATATTCTGCTGCTGCTGACATTCTCCTGTTGACACTCTGATGCTGCTGACATTCTCCTGGTGACACTCTGATGCTGCTGGTGACATTCTCCTGGTGACACTCTGCTGCTGCTGGTGACATTCTCCTGGTGACACTCTGCTGCTTGTGACATTATCCTGGTGACACTCTGCTGCTGCTGACATTCTCCTGGTGACACTCTGCTGCTACTGGTGATATTCTCCAGGTGACATTCTGTTGCTGCTGCTGCTGCTGCTGCTGCTGACATTCTCCTGGTGACACTCTGCTGCTGCTGACATTCTCCTGGTTACACTCTGATGCTGCTGGTGACATTCTCCTGGTGACACCCTGCTGCTGCTGCTGCTGCTGACATTCTCCTGGTGACACTTTGCTGCTGGTGACTTTCTCCTGGTGACATTCTGCAGCTGGTGACATTCTCCTGGTGACATTCTCCTGGTGACTTTCTGCTGCTGCTGGGGACATTTTCCTGGTGACACTCTGCTACTGCTGCTGCTGGTGACATTCTCCTGGTGACACTCTGCTGCTGCTGACATTCTCCTGGTGACACTGCTGCTGCTGCTGCTGCTGCTGACATTCTCCTTTTGACACTTTGCTGCTAGTGTCATTCTCCTGGAGACACTCTGATCCTGCTGGTGACACTCTCCTGGTGACATTCTGCTGCTGCTGGTGACATTCTCATGGTGACATTCTGCTGCTGGTGACATTCTCCTGGTGAAACTCTGCCGTTAGTGACATTCTCCTGGTGACAATGTGCTGCTACTGGTAACATTCTCCTGTTGACACTCTGATGCTGCTGCTGCTGATATTCTCCTGGTGACACTCTGCTGCTGCTGCTGCTGACATTCTCCTGCTGACATTCTCCTGGTGACACTCTGTTGCTGGTGACATTCTCCTGGAGACATTTTGCAGCTGGTGACATTCTCCTGGTGACATTCTGCTGCTGGTGACACTCTGCTGGTGACATTCTCCTGGAGGCATTCTGATGCTGCTGGTGACATTCTCCTGGTGACACTCTGCTGCTGGTGACAGTCTCCTGGTGACATTCTGCTGCTGCTGGTCACATTCTCCTGGTAACATTCTGCTGCTGGTGACATTCTCCTGGTGACACTCTGCTGGTAACATTCTCCTGGAGGCATTCTGATGCTACTGGTGACACTCTCCTGGTGACACTCTGCTGCTGGTGGTGACATTCACCTGGTGACACTCTGCTGCTGGTGACAGTCTCCTGGTGACATTCTGCTGCTGCTGGTGACATTCTCCTGGTGACATTCTCCTGCTGCTGCTGCTGACATTCTCCTGGTGACATACTGCTGCTGCTGCCGACATTCTCCTGGTGACACTCTGCCGGTGACATTCTCCTTGTGACATTCTACTGCTGCTGGTGACATTCTCCTGGTGACACACTGATGCTGCTGGCGACATTCTCCTGCTGACACTCTGCTGGTGACACTCTGATGCTGCTGGTGACATTCTCCTGGTGACACTCTGCTGCTGCTGGTGACACTCTTCTGCTGACAATCTGCTGCTGCTGACATTCTCCTGGTGACATTCTGCTGCTGCTGCCGACATTCTCCTGGTGACATTCTGCTGCTGCTGGTGGCATCTCCTGGTGACATTCTCCTGGTGACATTCTGCTGCTGCTGCCGACATTCTCCTGGTGACATTCTCCTGCTACTGGTAACATTCTCCTGGTGACATTCTGCTGCTGCTGACATTCTCCTGTTGACACTCTGATGCTGCTGACATTCTCCTGGTGACACTCTGATGCTGCTGGTGACATTCTCCTGGAGACACTCTGCTGCTTCTGACATTCTCCTGGTGACACTCTGCTGCTTGTGACATTATCCTGGTGACACTCTGCTGCTGCTGACATTCTCCTGGTGACACTCTGATGCTACTGGTGACATTCTCTTGGTGACATTCTGTTGCTGCTGCTGCTGACATTCTCCTGGTGACACTCTGCTGCTGCTGACATTCTCCTGGTGACACTCTGATGCTGCTGGTGACAATCTCCTGGTGACACTCTGCTGCTGCTGGTGACATTCTCCTGGTGACACTCTGCTGCTGCTGACATTCTCCTGGTGACACTTTGCTGATGGTGACTTTCTCCTGGTGACATTCTGCAGCTGGTGACATTCTCCTGGTGACATTCTCCTGGTGACTCTGCTGCTGCTGACATTCTCCTGGCGACATTCTGCTGCTGCTGCTGACATTCTCCTGGCGACATTCTGCTGCTGCTGGTGACATTTTCCTGGTGACACTCTGCTACTGCTGCTGCTGCTGACATTCTCCTGGTGACACTGCCGCTGCTGCTGCTGCTGACATTCTCCTGGTGACACTTTGCTGCTAGTGTCATTCTCCTGGTGAAACTCTGCCGCTAGTGACATTCTCCTGGTGACACTGGGCTGCTACTGGTAACATTCTCCTGGTGACACTCTGATGCTGCTGCTGATATTCTCCTGGTGACACTCTGCTGCTGACATTCTCCTGGTGACACTCTGCTGGTGATGTTCTCCTGGTGACACACTGCTGCTGCTGCTGACATTCTCCTGCTGACATTCTCCAGGTGACACTCTGTTGCTGGTGACATTCTCCTGGTGACACTCTGCTGGTGACATTCTCCTGGAGGCATTCTGATGCTGCTGGTGACTCTCTCCTGGTGACACTCTGCTGCTACTGGTAACATTCTCCTGTTGACATTCTGCAGCTGCTGACATTCTCCTGGTGACACTCTGCTGCTGGTGACATTCTCCTGGTGACATTCTCCTGGTGACACTCTCCTGGTGACACTCTGCTGCTGGTGACATTCTCCTGGTGACATTCTGCAGCTGGTGACATTCTCCTGGTGACATTCTCCTGGTGACATTCTGCTGGTGCTGCTGACATTCTCCTTGTGACATTCTCCTGGTGACACTCTGCTGCTAGTGACATTCTCCTGGTGACACTCTGCTGCTGGTGACATTCTCCTGGTCACATTCTGCAGCTGGTGACATTCTCCTGGTGACACTCTGCTGCTGGTGACATTCTCCTGGTTACATTCTGCAGCTGGTGACATTCTCCTGATGACATTCTGCTGCTAGTGACATTCTCCTGATGACATTCTGCTGCTGCTGACATTCTCTTGCTGACACTCTGCAGCTGGTGACATTCTCCTGGTGACACTCTGCTGCTGGTGACATTCTCCTGGTGACACTCTGCTGCTGGTGACACTCTGATGCTGACATTCTCCTGGTGACACTGTGCTGGTGACATTCTCCTGGTGACACTCTGATGCTGCTGGTGACATTCTCCTGGTGACACTCTGCTGCTGGTGACATTCTCCTGGTGACATTCTCCTGGAGACACTCTGCTGCTAGTGACTTTCTCCTGGTGACACTCTGCTGCTACTGGTAACATTCTCCTGGTGACACTCTGGTGCTGGTGACATTCTCCTGGTGACACTCTGCTGCTGGTGACACTCTGATGCTGACATTCTCCTGGTGACATTCTCCTGGTGACACTCTGATGCTGCTTGTGACATTCTCCTGGTGACACTCTGCTGCTGGTGACATTCTCCTGGTGACATTCTCCTGGAGACACTCTGCTGCTAGTGACTTTCTCCTGGTGACACTCTGCTGCTACTGGTAACATTCTCCTAGTGACACTCTGATGCTGCTGATATTCTCCTGTTGACACTCTGATGCTGCTGGTGAAACTTTCCTGGTGACACTCTGATGCTGCTTGTGACATTATCCTGGTGACACTCTGCTGCTGCTGACATTCTCCTGGTGACACTCTGATGCTGCTGACATTCTCCTGGTGACACTCTGATGCTGCTGGTGACATTCTCCTGGTGACACTCTGCTGCTGCTGGTGACATTCTCCTGGTGACACTCTGCTGCTGCTGGTGACATTCTCCTGGTGACACTCTGCTGCTTGTGACATTATCCTGGTGACACTCTGCTGCTGCTGACATTCTCCTGGTGACACTCTGCTGCTACTGGTGACATTCTCCTGGTGACATTCTGTTGCTGCTGCTTCTGACATTCTCCTGGTGACACTATGCTGCTGCTGACATTCTCCTGGTGACACACTGATGCTGCTGGTGACATTCTCCTGGTGACACTTTGCTGCTGGTGACTTTCTCCTGGTGACATTCTGCAGCTGGTGTCATTCTCCTGGTGACATTCTCCTGGTGACACTCTGCTGCTGCTGACATTCTCCTGGTGACATTCTCCTGGTGACATTCTGCTGCTGCTGGGGACATTTTCCTGATGACACTCTGCTACTGCTGCTGCTGGTGACATTCTCCTGGTGACACTCTGCTGCTGCTGACATTCTCCTGGTGACACTGCTGCTGCTGCTGCTGCTGACATTCTCATTTTGACACTTTGCTGCTAGTGACATTCTCCTGCTGACATTCTCCTGGTGACACTGCTGCTGCTGCTGCTGCTGATATTCTCCAGGTGACATTCTGCTGCTGCTGCTGACATTCTCCTGGTGACACTCTGCTGCTGCTGGTCACATTCTCCTGGTAACATTCTGCTGCTGGTGACATTCTCCTGGTGACACTCTGCTGGTGACATTCTCCTGGAGGCATTCTGATGCTGCTGGTGACATTCTCCTGGTGACACTCTGCTGCTGCTGGTGACATTCTCCTGGTGACATTCTGCTGCTGGTGACATTCTCCTGGTGACATTCTGCCGCTGGTGACATTCTCCTTGTGACATTCTACTGCTGCTGGTGACACTCTGCTGGTGACACTCTGATGCTGCTGGTGACATTCTCCTGGTGACACTGTGATACTGCTGCTGACATTCTCCTGGTGACACTCTGCTGGTGACATTCTCCTGGTGACACTCTGCTGTTGGTGACATTCTCCTGGTAACACTCTGCTGCTGGTGACATTCTCCTGGTTACATTCTGCAGCTGGTGACATTCTCCTGGTGACATTCTGCTGCTGCTGACATTCTCTTGGTGACACTCTGCTGCTGGTGACATTCTCCTGGTGACACTCTGCTGCTATTAACACTCTCCTGGTGACATTCTGCTGCTGCTGGTGACATTCTCCTGGTGACATTCTCCTGCTGCTGCTGCTGACATTCTCCTGGTGACATTCTCCTGCTGCTGCTGACATTCTCCTGGTGACACTCTGCTGCTGCTGGTGACATTCTCCTGGTGACACTCTGCTGCTGCTGCTGACATTCTCCTGCTGACATTCTCCTGGTGACACTCTGCTGCTGGTGACATTCTCCTGGTGACATTCTGCAGCTGGTGACATTCTCCTGGTGACATTATGCAGCTGGTGACATTCTCCTGGTTATATTCTGCAGCTGGTGACATTCTCCTGATGACATTCTGCTGCTGCTGACATTCTCTTGGTGACACTCTGCTGCTGGTGACATTCTCCTGGTGACACTCTGCTGCTACTGGTAACATTCTCCTGGTGACATACTGCTGCTGCTGACATTCTCCTGTTGACACTCTGATGCTGCTGACATTCTCCTGGTGACACTCTGATGCTGCTGGTGATACTTTCCTGGTGACACTCTGATGCTGCTTGTGACATTATCCTGGTGACACTCTGCTGCTGCTGACATTCTCCTGGTGACACTCTGCTGCTACTGGTGACATTCTCCTGGTGACATTCTGTTGCTTCTGCTGCTGACATTCTCCTGGTGACACTCTGCTGCTGCTGAAATTCTCCTGGTGACACTCTGATGCTGCTGGTGACATTCTCCTGGTCACACTCTGCTGCTGCTGGTGACATTCTCCTGGTGACACTCTGCTGCTGCTGCTGCTGACATTCTCCTGGTGACACTCTGCTGCTGCTGACATTCTCCTGCTGACATTCTCCTGGTGACACTCTGCTGCTTGTGACATTATCCTGGTGACACTCTGCTGCTGCTGACATTCTCCTGGTGACACTCTGCTGCTACTGGTGACATTCTCCTGGTGACATTCTGTTGCTGCTGCTGCTGACATTCTCCTGGTGACACTCTGCTGCTGCTGAAATTCTCCTGGTGACACTCTGATGCTGCTGGTGACATTCTCCTGGTGACACTCTGATGCTGCTGGTGACATTCTCCTGGTGACACTCTGCTGCTGCTGACATTCTCCTGCTGACATTCTCCTGGTGACACTCTGCTGCTTGTGACATTCTCCTGGTGACACTCTGCTGCTGCTGAAATTCTCCTGGTGACACTCTGCTGCTACTGGTGACATTCTCCTGGTGACACTCTGCTGCTGCTGGTGACTTTCTCATGGTGACACTCTGCTGCTGCTGAAAATCTCCTGGTGACACTCTGATGCTGCTGGTGACATTCTCCTGGTGACACTCTGCTGCTGCTGGTGACATTCTCCTGGTGCCATTCTCCTGTTGACACTCTGCTGCTGCTGACATTCTCCTGGTGACATTCTCCTGGTGACATTCTGCTGCAGCTGGTGACATTTTCCTGGTGACACTCTCCTACTGCTGCTGCTGCCGACATTCTCCTGGTGACATTCTGCTGCAGCTGGTGACATTCTCCTGGTGATATTCTGCTGCTGCTGACATTCTCCTGTTGACACTCTGATGCTGCTGACATTCTCCTGGTGACACTCTGATGCTGCTGGTGACATTCTCCTGGTGACACTCTGCTGCTGCTGGTGACATTCTCCTGGTGACACTCTGCTGCTTGTGACATTATCCTGGTGACACTCTGCTGCTGCTGACATTCTCCTGGTGACACTCTGCTGCTACTGGTGATATTCTCCAGGTGACATTCTGTTGCTGCTGCTGCTGCTGCTGCTGCTGACATTCTCCTGGTGACACTCTGCTGCTGCTGACATTCTCCTGGTTACACTCTGATGCTGCTGGTGACATTCTCCTGGTGACACCCTGCTGCTGCTGCTGCTGCTGCTGCTGACATTCTCCTGGTGACACTTTGCTGCTGGTGACTTTCTCCTGGTGACATTCTGCAGCTGGTGACATTCTCCTGGTGACATTCTCCTGGTGACATTCTCCTGGTGACTTTCTGCTGCTGCTGGGGACATTTTCCTGGTGACACTCTGCTACTGCTGCTGCTGGTGACATTCTCCTGGTGACACTCTGCTGCTGCTGACATTCTCCTGGTGACACTGCTGCTGCTGCTGCTGCTGCTGCTGACATTCTCCTTTTGACACTTTGCTGCTAGTGTCATTCTCCTGGAGACACTCTGATCCTGCTGGTGACACTCTCCTGGTGACATTCTGCTGCTGCTGGTGACATTCTCATGGTGACATTCTGCTGCTGGTGACATTCTCCTGGTGAAACTCTGCCGTTAGTGACATTCTCCTGGTGACAATGTGCTGCTACTGGTAACATTCTCCTGGTGACACTCTGATGCTGCTGCTGCTGATATTCTCCTGGTGACACTCTGCTGCTGCTGCTGCTGACATTCTCCTGCTGACATTCTCCTGGTGACACTCTGTTGCTGGTGACATTCTCCTGGAGACATTTTGCAGCTGGTGACATTCTCCTGGTGACATTCTGCAGCTGCTGCTGCTGCTGCTGCTGCTGACATTCTTCGGCTGCTGCTGCTGACATTCTCCTGGTGACACTCTGCTGCTGGTGACACTCTGCTGGTGACATTCTCCTGGAGGCATTCTGATGCTGCTGGTGACATTCTCCTGGTGACACTCTGCTGCTGGTGACAGTCTCCTGGTGACATTCTGCTGCTGCTGGTCACATTCTCCTGGTAACATTCTGCTGCTGGTGACATTCTCCTGGTGACACTCTGCTGGTAACATTCTCCTGGAGGCATTCTGATGCTACTGGTGACACTCTCCTGGTGACACTCTGCTGCTGGTGGTGACATTCACCTGGTGACACTCTGCTGCTGGTGACAGTCTCCTGGTGACATTCTGCTGCTGCTGGTGACATTCTCCTGGTGACATTCTCCTGCTGCTGCTGCTGCTGACATTCTCCTGGTGACATACTGCTGCTGCTGCCGACATTCTCCTGGTGACACTCTGCCGGTGACATTCTCCTTGTGACATTCTACTGCTGCTGGTGACATTCTCCTGGTGACACACTGATGCTGCTGGCGACATTCTCCTGCTGACACTCTGCTGGTGACACTCTGATGCTGCTGGTGACATTCTCCTGGTGACACTCTGCTGCTGCTGGTGACACTCTTCTGCTGACAATCTGCTGCTGCTGACATTCTCCTGGTGACATTCTGCTGCTGCTGCCGACATTCTCCTGGTGACATTCTGCTGCTGCTGGTGGCATCTCCTGGTGACATTCTCCTGGTGACATTCTGCTGCTGCTGCCGACATTCTCCTGGTGACATTCTCCTGCTACTGGTAACATTCTCCTGGTGACATTCTGCTGCTGCTGACATTCTCCTGTTGACACTCTGATGCTGCTGACATTCTCCTGGTGACACTCTGATGCTGCTGGTGACATTCTCCTGGAGACACTCTGCTGCTGCTGACATTCTCCTGGTGACACTCTGCTGCTTGTGACATTATCCTGGTGACACTCTGCTGCTGCTGACATTCTCCTGGTGACACTCTGATGCTACTGGTGACATTCTCTTGGTGACATTCTGTTGCTGCTGCTGCTGACATTCTCCTGGTGACACTCTGCTGCTGCTGACATTCTCCTGGTGACACTCTGATGCTGCTGGTGACAATCTCCTGGTGACACTCTGCTGCTGCTGGTGACATTCTCCTGGTGACACTCTGCTGCTGCTGACATTCTCCTGGTGACACTTTGCTGATGGTGACTTTCTCCTGGTGACATTCTGCAGCTGGTGACATTCTCCTGGTGACATTCTCCTGGTGACACTCTGCTGCTGCTGACATTCTCCTGGCGACATTCTGCTGCTGCTGGTGACATTTTCCTGGTGACACTCTGCTACTGCTGCTGCTGGTGACATTCTCCTGGTGACACTCTGCTGCTGCTGACATTCTCCTGGTTACACTGCCGCTGCTGCTGCTGCTGACATTCTCCTGGTGACACTTTGCTGCTAGTGTCATTCTCCTGGTGAAACTCTGCCGCTAGTGACATTCTCCTGGTGACACTCTGATGCTGCTGCTGATATTCTCCTGGTGACACTCTGCTGCTGACATTCTCCTGGTGACACTCTGCTGGTGATGTTCTCCTGGTGACACACTGCTGCTGCTGACATTCTCCTGCTGACATTCTCCAGGTGACACTCTGTTGCTGGTGACATTCTCCTGGTGACACTCTGCTGGTGACATTCTCCTGGAGGCATTCTGATGCTGCTGGTGACTCTCTCCTGGTGACACTCTGCTGCTACTGGTAACATTCTCCTGTTGACATTCTGCAGCTGCTGACATTCTCCTGGTGACACTCTGCTGGTGACACTCTGCTGCTGGTGACATTCTCCTGGTGACATTCTCCTGGTGACACTCTGCTGCTGGTGACATTCTCCTGGTGACATTCTGCAGCTGGTGACATTCTCCTGGTGACATTCTCCTGGTGACATTCTCCTGGTGACATTCTGCTGGTGCTGCTGACATTCTCCTTGTGACATTCTCCTGGTGACACTCTGCTGCTAGTGACATTCTCCTGGTGACACTCTGCTGCTGGTGACATTCTCCTGGTGACATTCTGCAGCTGGTGACATTCTCCTGGTGACACTCTGCTGCTGGTGACATTCTCCTGGTTACATTCTGCAGCTGGTGACATTCTCCTGATGACATTCTGCTGCTAGTGACATTCTCCTGATGACATTCTGCTGCTGCTGACATTCTCTTGCTGACACTCTGCAGCTGGTGACATTCTCCTGGTGACACTCTGCTGCTGGTGACATTCTCCTGGTGACACTCTGCTGCTGGTGACACTCTGATGCTGACATTCTCCTGGTGACACTGTGCTGGTGACATTCTCCTGGTGACACTCTGATGCTGCTGGTGACATTCTCCTGGTGACACTCTGCTGCTGGTGACATTCTCCTGGTGACATTCTCCTGGAGACACTCTGCTGCTAGTGACTTTCTCCTGGTGACACTCTGCTGCTACTGGTAACATTCTCCTGGTGACACTCTGGTGCTGGTGACATTCTCCTGGTGACACTCTGCTGCTGGTGACACTCTGATGCTGACATTCTCCTGGTGACATTCTCCTGGTGACACTCTGATGCTGCTTGTGACATTCTCCTGGTGACACTCTGCTGCTGGTGACATTCTCCTGGTGACATTCTCCTGGAGACACTCTGCTGCTAGTGACTTTCTCCTGGTGACACTCTGCTGCTACTGGTAACATTCTCCTAGTGACACTCTGATGCTGCTGATATTCTCCTGTTGACACTCTGATGCTGCTGGTGAAACTTTCCTGGTGACACTCTGATGCTGCTTGTGACATTATCCTGGTGACACTCTGCTGCTGCTGACATTCTCCTGGTGACACTCTGATGCTGCTGACATTCTCCTGGTGACACTCTGATGCTGCTGGTGACATTCTCCTGGTGACACTCTGCTGCTGCTGGTGACATTCTCCTGGTGACACTCTGCTGCTGCTGGTGACATTCTCCTGGTGACACTCTGCTGCTGCTGACATTCTCCTGGTGACACTCTGCTGCTACTGGTGACATTCTCCTGGTGACATTCTGTTGCTGCTGCTTCTGACATTCTCCTGGTGACACTATGCTGCTGCTGACATTCTCCTGGTGACACACTGATGCTGCTGGTGACATTCTCCTGGTGACACTTTGCTGCTGGTGACTTTCTCCTGGTGACATTCTGCAGCTGGTGTCATTCTCCTGGTGACATTCTCCTGGTGACACTCTGCTGCTGCTGACATTCTCCTGGTGACATTCTCCTGGTGACATTCTGCTGCTGCTGGGGACATTTTCCTGGTGACACTCTGCTACTGCTGCTGCTGGTGACATTCTCCTGGTGACACTCTGCTGCTGCTGACATTCTCCTGGTGACACTGCTGCTGCTGCTGCTGCTGACATTCTCATTTTGACACTTTGCTGCTAGTGACATTCTCCTGCTGACATTCTCCTGGTGACACTGCTGCTGCTGCTGATATTCTCCAGGTGACATTCTGCTGCTGCTGCTGACATTCTCCTGGTGACACTCTGCTGCTGCTGGTCACATTCTCCTGGTAACATTCTGCTGCTGGTGACATTCTCCTGGTGACACTCTGCTGGTGACATTCTCCTGGAGGCATTCTGATGCTGCTGGTGACATTCTCCTGGTGACACTCTGCTGCTGCTGGTGACATTCTCCTGGTGACATTCTGCTGCTGGTGACATTCTCCTGGTGACATTCTGCCGCTGGTGACATTCTCCTTGTGACATTCTACTGCTGCTGGTGACACTCTGCTGGTGACACTCTGATGCTGCTGGTGACATTCTCCTGGTGACACTGTGATGCTGCTGCTGACATTCTCCTGGTGACACTCTGCTGGTGACATTCTCCTGGTGACACTCTGCTGTTGGTGACATTCTCCTGGTAACACTCTGCTGCTGGTGACATTCTCCTGGTTACATTCTGCAGCTGGTGACATTCTCCTGGTGACATTCTGCTGCTGCTGACATTCTCTTGGTGACACTCTGCTGCTGGTGACATTCTCCTGGTGACACTCTGCTGCTATTAACACTCTCCTGGTGACATTCTGCTGCTGTTGGTGACATTCTCCTGGTGACATTCTCCTGCTGCTGCTGCTGCTGCTGACATTCTCCTGGTGACATTCTCCTGCTGCTGCTGACATTCTCCTGGTGACACTCTGCTGCTGCTGGTGACATTCTCCTGGTGACACTCTGCTGCTGCTGCTGACATTCTCCTGCTGACATTCTCCTGGTGACACTCTGCTGCTGGTGACATTCTCCTGGTGACATTCTGCAGCTGGTGACATTCTCCTGGTGACATTATGCAGCTGGTGACATTCTCCTGGTGACATTCTGCTGGTGCTGCTGACATTCTCCTGGTGACACTTTGATGCTGCTGGTGACACTTTCCTGGTGACACTCTGCTGCTGCTGCTGACATTCTCCTGCTGACATTCTCCTGGTGACACTCTGCTGCAGTGACATTCTCATGGTGACATTCTGCAGCTGGTGACATTCTCCTGGTGACACTCTGCTGCTGGTGACATTCTCCTGGTTATATTCTGCAGCTGGTGACATTCTCCTGATGACATTCTGCTGCTGCTGACAATCTCTTACTGACACTCTACAGCTGGTGACATTCTCCTGGTGACACTCTGCTGCTGGTGACATTCTCCTGGTTACATTCTGCAGCTGGTGACATTCTCCTGGTGACATTCTGCTACATCTGACATTCTCTTGGTGACACTCTGCTGCTGGTAACATTCTCCTGGTGACACTCTGATGATGCTGCTGCTGCTGACAATCTCCTGGTGACACTCTGCTGCTAGTGACTTTCTCCTTGTGAGACTCTGCTGCTACTGGTAACATTCTCCTGTTGACACTCTGATGCTGCTGACATTCTCCTGGTGACACTCTGATGCTGCTGGTGATACTTTCCTGGTGACACTCTGATGCTGCTTGTGACATTATCCTGGTGACACTCTGCTGCTGCTGACATTCTCCTGGTGACACTATGCTGCTACTGGTGACATTCTCCTGGTGACACTCTGCTGCTGCTGAAATTCTCCTGGTGACACTCTGATGCTGCTGGTGACATTCTCCTGGTGACACTCTGCTGCTGCTGGAGACATTCTCCTGGTGACACTCTGCTGCTGCTGCTGCTGCTGACAATCTCCTGGTGACACTCTGCTGCTGCTGACATTCTCCTGCTGACATTCTCCTGGTGACACTCTGCTGCTTGTGACATTATCCTGGTGACACTCTGCTGCTGCTGACATTCTCCTGGTGACACTCTGCTGCTACTGGTGACATTCTGTTGCTGCTGCTGACATTCTCCTGGTGACACTCTGCTGCTGCTGAAATTCTCCTGGTGACACTCTGATGCTGCTGGTGACATTCTCCTGGTGACACTCTGCTGCTGCTGACATTCTCCTGGTGACACTCTGCTGCTTGTGACATTCTCCTGGTGACACTCTGCTGCTTGTGACATTCTCCTGGTGACACTCTGCTGCTGCTGACATTCTCCTGGTGACACTCTGCTGCTACTGGTGACATTCTCCTTGTGACACTCTGCTGCTGCTGGTGACTTTCTCCTGGTGACACTCTGCTGCTGCTGAAAATCTCCTGGTGACACTCTGATGCTGCTGGTGACATTCTCCTGGTGACACTCTGCTGCTGCTGGTGACATTCTCCTGGTGACATTCTCCTGTTGACACTCTGCTGCTGCTGACATTCTTCTGGTGACATTCTCCTGGTGACATTCTGCTGCTGCTGCTGACATTCTCCTGGTGACACTCTGATGCTGACATTCTCCTGGTGACACTGTGCTGGTTACATTCTCCTGGTGACACTCTGATGGTGCTGGTGACACTTTCCTGGTGACGTTCTGCTGCTGCTGGTGACAATCTCCTGGTGACACTCTGCTGCTGGTGACATTCTCCTGGTGACACTCTGCTGCTAGTGACTTTCTCCTGGTGACACTCTGCTGCTACTGGTAACATTCTCCTGGTGACATACTGCTGCTGCTGACATTCTCCTGTTGACACTCTGATGCTGCTGACATTCTCCTTGTGACACTCTGATGCTGCTGGTGATACTTTCCTGGTGACACTCTGATGCTGCTTGTGACATTATCCTGGTGACACTCTGCTGCTGCTGACATTCTCCTGGTGACACTCTGCTGCTACTGGTGACATTCTCCTGGTGACATTCTGTTGCTTCTGCTGCTGACATTCTCCTGGTGACACTCTGCTGCTGCTGAAATTCTCCTGGTGACACTCTGATGCTGCTGGTGACATTCTCCTGGTGACACTCTGCTGCTGCTGGTGACATTCTCCTGGTGACACTCTGCTGCTGCTGCTGCTGACATTCTCCTGGTGACACTCTGCTGCTGCTGACATTCTCCTGCTGACATTCTCCTGGTGACACTCTGCTGCTTGTGACATTATCCTGGTGACACTCTGCTGCTGCTGACATTCTCCTGGTGACACTCTGCTGCTACTGGTGACATTCTCCTGGTGACATTCTGTTGCTGCTGCTGCTGACATTCTCCTGGTGACACTCTGCTGCTGCTGAAATTCTCCTGGTGACACTCTGATGCTGCTGGTGACATTCTCCTGGTGACACTCTGATGCTGCTGGTGACATTCTCCTGGTGACACTCTGATGCTGCTGGTGACATTCTCCTGCTGACATTCTCCTGGTGACACTCTGCTGCTTGTGACATTCTCCTTGTGACACTCTGCTGCTGCTGGTGACTTTCTCCTGGTGACACTCTGCTGCTGCTGAAAATCTCCTGGTGACACTCTGATGCTGCTGGTGACATTCTCCTGGTGACACTCTGCTGCTGCTGGTGACATTCTCCTGGTGACATTCTCCTGTTGACACTCTGCTGCTGCTGACATTCTTCTGGTGACATTCTCCTGGTGACATTCTGCTGCTGCTGCTGACATTCTCCTGGTGACACTCTGATGCTGACATTCTCCTGGTGACACTGTGCTGGTTACATTCTCCTGGTGACACTCTGATGGTGCTGGTGACACTTTCCTGGTGACGTTCTGCTGCTGCTGGTGACAATCTCCTGGTGACACTCTGCTGCTGGTGACATTCTCCTGGTGACACTCTGCTGCTAGTGACTTTCTCCTGGTGACACTCTGCTGCTACTGGTAACATTCTCCTGGTGACATACTGCTGCTGCTGACATTCTCCTGTTGACACTCTGATGCTGCTGACATTCTCCTTGTGACACTCTGATGCTGCTGGTGATACTTTCCTGGTGACACTCTGATGCTGCTTGTGACATTATCCTGGTGACACTCTGCTGCTGCTGACATTCTCCTGGTGACACTCTGCTGCTACTGGTGACATTCTCCTGGTGACATTCTGTTGCTTCTGCTGCTGACATTCTCCTGGTGACACTCTGCTGCTGCTGAAATTCTCCTGGTGACACTCTGATGCTGCTGGTGACATTCTCCTGGTGACACTCTGCTGCTGCTGGTGACATTCTCCTGGTGACACTCTGCTGCTGCTGCTGCTGCTGACATTCTCCTGGTGACACTCTGCTGCTGCTGACATTCTCCTGCTGACATTCTCCTGGTGACACTCTGCTGCTTGTGACATTATCCTGGTGACACTCTGCTGCTGCTGACATTCTCCTGGTGACACTCTGCTGCTACTGGTGACATTCTCCTGGTGACATTCTGTTGCTGCTGCTGCTGACATTCTCCTGGTGACACTCTGCTGCTGCTGAAATTCTCCTGGTGACACTCTGATGCTGCTGGTGACATTCTCCTGGTGACACTCTGATGCTGCTGGTGACATTCTCCTGGTGACACTCTGATGCTGCTGGTGACATTCTCCTGCTGACATTCTCCTGGTGACACTCTGCTGCTTGTGACATTCTCCTGGTGACACTCTGCTGCTGCTGAAATTCTCCTGGTGACACTCTGCTGCTACTGGTGACATTCTCCTGGTGACACTCTGCTGCTGCTGGTGACTTTCTCATGGTGACACTCTGCTGCTGCTGAAAATCTCCTGGTGACACTCTGATGCTGCTGGTGACATTCTCCTGGTGACACTCTGCTGCTGCTGGTGACATTCTCCTGGTGACATTCTCCTGTTGACACTCTGCTGCTGCTGACATTCTCCTGGTGACATTCTCCTGGTGACATTCTCCTGGTGACACTGCTGCTGCTGCTGACATTCTCCTTTTGACACTTTGCTGCTAGTGACATTCTCCTGCTGACATTCTCCTGGTGACACTGCTGCTGCTGCTGCTGCTGATATTCTCCAGGTGACATTCTGCTGCTGCTGCTGACATTCTCCTGGTGACACTCTGCTGCTGCTGGTCACATTCTCCTGGTAACATTCTGCTGCTGGTGACATTCTCCTGGTGACACTCTGCTGGTGACATTCTCCTGGAGGCATTCTGATGCTGCTGGTGACATTCTCCTGGTGACACTCTGCTGCTGCTGGTGACATTCTCCTGGTGACATTCTGCTGCTGGTGACATTCTCCTGGTGACATTCTGCCGCTGGTGACATTCTCCTTGTGACATTCTACTGCTGCTGGTGACACTCTGCTGGTGACACTCTGATGCTGCTGGTGACATTCTCCTGGTGACACTGTGATGCTGCTGCTGACATTCTCCTGGTGACACTCTGCTGGTGACATTCTCCTGGTGACACTCTGCTGTTGGTGACATTCTCCTGGTAACACTCTGCTGCTGGTGACATTCTCCTGGTTACATTCTGCAGCTGGTGACATTCTCCTGGTGACATTCTGCTGCTGCTGACATTCTCTTGGTGACACTCTGCTGCTGGTGACATTCTCCTGTTGACACTCTGCTGCTATTAACACTCTCCTGGTGACATTCTGCTGCTGTTGGTGACATTCTCCTGGTGACATTCTCCTGCTGCTGCTGCTGCTGACATTCTCCTGGTGACATTCTCCTGCTGCTGCTGACATTCTCCTGGTGACACTCTGCTGCTGCTGGTGACATTCTCCTGGTGACACTCTGCTGCTGCTGCTGACATTCTCCTGCTGACATTCTCCTGGTGACACTCTGCTGCTGGTGACATTCTCCTGGTGACATTCTGCAGCTGGTGACATTCTCCTGGTGACATTATGCAGCTGGTGACATTCTCCTGGTGACATTCTGCTGGTGCTGCTGACATTCTCCTGGTGACACTTTGATGCTGCTGGTGACACTTTCCTGGTGACACTCTGCTGCTGCTGCTGACATTCTCCTGCTGACATTCTCCTGGTGACACTCTGCTGCAGTGACATTCTCCTGGTTATATTCTGCAGCTGGTGACATTCTCCTGATGACATTCTGCTGCTGCTGACATTCTCTTACTGACACTCTACAGCTGGTGACATTCTCCTGGTGACACTCTGCTGCTGGTGACATTCTCCTGGTTACATTCTGCAGCTGGTGACATTCTCCTGGTGACATTCTGCTACATCTGACATTCTCTTGGTGACACTCTGCTGCTGGTAACATTCTCCTGGTGACACTCTGATGATGCTGCTGCTGCTGACAATCTCCTGGTGACACTCTGCTGCTAGTGACTTTCTCCTTGTGAGACTCTGCTGCTACTGGTAACATTCTCCTGTTGACACTCTGATGCTGCTGACATTCTCCTGGTGACACTCTGATGCTGCTGGTGATACTTTCCTGGTGACACTCTGATGCTGCTTGTGACATTATCCTGGTGACACTCTGCTGCTGCTGACATTCTCCTGGTGACACTATGCTGCTACTGGTGACATTCTCCTGGTGACACTCTGCTGCTGCTGAAATTCTCCTGGTGACACTCTGCTGCTGCTGACATTCTCCTGGTGACACTCTGCTGCTGGTGACATTCTCCTGGTGACACTCTGCTGCTGCTGGAGACATTCTCCTGGTGACACTCTGCTGCTGCTGCTGCTGCTGACAATCTCCTGGTGACACTCTGCTGCTGCTGACATTCTCCTGCTGACATTCTCCTGGTGACACTCTGCTGCTTGTGACATTATCCTGGTGACACTCTGCTGCTGCTGACATTCTCCTGGTGACACTCTGCTGCTACTGGTGACATTCTGTTGCTGCTGCTGACATTCTCCTGGTGACACTCTGCTGCTGCTGAAATTCTCCTGGTGACACTCTGATGCTGCTGGTGACATTCTCCTGGTGACACTCTGCTGCTGCTGACATTCTCCTGGTGACACTCTGCTGCTTGTGACATTCTCCTGGTGACACTCTGCTGCTGCTGACATTCTCCTGGTGACACTCTGCTGCTACTGGTGACATTATCCTTGTGACACTCTGCTGC
This sequence comes from Taudactylus pleione, assembly GCA_031769625.1. Classification (NCBI taxonomy): domain Eukaryota; kingdom Metazoa; phylum Chordata; class Amphibia; order Anura; family Myobatrachidae; genus Taudactylus; species Taudactylus pleione. Next base: position 201,667 of record JAUIMM010001435.1, on the reverse strand, counting down.
TGCTGGTGACTTTCTCCTGGTGACACTCTGCTGCTGCTGAAAATCTCCTGGTGACACTCTGATGCTGCTGGTGACATTCTCCTGGTGACACTCTGCTGCTGCTGGTGACATTCTCCTGGTGACATTCTCCTGTTGACACTCTGCTGCTGCTGACATTCTTCTGGTGACATTCTCCTGGTGACATTCTGCTGCTGCTGCTGACATTCTCCTGGTGACACTCTGATGCTGACATTCTCCTGGTGACACTGTGCTGGTTACATTCTCCTGGTGACACTCTGATGGTGCTGGTGACACTTTCCTGGTGACGTTCTGCTGCTGCTGGTGACAATCTCCTGGTGACACTCTGCTGCTGGTGACATTCTCCTGGTGACACTCTGCTGCTAGTGACTTTCTCCTGGTGACACTCTGCTGCTACTGGTAACATTCTCCTGGTGACATACTGCTGCTGCTGACATTCTCCTGTTGACACTCTGATGCTGCTGACATTCTCCTTGTGACACTCTGATGCTGCTGGTGATACTTTCCTGGTGACACTCTGATGCTGCTTGTGACATTATCCTGGTGACACTCTACTGCTGCTGACATTCTCCTGGTGACACTCTGCTGCTACTGGTGACATTCTCCTGGTGACATTCTGTTGCTTCTGCTGCTGACATTCTCCTGGTGACACTCTGCTGCTGCTGAAATTCTCCTGGTGACACTCTGATGCTGCTGGTGACATTCTCCTGGTGACACTCTGCTGCTGCTGGTGACATTCTCCTGGTGACACTCTGCTGCTGCTGCTGCTGACATTCTCCTGGTGACACTCTGCTGCTGCTGACATTCTCCTGCTGACATTCTCCTGGTGACACTCTGCTGCTTGTGACATTATCCTGGTGACACTCTGCTGCTGCTGACATTCTCCTGGTGACACTCTGCTGCTACTGGTGACATTCTCCTGGTGACATTCTGTTGCTGCTGCTGCTGACATTCTCCTGATGACACTCTGCTGCTGCTGAAATTCTCCTGGTGACACTCTGATGCTGCTGGTGACATTCTCCTGGTGACACTCTGATGCTGCTGCTGACATTCTCCTGGTGACACTCTGCTGCTGCTGACATTCTCCTGCTGACATTCTCCTGGTGACACTCTGCTGCTTGTGACATTCTCCTGGTGACACTCTGCTGCTGCTGAAATTCTCCTGGTGACACTTTGCTGCTGCTGGTGACTTTCTCATGGTGACACTCTGCTGCTGCTGAAAATCTCCTGGTGACACTCTGATGCTGCTGGTGACATTCTCCTGGTGACACTCTGCTGCTGCTGGTGACATTCTCCTGGTGACATTCTCCTGTTGACACTCTGCTGCTGCTGACATTCTCCTGGTGACATTCTCCTGGTGACATTCTGCTGCTGCTGGTGACATTTTCCTGGTGACACTCTCCTACTGCTGCTGCTGCCGACATTCTCCTGGTGACATTCTGCTGCAGCTGGTGACATTCTCCTGGTGATATTCTGCTGCTGCTGACATTCTCCTGTTGACACTCTGATGCTGCTGACATTCTCCTGGTGACACTCTGATGCTGCTGGTGACATTCTCCTGGTGACACTCTGCTGCTGCTGGTGACATTCTCCTGGTGACACTCTGCTGCTTGTGACATTATCCTGGTGACACTCTGCTGCTGCTGACATTCTCCTGGTGACACTCTGCTGCTACTGGTGATATTCTCCAGGTGACATTCTGTTGCTGCTGCTGCTGCTGACATTCTCCTGGTGACACTCTGCTGCTGCTGACATTCTCCTGGTTACACTCTGATGCTGCTGGTGACATTCTCCTGGTGACACCCTGCTGCTGCTGCTGCTGCTGCTGCTGCTGACATTCTCCTGGTGACACTTTGCTGCTGGTGACTTTCTCCTGGTGACATTCTGCAGCTGGTGACATTCTCCTGGTGACATTCTCCTGGTGACACTCTGCTGCTGCTGACATTCTCCTGGTGACATTCTCCTGGTGACTTTCTGCTGCTGCTGGGGACATTTTCTTGGTGACACTCTGCTACTGCTGCTGCTGGTGACATTCTCCTGGTGACACTCTGCTGCTGCTGACATTCTCCTGGTGACACTGCTGCTGCTGCTGCTGCTGCTGCTGACATTCTCCTTTTGACACTTTGCTGCTAGTGTCATTCTCCTGGAGACACTCTGATCCTGCTGGTGACACTCTCCTGGTGACATTCTGCTGCTGCTGGTGACATTCTCATGGTGACATTCTGCTGCTGGTGACATTCTCCTGGTGAAACTCTGCCGTTAGTGACATTCTCCTGGTGACACTGTGCTGCTACTGGTAACATTCTCCTGGTGACACTCTGATGCTGCTGCTGCTGATATTCTCCTGGTGACACTCTGCTGCTGACATTCTCCAGGTGACACTCTGCTGGTGATGTTCTCCTGGTGACACACTGCTGCTGCTGCTGACATTCTCCTGCTGACATTCTCCTGGTGACAATCTGTTGCTGGTGACATTCTCCTGGAGACATTCTCCTGGTGACATTCTCCTGGTGACATTTTGCAGCTGGTGACATTCTCCTGGTGACATTCTGCAGCTGCTGCTGCTGCTGACATTCTTCGGCTGCTGCTGCTGACATTCTCCTGGTGACACTCTGCTGGTGACATTCTCCTGGAGGCATTCTGATGCTGCTGGTGACACTCTCCTGGTGACACTCTGCTGCTGGTGGTGACATTCTCCTGGTGACACTCTGCTGCTGGTGACAGTCTCCTGGTGACATTCTGCTGCTGCTGGTCACATTCTCCTGGTAACATTCTGCTGCTGGTGACATTCTCCTGGTGACACTCTGCTGGTAACATTCTCCTGGAGGCATTCTGATGCTGCTGGTGACACTCTCCTGGTGACACTCTGCTGCTGGTGGTGACATTCACCTGGTGACATTCTCCTGCTGCTGCTGCTGCTGACATTCTCCTGGTGACATACTGCTGCTGCTGCCGACATTCTCCTGGTGACACTCTGCTGGTGACATTCTCCTTGTGACATTCTACTGCTGCTGGTGACATTCTCCTGGTGACACACTGATGCTGCTGGCGACATTCTCCTGCTGACACTCTGCTGGTGACACTCTGATGCTGCTGGTGACATTCTCCTGGTGACACTCTGCTGCTGCTGGTGACACTCTTCTGCTGACAATCTGCTGCTGCTGACATTCTCCTGGTGACATTCTGCTGCTGCTGCCGACATTCTCCTGGTGACATTCTGCTGCTGCTGGTGACATCTCCTGGTGATATTCTCCTGCTGCTAGTGTCATTCTCCTGGTGACATTCTCCTGGTGACATTCTGCTGCTGCTGCCGACATTCTCCTGGTGACATTCTCCTGCTACTGGTAACATTCTCCTGGTGACATTCTGCTGCTGCTGACATTCTCCTGTTGACACTCTGATGCTGCTGACATTCTCCTGGTGACACTCTGATGCTGCTGGTGACATTCTCCTGGAGACACTCTGCTGCTGCTGACATTCTCCTGGTGACACTCTGCTGCTTGTGACATTATCCTGGTGACACTCTGCTGCTGCTGACATTCTCCTGGTGACACTCTGATGCTACTGGTGACATTCTCCTGGTGACATTCTGTTGCTGCTGCTGCTGACATTCTCCTGGTGACACTCTGCTGCTGCTGACATTCTCCTGGTGACACTGGGCTGCTACTGGTAACATTCTCCTGGTGACACTCTGATGCTGCTGGTGACAATCTCCTGGTGACACTCTGCTGCTGCTGGTGACATTCTCCTGGTGACACTTTGCTGATGGTGACTTTCTCCTGGTAACATTCTGCAGCTGGTGACATTCTCCTGGTGACATTCTCCTGGTGACACTCTGCTGCTGCTGACATTCTCCTGGCGACATTCTGCTGCTGCTGGTGACATTTTCCTGGTGACACTCTGCTACTGCTGCTGCTGGTGACATTCTCCTGGTGACACTGCTGCTGCTGCTGCTGCTGCTGCTGCTGACATTCTCCTGGTGACACTTTGCTGCTAGTGTCATTCTCCTGGTGAAACTCTGCCGCTAGTGACATTCTCCTGGTGACACTGGGCTGCTACTGGTAACATTCTCCTGGTGACACTCTGATGCTGCTGCTGATATTCTCCTGGTGACACTCTGCTGCTGACATTCTCCTGGTGACACTCTGCTGGTGATGTTCTCCTGGTGACACACTGCTGCTGCTGCTGACATTCTCCTGCTGACATTCTCCAGGTGACACTCTGTTGCTGGTGACATTCTCCTGGTGACACTCTGCTGGTGACATTCTCCTGGAGGCATTCTGATGCTGCTGGTGACTCTCTCCTGGTGACACTCTGCTGCTACTGGTAACATTCTCCTGGTGACATTCTGCAGCTGCTGACATTCTCCTGGTGACACTCTGCTGGTGACACTCTGCTGCTGGTGACATTCTCCTGGTGACATTCTCCTGGTGACACTCTGCTGCTGGTGACATTCTCCTGGTGACATTCTGCAGCTGGTGACATTCTCCTGGTGACATTCTCCTGGTGACATTCTGCTGGTGCTGCTGACATTCTCCTTGTGACATTCTCCTGGTGACACTCTGCTGCTAGTGACATTCTCCTGGTGACACTCTGCTGCTGGTGACATTCTCCTGGTGACATTCTGCAGCTGGTGACATTCTCCTGGTGACACTCTGCTGGTGACACTCTGCTGCTGGTGACATTCTCCTGGTGACATTCTCCTGGTGACACTCTGCTGCTGGTGACATTCTCCTGGTGACATTCTGCAGCTGGTGACATTCTCCTGGTGACATTCTCCTGGTGACATTCTGCTGGTGCTGCTGACATTCTCCTTGTGACATTCTCCTGGTGACACTCTGCTGCTAGTGACATTCTCCTGGTGACACTCTGCTGCTGGTGACATTCTCCTGGTTACATTCTGCAGCTGGTGACATTCTCCTGATGACATTCTGCTGCTAGTGACATTCTCCTGATGACATTCTGCTGCTGCTGACATTCTCTTGCTGACACTCTGCAGCTGGTGACATTCTCCTGGTGACACTCTGCTGCTGGTGACATTCTACTGGTGACACTCTGCTGCTGGTGACACTCTGATGCTGATATTCTCCTGGTGACACTGTGCTGGTGACATTCTCCTGGTGACACTCTGATGCTGCTGGTGACATTCTCCTGGTGACACTCTGATGCTGCTGGTGACATTCTCCTGGTGACATTCTCCTGGAGACACTCTGCTGCTAGTGACTTTCTCCTGGTGACACTCTGCTGCTACTGGTAACATTCTCCTGGTGACACTCTGCTGCTGGTGACATTCTCCTGGTGACACTCTGCTGCTGGTGACACTCTGATGCTGACATTCTCCTGGTGACATTCTCCTGGTGACACTCTGATGCTGCTTGTGACATTCTCCTGGTGACACTCTGCTGCTGGTGACATTCTCCTGGTGACATTCTCCTGGAGACACTCTGCTGCTAGTGACTTTCTCCTGGTGACACTCTGCTGCTACTGGTAACATTCTCCTAGTGACACTCTGATGCTGCTGATATTCTCCTGTTAACACTCTGATGCTGCTGGTGAAACTTTCCTGGTGACACTCTGTTGCTGCTTGTGACATTATCCTGGTGACACTCTGCTGCTGCTGACATTCTCCTGGTGACATTCTGCTGCTACTGGTGACATTCTCCTGGTGACATTCTGTTGCTGCTGCTGCTGACATTCTCCTGGTGACACTCTGATGCTGCTGGTGACATTCTCCTGGTGACACTCTGATGCTTGTGACATTCTCCTGGTGACATTCTGTTGCTGCTGCTGCTGCTGCTGCTGCTGACATTCTCCTGGTGACACTATGCTGCTGCTGAAATTCTCCTGGTGACACTCTGATGCTGCTGGTGACATTCTCCTGGTGACACTCTGCTGCTGCTGACATTCTCCTGGTGACACTCTGCTGCTACTGGTGACATTCTCCTGGTGACATTCTGTTGCTGCTGCTGCTGCTGATATTCTCCTGGTGACACTCTGCTGCTGCTGAAATTCTACTGGTGACACTCTGATGCTGCTGGTGACATTCAACTGGTGACACTCTGCTGCTGCTGGTGACTTTCTCCTGGTGACATTCTGCAGCTGGTGACATTCTCCTGGTGACATTCTCCTGGTGACACTCTGCTGCTGCTGACATTCTCCTGGTGACATTCTCCTGGTGACATTCTGCTGCTGCTGGTGACATTTTCCTGGTGACACTCTGCTACTGCTGGTGACATTCTCCTGGTGACACTCTGCTGCTGCTGACATTCTCCTGGTGACACTGATGCTGCTGCTGCTGACATTCTCCTGGTGACACTTTGCTGCTGGTGACTTTCTCCTGGTGACATTCTCCAGCTGGTGACTTTCTCCTGGTGACATTCTGCAGCTGGTGACATTCTCCTGGTGACATTCTCCTGGTGACACTATGCTGCTGCTGGTGTAATTCTACTGGTGACACTCTGCTGCTGGTGACATTCTCCTGGTGACATTCTCCTGGTGACACTCTTCTGCTGCTGGTGACATTCTCCTGGTGACACACTGCTGCTGGTGACACTGCTGCTGGTGACATTCTGCTGCTGGTGACATTCTCCTGGTGACACTCTGCTGCTAGTGACATTCTCCTGGTGACACACTGCTGCTGACATTCTCCTGGTGACACTCTGCTGCTCCTGACATTCTCCTGGTGACATTCTCCTGGTGACACTCTTCTGCTGCTGCTGACATTCTCCTGGTGACATACTCCTGGTGATACACTGATGCTGCTGGTGACACTCTGCTGGTGACACTCTGATGCTGATGGTGACATTCTCCTGGTGACACTGTGATGCTGCTGCTGACATTCTCCTGGTGACATTCTCCTGGTGACACTCTGCTGGTGACATTCTCCTGGTGACACTCTGCTGCTGGTGACATTCTGCTGCTAGTGACATTCTCCTGGTGACATTCTCCCGGTGACACTCTGCTGACATTTTCCTGGTGACACTCTGCTACTGCTGCTGCTAGTGACATTCTCCTGGTGACACTCTGCTGCTGCAGGTAACATTCTCCTGGTGACATTCTGTTCCTGGTGACATTCTGCTGCTGCTGACATTCTCCTGGTGACATTCGGCTGCTGGTGACATTCCCCTGGAGACACTCTGCTGCTGCTGGTGACATTCTCCTGGTGACATTCTCCTGGTGACACTCTGCTGCTGACATTCTCCTGGTGACATACTGCTGCTGCTGCCGACATTCTCCTGGTGACACTCTGCTGGTGACATTCTCCTTGTGACATTCTACTGCTGCTGGTGACATTCGCCAGGTGACACACTGATGCTGCTGGCGACATTCTCCTGGTGACACTCTGCTGGTGACACTCTGATGCTGCTGGTGACATTCTCCTGGTGACACTGTGATGCTGCTGCTGACGGTGACACTCTGCTGCTGGTGACATTCTCCAGGTAACACTCTGCTGCTGGTGACATTCTCCTGGTTACATTCTGCAGCTGGTGACATTCTCCAGGTGACACTCTGCTGCTGCTGACATTCTCCTGGTGACATTCTCACGGTGACACTCTGCTGCTGACATTCTCTTGGTGACACTCTGCTGCTATTAACACTCTCCTGGTGACATTCTGCTGCTGCTGGTGACATTCTCCTGGTGACATTCTCCTGCTGCTGCTGCTGACATTCTCCTGGTGACATTCTCCTGCTGCTGCTGACATTCTCCTGGTGACACTCTGCTGCTGCTGGTGACTTTCTCCTGGTGACACTCTGCTGCTGCTGGTGACATTCTCCTGGTTACACTCTGATGCTGCTGGTGACATTCTGCTGCTGCTGGTGACATCTCCTGGTGACATTCTCCTGCTGCTGGTGTCATTCTCCTGGTGACATTCTCCTCGTGACATTCTGCTGCTGCTGCCGACATTCTCCTGGTGACATTCTGCTGCTGCTGGTGACATTTTCCTGGTGACACTCTGCTACTGCTGGTGACATTCTCCTGGTGACACTCTGCTGCTCCTGACATTCTCCTGGTGACACTGCTGCTGCTGCTGACATTTTCCTGGTGACACTTTGCTGCTGCTGACATTCTCCCGGTAACACTTTGCTGCTGGTGACTTTCTCCTGGTGACATTCTGCAGCTGGTGACTTTCTCCTGGTGACATTCTGCAGCTCGTGACATTCTCCTGGTGACACTATGCTGCTGCTGGTGTAATTTTCCTGGTGACACTCTGCTGCTGGTGACATTCTTCTGGTGACATTCTCCTGGTGACACTCTTCTGCTGCTGGTGACATTCTCCTGGTGACACTCTGCTGCTAGTGACATTCTCCTGGTGACACTCTGCTGCTCCTGACATTCTCCTGGTGACATTCTCCTGGTGACACTCTTCTGCTGCTGCTGACATTCTCCTGGTGACATACTCCTGGTGACACACTGATGCTGCTGGCGACATTCTCCTGGTGACACTCTGCTGGTGACACTCTGATGCTGCTGGTGACATTCTCCTGGTGACACTGTGATGATGCTGCTGACATTCTCCTGGTGACACTCTGCTGGTGACATTCTCCCGGTGACACTCTGCTGACATTTTCCTGGTGACACTCTGCTACTGCTGCTGCTAGTGACATTCTCCTTGTGACACTCTGCTGCTGCTGCTGCTGCTGCAGGTAACATTCTCCTGGTGACATTCTGTTCCTGGTGACATTCTGCTGCTGCTGACATTCTCCTGGTGACATTCGGCTGCTGGTGACATTCCCCTGGTGACATTCTCCTGGTGACACTCTGCTGCTGACATTCTCCTGGTGACATACTGCTGCTGCTGCCGACATTCTCCTGGTGACACTCTGCTGGTGACATTCTCCTTGTGACATTGTACTGCTGCTGGTGACATTCGCCTGGTGACACACTGATGCTGCTGGCGACATTCTCCTGGTGACACTCTGCTGGTGACACTCTGATGCTGCTGGTGACATTCTCCTGGTGACACTGTGATGCTGCAGCTGACGGTGACACTCTGCTGCTGGTGACATTCTCCAGGTAACACTCTGCTGCTGGTGACATTCTCCTGGTGACACTCTGCTGCTGCTGGTAACATTCTCCTGGTGACACTCTGCTGCTGCTGGTAACATTCTCCTGGTGACACTTTGCTGCTGGTGACTTTCTCCTGGTGACATTCTGCAACTGGTGACATTCTCCTAGTGACATTCTACTGGTGACACTCTGCTACTGCTGACATTCTCCTGGTGACACTGTGCTGCTACTGGTAACATTCTCCTGGTGACACTCTGATGCTGCTGCTAATATTCTCCTGGTGACACTCTGCTGCTGACATTCTGCTGGTGACACTCTGCTTGTGATGTTCTCCTGGTGACACACTGCTGCTGCTGCTGCTGACATTCTCCTGCTGACATTCTCCTGGTGACACTCTGTTGCTGGTGACATTCTCCTGGTGACATTTTGCAGCTGGTGACATTCTCCTGGTGACATTCTGCTGCTGCTGCTGCTGGTGACATTCTCCTGGTGACACTCTGATGCTGCTGGTGACACTCTCCTGGTGACACTCTGATGCTGCTGGTGACACTCTCCTGGTGACACTCTGATGCTGCTGGTGACACTCTCCTGGTGACACTTTGCTGCTAGTGACTTTCTCCTGGTGACATTCTGCAGCTGGTGACATTCTCCTGGTGACATTCTGCTGCTGTTGCTACTGGTGACATTCTCCTGGTGACACTCTACTACTGCTGCTGCTGGTGACATTCTCCTGGTGACACTCTGCTGCTGCTGACATTCTCCTGGTGACACTCTGCTGCTGCTGCTGCTGCTGACATTCTCCAGGTGACACTTTGCTGCTGGTGACATTCTCCTGGTGATATTCTCCTGGTGACACTCTGCTGCTGCTGACATTCTCCTCGTGACACTCTGCTGGTTACACTCTGATGCTGCTGGTGACATTCTCCTGGTGACACTCTGCTGCTGCTGGTGACATTATGCTGCTGCTGGTGAGATTCTCCTTGTGACACTCTGCTGCTGCTGGTGACACTCTTCTGCTGACACTCTGCTGCTGCTGACATTCTCCTGGTGACATTCTGCTGCTGCTGCCGACATTCTCCTGGTGACATTCTCCTGCTGCTGGTGTCATTCTCCTGGTGACATTCTCCTGGTGACATTCTGCTACTGCTGCCGACATTCTCCTGGTGACATTCTGCTGCTGCTGGTGACATCTCCTGGTGACATTCTCCTGCTGCTGGTGTCATTCTCCTGGTGACATTCTCCTGGTGACATTCTGCTGCTGCTGACATTCTCCTGTTGACACTCTGATGCTGCTGACATTCTCCTGGTGACACTCTGATGCTGCTGGTGACATTCTCCTGGTGACACTCTGCTGCTGCTGACATTCTCCTGGTCACACTCTGCTGCTTGTGACATTATCCTGGTGACACTCTGCTGCTGCTGACATTCTCCTGGTGACACTCTGCTGCTACTGGTGACATTCTCCTGGTGACATTCTGTTGCTGCTGCTGCTGACATTGTCCTGGTGACACTCTGCTGCTGCAGACATTCTCCTGGTGACACTCTGATGCTGCTGGTGACAATCTCCTGGTGACACTCTGCTGCTGCTGGTAACATTCTCCTGGTGACACTCTGATGCTGCTGCTGATATTCTCCTGGTGACACTCTGCTGCTGACATTCTGCTGGTGACACTCTGCTTGTGATGTTCTCCTGGTGACACACTGCTGCTGCTGCTGCTGCTGACATTCTCCTGCTGACATTCTCCTGGTGACACTCTGTTGCTGGTGACTTTCTCCTGGTGACATTTTGCAGCTGGTGACATTCTCCTGGTGACATTCTGCTGCTGCTGCTGGTGACATTCTCCTGGTGACACTCTGATGCTGCTGGTGACACTCTCCTGGTGACACTCTGATGCTGCTGGTGACACTCTCCTGGTGACACTCTGATGCTGCTGGTGACACTCTCCTGGTGACACTCTGATGCTGCTGGTGACACTCTCCTGGTGACACTTTGCTGCTAGTGACTTTCTCCTGGTGACATTCTGCAGCTGGTGACATTCTCCTGGTGACATTCTGCTGCTGTTGCTACTGGTGACATTCTCCTGGTGACACTCTACTACTGCTGCTGCTGGTGACATTCTCCTGGTGACACTCTGCTGCTGCTGACATTCTCCTGGTGACATTCTGCTGCTGTTGCTACTGGTGACATTCTCCTGGTGACACTCTGCTGCTGCTGCTGCTGCTGCTGCTGCTGCTGCTGCTGACATTCTCCAGGTGACACTTTGCTGCTGGTGACATTCTCCTGGTGATATTCTCCTGGTGACACTCTGCTGCTGCTGACATTCTCCTCGTGACACTCTCTTGGTGACACTCTGCTGCTGCTCACATTCTCCTGGTGACATTCTCCTGGTGACACTCTGCTGCTGCTGCTGCTGACATTCTCCTGGTGACACTCTGCTGCTGACATTCTCCTGGTGACACTCTGCTGGTGATATTCTCCTGGTGACACTTTGATCCTGCTGGTGACACTCTCCTGGTGACACTCTGCTGCTGGTGATATTCTCCTGGTGAAACTCTGCTGCTAGTGACACTTTCCTGGTGACACCCTGATGCTGCTGGTGACATTCTCCTGGTGACACTCTGCTGCTGCTGCTGACATTCTCCTGGTGACACTCTGCTGCTTGTGACATTATCCTGGTGACACTCTGCTGCTGCTGACATTCTCCTGGTGACACTCTGCTGCTACTGGTAACATTATCCTGGTGACACTCTGCTGCTTGTGACATTCTCCTGGTGACACTCTGATGCTGCTGGTGACACTTTCCTGGTGACACCCTGATGCTGCTGGTGACATTCTCCTGGTGACACTCTGCTGCTGCTGCTGACATTCTCCTGGTGACACTCTGCTGCTTGTGACATTATCCTGGTGACACTCTGCTGCTGCTGACATTCTCCTGGTGACACTCTGCTGCTACTGGTAACATTATCCTGGTGACACTCTGCTGCTTGTGACATTATCCTGGTGACACTCTGCTGCTGCTGACATTCTCCTGGTGACACTTTGCTGCTATTGACTTTCTCCTGGTGACATTCGGCAGCTGGTGACATTCTCCTGGTGTCATTCTCCTGGTGACACTCTGCTGCTACAGGTAACATTCTCCTGGTGACATTCTGCTGCTGCTGACATTCTCCTGGTGACACTCTGATGCTGCTGACATTCTCCTGGTGACACTCTGATGCTGCTGACATTCTCCTGGTGACACTTTGATGCTGCTGGTGACACTTTCCTGGTGACACTGTGCTGCAGCTGCTGACATTCTCCTGGTGACATTCTCCTGGTGACATTCTGCTGCTGCTGCTGCTACTGGTGACATTCTCCTGGTGACAGTCTGCTACTGCTGCTGCTGGTGACATTCTCCTGGTGACACTCTGCTGCAGCTGACATTCTCCTGGTGACACTCTGCTGCTGCTACTGGTGACATTCTCCTGGTGACACTTTGCTGCTGGTGACATTCTCCTGGTGATATTCTCCTGGTGACACTCTGCTGCTGGTGCTGACATTCTCCTGGTGACACTGTGCTGCTGCTGGTGACATTCTCCTGGTGACATTCTCCTGGTGACATTCTGCTGCTGGTGACACTCTCCTGGTGACACTCTGCTGCTGCTGGTGACATTCTCCTGGTGACACTCTGCTGCTAGTGACATTCTCCTGGTGACACTCTGCTGCTACTGGTAACATTCTCCTGGTGACATTCTGCTGCTGCTGACATTCTCCTGGTGACACTCTGATGCTGCTGACATTCTCCTGGTGACACTCTGATGCTGCTGACATTCTCCTGGTGACACTCTGATGCTGCTGGTGACACTTTTCTGGTGACACTGTGCTGCTGCTGCTGCTGCTGCTGCCGACATTCTCCTGGTGACACTCTGCTGCTGGTGACATTCTCCTGGTGACATTCTGCAGCTGGTGACATTCTCCTGGTGACACTCTGCTGCTGGTGACATTCTCCTGCTGACATTCTCCTGGTGACATTCTGCTGCTGGTGACATTCTCCTGGTGACACTCTGATGCTGCTGCTGACATTCTCCTGGTGACATTCTGCAGCTGGTGACATTCTCCTAGTGACACTCTGCTGCTGGTGACATTCTCCTGCTGACATTCTCCTGGTGACATTCTGCTGCTGGTGACATTCTCCTGGTGACACTCTGATGCTGCTGCTGACATTCTCCTGGTGACACTCTACTGCTGACATTCTCCTGGTGACACTCTGCTGGTGATGTTCTCCTGGTGACACTCTGCTGCTAGTGTCATTCTCCTGGAGACACTCTGATCCTGCTGGTGACACTCTCCTGGTGACATTCTGCTGCTGCTGGTGACATTCTCATGGTGACACTCTGCTGCTGGTGACATTCTCCTGGTGACACTCTGCTGCTACTGGTAACATTCTCCCGGTGACACTCTGATGCTGCTGCAGACATTCTCCTGGTGACACTCTGCTGCTGCTGCTGACATTCTCCTGCTGACATTCTCCTGGTGACACTCTGCTGCTTGTGACATTATCCTGGTGACATTCTCCTGGTGACACTCTGCTACTGGTAACATTCTCCTGGTGACACTCTGATGCTGCTGGTGACACTCTCCTGGTGACACTCTGATGCTGCTGGTGACACTCTCCTGGTGACACTCTGATGCTGCTGGTGACATTCTCCTGGTGACACTCTGCTACTGCTGCTGCTAGTGACATTCTCCTGGTGACACTATGCTGCTACTGGTAACATTCTCCTGGTGACACTTTGATGCTGCTGCTGCTGCTGACATTCTCCTGCTGACATTCTCCTGGTGACACTCTGCTGCTGGTGACATTCTCCTGGTGACATTCTGCAGCTGGTGACATTCTCCTGGTGACATTCTGCTGCTACTGCTGGTGACATTCTCCTGCTGACACTCTGATGCTGCTGGTGACATTCTCCTGGTGACACTTTGCTGCTAGTGACTTTCTCCTGGTGACATTCTGCAGCTGGTGACATTCTCCTGGTGACATTCTGCTGCTGCTGCTGCTGCTGCTGGTGACATTCTCCTGCTGACACTCTGATGCTGCTGGTGACACTCTCCTGGTGACACCCTGATGCTGCTGGTGACATTCTCCTGCTGACATTCTCCTGGTGACACTCTGCTGCTTGTGACATTATCCTGGTGACACTCTGCTACTGGTAACATTCTCATGGTGACATTCTGCTGCTGCTGCTGGTGACATTCTCCTGCTGACACTCTGATGCTGCTGGTGACACTCTCCTGGTGACACTCTGATGCTGCTGGTGACACTTTGCTGCTAGTGACTTTCTCCTGGTGACATTCTGCAGCTGGTGACATTCTCCTGGTGACATTCTGCTGCTGCTGCTACTGGTGACATTCTCCTGGTGACACTCTGCTACTGCTGCTGCTGGTGACATTCTCCTGGTGACACTCTGCTGCTGGTGACATTCTCCTGGTGACATTCTGCTGCTGCTGACATTCTCCTGGTGAAACTTTGCTGCTGGTGACATTCTCCTGGTGATATTCTCCTGGTGACACTCTGCTGCTGGTGACATTCTCCTGGTGACATTCTCTTGGTGACACTCTGCTGCTGGTGACATTCTCCTGGTGACATTCTGCTGCTGGTGACATTCTCCTGGTGACATTCTCTTGGTGACACTCTGCTGCTGACATTCTCCTATTGACACTCTGATGCTGCTGGTGACATTCTCCTGGTGACACTGTGATGCTGCTGCTGACATTCTCCTGGTGACACTCTGCTGGTGACATTCTCCTGGTGACACTCTGCTGCTGCTGGTGACATTCTCCTGGTGATACTCTGCTTCTGCTGGTGACATTCTCCTGGTGACATTCTCCTGCTGGTGACATTTTCCTGGTGACACTCTTCTGGTGACACTCTGATGCTGCTGGTGACATTCTCCTGGTGACATTCTCCTGGTGACATTCTGCTGCTGGTGACATTCTCCTGGTGACATTCTGCTGCTGGTGACATTCTCCTGGTGTCATTCGGCTGCTGCTGCTGACATTCTCCTGGTGACACTCTGCAGCTGACATTCTTCTGGTGACACTCTGCTGCTGCTGACATTCTTCTGATGACATTCTGCTGCTGCTTCCGACATTCTCCTGGTGACACTCTGCTGCTGCTGACATTCTCCTGGTGACATTCTCCTGGTGACATTCTCCTGGTGACACTCTGCTGCTGCTGACATTCTCCTGGTGACATTCTCCTGGTGACATTCTCCTGGTGACATTCTGCAGCTGGTGACATTCTCCTGGTGACATTCTGCTGCTGGTGACATTCTCCTGGTGTCATTCGGCTGGTGACATTCTGCTGCTGGTGACATTCTCCTGGTGACATTCTGCTGCAGGTGACATTCTCCTGGTGTCATTCGGCTGCTGCTGCTGACATTCTCCTGGTGACACTCTGCAGCTGACATTCTTCTGGTGACACTCTGCTGCTGCTGACATTCTTCTGATGACATTCTGCTGCTGCTGCCGACATTCTCCTGGTGACACTCTGCTGCTGCTGACATTCTCCTGGTGACATTCTCCTGGTGACATTCTGCAGCTGGTGACATTCTCTTGGTGACACTCTGCTGCTGCTGACATTCTCCTGGTGACATTCTCCTGGTGACATTCTGCAGCTGGTGACATTCTCTTGGTGACACTCTGCTGATGGTGACATTCTCCTGGTGACACTCTGCTGCTGGCGACATTCTCCTGGTGAAATTCTCCTCGTGACACTCTCCTACTGGTGATATTCTCCTGGTGACATTCTGCAGCTGGTGACATTCTCTTGGTGACACTCTGCTGCTGGTGACATTCTCCTGGTGACACTCTGCTGCTGCTGCCGACATTCTCCTGGTGACATTCTGCTGCTGCTGCCGACATTCTCCTGGTGACATTCTGCTGCTGCTGAAATTCTCCTGGTGACACTCTGCTGCTGGTGACATTCTCCTGGTGACACTCTGATGCTGCTGGTGACATTCTCCTGGTGACATTCTGCTGCTGCTGCTGCCGACATTCTCCTGGTGACACTCTGCTGCTGGTGACATTCTCCTGGTGACACTCTGATGCTGCTGGTGACATTCTCCTGGTGACATTCTCCTGGTGACACTCTGATGCAGCTGGTGACATTCTCCTGGTGACACTCTGATGCAGCTGGTGACATTCTCCTGGTGACATTCTCTTGGTGACACTCTGCTGCTGGTGACATTCTCCTGGTGACACTGCTGCTGCTGGTGGTGACATTCTCCTGGTGACATTCTGCTGCTGCTGCCGACATTCTCCCGGTGACACTATGCTGCTGGTGACGTTCTCCTGGTGACATTCTGCAGCTGGTGACATTCTGCTGGTAACATTCTCCTGGTGACATTCTCCTGGTGACACTCTGCTACTGGTGACATTCTCCTGGTGACACTCTGCTACTGGTGACATTCTGCTGCTGCTGCCGACATTCTCCTGGTGACACTCTGCTGCTGCTGACATTCTCCTGGTGACACGCTGCTGCTGACATTCTCCTGGTGACACTCTGCTGCTGACATTCTCTTGGTGACACTCTCCTGGTGACATTCTCCTGGTGACATGCTGCTGCTGCTGCTGACATTCTCCTGATGACACTCTGCTACTGGTGACATTCTCCTGGTGACATTCTGCTGCTGCTGCCGACATTCTCCTGGTGACATTCTGCTGCTGCTGCCGACAGTCTCCTGGTGACACTATGCTGCTGGTGACACTATGCTGCTGGTGACATTTTCCTGGTGACATTCTGCAGCTGGTGACATTCTGCTGGTGACATTCTCCTGGTGACTCTGCTGCTGGTGACTTTCTGCAGCTGGTGACACTCTCCTGCTGACATTCTCCTGGTGACACTTTTGCTGACATTCTCCTGGTGACATTCTGCTGCCGGTGACATTCTCCTGGTGACACTATGCTGCTGGTGACGTTCTCCTGGTGACATTCTGCAGCTGGTGACATTCTCTTGGTGACACTCTGCTGCTGCTGACATTCTCCTGGTGACACGCTGCTGCTGCTGCTGACATTCTCCTGGTGACACTCTCCTGGTGACACTTTTGCTGACATTCTCCTGGTGACACTCTGCTGCCGGTGACATTCTCCTGGTGACACTCTGCTACTGGTGACATTCTCCTGGTGACATTCTGCTGCCGGTGACATTCTCCTGGTGACACTATGCTGCTGGTGACGTTCTCCTGGTGACATTCTGCAGCTGGTGACATTCTCTTGGTGACACTCTGCTGCTGCTGACATTCTCCTGGTGACACGCTGCTGCTGCTGCTGACATTCTCCTGGTGACACTCTCCTGGTGACACTCTGCTACTGGTGACATTCTCCTGGTGATATTCTCCTGGTGACACTCTGATGCAGCTGGTGACATTCTCCTGGTGACATTCTCTTGGTGACACTCTGCTGCTGGTGACATTCTCCTGGTGACATTCTCCTGGTGACACTGCTGCTGCTGGTGACATTCTCCTGGTGACATTCTGCTGCTGCTGCCGACATTCTCCTGGTGACATTCTGCTGCTGCTGGTGACATTCTCCTGGTGACATTCTGCTGCTGCTGCCGACATTCTCCTGGTGACACTCTGCTGCTGGTGACGTTCTCTTGGTGACATTCTGCAGCTGGTGACATTCTGCTGGTGACATTCTCCTGGTGACACTCTGCTGCTGCCGGTGACATTCTCCTGGTGACACTATGCTGCTGGTGACGTTCTCCTGGTGACATTCTGCAGCTGGTGACATTCTCTTGGTGACACTCTGCTGCTGCTGACATTCTCCTGGTGACACGCTGCTGCTGCTGCTGACATTCTCCTGGTGACACTCTGCTACTGGTGACATTCTCCTGGTGATATTCTCCTGGTGACACTCTGATGCAGCTGGTGACATTCTCCTGGTGACATTCTCTTGGTGACACTCTGCTGCTGGTGACATTCTCCTGGTGACATTCTCCTGGTGACACTGCTGCTGCTGGTGACATTCTCCTGGTGACATTCTGCTGCTGCTGCTGACATTCTACTGGTGACATTCTGCTGCTGCTGCCGACATTCTCCTGGTGACATTCTCCTGGTGACACTCTGCTGCTGGTGACGTTCTCCTGGTGACATTCTGCAGCTGGTGACATTCTGCTGGTGACATTCTCCTGGTGACACTCTGCTGCTGCTGGTGACATTCTCCTGGTGACATGCTGCTGCTGCTGCTGACATTCTCCTGGTGACTCTGCTGCTGGTGACATTCTGCAGCTGGTGACATTCTCCTGGTGACATTCTCCTGGTGACATTCTCCTGGTGACATTCTCCTGGTGACATTCTGCTACTGGTGACATTCTGTAGCTGGTGACATTCTCCTGGTGACATTCTCCTGGTGACATTCTCCTGGTGACATTCTGCTACTGGTGACATTCTGCTGCTGCCGACATTCTCCTGGTGACATTCTTTTGCTGACATTCACCTGGTGACATTCTCCTGGTTACACTCTGCTGCCGGTGACATTCTCCTGGTGACACTCTGCTGGTGACATTCTCCTGGTGACACTCTGCTACTGTTGACATTCTCCTGGTGACATTCTGCTGCTGCTGACATTCTCCTGGTGACACTATGCTGCTGGTGACACTAAGCTGCTGGTGACGTGTTCCTGGTGACATTCTGCTGGTGACATTCTCCTGGTGACACTTTTGCTGACATTCTCCTGGTGACACTCTGCTGCCGGTGACATTCTCCTGGTGACACTCTGCTACTGGTGACGTTCTCCTGGTGATGCTGCTGCTGCTGCTGGTGACGTTCTCCTGGTGACATTCTGCTACTGCTTTCGACATTCTCCTGGTGACACTTTTGGTGACATTCTCCTGGTGACACTCTGCTGCCGGTGACATTCTCCTGGTGACATTCTGCAGCTGGTGACATTGTCCTGGTGACACTCTGCTACTGATGACATTCTGCTGCTGCTGCCGACATTCTCCTGGTGACACTCTGTTGCTGACATTCTACTGGTGACATTCTCCAGGTGACACTCTGCTGCCGGTGACATTCTGCTGCTGGTGACATTCTGCTGCTGGTGACATTCTCCTGCTGACATTCTCCTGGTGACACTCTGCTGCTTGTGACATTATCCTGGTGACATTCTCCTGGTGACACTCTGCTACTGGTAACATTCTCCTGGTGACACTCTGATGCTGCTGGTGACACTCTCCTGGTGACACTCTGATGCTGCTGGTGACACTCTCCTGGTGACACTCTGATGCTGCTGGTGACATTCTCCTGGTGACACTCTGCTACTGCTGCTGCTAGTGACATTCTCCTGGTGACACTATGCTGCTACTGGTAACATTCTCCTGGTGACACTTTGATGCTGCTGCTGCTGCTGACATTCTCCTGCTGACATTCTCCTGGTGACACTCTGCTGCTGGTGACATTCTCCTGGTGACATTCTGCAGCTGGTGACATTCTCCTGGTGACATTCTGCTGCTACTGCTGGTGACATTCTCCTGCTGACACTCTGATGCTGCTGGTGACATTCTCCTGGTGACACTTTGCTGCTAGTGACTTTCTCCTGGTGACATTCTGCAGCTGGTGACATTCTCCTGGTGACATGCTGCTGCTGCTGCTGCTGCTGGTGACATTCTCCTGCTGACACTCTGATGCTGCTGGTGACACTCTCCTGGTGACACCCTGATGCTGCTGGTGACATTCTCCTGCTGACATTCTCCTGGTGACACTCTGCTGCTTGTGACATTATCCTGGTGACACTCTGCTACTGGTAACATTCTCATGGTGACATTCTGCTGCTGCTGCTGGTGACATTCTCCTGCTGACACTCTGATGCTGCTGGTGACACTCTCCTGGTGACACTCTGATGCTGCTGGTGACACTTTGCTGCTAGTGACTTTCTCCTGGTGACATTCTGCAGCTGGTGACATTCTCCTGGTGACATTCTGCTGCTGCTGCTACTGGTGACATTCTCCTGGTGACACTCTGCTACTGCTGCTGCTGGTGACATTCTCCTGGTGACACTCTGCTGCTGGTGACATTCTCCTGGTGACATTCTGCTGCTGCTGACATTCTCCTGGTGAAACTTTGCTGCTGGTGACATTCTCCTGGTGATATTCTCCTGGTGACACTCTGCTGCTGGTGACATTCTCCTGGTGACATTCTCTTGGTGACACTCTGCTGCTGGTGACATTCTCCTGGTGACATTCTGCTGCTGGTGACATTCTCCTGGTGACATTCTCTTGGTGACACTCTGCTGCTGACATTCTCCTATTGACACTCTGATGCTGCTGGTGACATTCTCCTGGTGACACTGTGATGCTGCTGCTGACATTCTCCTGGTGACACTCTGCTGGTGACATTCTCCTGGTGATACTCTGCTTCTGCTGGTGACATTCTCCTGGTGACATTCTCCTGCTGGTGACATTTTCCTGGTGACACTCTTCTGGTGACACTCTGATGCTCCTGGTGACATTCTCCTGGTGACATTCTCCTGGTGACATTCTGCTGCTGGTGACATTCTCCTGGTGACATTCTGCTGCTGGTGACATTCTCCTGGTGTCATTCGGCTGCTGCTGCTGACATTCTCCTGGTGACACTCTGCAGCTGACATTCTTCTGGTGACACTCTGCTGCTGCTGACATTCTTCTGATGACATTCTGCTGCTGCTGCCGACATTCTCCTGGTGACACTCTGCTGCTGCTGACATTCTCCTGGTGACATTCTCCTGGTGACATTCTCCTGGTGACACTCTGCTGCTGCTGACATTCTCCTGGTGACATTCTCCTGGTGACATTCTCCTGGTGACATTCTGCAGCTGGTGACATTCTCCTGGTGACATTCTGCTGCTGGTGACATTCTCCTGGTGTCATTCGGCTGGTGACATTCTGCTGCTGGTGACATTCTCCTGGTGACATTCTGCTGCAGGTGACATTCTCCTGGTGTCATTCGGCTGCTGCTGCTGACATTCTCCTGGTGACACTCTGCTGCTGCTGACATTCTTCTGATGACATTCTGCTGCTGCTGCCGACATTCTCCTGGTGACACTCTGCTGCTGCTGACATTCTCCTGGTGACATTCTCCTGGTGACATTCTGCAGCTGGTGACATTCTCTTGGTGACACTCTGCTGCTGCTGACATTCTCCTGGTGACATTCTCCTGGTGACATTCTGCAGCTGGTGACATTCTCTTGGTGACACTCTGCTGATGGTGACATTCTCCTGGTGACACTCTGCTGCTGGCGACATTCTCCTGGTGAAATTCTCCTGGTGACACTCTCCTACTGGTGATATTCTCCTGGTGACATTCTGCAGCTGGTGACATTCTCTTGGTGACACTCTGCTGCTGGTGACATTCTCCTGGTGACACTCTGCTGCTGCTGCCGACATTCTCCTGGTGACATTCTGCTGCTGCTGCTGCCGACATTCTCCTGGTGACATTCTGCTGCTGCTGAAATTCTCCTGGTGACACTCTGCTGCTGGTGACATTCTCCTGGTGACACTCTGATGCTGCTGGTGACATTCTCCTGGTGACATTCTGCTGCTGCTGCTGCCGACATTCTCCTGGTGACACTCTGCTGCTGGTGACATTCTCCTGGTGACACTCTGATGCTGCTGGTGACATTCTCCTGGTGACATTCTCCTGGTGACACTCTGATGCTGCTGGTGACATTCTCCTGGTGACATTCTCCTGGTGACACTCTGATGCAGCTGGTGACATTCTCCTGGTGACATTCTCTTGGTGACACTCTGCTGCTGGTGACATTCTCCTGGTGACACTGCTGCTGCTGGTGGTGACATTCTCCTGGTGACATTCTGCTGCTGCTGCCGACATTCTCCCGGTGACACTATGCTGCTGGTGACGTTCTCCTGGTGACATTCTGCAGCTGGTGACATTCTGCTGGTAACATTCTCCTGGTGACACTCTGCTACTGGTGACATTCTCCTGGTGACACTCTGCTACTGGTGACATTCTGCTGCTGCTGCCGACATTCTCCTGGTGACACTCTGCTGCTGCTGACATTCTCCTGGTGACACGCTGCTGCTGACATTCTCCTGGTGACACTCTGCTGCTGACATTCTCTTGGTGACACTCTCCTGGTGACATTCTCCTGGTGACATGCTGCTGCTGCTGCTGACATTCTCCTGATGACACTCTGCTACTGGTGACATTCTCCTGGTGATGCTGCTGCTGCTGCTGGTGACATTCTCCTGGTGACACTCTGCTACTGGTGACATTCTCCTGGTGACATTCTGCTGCTGCTGCCGACATTCTCCTGGTGACATTCTGCTGCTGCTGCCGACAGTCTCCTGGTGACACTATGCTGCTGGTGACACTATGCTGCTGGTGACATTTTCCTGGTGACATTCTGCAGCTGGTGACATTCTGCTGGTGACATTCTCCTGGTGACTCTGCTGCTGGTGACTTTCTGCAGCTGGTGACACTCTCCTGCTGACATTCTCCTGGTGACACTTTTGCTGACATTCTCCTGGTGACATTCTGCTGCCGGTGACATTCTCCTGGTGACACTATGCTGCTGGTGACGTTCTCCTGGTGACATTCTGCAGCTGGTGACATTCTCTTGGTGACACTCTGCTGCTGCTGACATTCTCCTGGTGACACGCTGCTGCTGCTGCTGACATTCTCCTGGTGACACTCTCCTGGTGACACTTTTGCTGACATTCTCCTGGTGACACTCTGCTGCCGGTGACATTCTCCTGGTGACACTCTGCTACTGGTGACATTCTCCTGGTGACATTCTGCTGCCGGTGACATTCTCCTGGTGACACTATGCTGCTGGTGACGTTCTCCTGGTGACATTCTGCAGCTGGTGACATTCTCTTGGTGACACTCTGCTGCTGCTGACATTCTCCTGGTGACACGCTGCTGCTGCTGCTGACATTCTCCTGGTGACACTCTCCTGGTGACACTCTGCTACTGGTGACATTCTCCTGGTGATATTCTCCTGGTGACACTCTGATGCAGCTGGTGACATTCTCCTGGTGACATTCTCTTGGTGACACTCTGCTGCTGGTGACATTCTCCTGGTGACATTCTCCTGGTGACACTGCTGCTGCTGGTGACATTCTCCTGGTGACATTCTGCTGCTGCTGCCGACATTCTCCTGGTGACATTCTGCTGCTGCTGGTGACATTCTCCTGGTGACATTCTGCTGCTGCTGCCGACATTCTCCTGGTGACACTCTGCTGCTGGTGACGTTCTCTTGGTGACATTCTGCAGCTGGTGACATTCTGCTGGTGACATTCTCCTGGTGACACTCTGCTGCTGCCGGTGACATTCTCCTGGTGACACTATGCTGCTGGTGACGTTCTCCTGGTGACATTCTGCAGCTGGTGACATTCTCTTGGTGACACTCTGCTGCTGCTGACATTCTCCTGGTGACACGCTGCTGCTGCTGCTGACATTCTCCTGGTGACACTCTGCTACTGGTGACATTCTCCTGGTGATATTCTCCTGGTGACACTCTGATGCAGCTGGTGACATTCTCCTGGTGACATTCTCTTGGTGACACTCTGCTGCTGGTGACATTCTCCTGGTGACATTCTCCTGGTGACACTGCTGCTGCTGGTGACATTCTCCTGGTGACATTCTGCTGCTGCTGCTGACATTCTACTGGTGACATTCTGCTGCTGCTGCCGACATTCTCCTGGTGACACTCTGCTGCTGGTGACGTTCTCCTGGTGACATTCTGCAGCTGGTGACATTCTGCTGGTGACATTCTCCTGGTGACACTCTGCTGCTGCTGGTGACATTCTCCTGGTGACATGCTGCTGCTGCTGCTGACATTCTCCTGGTGACTCTGCTGCTGGTGACATTCTGCAGCTGGTGACATTCTCCTGGTGACATTCTCCTGGTGACATTCTGCTACTGGTGACATTCTGTAGCTGGTGACATTCTCCTGGTGACATTCTCCTGGTGACATTCTGCTACTGGTGACATTCTGCTGCTGCCGACATTCTCCTGGTGACATTCTTTTGCTGACATTCACCTGGTGACATTCTCCTGGTTACACTCTGCTGCCGGTGACATTCTCCTGGTGACACTCTGCTGGTGACATTCTCCTGGTGACACTCTGCTACTGTTGACATTCTCCTGGTGACATTCTGCTGCTGCTGCCGACATTCTCCTGGTGACACTATGCTGCTGGTGACACTAAGCTGCTGGTGACGTGTTCCTGGTGACATTCTGCTGGTGACATTCTCCTGGTGACACTTTTGCTGACATTCTCCTGGTGACACTCTGCTGCCGGTGACATTCTCCTGGTGACACTCTGCTACTGGTGACGTTCTCCTGGTGATGCTGCTGCTGCTGCTGGTGACGTTCTCCTGGTGACATTCTGCTACTGCTTTCGACATTCTCCTGGTGACACTTTTGGTGACTTTCTCCTGGTGACACTCTGCTGCCGGTGACATTCTCCTGGTGACATTCTGCAGCTGGTGACATTGTCCTGGTGACACTCTGCTACTGATGACATTCTGCTGCTGCTGCCGACATTCTCCTGGTGACACTCTGTTGCTGACATTCTACTGGTGACATTCTCCAGGTGACACTCTGCTGCCGGTGACATTCTGCTGCTGGTGACATTCTGCTGCTGGTGACATTCTCCTGCTGACATTCTCCTGGTGACACTCTGCTGCTTGTGACATTATCCTGGTGACATTCTCCTGGTGACACTCTGCTACTGGTAACATTCTCCTGGTGACACTCTGATGCTGCTGGTGACACTCTCCTGGTGACACTCTGATGCTGCTGGTGACACTCTCCTGGTGACACTCTGATGCTGCTGGTGACATTCTCCTGGTGACACTCTGCTACTGCTGCTGCTAGTGACATTCTCCTGGTGACACTATGCTGCTACTGGTAACATTCTCCTGGTGACACTTTGATGCTGCTGCTGACATTCTCCTGCTGACATTCTCCTGGTGACACTCTGCTGCTGGTGACATTCTCCTGGTGACATTCTGCAGCTGGTGACATTCTCCTGGTGACATTCTGCTGCTACTGCTGGTGACATTCTCCTGCTGACACTCTGATGCTGCTGGTGACATTCTCCTGGTGACACTTTGCTGCTAGTGACTTTCTCCTGGTGACATTCTGCAGCTGGTGACATTCTCCTGGTGACATTCTGCTGCTGCTGCTGCTGCTGCTGCTGGTGACATTCTCCTGCTGACACTCTGATGCTGCTGGTGACACTCTCCTGGTGACACCCTGATGCTGCTGGTGACATTCTCCTGCTGACATTCTCCTGGTGACACTCTGCTGCTTGTGACATTATCCTGGTGACACTCTGCTACTGGTAACATTCTCATGGTGACATTCTGCTGCTGCTGCTGGTGACATTCTCCTGCTGACACTCTGATGCTGCTGGTGACACTCTCCTGGTGACACTCTGATGCTGCTGGTGACACTTTGCTGCTAGTGACTTTCTCCTGGTGACATTCTGCAGCTGGTGACATTCTCCTGGTGACATTCTGCTGCTGCTGCTACTGGTGACATTCTCCTGGTGACACTCTGCTACTGCTGCTGCTGGTGACATTCTCCTGGTGACACTCTGCTGCTGGTGACATTCTCCTGGTGACATTCTGCTGCTGCTGACATTCTCCTGGTGAAACTTTGCTGCTGGTGACATTCTCCTGGTGATATTCTCCTGGTGACACTCTGCTGCTGGTGACATTCTCCTGGTGACATTCTCTTGGTGACACTCTGCTGCTGGTGACATTCTCCTGGTGACATTCTGCTGCTGGTGACATTCTCCTGGTGACATTCTCTTGGTGACACTCTGCTGCTGACATTCTCCTATTGACACTCTGATGCTGCTGGTGACATTCTCCTGGTGACACTGTGATGCTGCTGCTGACATTCTCCTGGTGACACTCTGCTGGTGACATTCTCCTGGTGACACTCTGCTGCTGCTGGTGACATTCTCCTGGTGATACTCTGCTTCTGCTGGTGACATTCTCCTGGTGACATTCTCCTGCTGGTGACATTTTCCTGGTGACACTCTTCTGGTGACACTCTGATGCTGCTGGTGACATTCTCCTGGTGTCATTCGGCTGCTGCTGCTGACATTCTCCTGGTGACACTCTGCAGCTGACATTCTTCTGGTGACACTCTGCTGCTGCTGACATTCTTCTGATGACATTCTGCTGCTGCTGCCGACATTCTCCTGGTGACACTCTGCTGCTGCTGACATTCTCCTGGTGACATTCTCCTGGTGACACTCTGCTGCTGCTGACATTCTCCTGGTGACATTCTCCTGGTGACATTCTCCTGGTGACATTCTGCAGCTGGTGACATTCTCCTGGTGACATTCTGCTGCTGGTGACATTCTCCTGGTGTCATTCGGCTGGTGACATTCTGCTGCTGGTGACATTCTCCTGGTGACATTCTGCTGCAGGTGACATTCTCCTGGTGTCATTCGGCTGCTGCTGCTGACATTCTCCTGGTGACACTCTGCAGCTGACATTCTTCTGGTGACACTCTGCTGCTGCTGACATTCTTCTGATGACATTCTGCTGCTGCTGCCGACATTCTCCTGGTGACACTCTGCTGCTGCTGACATTCTCCTGGTGACATTCTCCTGGTGACATTCTGCAGCTGGTGACATTCTCTTGGTGACACTCTGCTGCTGCTGACATTCTCCTGGTGACATTCTCCTGGTGACATTCTGCAGCTGGTGACATTCTCTTGGTGACACTCTGCTGATGGTGACATTCTCCTGGTGACACTCTGCTGCTGGCGACATTCTCCTGGTGAAATTCTCCTGGTGACACTCTCCTACTGGTGATATTCTCCTGGTGACATTCTGCAGCTGGTGACATTCTCTTGGTGACACTCTGCTGCTGGTGACATTCTCCTGGTGACACTCTGCTGCTGCTGCCGACATTCTCCTGGTGACATTCTGCTGCTGCTGCTGCCGACATTCTCCTGGTGACATTCTGCTGCTGCTGAAATTCTCCTGGTGACACTCTGCTGCTGGTGACATTCTCCTGGTGACACTCTGATGCTGCTGGTGACATTCTCCTGGTGACATTCTGCTGCTGCTGCTGCCGACATTCTCCTGGTGACACTCTGCTGCTGGTGACATTCTCCTGGTGACACTCTGATGCTGCTGGTGACATTCTCCTGGTGACATTCTCCTGGTGACACTCTGATGCAGCTGGTGACATTCTCCTGGTGACACTCTGATGCAGCTGGTGACATTCTCCTGGTGACATTCTCTTGGTGACACTCTGCTGCTGGTGACATTCTCCTGGTGACACTGCTGCTGCTGGTGGTGACATTCTCCTGGTGACATTCTGCTGCTGCTGCCGACATTCTCCCGGTGACACTATGCTGCTGGTGACGTTCTCCTGGTGACATTCTGCAGCTGGTGACATTCTGCTGGTAACATTCTCCTGGTGACATTCTCCTGGTGACACTCTGCTACTGGTGACATTCTCCTGGTGACACTCTGCTACTGGTGACATTCTGCTGCTGCTGCCGACATTCTCCTGGTGACACTCTGCTGCTGCTGACATTCTCCTGGTGACACGCTGCTGCTGACATTCTCCTGGTGACACTCTGCTGCTGACATTCTCTTGGTGACACTCTCCTGGTGACATTCTCCTGGTGACATGCTGCTGCTGCTGCTGACATTCTCCTGATGACACTCTGCTACTGGTGACATTCTCCTGGTGATGCTGCTGCTGCTGCTGGTGACATTCTCCTGGTGACACTC
The DNA here is from genome assembly GCA_031769625.1 of Taudactylus pleione. NCBI lineage: Eukaryota > Metazoa > Chordata > Amphibia > Anura > Myobatrachidae > Taudactylus > Taudactylus pleione. Next base: position 173,885 of record JAUIMM010001435.1, on the reverse strand, counting down.
TGCTACTGGTGACATTCTCCTGGTGACATTCTGCTGCTGCTGCCGACATTCTCCTGGTGACATTCTGCTGCTGCTGCCGACAGTCTCCTGGTGACACTATGCTGCTGGTGACACTATGCTGCTGGTGACATTTTCCTGGTGACATTCTGCAGCTGGTGACATTCTGCTGGTGACATTCTCCTGGTGACTCTGCTGCTGGTGACTTTCTGCAGCTGGTGACACTCTCCTGCTGACATTCTCCTGGTGACACTTTTGCTGACATTCTCCTGGTGACATTCTGCTGCCGGTGACATTCTCCTGGTGACACTATGCTGCTGGTGACGTTCTCCTGGTGACATTCTGCAGCTGGTGACATTCTCTTGGTGACACTCTGCTGCTGCTGACATTCTCCTGGTGACACGCTGCTGCTGCTGCTGACATTCTCCTGGTGACACTCTCCTGGTGACACTTTTGCTGACATTCTCCTGGTGACACTCTGCTGCCGGTGACATTCTCCTGGTGACACTCTGCTACTGGTGACATTCTCCTGGTGACATTCTGCTGCCGGTGACATTCTCCTGGTGACACTATGCTGCTGGTGACGTTCTCCTGGTGACATTCTGCAGCTGGTGACATTCTCTTGGTGACACTCTGCTGCTGCTGACATTCTCCTGGTGACACGCTGCTGCTGCTGCCGACATTCTCCTGGTGACACTCTCCTGGTGACACTCTGCTACTGGTGACATTCTCCTGGTGATATTCTCCTGGTGACACTCTGATGCAGCTGGTGACATTCTCCTGGTGACATTCTCTTGGTGACACTCTGCTGCTGGTGACATTCTCCTGGTGACATTCTCCTGGTGACACTGCTGCTGCTGGTGACATTCTCCTGGTGACATTCTGCTGCTGCTGGTGACATTCTCCTGGTGACATTCTGCTGCTGCTGGTGACATTCTCCTGGTGACATTCTGCTGCTGCTGCCGACATTCTCCTGGTGACACTCTGCTGCTGGTGACGTTCTCTTGGTGACATTCTGCAGCTGGTGACATTCTGCTGGTGACATTCTCCTGGTGACACTCTGCTGCTGCCGGTGACATTCTCCTGGTGACACTATGCTGCTGGTGACGTTCTCCTGGTGACATTCTGCAGCTGGTGACATTCTCTTGGTGACACTCTGCTGCTGCTGACATTCTCCTGGTGACACGCTGCTGCTGCTGCTGACATTCTCCTGGTGACACTCTGCTACTGGTGACATTCTCCTGGTGATATTCTCCTGGTGACACTCTGATGCAGCTGGTGACATTCTCCTGGTGACATTCTCTTGGTGACACTCTGCTGCTGGTGACATTCTCCTGGTGACATTCTCCTGGTGACACTGCTGCTGCTGGTGACATTCTCCTGGTGACATTCTGCTGCTGCTGCTGACATTCTACTGGTGACATTCTGCTGCTGCTGCCGACATTCTCCTGGTGACATTCTCCTGGTGACACTCTGCTGCTGGTGACGTTCTCCTGGTGACATTCTGCAGCTGGTGACATTCTGCTGGTGACATTCTCCTGGTGACACTCTGCTGCTGCTGGTGACATTCTCCTGGTGACATGCTGCTGCTGCTGACATTCTCCTGGTGACTCTGCTGCTGGTGACATTCTGCAGCTGGTGACATTCTCCTGGTGACATTCTCCTGGTGACATTCTCCTGGTGACATTCTGCTACTGGTGACATTCTGTAGCTGGTGACATTCTCCTGGTGACATTCTCCTGGTGACATTCTGCTACTGGTGACATTCTGCTGCTGCCGACATTCTCCTGGTGACATTCTTTTGCTGACATTCACCTGGTGACATTCTCCTGGTTACACTCTGCTGCCGGTGACATTCTCCTGGTGACACTCTGCTGGTGACATTCTCCTGGTGACACTCTGCTACTGTTGACATTCTCCTGGTGACATTCTGCTGCTGCTGACATTCTCCTGGTGACACTATGCTGCTGGTGACACTAAGCTGCTGGTGACGTGTTCCTGGTGACATTCTGCTGGTGACATTCTCCTGGTGACACTTTTGCTGACATTCTCCTGGTGACACTCTGCTGCCGGTGACATTCTCCTGGTGACACTCTGCTACTGGTGACGTTCTCCTGGTGATGCTGCTGCTGCTGCTGGTGACGTTCTCCTGGTGACATTCTGCTACTGCTTTCGACATTCTCCTGGTGACACTTTTGGTGACTTTCTCCTGGTGACACTCTGCTGCCGGTGACATTCTCCTGGTGACATTCTGCAGCTGGTGACATTGTCCTGGTGACACTCTGCTACTGATGACATTCTGCTGCTGCTGCCGACATTCTCCTGGTGACACTCTGTTGCTGACATTCTACTGGTGACATTCTCCAGGTGACACTCTGCTGCCGGTGACATTCTGCTGCTGGTGACATTCTGCTGCTGGTGACATTCTCCTGCTGACATTCTCCTGGTGACACTCTGCTGCTTGTGACATTATCCTGGTGACATTCTCCTGGTGACACTCTGCTACTGGTAACATTCTCCTGGTGACACTCTGATGCTGCTGGTGACACTCTCCTGGTGACACTCTGATGCTGCTGGTGACACTCTCCTGGTGACACTCTGATGCTGCTGGTGACATTCTCCTGGTGACACTCTGCTACTGCTGCTGCTAGTGACATTCTCCTGGTGACACTATGCTGCTACTGGTAACATTCTCCTGGTGACACTTTGATGCTGCTGCTGCTGCTGACATTCTCCTGCTGACATTCTCCTGGTGACACTCTGCTGCTGGTGACATTCTCCTGGTGACATTCTGCAGCTGGTGACATTCTCCTGGTGACATTCTGCTGCTACTGCTGGTGACATTCTCCTGCTGACACTCTGATGCTGCTGGTGACATTCTCCTGGTGACACTTTGCTGCTAGTGACTTTCTCCTGGTGACATTCTGCAGCTGGTGACATTCTCCTGGTGACATTCTGCTGCTGCTGCTGCTGCTGCTGGTGACATTCTCCTGCTGACACTCTGATGCTGCTGGTGACACTCTCCTGGTGACACCCTGATGCTGCTGGTGACATTCTCCTGCTGACATTCTCCTGGTGACACTCTGCTGCTTGTGACATTATCCTGGTGACACTCTGCTACTGGTAACATTCTCATGGTGACATTCTGCTGCTGCTGCTGGTGACATTCTCCTGCTGACACTCTGATGCTGCTGGTGACACTCTCCTGGTGACACTCTGATGCTGCTGGTGACACTTTGCTGCTAGTGACTTTCTCCTGGTGACATTCTGCAGCTGGTGACATTCTCCTGGTGACATTCTGCTGCTGCTGCTACTGGTGACATTCTCCTGGTGACACTCTGCTACTGCTGCTGCTGGTGACATTCTCCTGGTGACACTCTGCTGCTGGTGACATTCTCCTGGTGACATTCTGCTGCTGCTGACATTCTCCTGGTGAAACTTTGCTGCTGGTGACATTCTCCTGGTGATATTCTCCTGGTGACACTCTGCTGCTGGTGACATTCTCCTGGTGACATTCTCTTGGTGACACTCTGCTGCTGGTGACATTCTCCTGGTGATATTCTCCTGGTGACATTCTGCTGCTGGTGACATTCTCCTGGTGTCATTCGGCTGCTGCTGCTGACATTCTCCTGGTGACACTCTGCAGCTGACATTCTTCTGGTGACACTCTGCTGCTGCTGACATTCTTCTGATGACATTCTGCTGCTGCTGCCGACATTCTCCTGGTGACACTCTGCTGCTGCTGACATTCTCCTGGTGACATTCTCCTGGTGACATTCTCCTGGTGACACTCTGCTGCTGCTGACATTCTCCTGGTGACATTCTCCTGGTGACATTCTCCTGGTGACATTCTGCAGCTGGTGACATTCTCCTGGTGACATTCTGCTGCTGGTGACATTCTCCTGGTGTCATTCGGCTGGTGACATTCTGCTGCTGGTGACATTCTCCTGGTGACATTCTGCTGCAGGTGACATTCTCCTGGTGTCATTCGGCTGCTGCTGCTGACATTCTCCTGGTGACACTCTGCAGCTGACATTCTTCTGGTGACACTCTGCTGCTGCTGACATTCTTCTGATGACATTCTGCTGCTGCTGCCGACATTCTCCTGGTGACACTCTGCTGCTGCTGACATTCTCCTGGTGACATTCTCCTGGTGACATTCTGCAGCTGGTGACATTCTCTTGGTGACACTCTGCTGCTGCTGACATTCTCCTGGTGACATTCTCCTGGTGACATTCTGCAGCTGGTGACATTCTCTTGGTGACACTCTGCTGATGGTGACATTCTCCTGGTGACACTCTGCTGCTGGCGACATTCTCCTGGTGAAATTCTCCTGGTGACACTCTCCTACTGGTGATATTCTCCTGGTGACATTCTGCTGCTGGTGACATTCTCCTGGTGACACTCTGCTGCTGCTGCCGACATTCTCCTGGTGACATTCTGCTGCTGCTGCTGCCGACATTCTCCTGGTGACACTCTGCTGCTGGTGACATTCTCCTGGTGACACTCTGCTGCTGGTGACATTCTCCTGGTGACACTCTGATGCTGCTGGTGACATTCTCCTGGTGACATTCTGCTGCTGCTGCTGCCGACATTCTCCTGGTGACACTCTGCTGCTGGTGACATTCTCCTGGTGACACTCTGATGCTGCTGGTGACATTCTCCTGGTGACATTCTCCTGGTGACACTCTGATGCAGCTGGTGACATTCTCCTGGTGACACTCTGATGCAGCTGGTGACATTCTCCTGGTGACATTCTCTTGGTGACACTCTGCTGCTGGTGACATTCTCCTGGTGACACTGCTGCTGCTGGTGGTGACATTCTCCTGGTGACATTCTGCTGCTGCTGCCGACATTCTCCCGGTGACACTATGCTGCTGGTGACGTTCTCCTGGTGACATTCTGCAGCTGGTGACATTCTGCTGGTAACATTCTCCTGGTGACATTCTCCTGGTGACACTCTGCTACTGGTGACATTCTCCTGGTGACACTCTGCTACTGGTGACATTCTGCTGCTGCTGCCGACATTCTCCTGGTGACACTCTGCTGCTGCTGACATTCTCCTGGTGACACGCTGCTGCTGACATTCTCCTGGTGACACTCTGCTGCTGACATTCTCTTGGTGACACTCTCCTGGTGACATTCTCCTGGTGACATGCTGCTGCTGCTGCTGCTGACATTCTCCTGATGACACTCTGCTACTGGTGACATTCTCCTGGTGATGCTGCTGCTGCTGCTGGTGACATTCTCCTGGTGACACTCTGCTACTGGTGACATTCTCCTGGTGACATTCTGCTGCTGCTGCCGACATTCTCCTGGTGACATTCTGCTGCTGCTGCCGACAGTCTCCTGGTGACACTATGCTGCTGGTGACACTATGCTGCTGGTGACATTTTCCTGGTGACATTCTGCAGCTGGTGACATTCTGCTGGTGACATTCTCCTGGTGACTCTGCTGCTGGTGACTTTCTGCAGCTGGTGACACTCTCCTGCTGACATTCTCCTGGTGACACTTTTGCTGACATTCTCCTGGTGACATTCTGCTGCCGGTGACATTCTCCTGGTGACACTATGCTGCTGGTGACGTTCTCCTGGTGACATTCTGCAGCTGGTGACATTCTCTTGGTGACACTCTGCTGCTGCTGACATTCTCCTGGTGACACGCTGCTGCTGCTGCTGACATTCTCCTGGTGACACTCTCCTGGTGACACTTTTGCTGACATTCTCCTGGTGACACTCTGCTGCCGGTGACATTCTCCTGGTGACACTCTGCTACTGGTGACATTCTCCTGGTGACATTCTGCTGCCGGTGACATTCTCCTGGTGACACTATGCTGCTGGTGACGTTCTCCTGGTGACATTCTGCAGCTGGTGACATTCTCTTGGTGACACTCTGCTGCTGCTGACATTCTCCTGGTGACACGCTGCTGCTGCTGCTGACATTCTCCTGGTGACACTCTCCTGGTGACACTCTGCTACTGGTGACATTCTCCTGGTGATATTCTCCTGGTGACACTCTGATGCAGCTGGTGACATTCTCCTGGTGACATTCTCTTGGTGACACTCTGCTGCTGGTGACATTCTCCTGGTGACATTCTCCTGGTGACACTGCTGCTGCTGGTGACATTCTCCTGGTGACATTCTGCTGCTGCTGCCGACATTCTCCTGGTGACATTCTGCTGCTGCTGGTGACATTCTCCTGGTGACATTCTGCTGCTGCTGCCGACATTCTCCTGGTGACACTCTGCTGCTGGTGACGTTCTCTTGGTGACATTCTGCAGCTGGTGACATTCTGCTGGTGACATTCTCCTGGTGACACTCTGCTGCTGCCGGTGACATTCTCCTGGTGACACTATGCTGCTGGTGACGTTCTCCTGGTGACATTCTGCAGCTGGTGACATTCTCTTGGTGACACTCTGCTGCTGCTGACATTCTCCTGGTGACACGCTGCTGCTGCTGCTGACATTCTCCTGGTGACACTCTGCTACTGGTGACATTCTCCTGGTGATATTCTCCTGGTGACACTCTGATGCAGCTGGTGACATTCTCCTGGTGACATTCTCTTGGTGACACTCTGCTGCTGGTGACATTCTCCTGGTGACATTCTCCTGGTGACACTGCTGCTGCTGGTGACATTCTCCTGGTGACATTCTGCTGCTGCTGCTGACATTCTACTGGTGACATTCTGCTGCTGCTGCCGACATTCTCCTGGTGACATTCTCCTGGTGACACTCTGCTGCTGGTGACGTTCTCCTGGTGACATTCTGCAGCTGGTGACATTCTGCTGGTGACATTCTCCTGGTGACACTCTGCTGCTGCTGGTGACATTCTCCTGGTGACATGCTGCTGCTGCTGCTGACATTCTCCTGGTGACTCTGCTGCTGGTGACATTCTGCAGCTGGTGACATTCTCCTGGTGACATTCTCCTGGTGACATTCTGCTACTGGTGACATTCTGTAGCTGGTGACATTCTCCTGGTGACATTCTCCTGGTGACATTCTGCTACTGGTGACATTCTGCTGCTGCCGACATTCTCCTGGTGACATTCTTTTGCTGACATTCACCTGGTGACATTCTCCTGGTTACACTCTGCTGCCGGTGACATTCTCCTGGTGACACTCTGCTGGTGACATTCTCCTGGTGACACTCTGCTACTGTTGACATTCTCCTGGTGACATTCTGCTGCTGCTGCCGACATTCTCCTGGTGACACTATGCTGCTGGTGACACTAAGCTGCTGGTGACGTGTTCCTGGTGACATTCTGCTGGTGACATTCTCCTGGTGACACTTTTGCTGACATTCTCCTGGTGACACTCTGCTGCCGGTGACATTCTCCTGGTGACACTCTGCTACTGGTGACGTTCTCCTGGTGATGCTGCTGCTGCTGCTGGTGACGTTCTCCTGGTGACATTCTGCTACTGCTTTCGACATTCTCCTGGTGACACTTTTGGTGACTTTCTCCTGGTGACACTCTGCTGCCGGTGACATTCTCCTGGTGACATTCTGCAGCTGGTGACATTGTCCTGGTGACACTCTGCTACTGATGACATTCTGCTGCTGCTGCCGACATTCTCCTGGTGACACTCTGTTGCTGACATTCTACTGGTGACATTCTCCAGGTGACACTCTGCTGCCGGTGACATTCTGCTGCTGGTGACATTCTGCTGCTGGTGACATTCTGCTGCTGGTGACATTCTCTTGGTGACATTCTTCTAGTGACACTCTGCTACTGGTGACATTCTGCTGCTGCTGGTGACATTCTCCTGGTGACACTCTGTTGTCGGTGACATTCTCCTGGTGACATTCTCCTGGTGACACTCTGCTGCCGGTGACATTCTCCTGGTGACACTCTGCTACTGGTGACATTCTCCTGGTGATGCTGCTGCTGCTGCTGGTGACATTCTCCTGGTGACATTCTGCTGCTGCTGCCGACGTTCTCCTGGTGACATTCTCCTGGTGACATTCTGCAGCTGGTGACATTCTGCTGGTGACATTCTCTTGGTGACTCTGCTGCTGGTGACATTCTGCAGCTGGTGACATTCTCCTGGTGACATTCTGCTGCTGCTGCCGACATTCTCCTGGTGACATTCTGCTGGTGACATTCTCCTGGTGACATTCTGCTGGTGACATTCTCCTGGTGACACTCTGCTACTGGTGACATTCTCCTGGTGACACTCTGCTGCTAGTGTCATTCTCCTGGTGACACTCTGCTACTGGTGACATTCTCCTGGTGACATTCTGCTGCTGCTGTCGACATTCTCCTGGTGACACTTTTGGTGACTTTCTCCTGGTGCCACTCTGCTGCTGGTGACATTCTCCTGGTGACATTCTGCTGCTGCTGCCGACATTCTCCTGGTGACATTCTCCTGGTGACATTCTGCTGGTGACATTCTGCTGGTGACATTCTCTTGGTGACACTCTGCTGTTGGTGACATTCTCCTGGTGACATTCTGCAGCTGGTGACATTCTCCTGGTGACACTCTGCTACTGGTGACATTCTGCTGCTGCTGCCGACATTCTCCTGGTCACACTCTGTTGCTGACATTCTACTGGTGACATTCTCCAGGTGACACTCTGCTGCCGGTGACATTCTGCTGCTGGTGACATTCTGCTGCTGGTGACATTCTCCTAGTGACACTCTGCTACTGGTGACATTCTGCTGCTGCTGCCGACATTCTCCTGGTGACACTCTGCTGCTCCTGACATTCTCCTGGTGACATTCTCCTGGTGACACTCTTCTGCTGCTGCTGACATTCTCCTGGTGACATACTCCTGGTGACACACTGATGCTGCTGGTGACACTCTGCTGGTGACACTCTGATGCTGCTGGTGACATTCTGCTGCTGCTGCTGCCGACATTCTCCTGGTGACACTCTGCTGCTGGTGACATTCTCCTGGTGACACTCTGATGCTGCTGGTGACATTCTCCTGGTGACATTCTCCTGGTGACACTCTGATGCAGCTGGTGACATTCTCCTGGTGACACTCTGATGCAGCTGGTGACATTCTCCTGGTGACATTCTCTTGGTGACACTCTGCTGCTGGTGACATTCTCCTGGTGACACTGCTGCTGCTGGTGGTGACATTCTCCTGGTGACATTCTGCTGCTGCTGCCGACATTCTCCCGGTGACACTATGCTGCTGGTGACGTTCTCCTGGTGACATTCTGCAGCTGGTGACATTCTGCTGGTAACATTCTCCTGGTGACATTCTCCTGGTGACACTCTGCTACTGGTGACATTCTCCTGGTGACACTCTGCTACTGGTGACATTCTGCTGCTGCTGCCGACATTCTCCTGGTGACACTCTGCTGCTGCTGACATTCTCCTGGTGACACGCTGCTGCTGACATTCTCCTGGTGACACTCTGCTGCTGACATTCTCTTGGTGACACTCTCCTGGTGACATTCTCCTGGTGACATGCTGCTGCTGCTGCTGACATTCTCCTGATGACACTCTGCTACTGGTGACATTCTCCTGGTGACATTCTGCTGCTGCTGCCGACATTCTCCTGGTGACATTCTGCTGCTGCTGCCGACAGTCTCCTGGTGACACTATGCTGCTGGTGACACTATGCTGCTGGTGACATTTTCCTGGTGACATTCTGCAGCTGGTGACATTCTGCTGGTGACATTCTCCTGGTGACTCTGCTGCTGGTGACTTTCTGCAGCTGGTGACACTCTCCTGCTGACATTCTCCTGGTGACACTTTTGCTGACATTCTCCTGGTGACATTCTGCTGCCGGTGACATTCTCCTGGTGACACTATGCTGCTGGTGACGTTCTCCTGGTGACATTCTGCAGCTGGTGACATTCTCTTGGTGACACTCTGCTGCTGCTGACATTCTCCTGGTGACACGCTGCTGCTGCTGCTGACATTCTCCTGGTGACACTCTCCTGGTGACACTTTTGCTGACATTCTCCTGGTGACACTTTGCTGCCGGTGACATTCTCCTGGTGACACTCTGCTACTGGTGACATTCTCCTGGTGACATTCTGCTGCCGATGACATTCTCCTGGTGACACTATGCTGCTGGTGACGTTCTCCTGGTGACATTCTGCAGCTGGTGACATTCTCTTGGTGACACTCTGCTGCTGCTGACATTCTCCTGGTGACACGCTGCTGCTGCTGCTGACATTCTCCTGGTGACACTCTGCTACTGGTGACATTCTCCTGGTGATATTCTCCTGGTGACACTCTGATGCAGCTGGTGACATTCTCCTGGTGACATTCTCTTGGTGACACTCTGCTGCTGGTGACATTCTCCTGGTGACATTCTCCTGGTGACATTCTCCTGGTGACACTGCTGCTGCTGGTGACATTCTCCTGGTGACATTCTGCTGCTGCTGCTGACATTCTACTGGTGACATTCTGCTGCTGCTGCCGACATTCTCCTGGTGACATTCTCCTGGTGACACTCTGCTGCTGGTGACGTTCTCCTGGTGACGTTCTGCAGCTGGTGACATTCTGCTGGTGACATTCTCCTGGTGACACTCTGCTGCTGCTGGTGACATTCTCCTGGTGACATGCTGCTGCTGCTGCTGACATTCTCCTGGTGACTCTGCTGCTGGTGACATTCTGCAGCTGGTGACATTCTCCTGGTGACATTCTCCTGGTGACATTCTCCTGGTGACATTCTGCTACTGGTGACATTCTGTAGCTGGTGACATTCTCCTGGTGACATTCTGCTACTGGTGACATTCTGCTGCTGCCGACATTCTCCTGGTGACATTCTTTTGCTGACATTCACCTGGTGACATTCTCCTGGTTACACTCTGCTGCCGGTGACATTCTCCTGGTGACACTCTGCTGGTGACATTCTCCTGGTGACACTCTGCTACTGTTGACATTCTCCTGGTGACATTCTGCTGCTGCTGCCGACATTCTCCTGGTGACACTATGCTGCTGGTGACACTAAGCTGCTGGTGACGTGTTCCTGGTGACATTCTGCTGGTGACATTCTCCTGGTGACACTTTTGCTGACATTCTCCTGGTGACACTCTGCTGCCGGTGACATTCTCCTGGTGACACTCTGCTACTGGTGACGTTCTCCTGGTGATGCTGCTGCTGCTGCTGGTGACGTTCTCCTGGTGACATTCTGCTACTGCTTTCGACATTCTCCTGGTGACACTTTTGGTGACTTTCTCCTGGTGACACTCTGCTGCCGGTGACATTCTCCTGGTGACATTCTGCAGCTGGTGACATTGTCCTGGTGACACTCTGCTACTGATGACATTCTGCTGCTGCTGCCGACATTCTCCTGGTGACACTCTGTTGCTGACATTCTACTGGTGACATTCTCCAGGTGACACTCTGCTGCCGGTGACATTCTGCTGCTGGTGACATTCTGCTGCTGGTGACATTCTCCTGCTGACATTCTCCTGGTGACACTCTGCTGCTTGTGACATTATCCTGGTGACATTCTCCTGGTGACACTCTGCTACTGGTAACATTCTCCTGGTGACACTCTGATGCTGCTGGTGACACTCTCCTGGTGACACTCTGATGCTGCTGGTGACACTCTCCTGGTGACACTCTGATGCTGCTGGTGACATTCTCCTGGTGACACTCTGCTACTGCTGCTGCTAGTGACATTCTCCTGGTGACACTATGCTGCTACTGGTAACATTCTCCTGGTGACACTTTGATGCTGCTGCTGACATTCTCCTGCTGACATTCTCCTGGTGACACTCTGCTGCTGGTGACATTCTCCTGGTGACATTCTGCAGCTGGTGACATTCTCCTGGTGACATTCTGCTGCTACTGCTGGTGACATTCTCCTGCTGACACTCTGATGCTGCTGGTGACATTCTCCTGGTGACACTTTGCTGCTAGTGACTTTCTCCTGGTGACATTCTGCAGCTGGTGACATTCTCCTGGTGACATTCTGCTGCTGCTGCTGCTGCTGGTGACATTCTCCTGCTGACACTCTGATGCTGCTGGTGACACTCTCCTGGTGACACCCTGATGCTGCTGGTGACATTCTCCTGCTGACATTCTCCTGCTGACACTCTGATGCTGCTGGTGACATTTTCCTGGTGACACTCTGCTACTGGTAACATTCTCATGGTGACATTCTGCTGCTGCTGCTGGTGACATTCTCCTGCTGACACTCTGATGCTGCTGGTGACACTCTCCTGGTGACACTCTGATGCTGCTGGTGACACTTTGCTGCTAGTGACTTTCTCCTGGTGACATTCTGCAGCTGGTGACATTCTCCTGGTGACATTCTGCTGCTGCTGCTACTGGTGACATTCTCCTGGTGACACTCTGCTACTGCTGCTGCTGGTGACATTCTCCTGGTGACACTCTGCTGCTGGTGACATTCTCCTGGTGACATTCTGCTGCTGCTGACATTCTTCTGGTGAAACTTTGCTGCTGGTGACATTCTCCTGGTGATATTCTCCTGGTGACACTCTGCTGCTGGTGACATTCTCCTGGTGACATTCTCTTGGTGACACTCTGCTGCTGGTGACATTCTCCTGGTGACATTCTGCTGCTGGTGACATTCTCCTGGTGACATTCTCTTGGTGACACTCTGCTGCTGACATTCTCCTATTGACACTCTGATGCTGCTGGTGACATTCTCCTGGTGACACTGTGATGCTGCTGCTGACATTCTCCTGGTGACACTCTGCTGGTGACATTCTCCTGGTGACACTCTGCTGCTGCTGGTGACATTCTCCTGGTGATACTCTGCTTCTGCTGGTGACATTCTCCTGGTGACATTCTCCTGCTGGTGACATTTTCCTGGTGACACTCTTCTGGTGACACTCTGATGCTGCTGGTGACATTCTCCTGGTGACATTCTCCTGGTGACATTCTGCTGCTGGTGACATTCTCCTGGTGACATTCTGCTGCTGGTGACATTCTCCTGGTGTCATTCGGCTGCTGCTGCTGACATTCTCCTGGTGACACTCTGCAGCTGACATTCTTCTGGTGACACTCTGCTGCTGCTGACATTCTTCTGATGACATTCTGCTGCTGCTGCCGACATTCTCCTGGTGACACTCTGCTGCTGCTGACATTCTCCTGGTGACATTCTCCTGGTGACATTCTCCTGGTGACACTCTGCTGCTGCTGACATTCTCCTGGTGACATTCTCCTGGTGACATTCTCCTGGTGACATTCTGCAGCTGGTGACATTCTCCTGGTGACATTCTGCTGCTGGTGACATTCTCCTGGTGTCATTCGGCTGGTGACATTCTGCTGCTGGTGACATTCTCCTGGTGACATTCTGCTGCAGGTGACATTCTCCTGGTGTCATTCGGCTGCTGCTGCTGACATTCTCCTGGTGACACTCTGCAGCTGACATTCTTCTGGTGACACTCTGCTGCTGCTGACATTCTTCTGATGACATTCTGCTGCTGCTGCCGACATTCTCCTGGTGACACTCTGCTGCTGCTGACATTCTCCTGGTGACATTCTGCAGCTGGTGACATTCTCTTGGTGACACTCTGCTGCTGCTGACATTCTCCTGGTGACATTCTCCTGGTGACATTCTGCAGCTGGTGACATTCTCTTGGTGACACTCTGCTGATGGTGACATTCTCCTGGTGACACTCTGCTGCTGGCGACATTCTCCTGGTGAAATTCTCCTGGTGACACTCTCCTACTGGTGATATTCTCCTGGTGACATTCTGCAGCTGGTGACATTCTCTTGGTGACACTCTGCTGCTGGTGACATTCTCCTGGTGACACTCTGCTGCTGCTGCCGACATTCTCCTGGTGACATTCTGCTGCTGCTGCTGCCGACATTCTCCTGGTGACATTCTGCTGCTGCTGAAATTCTCCTGGTGACACTCTGCTGCTGGTGACATTCTCCTGGTGACACTCTGATGCTGCTGGTGACATTCTCCTGGTGACATTCTGCTGCTGCTGCTGCCGACATTCTCCTGGTGACACTCTGCTGCTGGTGACATTCTCCTGGTGACACTCTGATGCTGCTGGTGACATTCTCCTGGTGACATTCTCCTGGTGACACTCTGATGCAGCTGGTGACATTCTCCTGGTGACACTCTGATGCAGCTGGTGACATTCTCCTGGTGACATTCTCTTGGTGACACTCTGCTGCTGGTGACATTCTCCTGGTGACACTGCTGCTGCTGGTGGTGACATTCTCCTGGTGACATTCTGCTGCTGCTGCCGACATTCTCCCGGTGACACTATGCTGCTGGTGACGTTCTCCTGGTGACATTCTGCAGCTGGTGACATTCTGCTGGTAACATTCTCCTGGTGACATTCTCCTGGTGACACTCTGCTACTGGTGACATTCTCCTGGTGACACTCTGCTACTGGTGACATTCTGCTGCTGCTGCCGACATTCTCCTGGTGACACTCTGCTGCTGCTGACATTCTCCTGGTGACACGCTGCTGCTGACATTCTCCTGGTGACACTCTGCTGCTGACATTCTCTTGGTGACACTCTCCTGGTGACATTCTCCTGGTGACATGCTGCTGCTGCTGCTGACATTCTCCTGATGACACTCTGCTACTGGTGACATTCTCCTGGTGATGCTGCTGCTGCTGCTGGTGACATTCTCCTGGTGACACTCTGCTACTGGTGACATTCTCCTGGTGACATTCTGCTGCTGCTGCCGACATTCTCCTGGTGACATTCTGCTGCTGCTGCCGACAGTCTCCTGGTGACACTATGCTGCTGGTGACACTATGCTGCTGGTGACATTTTCCTGGTGACATTCTGCAGCTGGTGACATTCTGCTGGTGACATTCTCCTGGTGACTCTGCTGCTGGTGACTTTCTGCAGCTGGTGACACTCTCCTGCTGACATTCTCCTGGTGACACTTTTGCTGACATTCTCCTGGTGACATTCTGCTGCCGGTGACATTCTCCTGGTGACACTATGCTGCTGGTGACGTTCTCCTGGTGACATTCTGCAGCTGGTGACATTCTCTTGGTGACACTCTGCTGCTGCTGACATTCTCCTGGTGACACGCTGCTGCTGCTGCTGACATTCTCCTGGTGACACTCTCCTGGTGACACTTTTGCTGACATTCTCCTGGTGACACTCTGCTGCCGGTGACATTCTCCTGGTGACACTCTGCTACTGGTGACATTCTCCTGGTGACATTCTGCTGCCGGTGACATTCTCCTGGTGACACTATGCTGCTGGTGACGTTCTCCTGGTGACATTCTGCAGCTGGTGACATTCTCTTGGTGACACTCTGCTGCTGCTGACATTCTCCTGGTGACACGCTGCTGCTGACATTCTCCTGGTGACACTCTCCTGGTGACACTCTGCTACTGGTGACATTCTCCTGGTGATATTCTCCTGGTGACACTCTGATGCAGCTGGTGACATTCTCCTGGTGACATTCTCTTGGTGACACTCTGCTGCTGGTGACATTCTCCTGGTGACATTCTCCTGGTGACACTGCTGCTGCTGGTGACATTCTCCTGGTGACATTCTGCTGCTGCTGCCGACATTCTCCTGGTGACATTCTGCTGCTGCTGGTGACATTCTCCTGGTGACATTCTGCTGCTGCTGCCGACATTCTCCTGGTGACACTCTGCTGCTGGTGACGTTCTCTTGGTGACATTCTGCAGCTGGTGACATTCTGCTGGTGACATTCTCCTGGTGACACTCTGCTGCTGCCGGTGACATTCTCCTGGTGACACTATGCTGCTGGTGACGTTCTCCTGGTGACATTCTGCAGCTGGTGACATTCTCTTGGTGACACTCTGCTGCTGCTGACATTCTCCTGGTGACACGCTGCTGCTGCTGCTGACATTCTCCTGGTGACACTCTGCTACTGGTGACATTCTCCTGGTGATATTCTCCTGGTGACACTCTGATGCAGCTGGTGACATTCTCCTGGTGACATTCTCTTGGTGACACTCTGCTGCTGGTGACATTCTCCTGGTGACATTCTCCTGGTGACACTGCTGCTGCTGGTGACATTCTCCTGGTGACATTCTGCTGCTGCTGCTGACATTCTACTGGTGACATTCTGCTGCTGCTGCCGACATTCTCCTGGTGACATTCTCCTGGTGACACTCTGCTGCTGGTGACGTTCTCCTGGTGACATTCTGCAGCTGGTGACATTCTGCTGGTGACATTCTCCTGGTGACACTCTGCTGCTGCTGGTGACATTCTCCTGGTGACATGCTGCTGCTGCTGCTGACATTCTCCTGGTGACTCTGCTGCTGGTGACATTCTGCAGCTGGTGACATTCTCCTGGTGACATTCTCCTGGTGACATTCTGCTACTGGTGACATTCTGTAGCTGGTGACATTCTGTAGCTGGTGACATTCTCCTGGTGACATTCTCCTGGTGACATTCTGCTACTGGTGACATTCTGCTGCTGCCGACATTCTCCTGGTGACATTCTTTTGCTGACATTCACCTGGTGACATTCTCCTGGTTACACTCTGCTGCCGGTGACATTCTCCTGGTGACACTCTGCTGGTGACATTCTCCTGGTGACACTCTGCTACTGTTGACATTCTCCTGGTGACATTCTGCTGCTGCTGCCGACATTCTCCTGGTGACACTATGCTGCTGGTGACGTGTTCCTGGTGACATTCTGCTGGTGACATTCTCCTGGTGACACTTTTGCTGACATTCTCCTGGTGACACTCTGCTGCCGGTGACATTCTCCTGGTGACACTCTGCTACTGGTGACGTTCTCCTGGTGATGCTGCTGCTGCTGCTGGTGACGTTCTCCTGGTGACATTCTGCTACTGCTTTCGACATTCTCCTGGTGACACTTTTGGTGACTTTCTCCTGGTGACACTCTGCTGCCGGTGACATTCTCCTGGTGACATTCTGCAGCTGGTGACATTGTCCTGGTGACACTCTGCTACTGATGACATTCTGCTGCTGCTGCCGACATTCTCCTGGTGACACTCTGTTGCTGACATTCTACTGGTGACATTCTCCAGGTGACACTCTGCTGCCGGTGACACTCTGCTACTGGTGACATTCTGCTGCTGCTGCCGACATTCTCCTGGTGACACTCTGTTGTCGGTGACATTCTCCTGGTGACATTCTCCTGGTGACACTCTGCTGCCGGTGACATTCTCCTGGTGACACTCTGCTACTGGTGACATTCTCCTGGTGATGCTGCTGCTGCTGCTGGTGACATTCTCCTGGTGACATTCTGCTGCTGCTGCCGACGTTCTCCTGGTGACATTCTCCTGGTGACATTCTGCAGCTGGTGACATTCTGCTGGTGACATTCTCTTGGTGACTCTGCTGCTGGTGACATTCTGCAGCTGGTGACATTCTCCTGGTGACATTCTGCTGCTGCTGCCGACATTCTCCTGGTGACATTCTGCTGGTGACATTCTCCTGGTGACATTCTGCTGGTGACATTCTCCTGGTGACACTCTGCTACTGGTGACATTCTCCTGGTGACACTCTGCTGCTAGTGTCATTCTCCTGGTGACACTCTGCTACTGGTGACATTCTCCTGGTGACATTCTGCTGCTGCTGTCGACATTCTCCTGGTGACACTTTTGGTGACTTTCTCCTGGTGCCACTCTGCTGCTGGTGACATTCTCCTGGTGACATTCTGCTGCTGCTGCCGACATTCTCCTGGTGACATTCTGCTGGTGACATTCTGCTGGTGACATTCTCCTGGTGACATTCTGCAGCTGGTGACATTCTCCTGGTGACACTCTGCTACTGGTGACATTCTGCTGCTGCTGCCGACATTCTCCTGGTGACACTCTGTTGCTGACATTCTACTGGTGACATTCTCCAGGTGACACTCTGCTGCCGGTGACATTCTGCTGCTGGTGACATTCTGCTGCTGGTGACATTCTCCTAGTGACACTCTGCTACTGGTGACATTCTGCTGCTGCTGCCGACATTCTCCTGGTGACACTCTGCTGCTCCTGACATTCTCCTGGTGACATTCTCCTGGTGACACTCTTCTGCTGCTGCTGACATTCTCCTGGTGACATACTCCTGGTGACACACTGATGCTGCTGGTGACACTCTGCTGGTGACACTCTGATGCTGCTGGTGACATTCTGCTGCTGCTGCTGCCGACATTCTCCTGGTGACACTCTGCTGCTGGTGACATTCTCCTGGTGACACTCTGATGCTGCTGGTGACATTCTCCTGGTGACATTCTCCTGGTGACACTCTGATGCAGCTGGTGACATTCTCCTGGTGACACTCTGATGCAGCTGGTGACATTCTCCTGGTGACATTCTCTTGGTGACACTCTGCTGCTGGTGACATTCTCCTGGTGACACTGCTGCTGCTGGTGGTGACATTCTCCTGGTGACATTCTGCTGCTGCTGCCGACATTCTCCCGGTGACACTATGCTGCTGGTGACGTTCTCCTGGTGACATTCTGCAGCTGGTGACATTCTGCTGGTAACATTCTCCTGGTGACATTCTCCTGGTGACACTCTGCTACTGGTGACATTCTCCTGGTGACACTCTGCTACTGGTGACATTCTGCTGCTGCTGCCGACATTCTCCTGGTGACACTCTGCTGCTGCTGACATTCTCCTGGTGACACGCTGCTGCTGACATTCTCCTGGTGACACTCTGCTGCTGACATTCTCTTGGTGACACTCTCCTGGTGACATTCTCCTGGTGACATGCTGCTGCTGCTGCTGACATTCTCCTGATGACACTCTGCTACTGGTGACATTCTCCTGGTGACATTCTGCTGCTGCTGCCGACATTCTCCTGGTGACATTCTGCTGCTGCTGCCGACAGTCTCCTGGTGACACTATGCTGCTGGTGACACTATGCTGCTGGTGACATTTTCCTGGTGACATTCTGCAGCTGGTGACATTCTGCTGGTGACATTCTCCTGGTGACTCTGCTGCTGGTGACTTTCTGCAGCTGGTGACACTCTCCTGCTGACATTCTCCTGGTGACACTTTTGCTGACATTCTCCTGGTGACATTCTGCTGCCGGTGACATTCTCCTGGTGACACTATGCTGCTGGTGACGTTCTCCTGGTGACATTCTGCAGCTGGTGACATTCTCTTGGTGACACTCTGCTGCTGCTGACATTCTCCTGGTGACACGCTGCTGCTGCTGCTGACATTCTCCTGGTGACACTCTCCTGGTGACACTTTTGCTGACATTCTCCTGGTGACACTTTGCTGCCGGTGACATTCTCCTGGTGACACTCTGCTACTGGTGACATTCTCCTGGTGACATTCTGCTGCCGATGACATTCTCCTGGTGACACTATGCTGCTGGTGACGTTCTCCTGGTGACATTCTGCAGCTGGTGACATTCTCTTGGTGACACTCTGCTGCTGCTGACATTCTCCTGGTGACACGCTGCTGCTGCTGCTGACATTCTCCTGGTGACACTCTCCTGGTGACACTCTGCTACTGGTGACATTCTCCTGGTGATATTCTCCTGGTGACACTCTGATGCAGCTGGTGACATTCTCCTGGTGACATTCTCTTGGTGACACTCTGCTGCTGGTGACATTCTCCTGGTGACACTGCTGCTGCTGGTGACATTCTCCTGGTGACATTCTGCTGCTGCTGCCGACATTCTCCTGGTGACATTCTGCTGCTGCTGGTGACATTCTCCTGGTGACATTCTGCTGCTGCTGCCGACATTCTCCTGGTGACACTCTGCTGCTGGTGACGTTCTCTTGGTGACATTCTGCAGCTGGTGACATTCTGCTGGTGACATTCTCCTGGTGACACTCTGCTGCTGCCGGTGACATTCTCCTGGTGACACTATGCTGCTGGTGACGTTCTCCTGGTGACATTCTGCAGCTGGTGACATTCTCTTGGTGACACTCTGCTGCTGCTGACATTCTCCTGGTGACACGCTGCTGCTGCTGCTGACATTCTCCTGGTGACACTCTCCTGGTGACACTCTGCTACTGGTGACATTCTCCTGGTGATATTCTCCTGGTGACACTCTGATGCAGCTGGTGACATTCTCCTGGTGACATTCTCTTGGTGACACTCTGCTGCTGGTGACATTCTCCTGGTGACATTCTCCTGGTGACACTGCTGCTGCTGGTGACATTCTCCTGGTGACATTCTGCTGCTGCTGGTGACATTCTCCTGGTGACATTCTGCTGCTGCTGCTGACATTCTACTGGTGACATTCTGCTGCTGCTGCCGACATTCTCCTGGTGACATTCTCCTGGTGACACTTTGCTGCTAGTGACTTTCTCCTGGTGACATTCTGCAGCTGGTGACATTCTCCTGGTGACATTCTGCTGCTGCTGCTGCTGCTGGTGACATTCTCCTGCTGACACTCTGATGCTGCTGGTGACACTCTCCTGGTGACACCCTGATGCTGCTGGTGACATTCTCCTGCTGACATTCTCCTGCTGACACTCTGATGCTGCTGGTGACATTCTCCTGGTGACACTTTGCTGCTAGTGACTTTCTCCTGGTGACATTCTGCAGCTGGTGACATTCTCCTGGTGACATTCTGCTGCTGCTGCTGCTGCTGCTGCTGGTGACATTCTCCTGCTGACACTCTGATGCTGCTGGTGACACTCTCCTGGTGACACCCTGATGCTGCTGGTGACATTCTCCTGCTGACATTCTCCTGGTGACACTCTGCTGCTTGTGACATTATCCTGGTGACACTCTGCTACTGGTAACATTCTCATGGTGACATTCTGCTGCTGCTGCTGGTGACATTCTCCTGCTGACACTCTGATGCTGCTGGTGACACTCTCCTGGTGACACTCTGATGCTGCTGGTGACACTTTGCTGCTAGTGACTTTCTCCTGGTGACATTCTGCAGCTGGTGACATTCTCCTGGTGACATTCTGCTGCTGCTGCTACTGGTGACATTCTCCTGGTGACACTCTGCTACTGCTGCTGCTGGTGACATTCTCCTGGTGACACTCTGCTGCTGGTGACATTCTCCTGGTGACATTCTGCTGCTGCTGACATTCTCCTGGTGAAACTTTGCTGCTGGTGACATTCTCCTGGTGATATTCTCCTGGTGACACTCTGCTGCTGGTGACATTCTCCTGGTGACATTCTCTTGGTGACACTCTGCTGCTGGTGACATTCTCCTGGTGACATTCTGCTGCTGGTGACATTCTCCTGGTGACATTCTCTTGGTGACACTCTGCTGCTGACATTCTCCTATTGACACTCTGATGCTGCTGGTGACATTCTCCTGGTGACACTGTGATGCTGCTGCTGACATTCTCCTGGTGACACTCTGCTGGTGACATTCTCCTGGTGACACTCTGCTGCTGCTGGTGACATTCTCCTGGTGATACTCTGCTTCTGCTGGTGACATTCTCCTGGTGACATTCTCCTGCTGGTGACATTTTCCTGGTGACACTCTTCTGGTGACACTCTGATGCTGCTGGTGACATTCTCCTGGTGACATTCTCCTGGTGACATTCTGCTGCTGGTGACATTCTCCTGGTGACATTCTGCTGCTGGTGACATTCTCCTGGTGTCATTCGGCTGCTGCTGCTGACATTCTCCTGGTGACACTCTGCAGCTGACATTCTTCTGGTGACACTCTGCTGCTGCTGACATTCTTCTGATGACATTCTGCTGCTGCTGCCGACATTCTCCTGGTGACATTCTCCTGGTGACATTCTCCTGGTGACACTCTGCTGCTGCTGACATTCTCCTGGTGACATTCTCCTGGTGACATTCTCCTGGTGACATTCTGCAGCTGGTGACATTCTCCTGGTGACATTCTGCTGCTGGTGACATTCTCCTGGTGTCATTCGGCTGGTGACATTCTGCTGCTGGTGACATTCTCCTGGTGACATTCTGCTGCAGGTGACATTCTCCTGGTGTCATTCGGCTGCTGCTGCTGACATTCTCCTGGTGACACTCTGCAGCTGACATTCTTCTGGTGACACTCTGCTGCTGCTGACATTCTTCTGATGACATTCTGCTGCTGCTGCCGACATTCTCCTGGTGACACTCTGCTGCTGCTGACATTCTCCTGGTGACATTCTCCTGGTGACATTCTGCAGCTGGTGACATTCTCTTGGTGACACTCTGCTGCTGCTGACATTCTCCTGGTGACATTCTCCTGGTGACATTCTGCAGCTGGTGACATTCTCTTGGTGACACTCTGCTGATGGTGACATTCTCCTGGTGACACTCTGCTGCTGGCGACATTCTCCTGGTGAAATTCTCCTGGTGACACTCTCCTACTGGTGATATTCTCCTGGTGACATTCTGCAGCTGGTGACATTCTCTTGGTGACACTCTGCTGCTGGTGACATTCTCCTGGTGACACTCTGCTGCTGCTGCCGACATTCTCCTGGTGACATTCTGCTGCTGCTGCTGCCGACATTCTCCTGGTGACATTCTGCTGCTGCTGAAATTCTCCTGGTGACACTCTGCTGCTGGTGACATTCTCCTGGTGACACTCTGATGCTGCTGGTGACATTCTCCTGGTGACATTCTGCTGCTGCTGCTGCCGACATTCTCCTGGTGACACTCTGCTGCTGGTGACATTCTCCTGGTGACACTCTGATGCTGCTGGTGACATTCTCCTGGTGACATTCTCCTGGTGACACTCTGATGCAGCTGGTGACATTCTCCTGGTGACACTCTGATGCAGCTGGTGACATTCTCCTGGTGACATTCTCTTGGTGACACTCTGCTGCTGGTGACATTCTCCTGGTGACACTGCTGCTGCTGGTGGTGACATTCTCCTGGTGACATTCTGCTGCTGCTGCCGACATTCTCCCGGTGACACTATGCTGCTGGTGACGTTCTCCTGGTGACATTCTGCAGCTGGTGACATTCTGCTGGTAACATTCTCCTGGTGACATTCTCCTGGTGACACTCTGCTACTGGTGACATTCTCCTGGTGACACTCTGCTACTGGTGACATTCTGCTGCTGCTGCCGACATTCTCCTGGTGACACTCTGCTGCTGCTGACATTCTCCTGGTGACACGCTGCTGCTGACATTCTCCTGGTGACACTCTGCTGCTGACATTCTCTTGGTGACACTCTCCTGGTGACATTCTCCTGGTGACATGCTGCTGCTGCTGCTGACATTCTCCTGATGACACTCTGCTACTGGTGACATTCTCCTGGTGATGCTGCTGCTGCTGCTGGTGACATTCTCCTGGTGACACTCTGCTACTGGTGACATTCTCCTGGTGACATTCTGCTGCTGCTGCCGACATTCTCCTGGTGACATTCTGCTGCTGCTGCCGACAGTCTCCTGGTGACACTATGCTGCTGGTGACACTATGCTGCTGGTGACATTTTCCTGGTGACATTCTGCAGCTGGTGACATTCTGCTGGTGACATTCTCCTGGTGACTCTGCTGCTGGTGACTTTCTGCAGCTGGTGACACTCTCCTGCTGACATTCTCCTGGTGACACTTTTGCTGACATTCTCCTGGTGACATTCTGCTGCCGGTGACATTCTCCTGGTGACACTATGCTGCTGGTGACGTTCTCCTGGTGACATTCTGCAGCTGGTGACATTCTCTTGGTGACACTCTGCTGCTGCTGACATTCTCCTGGTGACACGCTGCTGCTGCTGCTGACATTCTCCTGGTGACACTCTCCTGGTGACACTTTTGCTGACATTCTCCTGGTGACACTCTGCTGCCGGTGACATTCTCCTGGTGACACTCTGCTACTGGTGACATTCTCCTGGTGACATTCTGCTGCCGGTGACATTCTCCTGGTGACACTATGCTGCTGGTGACGTTCTCCTGGTGACATTCTGCAGCTGGTGACATTCTCTTGGTGACACTCTGCTGCTGCTGACATTCTCCTGGTGACACGCTGCTGCTGCTGCTGACATTCTCCTGGTGACACTCTCCTGGTGACACTCTGCTACTGGTGACATTCTCCTGGTGATATTCTCCTGGTGACACTCTGATGCAGCTGGTGACATTCTCCTGGTGACATTCTCTTGGTGACACTCTGCTGCTGGTGACATTCTCCTGGTGACATTCTCCTGGTGACACTGCTGCTGCTGGTGACATTCTCCTGGTGACATTCTGCTGCTGCTGCCGACATTCTCCTGGTGACATTCTGCTGCTGCTGGTGACATTCTCCTGGTGACATTCTGCTGCTGCTGCCGACATTCTCCTGGTGACACTCTGCTGCTGGTGACGTTCTCTTGGTGACATTCTGCAGCTGGTGACATTCTGCTGGTGACATTCTCCTGGTGACACTCTGCTGCTGCCGGTGACATTCTCCTGGTGACACTATGCTGCTGGTGACGTTCTCCTGGTGACATTCTGCAGCTGGTGACATTCTCTTGGTGACACTCTGCTGCTGCTGACATTCTCCTGGTGACACGCTGCTGCTGCTGCTGACATTCTCCTGGTGACACTCTGCTACTGGTGACATTCTCCTGGTGATATTCTCCTGGTGACACTCTGATGCAGCTGGTGACATTCTCCTGGTGACATTCTCTTGGTGACACTCTGCTGCTGGTGACATTCTCCTGGTGACATTCTCCTGGTGACACTGCTGCTGCTGGTGACATTCTCCTGGTGACATTCTGCTGCTGCTGCTGACATTCTACTGGTGACATTCTGCTGCTGCTGCCGACATTCTCCTGGTGACATTCTCCTGGTGACACTCTGCTGCTGGTGACGTTCTCCTGGTGACATTCTGCAGCTGGTGACATTCTGCTGGTGACATTCTCCTGGTGACACTCTGCTGCTGCTGGTGACATTCTCCTGGTGACATGCTGCTGCTGCTGCTGACATTCTCCTGGTGACTCTGCTGCTGGTGACATTCTGCAGCTGGTGACATTCTCCTGGTGACATTCTCCTGGTGACATTCTGCTACTGGTGACATTCTGTAGCTGGTGACATTCTGTAGCTGGTGACATTCTCCTGGTGACATTCTCCTGGTGACATTCTGCTACTGGTGACATTCTGCTGCTGCCGACATTCTCCTGGTGACATTCTTTTGCTGACATTCACCTGGTGACATTCTCCTGGTTACACTCTGCTGCCGGTGACATTCTCCTGGTGACACTCTGCTGGTGACATTCTCCTGGTGACACTCTGCTACTGTTGACATTCTCCTGGTGACATTCTGCTGCTGCTGCCGACATTCTCCTGGTGACACTATGCTGCTGGTGACGTGTTCCTGGTGACATTCTGCTGGTGACATTCTCCTGGTGACACTTTTGCTGACATTCTCCTGGTGACACTCTGCTGCCGGTGACATTCTCCTGGTGACACTCTGCTACTGGTGACGTTCTCCTGGTGATGCTGCTGCTGCTGCTGGTGACGTTCTCCTGGTGACATTCTGCTACTGCTTTCGACATTCTCCTGGTGACACTTTTGGTGACTTTCTCCTGGTGACACTCTGCTGCCGGTGACATTCTCCTGGTGACATTCTGCAGCTGGTGACATTGTCCTGGTGACACTCTGCTACTGATGACATTCTGCTGCTGCTGCCGACATTCTCCTGGTGACACTCTGTTGCTGACATTCTACTGGTGACATTCTCCAGGTGACACTCTGCTGCCGGTGACACTCTGCTACTGGTGACATTCTGCTGCTGCTGCCGACATTCTCCTGGTGACACTCTGTTGTCGGTGACATTCTCCTGGTGACACTCTGCTGCCGGTGACATTCTCCTGGTGACACTCTGCTACTGGTGACATTCTCCTGGTGATGCTGCTGCTGCTGCTGGTGACATTCTCCTGGTGACATTCTGCTGCTGCTGCCGACGTTCTCCTGGTGACATTCTCCTGGTGACATTCTGCAGCTGGTGACATTCTGCTGGTGACATTCTCTTGGTGACTCTGCTGCTGGTGACATTCTGCAGCTGGTGACATTCTCCTGGTGACATTCTGCTGCTGCTGCCGACATTCTCCTGGTGACATTCTGCTGGTGACATTCTCCTGGTGACATTCTGCTGGTGACATTCTCCTGGTGACACTCTGCTACTGGTGACATTCTCCTGGTGACACTCTGCTGCTAGTGTCATTCTCCTGGTGACACTCTGCTACTGGTGACATTCTCCTGGTGACATTCTGCTGCTGCTGTCGACATTCTCCTGGTGACACTTTTGGTGACTTTCTCCTGGTGCCACTCTGCTGCTGGTGACATTCTCCTGGTGACATTCTGCTGCTGCTGCCGACATTCTCCTGGTGACATTCTGCTGGTGACATTCTGCTGGTGACATTCTCTTGGTGACACTCTGCTGTTGGTGACATTCTCCTGGTGACATTCTGCAGCTGGTGACATTCTCCTGGTGACACTCTGCTACTGGTGACATTCTGCTGCTGCTGCCGACATTCTCCTGGTGACACTCTGTTGCTGACATTCTACTGGTGACATTCTCCAGGTGACACTCTGCTGCCGGTGACATTCTGCTGCTGGTGACATTCTGCTGCTGGTGACATTCTCCTAGTGACACTCTGCTACTGGTGACATTCTGCTGCTGCTGCCGACATTCTCCTGGTGACACTCTGCTGCTCCTGACATTCTCCTGGTGACATTCTCCTGGTGACACTCTTCTGCTGCTGCTGACATTCTCCTGGTGACATTCTCCTGGTGACATTCTGCTACTGGTGACATTCTGTAGCTGGTGACATTCTGTAGCTGGTGACATTCTCCTGGTGACATTCTCCTGGTGACATTCTGCTACTGGTGACATTCTGCTGCTGCCGACATTCTCCTGGTGACATTCTTTTGCTGACATTCACCTGGTGACATTCTCCTGGTTACACTCTGCTGCCGGTGACATTCTCCTGGTGACACTCTGCTGGTGACATTCTCCTGGTGACACTCTGCTACTGTTGACATTCTCCTGGTGACATTCTGCTGCTGCTGCCGACATTCTCCTGGTGACACTATGCTGCTGGTGACGTGTTCCTGGTGACATTCTGCTGGTGACATTCTCCTGGTGACACTTTTGCTGACATTCTCCTGGTGACACTCTGCTGCCGGTGACACTCTGCTACTGGTGACGTTCTCCTGGTGATGCTGCTGCTGCTGCTGGTGACGTTCTCCTGGTGACATTCTGCTACTGCTTTCGACATTCTCCTGGTGACACTTTTGGTGACTTTCTCCTGGTGACACTCTGCTGCCGGTGACATTCTCCTGGTGACATTCTGCAGCTGGTGACATTGTCCTGGTGACACTCTGCTACTGATGACATTCTGCTGCTGCTGCCGACATTCTCCTGGTGACACTCTGTTGCTGACATTCTACTGGTGACATTCTCCAGGTGACACTCTGCTGCCGGTGACACTCTGCTACTGGTGACATTCTGCTGCTGCTGCCGACATTCTCCTGGTGACACTCTGTTGTCGGTGACATTCTCCTGGTGACATTCTCCTGGTGACACTCTGCTGCCGGTGACATTCTCCTGGTGACACTCTGCTACTGGTGACATTCTCCTGGTGATGCTGCTGCTGCTGCTGGTGACATTCTCCTGGTGACATTCTGCTGCTGCTGCCGACGTTCTCCTCGTGACATTCTCCTGGTGACATTCTGCAGCTGGTGACATTCTGCTGGTGACATTCTCTTGGTGACTCTGCTGCTGGTGACATTCTGCAGCTGGTGACATTCTCCTGGTGACATTCTGCTGCTGCTGCCGACATTCTCCTGGTGACATTCTGCTGGTGACATTCTCCTGGTGACATTCTGCTGGTGACATTCTCCTGGTGACACTCTGCTACTGGTGACATTCTCCTGGTGACACTCTGCTGCTAGTGTCATTCTCCTGGTGACACTCTGCTACTGGTGACATTCTCCTGGTGACATTCTGCTGCTGCTGTCGACATTCTCCTGGTGACACTTTTGGTGACTTTCTCCTGGTGCCACTCTGCTGCTGGTGACATTCTCCTGGTGACATTCTGCTGCTGCTGCCGACATTCTCCTGGTGACATTCTGCTGGTGACATTCTGCTGGTGACATTCTCTTGGTGACACTCTGCTGTTGGTGACATTCTCCTGGTGACATTCTGCAGCTGGTGACATTCTCCTGGTGACACTCTGCTACTGGTGACATTCTGCTGCTGCTGCCGACATTCTCCTGGTGACACTCTGTTGCTGACATTCTACTGGTGACATTCTCCAGGTGACACTCTGCTGCCGGTGACATTCTGCTGCTGGTGACATTCTGCTGCTGGTGACATTCTCCTAGTGACACTCTGCTACTGGTGACATTCTGCTGCTGCTGCCGACATTCTCCTGGTGACACTCTGCTGCTCCTGACATTCTCCTGGTGACATTCTCCTGGTGACACTCTTCTGCTGCTGCTGACATTCTCCTGGTGACATACTCCTGGTGACACACTGATGCTGCTGGTGACACTCTGCTGGTGACACTCTGATGCTGCTGGTGACATTCTGCTGCTGCTGCTGCCGACATTCTCCTGGTGACACTCTGCTGCTGGTGACATTCTCCTGGTGACACTCTGATGCTGCTGGTGACATTCTCCTGGTGACATTCTCCTGGTGACACTCTGATGCAGCTGGTGACATTCTCCTGGTGACACTCTGATGCAGCTGGTGACATTCTCCTGGTGACATTCTCTTGGTGACACTCTGCTGCTGGTGACATTCTCCTGGTGACACTGCTGCTGCTGGTGGTGACATTCTCCTGGTGACATTCTGCTGCCGACATTCTCCCGGTGACACTATGCTGCTGGTGACGTTCTCCTGGTGACATTCTGCAGCTGGTGACATTCTGCTGGTAACATTCTCCTGGTGACATTCTCCTGGTGACACTCTGCTACTGGTGACATTCTCCTGGTGACACTCTGCTACTGGTGACATTCTGCTGCTGCTGCCGACATTCTCCTGGTGACACTCTGCTGCTGCTGACATTCTCCTGGTGACACGCTGCTGCTGACATTCTCCTGGTGACACTCTGCTGCTGACATTCTCTTGGTGACACTCTCCTGGTGACATTCTCCTGGTGACATGCTGCTGCTGCTGCTGACATTCTCCTGATGACACTCTGCTACTGGTGACATTCTCCTGGTGACATTCTGCTGCTGCTGCCGACATTCTCCTGGTGACATTCTGCTGCCGACAGTCTCCTGGTGACACTATGCTGCTGGTGACACTATGCTGCTGGTGACATTTTCCTGGTGACATTCTGCAGCTGGTGACATTCTGCTGGTGACATTCTCCTGGTGACTCTGCTGCTGGTGACTTTCTGCAGCTGGTGACACTCTCCTGCTGACATTCTCCTGGTGACACTTTTGCTGACATTCTCCTGGTGACATTCTGCTGCCGGTGACATTCTCCTGGTGACACTATGCTGCTGGTGACGTTCTCCTGGTGACATTCTGCAGCTGGTGACATTCTCTTGGTGACACTCTGCTGCTGCTGACATTCTCCTGGTGACACGCTGCTGCTGCTGCTGACATTCTCCTGGTGACACTCTCCTGGTGACACTTTTGCTGACATTCTCCTGGTGACACTTTGCTGCCGGTGACATTCTCCTGGTGACACTCTGCTACTGGTGACATTCTCCTGGTGACATTCTGCTGCCGATGACATTCTCCTGGTGACACTATGCTGCTGGTGACGTTCTCCTGGTGACATTCTGCAGCTGGTGACATTCTCTTGGTGACACTCTGCTGCTGCTGACATTCTCCTGGTGACACGCTGCTGCTGCTGCTGACATTCTCCTGGTGACACTCTCCTGGTGACACTCTGCTACTGGTGACATTCTCCTGGTGATATTCTCCTGGTGACACTCTGATGCAGCTGGTGACATTCTCCTGGTGACATTCTCTTGGTGACACTCTGCTGCTGGTGACATTCTCCTGGTGACACTGCTGCTGCTGGTGACATTCTCCTGGTGACATTCTGCTGCTGCTGCCGACATTCTCCTGGTGACATTCTGCTGCTGCTGGTGACATTCTCCTGGTGACATTCTGCTGCTGCTGCCGACATTCTCCTGGTGACACTCTGCTGCTGGTGACGTTCTCTTGGTGACATTCTGCAGC
The DNA here is from genome assembly GCA_031769625.1 of Taudactylus pleione. Taxonomy (NCBI): domain Eukaryota; kingdom Metazoa; phylum Chordata; class Amphibia; order Anura; family Myobatrachidae; genus Taudactylus; species Taudactylus pleione. The sequence goes on along the minus strand of JAUIMM010001435.1, from coordinate 144,011 downwards.
TGGTGACATTCTGCTGGTGACATTCTCCTGGTGACACTCTGCTGCTGCCGGTGACATTCTCCTGGTGACACTATGCTGCTGGTGACGTTCTCCTGGTGACATTCTGCAGCTGGTGACATTCTCTTGGTGACACTCTGCTGCTGCTGACATTCTCCTGGTGACACGCTGCTGCTGCTGCTGACATTCTCCTGGTGACACTCTCCTGGTGACACTCTGCTACTGGTGACATTCTCCTGGTGATATTCTCCTGGTGACACTCTGATGCAGCTGGTGACATTCTCCTGGTGACATTCTCTTGGTGACACTCTGCTGCTGGTGACATTCTCCTGGTGACATTCTCCTGGTGACACTGCTGCTGCTGGTGACATTCTCCTGGTGACATTCTGCTGCTGCTGGTGACATTCTCCTGGTGACATTCTGCTGCTGCTGCTGACATTCTACTGGTGACATTCTGCTGCTGCTGCCGACATTCTCCTGGTGACATTCTCCTGGTGACACTCTGCTGCTGGTGACGTTCTCCTGGTGACATTCTGCAGCTGGTGACATTCTGCTGGTGACATTCTCCTGGTGACACTCTGCTGCTGCTGGTGACATTCTCCTGGTGACTCTGCTGCTGGTGACATTCTGCAGCTGGTGACATTCTCCTGGTGACATTCTGCTACTGGTGACATTCTGCTACTGGTGACATTCTGCTACTGGTGACATTCTGTAGCTGGTGACATTCTCCTGGTGACATTCTCCTGGTGACATTCTGCTACTGGTGACATTCTGCTGCTGCCGACATTCTCCTGGTGACATTCTTTTGCTGACATTCACCTGGTGACATTCTCCTGGTTACACTCTGCTGCCGGTGACATTCTCCTGGTGACACTCTGCTGGTGACATTCTCCTGGTGACACTCTGCTACTGTTGACATTCTCCTGGTGACATTCTGCTGCTGCTGCCGACATTCTCCTGGTGACACTATGCTGCTGGTGACACTAAGCTGCTGGTGACGTGTTCCTGGTGACATTCTGCTGGTGACATTCTCCTGGTGACACTTTTGCTGACATTCTCCTGGTGACACTCTGCTGCCGGTGACATTCTCCTGGTGACACTCTGCTACTGGTGACATTCTCCTGGTGATGCTGCTGCTGCTGCTGGTGACGTTCTCCTGGTGACATTCTGCTACTGCTTTCGACATTCTCCTGGTGACACTTTTGGTGACTTTCTCCTGGTGACACTCTGCAGCTGGTGACATTGTCCTGGTGACACTCTGCTACTGATGACATTCTGCTGCTGCTGCCGACATTCTCCTGGTGACACTCTGTTGCTGACATTCTACTGGTGACATTCTCCAGGTGACACTCTGCTGCCGGTGACATTCTGCTGCTGGTGACATTCTGCTGCTGGTGACATTCTCTTGGTGACATTCTTCTAGTGACACTCTGCTACTGGTGACATTCTGCTGCTGCTGCCGACATTCTCCTGGTGACACTCTGTTGTCGGTGACATTCTCCTGGTGACATTCTCCTGGTGACACTCTGCTGCCGGTGACATTCTCCTGGTGACACTCTGCTACTGGTGACATTCTCCTGGTGATGCTGCTGCTGCTGCTGGTGACATTCTCCTGGTGACATTCTGCTGCTGCTGCCGACGTTCTCCTGGTGACATTCTCCTGGTGACATTCTGCAGCTGGTGACATTCTGCTGGTGACATTCTCTTGGTGACTCTGCTGCTGGTGACATTCTGCAGCTGGTGACATTCTCCTGGTGACACTCTGCTACTGGTGACATTCTCCTGGTGACATTCTGCTGCTGCTGCCGACATTCTCCTGGTGACATTCTGCTGGTGACATTCTCCTGGTGACACTCTGCTACTGGTGACATTCTCCTGGTGACACTCTGCTGCTAGTGTCATTCTCCTGGTGACACTCTGCTACTGCTGACATTCTCCTGGTGACATTCTGCTGCTGCTGTCGACATTCTCCTGGTGACACTTTTGGTGACTTTCTCCTGGTGCCACTCTGCTGCTGGTGACATTCTCCTGGTGACATTCTGCTGCTGCTGCCGACATTCTCCTGGTGACATTCTGCTGGTGACATTCTGCTGGTGACATTCTCTTGGTGACACTCTGCTGTTGGTGACATTCTCCTGGTGACATTCTGCAGCTGGTGACATTCTCCTGGTGACACTCTGCTACTGGTGACATTCTGCTGCTGCTGCCGACATTCTCCTGGTGACACTCTGTTGCTGACATTCTACTGGTGACATTCTCCAGGTGACACTCTGCTGCCGGTGACATTCTGCTGCTGGTGACATTCTGCTGCTGGTGACATTCTCCTAGTGACACTCTGCTACTGGTGACATTCTGCTGCTGCTGCCGACATTCTCCTGGTGACACTCTGTTGTCGGTGACATTCTCCTGGTGACATTCTGCTGCCGGTGACATTCTCCTGGTGACAATCTGCTGCCGGTGACATTCTCCTGGTGACACTCTGCTGCCGGTGACACTCTGTTGCTGACATTCTCCTGGTGACACTCTGCTGCCGGTGACATTCTCCTGGTGACACTCTGCTGCCGGTGACACTCTGTTGCTGACATTCTCCTGGTGACACTCTGCTGCCGGTGACACTCTGCTGCCGGTGACATTCTGCTGCCGGTGACATTCTCCTGGTGACATTCTGCTGCCGGTGACATTCTACTGGTGACATTCTCCTGGTGACATTCTCTTGTTGACACTCTGCTGCTGCTGCTGGTGACATTCTCCTGGTGACATTCTCTTGTTGACACTCTGCTGCTGGTGACATGCTGCTGCTGCTGCTGAAATTCTCCTGGTGAGATTCTCTTGTTGACACTCTGCTACTGGTGACATTCTCCTGGTGATGCTGCTGCTGCTGCTGGTGACATTCTCCTGGTGACATTCTGCTGCTGCTGCCGACATTCTCCTGGTGACATTCTGCTGCTGCTGCCGACATTCTCCTGCTGACATTCTCCTGGTGACACTATGCTGCTGGTGACATTCTCTTGGTGACTCTGCTGCTGGTTACATTCTGCAGCTGGTGACATTCTCCTGGTGACATTCTGCTGCTGCTGCCGACATTCTCCTGGTGACATTCTGCTGCTGCTGCCGACATTCTCCTGGTGACATTCTCCTGGTGACACTATGCTGCTGGTGACATTCTCTTGGTGACTCTGCTACTGGTGACATTCTGCTGCTGCTGTCGACATTCTCCTGGTGACACTTTTGGTGACATTCTCCTGGTGACATTCTGCTGCTGCTGCCGACATTCTCCTGGTGACATTCTGCTGGTGACATTCTCTTGGTGACATTCTGCAGCTGGTGACATTCTCCTGGTGACATTCTGCTGGTGACATTCTGCAGCTGGTGACACTCTGTTGCTGACATTCTCCTGGTGACACTCTGCTGCCGGTGACATTCTCCTGGTGACACTCTGAATCACAACTACTGTAGGATCCAGCAATCTCCCTGAGACTGGGCTGGGTGGATGTAGAACTTTGTTGAGGTCACTCTCCTCCCACCGCAGTAGAGAATAAGGAAAAATGGCTCCTGCTATCCTGTACACTGATGGCTGCTTGTCATTGGTCCTGGGGATACAGGTCGGACGCGGATGGTGTGAATGGTAACCCTGGTACTGGACCCTGCAATGGGAAGCACACGCTAAGCTGGATGACCTTCACTGGGAATAACAGATGGTCACCAGGCCCAGATTAAGGGGGGGCGACAGGGAAGGTCGTCCCTGGGCCCCCACACACAGATGGGCCCCCACACAGGGTCGACGTATCCAGCGGCACCTGTTCCCGAGTAGAGGCTCTGGAGCCACACTGATCGACAGACTGCATACAGCAGCACTGCTGTCTAATGGAGAGAGAGAGAGGGCCAGCTTCACCGTGATTAAATCCCTCCGGCCCCCGCCAATGCCTCAGATGGCTGCATTGGGGGCGGAGCCAATACAGCAAGCTCCGCCCCCATATCTTCACAAATCACTTAATTAATCGCGGGGGGCCTAACGAATTGAGGAGGGGCCAGCCAGGTCCTTTTGCAACCTACTGCTGTATAAGTGTACTATTTTAGTGTGGGGGGGGGGCTCGGCTCTGTGTGGCTTAAAGGGGCCCCCACAGCTAAATTGCTCTGGGTCCCCCACAAGTCTTAATCCGGCCCTGATGGTCACCATTGGTACTTCTGGTCTCAGACTTACAGTAGTTACACCTCATTGTCAAACACCAAGGATGGAACCTGAGCAACAACACCCAAAGCACAGATTACACTCTCCAGATACCCTCTGCTCCCTACTGTCACCCACATGGCCGCAGTACCCTCTGCTCCCTACTGTCACCCACATGGCCGCAGTACCCTCTGCTCCCTACTGTCACCCACATGGCCGCAGTACCCTCTGCTCCCTACTGTCACCCACATGGCCGCAGTACCCTCTGCTCCCTAGTGTCACCCACACGGCCGCAATACCCCCTTTTCCCTAATGTCACCCACATGGCCGCAATACCCCCTTCTCCCTAGTGTCACCCACATGGCTGCAATACCCCCTTCTCCCTAATGTCACCCACACGGCTGCAATACCCTCTCCTCCCTACTGTCACCCACATGGCCGCAGTACCCTCTGCTCCCTAGTGTCACCCACACGGCCGCAATACCCCCTTCTCCCTAGTGTCACCCACATGGCTGCAATACCCTCTTCTCCCTAGTGTCACCCACATGGCTGCAATACCCCCTTCTCCCTAGTGTCACCCACATGGCTGCAATACCCTCTTCTCCCTAGTGTCACCCACATGGCTGCAATACCCCCTTCTCCCTAATGTCACCCACACGGCTGCAATACCCGCTTCTCCCTAGTGTCACCCACATGGCTGCAATACCCCCTTCTCCCTAGTGTCACCCACATGGCTGCAATACCCTCTTCTCCCTAGTGTCACCCACATGGCCGCAATACCCCCTTCTCCCTAATGTCACCCACATGGCCGCAATACCCCCTTCTCCCTAATGTCACCCACATGGCCGCAATACCCCCTTCTCCCTAATGTCACCCACATGGCTGCAATACCCCCTTCTCCCTAGTGTCACCCACATGGCCGCAATACCCTCTTCTCCCTAGTGTCACCCACATGGCCGCAATACCCCCTTCTCCCTAGTGTCACCCACATGGCCGCAATACCCTCTGCTCCCTAGTGTCACCCACACGGCTGAAATACCCTCTTCTCCATAATGTCACCCACATGGCCGCAATACCCCCTTCTCCCTAGTGTCACCCACATGGCTGCAATACCCGCTTCTCCCTAATGTCACCCACACGGCTGCAATACCCGCTTCTCCCTAGTGTCCCCCACATGGCCGCAATACCCCCTTCTCCCTAATGTCACCCACATGGCCGCAATACCCCCTTCTCCCTAGTGTCACCCACATGGCCGCAATACCCTCTTCTCCCTAGTGTCACCCACATGGCCGCAATACCCCCTTCTCCCTAATGTCACCCACACGGCTGCAATACCCGCTTCTCCCTAGTGTCACCCACATGGCTGCAATACCCCCTTCTCCCTAATGTCACCCACATGGCCGCAATACCCCCTTCTCCCTAATGTCACCCACATGGCTGCAATACCCCCTTCTCCCAAATGTCACCCACATGGCTGCAATACCCCCTTCTCCCTAGTGTCACCCACATGGCAGCAATACCCTCTTCTCCCTAGTGTCACCCACATGGCAGCAATACCCCCTTCTCCCTAATGTCATCCACATGGCTGCAATACCCTCTTCTCCCTAGTGTCACCCACATGGCCGCAATACCCCCTTCTCACTAATGTCACCCACATGGCCGCAATACCCCCTTCTCCCTAGTGTCACCCACATGGCAGCAAAACCCTCTTCTCCCTAGTGTCACCCACATGGCAGCAATACCCTCTTCTACCTTCTGTCACCCACATGGCCGCAATACCCTCTTCTCCCTAATGTCACACACACGGCTGCAATACCCTCTTCTCCCTAGTGTCACCCACACGGCCGCAATACCCTCTTCTCCCTAGTGTCACCCACACGGCCGCAATACCCCCTTCTCCCTAGTGTCACCCACACGGCCGCATACCTCCTTCTCCCTAGTGTCACCCACATGGCCGCAATACCCCCTTCTCCCTAGTGTCACCCACATGGCCGCAATACCCCTTCTCCCTAATGTCACCCACATGGCCGCAATACCCCCTTCTCACTAATGTCACCCACACGGCCGCAATACCCCCTTCTCCCTAGTGTCACCCACACGGCCGCAATACCCCTTCTCCCTAATGTCACCCACATGGCCGCAATACCCCCTTCTCACTAATGTCACCCACATGGCAGCAATACCCTCTTCTACCTACTGTCACCCACATGGCCGCAATACCCTCTTCTCACTAGTGTCACCCACATGGCCGCAATACCCTCTTCTCCCTAGTGTCACCCACATGGCCGCAATACCCTCTTCTCCCTAGTGTCACCCACATGGCCGCAATACCCTCTTCTCCCTAGTGTCACCCACATGGCTGCAATACCCCCTTCTCCCTAATTTCACCCACACGGCTGCAATACCCCCTTCTCCCTAATTTCACCCACACGGCTGCAATACCCGCTTCTCCCTAGTGTCACCCACACGGCCGCAATACCCCCTTCTCCCTAATGTCACCCACATGGCTGCAATACCCCCTTCTCCCAAATGTCACCCACATGGCTGCAATACCCCCTTCTCCCTAGTGTCACCCACATGGCAGCAATACCCTCTTCTCCCTAGTGTCACCCACATGGCAGCAATACCCTCTTCTCCATAATGTCACCCACATGGCAGCAATACCCCCTTCTCCCTAATGTCATCCACATGGCTGCAATACCCTCTTCTCCCTAATGTCACACACATGGCAGCAATACCCCCTTCTCCCTAGAGTCACCCACATGGCCGCAATACCCCCTTCTCCCTAGAGTCACCCACATGGCCGCAATACCCCCTTCTCCCTAATGTCACCCACATGGCCGCAATACCCTCTTCTCCCTAGTGTCACCCACATGGCCGCAATACCCTCTTCTCCCTAATGTCACCTACATGGCAGCAATACCCCCTTCTCCCTAATGTCACCCACATGGCTGCAATACCCCCTTCTCCCTAGTGTCACCCACACGGCCGCAATACCCCTTCTCCCTAATGTCACCCACACGGCCGCAATACCCCTTCTCCCTAGTGTCACCCACATGGCAGCAATACCCTCTTCTCCCTAGTGTCACCCACATGGCAGCAATACCCTCTTCTACCTACTGTCAACCACATTGCCGCAATACCCTCTTCTCCCTAATGTCACACACACGGCTGCAATACCCTCTTCTCCCTAGTGTCACCCACACGGCCGCAATACCCTCTTCTCCCTAGTGTCACCCACATGGCCGCAATACCCCCTTCTCCCTAGTGTCACCCACACGGCCGCATACCTCCTTCTCCCTAGTGTCACCCACATGGCCGCAATACCCCCTTCTCCCTAGTGTCACCCACACGGCCGCATACCTCCTTCTCCCTAGTGTCACCCACATGGCTGCAATACCCCTTTCTCCCTAGTGTCACCCACATGGCCGCAATACCCCTTCTCCCTAGTGTCACCCACATGGCCGCAATACCCTCTTCTCCCTAGTGTCACCTACATGGCAGCAATACCCCCTTCTCCTTAATGTCACCCACATGGCTGCAATACCCCCTTCTCCCTAGTGTCACCCACATGGCTGCAATACCCCCTTCTCCCTAGTGTCACCCACATGGCCGCAATAACCTCTTCTCCCTAGTGTCACCCACATGGCCGCAATACCCCCTTCTCCCTAGTGTCACCCACATGGCCGCAATACCCCCTTTTCCCTAGTGTCACCCACATGGCTGCAATACCCCCTTCTCCCTAATGCCACCCACATGGCAGCAATACCCCCTTCTCCCTAATGCCACCCACACGGCAGCAATACCCTCTTCTCCCTAATGTCACCCACACGGCCGCAATACCCCCTTCTCCCTAATGTCACCCACATGGCCGCAATACCCCCTTCCCCCTAGTGTCACCCACATGGCCGCAATACCCCCTTCTCCCTAGTGTCACCCACATGGCCGCAATACCCCCTTCTCCCTAGTGTCACCCACATGGCCGCAATACCCCCTTCTCCCTAGTGTCACCCACATGGCCGCAATACCCCCTTCTCCCTAATGTCACCCACATGGCCGCAATACCCTCTTCTCCCTAATGTCACCCACATGGCCGCAATACCCCCTTCTCCCTAGTGTCACCCACATGGCCGCAATATCCCCTTCTCCCTAATGTCACCCACATGGCCGCAATACCCCCTTCTCCCTAGTGTCACCCACATGGCCGCAATACCCCCTTCTCCCTAGTGTCACCCACATGGCTGCAATACCCTCTTCTCCCTAATGTCACACACATGGGCGCAATACCCTCTTCTCCCTAATGTCACACACATGGGCGCAATACCCCCTTCTCCCTAATGTCACCCACATGGCCGCAGTACCCTCTTCTCCCTAATGTCACACACATGGCCGCAATACCCCCTTCTCCCTAGTGTCACCCACATGGCCGCAATACCCTCTTCTCCCTAGTGTCACCCACATGGCCGCAATACCCCCACATGGCCGCAAAACCCCCTTCTCCCTAGTGTCACCCACATGGCCGCAATACCCCCTTCTCCCTAGTGTCACCCACATGGCCGCAATACCCCCTTCTCCCTAGTGTCACCCACATGGCCGCAATACCCTCTTCTCCCTAATGTCACCCACATGGCCGCAATACCCCCTTCTCCCTAATGTCACCCACATGGCTGCAATACACCCTTCTCCCTAGTGTCACCCACATGGCTGCAATACCCTCTTCTCCCTAGTGTCACACACATGGCCGCAATACCCCCTTCTCCCTAATGTCACCCACACGGCCGCAATACCCCCTTCTCCCTAATGTCACCCACACGGCCGCAGTACCCTCTGCTCCCTAATGTCACACACATGGCCGCAATACCCTCTGCTCCCTAATGTCAACCACACGGCCGCAGTACCCCTTCTCCCTAGTGTCACCCACACGGCCGCAATACCCCCTTCTCCCTAGTGTCACCCACACGGCCGCAATACCCTCTTCTCCCTAGTGTAACCCACACGGCCGCAATACCCCCTTCTCCCTAATGTCACCCACATGGCCGCAATACCCCCTTCTCCCTAGTGTCACCCACATGGCCGCAATACCCCCTTCTCCCTAATGTCACCCACATGGCCGCAATGCCCCCTTCTCCCTAGTGTCACCCACATGGCCGCAATACCCCCTTCGCCCTAGTGTCACCCACATGGCCGCAATACCCCCTTCTCCCTAATGTCACCCACATGGCTGCAATACCCCCTTCTCCCTAGTGTCACCCACATGGCTGCAACACCCCCTTCTCCCTAGTGTCACCCACATGGCCGCAATACCCCCTTCTCCCTAGTGTCACCCACATGGCTGCAATACCCTCTTCTCCCTAATGTCACCCACATGGCCGCAATACCCTCTTCTCCCTAGTGTCACCCACATGGCTGCAATACCCCCTTCTCCCTAGTGTCACCCACATGGCTGCAATACCCTCTTCTCCCTTCTGTCACCCACATGGCCGCAATAACCCTTCTACCTAATGTCACCCACATGGCTGCAATACCCTCTTCTCTCTAGTGTCACCCACACGGCAGCAATACCCTTTTCTCCCTAGTGTCACCCACATGGCAGCAATACCCTCTTCTCCCTAGTGTCACCCACACGGCCGCAATACCCTCTTCTCCCTAGTGTCACCCACATGGCCGCAATACCCCCTTCTCCCTAATGTCACCCACATGGCAGCAATACCCTCTGCTCCCTAATGTCCCCCACATGGCCGCAATACCCCCTTCTCCTTAGTGTCACCCACATGGCTGCAAAACCCTCTTTTCCCTAGTCTCACCCACATGGCTTTAATACCCTCTTCTCCCTAGTGTCACCCACACGGCCGCAATACCCTCTTCTCCCTAGTGTCACCCACATGGCAGCAATACCCTCTTCTCCCTAGTGTCACCCACACGGCCGCAATACCCTCTTCTCCCTAGTGTCACCCACACGGCTGCAAAACCCTCTTTTCCCTAGTCTCACCCACATGGCTCTAATACCCTCTTCTCCCTAGTGTCACCCACACGGCCGCAATACCCTTTTCTCCCTAGTGTCACCCACATGGCAGCAATACCCTCTGCTCCCTAATGTCCCCCACATGGCCGCAATTCCCCCTTCTCCCTAGTGTCACCCACATGGCTGCAAAACCCTCTTTTCCCTAGTCTCACCCACATGGCTCTAATACCCTCTTCTCCCTAGTGTCACCCACACGGCCGCAATACCCTCTTCTCCCTAGTGTCACCCACATGGCAGCAATACCCTCTTCTCCCTAGTGTCACCCACACGGCCGCAATACCCTCTTCTCCCTAGTGTCACCCACACGGCTGCAAAACCCTCTTTTCCCTAGTCTCACCCACATGGCTCTAATATCCTCTTCTCCCTAGTGTCACCCACACGCCCGCAATACCCTTTTCTCCCTAGTGTCACCCACATGGCTGCAATACCCTCTTCTCCCTAGTGTCACCCACACGGCTGAAAACCCTCTCTTCCCTAGTGTCACCCACATGGCCGCAATACCCTCTTCTCCCTAGTGTCACCCACATGGCCACAATACCCTCTTCTCCCTAGTGTCACCCACATGGCTGCAATACCCCCTTCTCCCTAGTGTCACCCACATGGCTGCAATGCCTTCTTCTCCCTACTGTCACCCACATGGCCGCAATACCCCTTCTACCTAATGTCACCCACATGGCTGCAATACCCTCTTCTCTCTAGTGTCACCCACACGGCAGCAATACCCTCTTCTCCCTAGTGTCACCCACATGGCCGCAATACCCCCTTCTCCCTAATGTCACCCACATGGCAGCAATACCCTCTGCTCCCTAATGTCCCCCACATGGCCGCAATACCCCCTTCTCCTTAGTGTCACCCACATGGCTGCAAAACCCTCTTTTCCCTAGTCTCACCCACATGGCTCTAATACCCTCTTCTCCCTAGTGTCACCCACACGGCCGCAATACCCTCTTCTCCCTAGTGTCACCCACATGGCAGCAATACCCTCTTCTCCCTAGTGTCACCCACACGGCCGCAATACCCCCTTCTCCCTAATGTCACCCACATGGCAGCAATACCCTCTTCTCCCTAGTGTCACCCACACGGCCGCAATACCCTCTTCTCCCTAGTGTCACCCACATGGCAGCAATACCCTCTTCTCCCTAGTGTCACCCACATGGCCGCAATACCCCCTTCTCCCTAATGTCACCCACATGGCAGCAATACCCTCTGCTCCCTAATGTCCCCCACATGGCCGCAATACCCCCTTCTCCTTAGTGTCACCCACATGGCTGCAAAACCCTCTTTTCCCTAGTCTCACCCACATGGCTCTAATACCCTCTTCTCCCTAGTGTCACCCACACGGCCGCAATACCCTCTTCTCCCTAGTGTCACCCACATGGCAGCAATACCCTCTTCTCCCTAGTGTCACCCACACGGCCGCAATACCCTCTTCTCCCTAGTGTCACCCACACGGCTGCAAAACCCTCTTTTCCCTAGTCTCACCCACATGGCTCTAATACCCTCTTCTCCCTAGTGTCACCCACACGGCCACAATACCCTTTTCTCCCTAGTGTCACCCACATGGCAGCAATACCCTCTGCTCCCTAATGTCCCCCACATGGCCGCAATACCCCCTTCTCCCTAGTGTCACCCACATGGCTGCAAAACCCTCTTTTCCCTAGTCTCACCCACATGGCTCTAATACCCTCTTCTCCCTAGTGTCACCCACACGGCCGCAATACCCTCTTCTCCCTAGTGTCACCCACATGGCAGCAATACCCTCTTCTCCCTAGTGTCACCCACACGGCCGCAATACCCTCTTCTCCCTAGTGTCACCCACACGGCTGCAAAACCCTCTTTTCCCTAGTCTCACCCACATGGCTCTAATACCCTCTTCTCCCTAGTGTCACCCACACGGCCGCAATACCCTTTTCTCCCTAGTGTCACCCACATGGCTGCAATACCCTCTTCTCCCTAGTGTCACCCACACGGCTGCATAACCCTCTTTTCCCTAGTGTCACCCACATGGCCGCAATACCCTCTTCTCCCTAGTGTCACCCACATGGCCGCAATACCCTCTTCTCCCTAGTGTCACCCACATGGCCGCAATACCCTCTTCTCCCTAGTGTCACCCACATGGCCGCAATACCCTCTTCTCCCTAGTGTCCCCCTCATGGCTGCAATACCCTCTTCTCCCTAGTCTCACCCACATGGCTCTAATACCCTCTTCTCCCTAGTGTCACCCTCATGGCTGCAATACCCTCTTCTCCCTAGTGTCACCCTCATGGCTGCAATACCCTATGAATACCTAATAATCTATACACCCTAAATGTTGCAAGTTTGCGTTGTGTAGATTATTAGGTATTCATAGTTGGGGGCTCATCCCGGACAAGCCCCCATCTATGAAAACCTAATAATCTATACACCCTAAATGTCGCTATTTAGCGTTGTAAGTCGCACAAGAAATAATTGCTTTCTAGACTGTGGTTCCAAAGCACAAAAAGTTATTATTCACATAAAAAGCAATTAGTTACATGGTTGTGTCTATCTAGACATTGTCAACCTTTTTACTGTAGATCTTTAGAGCGGGTACCAATTCTTTTAATGTCACATTGTTTCTTGATTGTTATTAATTTAGCTAAAAACATTATGCAGTGGTATTCTAATGATTTTTGTTTTGACCATATAATGTGTTTTAAAAATACAAAAAAATAACTATCGTTCATGTGCACTTTTTATTTGCACACACTAATATTTTTTATATTCTACACAATTAGTATAATGTGATGAGAATCATATGTAGTTGAAGGGAACGATAATAAAATAGACCATTTGATAACAGACAGTACAATCACACTGCTCACTGTAACACTGCAATATACGGGAATGGTAATAAGATTAGAATGCATCGCATTAGCAATTATACTTTAGCAATTTCAACCCCAATTGTTATCTATCCAGACGCAGTGACTGTATGCAGCCGGACGAGTGCTCCGATGGACATCGATGGTGTTAAGCAGAACCAGGTCCTCTGTCCTCATGTTGCATTGGTCAGGTTCTACTCCAGCATGCCTTCACTGCTGCTTGATTCAAGTGAGTTCGCTCCGTAATAGGTTGCAGGTGCGCTTCGTGTCATGCCCAGCACAATCCCCCAGCAACACCCTTGTACACACATAGCACAGTCCCCCAGAAACACCCTTGTACATGCCCAGCACACTCCCCCAGAAACACCCTTGTACACGCCCAGCACACTCCCCCAGAAACACCCTTGTACACGCCCAGCACACTCCCCCAACAACACCCTTGTACACACCCAGCACACTCCCCCAGAAACACCCTTGTACACGCCCAGCACACTCCCCCAGAAACACCCTTGTACACACCCAGCCAACACTCCCCCAGCAACAGCCAAGCACACGCCCAGCACACTCCCCCAACAACACCCTTGTACACACCCTGCACACTCCCACAACAACACCCATGAACACGCCCAGCACACTCCACCAGAAACACCCTTGAACACGCCCAGCACACTCCCCCAGCAACACCCTTATACACTCCCAGCACACTCCCCCAGCAACACCCTTATACATGCCCAGCACACTCTCCCAGAAACATCCTTATACACCCCCGGCACACTCCCCCGGCAACTCCATTCTACACACCCAGCACACTCCCCCAACAACACCCTTGTACACGCCCTGCACACTCCCCCGGCAACTCCATTCTAAACACCCAGACACTCCCCCGGCAACTCCATTCAACACACCCAGCACACTCCCCCAGAAACACCCTTGTACACGCCCAGCACACTCCCCGGCAACTCCATTCTACACACCCAGCACACTCCCGCAACAACACCCATGAACACGCCCAGCACACTCCCCCAGCAACACCCTTGAACACACCCAGCACACTCCCCCAGCAACACCCTTATACACTCCCAGCACACTCCCCCAACAACACCCTTATACACGCCCAGCACACACCCCCAGCAACACCCTTATACACGCCCAGCACACTCTACCAGAAACATCCTTATACACCCCCGGCACACTCCCCCGGCAACTCCATTCTACACACCCAGCACACTCCCCCAACAACACCCTTGTACATGCCCTGCACACTCCCCCGGCAACTCCATTCTACACACCCAGCACACTCCCCCAACAATACCCTTGTATACGCCCAGCACACTCCCCCAACAACACCCTTGTACACGCCCAGCACACTCCCCCAGCAACACCCTTATACACACCCAGCACACTCCCGCAACAACACCCATGAACACGCCCAGCACACTCCCCCAGAAACACCCTTGAACACGCCCAGCACACTCCCCCAGAAACATCCTTGTACACGCGCAGCACACTCCCCCAGCAACTCCATTCTACACACCCAGCACACTCCCGCAACAACACCCATGAACACGCCCAGCACACTCCACCAGAAACACCCTTGAACACGCCCAGCACACTCCCCCAGCAACACCCTTATACACTCCCAGCACACTCCCCCAACAACACCCTTATACACGCCCAGCACACACCCCCAGCAACACCCTTATACACTCCCAGCACACTCCCCCAACAACACCCTTGAACACGCCCAGCACACACCCCCAGCAACACCCTTATACACGCCCAGCACACTCTCCCAGAAACATCCTTATACACCCCCGGCACACTCCCCCGGCAACTCCATTCTACACACCCAGCACACTCCCCCAGCAACTCCTTTGTACATGCCCAGCACACTCCCCTGGCAACTCCTTTGTACACGCCCAGCACACTCCCCCGGCAACACCTTTGCACACGCCCAGCACGCTCCCCCGGCAACACCTTTGCACACGCCCAGCACGCTCCCCCGGCAACAACTTTGCACACGCCCAGCACACTCCCCCGGCAACACCTTTGCACACGCCCAGCACACTCCCCCAGCAACACCATTGCACACGCCCAGCACACTCCCCCAGCAACACCATTGTACACACCCAGCACACTCCCCCGGCAACCCATTGTACACGCCCAGCACACTCCCCGGCAACACCCTTGTACACGCCCAGCACACTCCCCTGGCAACACCCTTGTACACGCCCAGCACACTCCCCTGGTAACACCCTTGTACACGCCCAGCACACTCTCCCGGCAACACCATTTTACACACCCAGCACACTCCCCCGGCAACTCCTTTGTACACACCCAGCACACTCCCCCAGAAACACCCTTGTACACGCCCAGCACACTCCCCCAGAAACACCCTTGTACACACCCAGCCAACACTCCCCCAGCAACAGCCAAGCACACGCCCAGCACACTCCACCAACAACACCCTTGTACACACCCAGCACACTCCCACAACAACACCCATGAACATGCCCAGCACACTCCACCAGAAACACCCTTGAACACGCCCAGCACACTCCCCCAGCAACACCCTTATACACTCCCAGCACACTCCCCCAACATCACCCTTATACACGCCCAGCACACACCCTCAGCAACACCCTTATACACGCCCAGCACACTCTCCCAGAAACATCCTTATACACCCCCGGCACACTCCCCCGGCAACTCCATTCTACACACCCAGCACACTCCCCCAACAACACCCTTGAACACGCCCTGCACACTCCCCCGGCAACTCCATTCTACACACCCAGCACACTCCCCCAACAATACCCTTGTACACACCCAGCACACTCCCCCAACAACACCCTTGTACACGCCCAGCACACTCCCCCAGCAACACCCTTATACACACCCAGCACACTCCCGCAACAACACCCATGAACACGCCCAGCACACTCCCCCAGAAATACCCTTGAACACGCCCAGCACACTCCCCCAGAAACATCCTTGTACACGCGCAGCACACTCCCCCAGCAACTCCATTCTACACACCCAGCACACTCCCGCAACAACACCCATGAACACGCCCAGCACACTCCACCAGAAACACCCTTGAACACGCCCAGCACACTCCCCCAGCACACTCCCCCAGCAACACCTTTGCACACGCCCAGCACGCTCCCCCGGCAACACCCTTGCACATGCCCAGCACACTCCCCCAGCAACACCATTGTACACACCCAGCACACTCCCCCGGCAACACCATTGTACACGCCCAGCACACTCCCCCGGCAACACCATTGTACACGCCCAGCACACTCCCCCGGCAACACCATTGTACACGCCCAGCACACTCCCCCGGCAACACCCTTGTACACGCCCAGCACACTCCTCTGGCAACACCCTTGTACACGCCCAGCACACTCCCCTGGTAACACCCTTGTACACGCCCAGCACACTCTCCCGGCAACACCATTTTACACACCCAGCACACTCCCCCGGCAACACCTGTCAGGTTGGATACAGTCATGACAGTCTGGTCACCTGACAGCCCTTTACCCAATGGTAGCATGGTGGTGATCAGCTGACGCTGTCCACCAATGATCTGCTACCTCAGTGTATTTAGCCAACCTCCAGATAGCAGGAAGTTGCCTGTGCAACGTTGCCGTTACCTTGTGTATACTTACTGTCATCTCGTTCCAGGTTTCCATCATGATTTCCTCGAGTCTCGGGTGCCAACTCCTTGTGCAACAGTGCGTCCAAACATCTTGCTTGTGTGTGATACAAGTGCCAACTCCTTGTACAACAGTGCGTCCTAACATCTTGCCTGTGTGTGATACAAGTGCCAACTCCTTGTGCAACAGTGCGTCCTAACATCCTGCTTGTGTGCGATACAAGTGCCAACTCCTTGTGCAACAGAGCGTCCAAACATCCTGCTTGTGTGCTATACAAGTGCCAACTCTTTGTACAACAGTGCGTCCTAACATCCTGCTTGTGTGCGATACAAGTGCCAACTCGTTGTGCAACAGAGCGTCCTAACATCTTGCCTGTGTGCGATACAAGTGCCAACTCCTTGTACAACAGAGCATCTGAACATCTTGCCTGTGTGCTATACAAGTGCCAACTCCTTGTACAACAGTGCGTCCTAACATCCTGCTTGTGTGCGATACAAGTGCCAACTCCTTGTACAACAGTGCGTCCTAACATCCTGCTTATGTGCGATACAAGTGCCAACTCCTTGTACAACAGTGCGTCCTAACATCCTGCTTGTGTGCGATACAAGTGCCAACTCGTTGTGCAACAGTGCGTCCTAACATCTTGCCTGTGTGCGATACAAGTGCCAACTCCTTGTACAACAGAGCATCTGAACATCTTGCCTGTGTGCGATACAAGTGCCAACTCCTTGTACAACAGTGCGTCCTAACATCCTGCTTGTGTGTGATACAAGTGCCAACTCGTTGTGCAACAGAGCGTCCTAACATCTTGCCTGTGTGTGATACAAGTGCCAACTCGTTGTGCAACAGAGCGTCCTAACATCTTGCCTGTGTGTGATACAAGTGCCAACTCGTTGTGCAACAGAGCGTCCTAACATCTTGCCTTGTACACGCCCAGCACACTCTCCCGGCAACACCATTTTACACACCCAGCACACTCCCCCGGCAACACCTGTCAGGTTGGATACAGTCATGACAGTCTGGTCACCTGACAGCCCTTTACCCAATGGTAGCATGGTGGTGATCAGCTGACGCTGTCCACCAATGATCTGCTACCTCAGTGTATTTAGCCAACCTCCGGATAGCAGGAAGTTGCCTGTGCAACGTTGCCGTTACCTTGTGTATACTTACTGTCATCTCGTTCCAGGTTTCCATCATGATTTCCTCGAGTCTCGGGTGCCAACTCCTTGTGCAACAGTGCGTCCTAACATCTTGCCTGTGAGCTATACAAGTGCCAACTCCTTGTGCAACAGTGCGTCCTAACATCTTGCCTGTGTGCTATACAAGTGCCAACTCCTTGTGCAACAGTGCGTCCAAACATCTTGCTTGTGTGTGATACAAGTGCCAACTCCTTGTACAACAGTGCGTCCTAACATCTTGCCTGTGTGTGATACAAGTGCCAACTCCTTGTGCATTAGTGCGTCCTAACATCTTGCCTGTGTGTGATACAAGTGCCAACTCCTTGTGCAACAGTGCGTCCTAACATCTTGCCTGTGTGTGATACAAGTGCCAACTCCTTGTGCAACAGTGCGTCCTAACATCCTGCTTGTGTGCGATACAAGTGCCAACTCCTTGTGCAACAGAGCGTCCTAACATCTTGCCTGTGTGCGATACAAGTGCCACCTCGTTGTGCAACAGTGCGTCCCAACATCCTGCTTGTGTGCTATACAAGTGCCAACTCTTTGTACAACAGTGCGTCCTAACATCCTGCTTGTGTGCTATACAAGTGCCAACTCTTTGTACAACAGTGCGTCCTAACATCCTGCTTGTGTGCGATACAAGTGCCAACTCGTTGTGCAACAGAGCGTCCTAACATCTTGCCTGTGTGCGATACAAGTGCCACCTCGTTGTGCAACAGTGCGTCCTAACATCTTGCCTGTGTGCGATACAAGTGCCAACTCCTTGTACAACAGAGCATCTGAACATCTTGCCTGTGTGCTATACAAGTGCCAACTCCTTGTACAACAGTGCGTCCTAACATCCTGCTTGTGTGCGATACAAGTGCCAACTCCTTGTACAACAGTGCGTCCTAACATCCTGCTTGTGTGCGATACAAGTGCCAACTCCTTGTACAACAGTGCGTCCTAACATCCTGCTTGTGTGCGATACAAGTGCCAACTCGTTGTGCAACAGTGCGTCCTAACATCTTGCCTGTGTGCGATACAAGTGCCAACTCCTTGTACAACAGAGCATCTGAACATCTTGCCTGTGTGCGATACAAGTGCCAACTCCTTGTACAACAGTGCGTCCTAACATCCTGCTTGTGTGTGATACAAGTGCCAACTCGTTGTGCAACAGAGCGTCCTAACATCTTGACTGTGTGTGATACAAGTGCCAACTCGTTGTGCAACAGAGCGTCCTAACATCTTGCCTGTGTGCGATACAAGTGCCAACTCGTTGTGCAACAGAGCGTCCTAACATCTTGCCTGTGTGCGATACAAGTGCCAACTCCTTGTACAACAGAGCATCTGAACATCTTGCCTGTGTGCGATACAGGTGCCAACTCCTTGTACAACAGAGCATCTGAACATCTTGCCTGTGTGTGATACAAGTGCCAACTCGTTGTGCAACAGAGCGTCCTAACATCTTGCCTGTGTGTGATACAAGTGCCAACTCGTTGTGCATTAGTGCGTCCTAACATCTTGCCTGTGTGCTATACAAGTGCCAACTCCTTGTACAACAGTGCGTCCTAACATCCTGCTTGTGTGCGATACAAGTGCCAACTCGTTGTGCATTAGTGCGTCCTAACATCTTGCCTGTGTGCTATACAAGTGCCAACTCCTTGTACAACAGTGCGTCCTAACATCTTGCCTGTGTGTGATACAAGTGCCAACTCCTTGTGCATTAGTGCGTCCTAACATCTTGCCTGTGTGTGATACAAGTGCCAACTCCTTGTGCAACAGTGCGTCCTAACATCTTGCCTGTGTGTGATACAAGTGCCAACTCCTTGTGCAACAGTGCGTCCTAACATCCTGCTTGTGTGCGATACAAGTGCCAACTCCTTGTGCAACAGAGCGTCCAAACATCCTGCTTGTGTGCTATACAAGTGCCAACTCTTTGTACAACAGTGCGTCCTAACATCCTGCTTGTGTGCGATACAAGTGCCAACTCCTTGTGCAACAGAGCGTCCTAACATCTTGCCTGTGTGCGATACAAGTGCCACCTCGTTGTGCAACAGTGCGTCCTAACATCTTGCCTGTGTGCGATACAAGTGCCAACTCCTTGTACAACAGAGCATCTGAACATCTTGCCTGTGTGCTATACAAGTGCCAACTCCTTGTACAACAGTGCGTCCTAACATCCTGCTTGTGTGCGATACAAGTGCCAACTCGTTGTACAACAGTGCGTCCTAACATCCTGCTTATGTGCGATACAAGTGCCAACTCCTTGTACAACAGTGCGTCCTAACATCCTGCTTGTGTGCGATACAAGTGCCAACTCGTTGTGCAACAGAGCGTCCTAACATCTTGCCTGTGTGCGATACAAGTGCCAACTCCTTGTACAACAGAGCATCTGAACATCTTGCCTGTGTGCGATACAAGTGCCAACTCCTTGTACAACAGTGCGTCCTAACATCCTGCTTGTGTGTGATACAAGTGCCAACTCGTTGTGCAACAGAGCGTCCTAACATCTTGCCTGTGTGTGATACAAGTGCCAACTCGTTGTGCAACAGAGCGTCCTAACATCTTGCCTGTGTGTGATACAAGTGCCAACTCGTTGTGCAACAGAGCGTCCTAACATCTTGCCTGTGTGCGATACAAGTGCCAACTCCTTGTACAACAGAGCATCTGAACATCTTGCCTGTGTGCGATACAGGTGCCAACTCCTTGTACAACAGAGCATCTGAACATCTTGCCTGTGTGTGATACAAGTGCCAACTCGTTGTGCAACAGAGCGTCCTAACATCTTGCCTGTGTGTGATACAAGTGCCAACTCGTTGTGCATTAGTGCGTCCTAACATCTTCCCTGTGTGCTATACAAGTGCCAACTCCTTGTACAACAGTGCGTCCTAACATCCTGCTTGTGTGCGATACAAGTGCCAACTCGTTGTACAACAGTGCGTCCTAACATCCTGCTTATGTGCGATACAAGTGCCAACTCCTTGTACAACAGTGCGTCCTAACATCCTGCTTGTGTGCGATACAAGTGCCAACTCGTTGTGCAACAGTGCGTCCTAACATCTTGCCTGTGTGCGATACAAGTGCCAACTCCTTGTACAACAGAGCATCTGAACATCTTGCCTGTGTGCGATACAAGTGCCAACTCCTTGTACAACAGTGCGTCCTAACATCCTGCTTGTGTGTGATACAAGTGCCAACTCGTTGTGCAACAGAGCGTCCTAACATCTTGCCTGTGTGTGATACAAGTGCCAACTCGTTGTGCAACAGAGCGTCCTAACATCTTGCCTGTGTGTGATACAAGTGCCAACTCCTTGTACAACAGAGCATCTGAACATCTTGCCTGTGTGCGATACAAGTGCCAACTCCTTGTACAACAGTGCGTCCTAACATCCTGCTTGTGTGTGATACAAGTGCCAACTCGTTGTGCAACAGAGCGTCCTAACATCTTGCCTGTGTGTGATACAAGTGCCAACTCGTTGTGCAACAGAGCGTCCTAACATCTTGCCTGTGTGCGATACAAGTGCCAACTCCTTGTACAACAGAGCATCTGAACATCTTGCCTGTGTGCGATACAGGTGCCAACTCCTTGTACAACAGAGCATCTGAACATCTTGCCTGTGTGTGATACAAGTGCCAACTCGTTGTGCAACAGAGCGTCCTAACATCTTGCCTGTGTGTGATACAAGTGCCAACTCGTTGTGCATTAGTGCGTCCTAACATCTTGCCTGTGTGCTATACAAGTGCCAACTCCTTGTACAACAGTGCGTCCTAACATCCTGCTTGTGTGCGATACAAGTGCCAACTCGTTGTGCATTAGTGCGTCCTAACATCTTGCCTGTGTGCTATACAAGTGCCAACTCCTTGTACAACAGTGCGTCCTAACATCTTGCCTGTGTGTGATACAAGTGCCAACTCCTTGTGCATTAGTGCGTCCTAACATCTTGCCTGTGTGTGATACAAGTGCCAACTCCTTGTACAACAGAGCATCTGAACATCTTGCCTGTGTGTGATACAAGTGCCAACTCCTTGTGCATTAGTGCGTCCTAACATCTTGCCTGTGTGCGATACAAGTGCCAACTCCTTGTACAACAGTGCGTCCTAACATCCTGCTTGTGTGCGATACAAGTGCCAACTCCTTGTGCAACAGAGCGTCCAAACATCCTGCTTGTGTGCTATACAAGTGCCAACTCTTTGTACAACAGTGCGTCCTAACATCCTGCTTGTGTGCGATACAAGTGCCAACTCGTTGTGCAACAGAGCGTCCTAACATCTTGCCTGTGTGCGATACAAGTGCCAACTCCTTGTACAACAGAGCATCTGAACATCTTGCCTGTGTGCTATACAAGTGCCAACTCCTTGTACAACAGTGCGTCCTAACATCCTGCTTGTGTGCGATACAAGTGCCAACTCGTTGTACAACAGTGCGTCCTAACATCCTGCTTATGTGCGATACAAGTGCCAACTCCTTGTACAACAGTGCGTCCTAACATCCTGCTTGTGTGCGATACAAGTGCCAACTCGTTGTGCAACAGTGCGTCCTAACATCTTGCCTGTGTGCGATACAAGTGCCAACTCCTTGTACAACAGAGCATCTGAACATCTTGCCTGTGTGCTATACAAGTGCCAACTCCTTGTACAACAGTGCGTCCTAACATCCTGCTTGTGTGCGATACAAGTGCCAACTCGTTGTACAACAGTGCGTCCTAACATCCTGCTTATGTGCGATACAAGTGCCAACTCCTTGTACAACAGTGCGTCCTAACATCCTGCTTGTGTGCGATACAAGTGCCAACTCGTTGTGCAACAGTGCGTCCTAACATCTTGCCTGTGTGCGATACAAGTGCCAACTCCTTGTACAACAGAGCATCTGAACATCTTGCCTGTGTGCGATACAAGTGCCAACTCCTTGTACAACAGTGCGTCCTAACATCCTGCTTGTGTGTGATACAAGTGCCAACTCGTTGTGCAACAGAGCGTCCTAACATCTTGCCTGTGTGTGATACAAGTGCCAACTCGTTGTGCAACAGAGCGTCCTAACATCTTGCCTGTGTGTGATACAAGTGCCAACTCGTTGTGCAACAGAGCGTCCTAACATCTTGCCTGTGTGCGATACAAGTGCCAACTCCTTGTACAACAGAGCATCTGAACATCTTGCCTGTGTGCGATACAGGTGCCAACTCCTTGTACAACAGAGCATCTGAACATCTTGCCTGTGTGTGATACAAGTGCCAACTCGTTGTGCAACAGAGCGTCCTAACATCTTGCCTGTGTGTGATACAAGTGCCAACTCGTTGTGCATTAGTGCGTCCTAACATCTTGCCTGTGTGCTATACAAGTGCCAACTCCTTGTACAACAGAGCATCTGAACATCTTGCCTGTGTGCGATACAAGTGCCAACTCCTTGTACAACAGTGCGTCCTAACATCCTGCTTGTGTGTGATACAAGTGCCAACTCGTTGTGCAACAGAGCGTCCTAACATCTTGCCTGTGTGTGATACAAGTGCCAACTCGTTGTGCAACAGAGCGTCCTAACATCTTGCCTGTGTGTGATACAAGTGCCAACTCGTTGTGCAACAGAGCGTCCTAACATCTTGCCTGTGTGCGATACAAGTGCCAACTCCTTGTACAACAGAGCATCTGAACATCTTGCCTGTGTGCGATACAGGTGCCAACTCCTTGTACAACAGAGCATCTGAACATCTTGCCTGTGTGTGATACAAGTGCCAACTCGTTGTGCAACAGAGCGTCCTAACATCTTGCCTGTGTGTGATACAAGTGCCAACTCGTTGTGCATTAGTGCGTCCTAACATCTTGCCTGTGTGCTATACAAGTGCCAACTCCTTGTACAACAGTGCGTCCTAACATCCTGCTTGTGTGCGATACAAGTGCCAACTCGTTGTGCATTAGTGCGTCCTAACATCTTGCCTGTGTGCTATACAAGTGCCAACTCCTTGTACAACAGAGCGTCCTAACATCCTGCTTGTGTGCGATACAAGTGCCAACTCCTTGTACAACAGAGCGTCCTAACATCTTGCCTGTGTGTGATACAAGTGCCAACTCGTTGTGCATTAGTGCGTCCTAACATCTTGCCTGTGTGCTATACAAGTGCCAACTCCTTGTACAACAGTGCGTCCTAACATCCTGCTTGTGTGCGATACAAGTGCCAACTCCTTGTACAACAGTGCGTCCTAACATCCTGCCTGTGTGTGACACAAGTGCCATTACTTGGAGCAATGGTGTGTTTTTAATAACTTGCCTTCGAACACTTACAAGTACCACCTACTGGCGTGACATTGAGTCAAGTACCCCTTTCCAGTATACAGTTACAAGTGCAGCTCCTTGGCACAACAGTGCGTCAAATCACTTGCCTACATAGCAGTACAAGTACCAATTTCCTGTGCAAAGTTACTTCTTTTAGAAGTATATCTCTTGGGCCATTGTTATATTGTTTTTATTTCCACGGTATCAGACACCTGTCTAAAGGGCCGCGACCTGCCTGCTGGGTGCAGCTTAAACCTCCCTCTTTGAGGGGTCACTGGTGAACACCTCCCAGCTGGTTAGACTCTGTGTCACTAACGTTTGATATTCATGTATGAGGAGATCATATATACAAACCCCATGCCTCCGACTTCTCTCTCCTCCAGGGACCTCAGTTCCATCTCCTCAGTAGGGGGTCTTTCTATATCAAACGTGACAACACCATTGTACACGCCCATTTCTGCGTGTAAAAACCCTCATCTCCCTCACCACGCCCTGAAACTCCCATTTTCTGCTGTGTCTTCTGTGTGCGTCCTTTGTGCTTTTGCAAGCATGTCACGGAGCGTGTGCATTGCGGAGTTTGTGCATATGTTATTGCAAAAAGTCACTCGGTTTGCGTAAAAAACGGTGTTGCATCCATCTCTCAATCACACCCTTAATAAGTTATAGTTTCTGCTGGTCACTGTGTTACCTTCTAGGTTGTGTTATCTTACAAGTTGTCATTCTATGTAATTCTATGTCTGTCTGCTGAAGCTACTGTATCACCTGATCTGCGCAGGAGATGTAAATAATACTAATTCTGTGCTAAAGAATAGTTACATTTATGTTTGTAGGTCGCATTTATACTTTATGAGATAATACACAGCTACTTACCGTAAGTTCCTGCAAGCATTTGGTGGTGTTGGAGGACCCCGGCCCCTCGCTGATCTGGGCTTCCTGAAATATAAAAATATAAATATGTTTTCATTTACTGAGTCAATTACTAAGAGCCTCATTCAGAGATGGGCGCTAATGTGATTGCAGCTGCGATTTCGCACAGGCCGCAGCTCGATAATATGCACATGTGCCCTACCATACAGCACTGCGTGTTATTACAGATGTGTGCCCCACCATACAGCACTGCGTGTTATTACAGATGTGTGCCCCACCATACAGCACTGCGTGTTATTACAGATGTGTGCCCCACCATACAGCACTGCGTGTTATTACAGATGTGTGCCCCACCATACAGCACTGCGTGTTATTACAGATGTGTGCCCCACCATACAGCACTGCGTGTTATTACAGATGTGTGCCCCACCATACAGCACTGCGTGTTATTACAGATGTGTGCCCCACCATACAGCACTGCGTGTTAGTACAGATGTGTGCCCCACCATACAGCACTGCGTGTTAGTACAGATGTGTGCCCCACCATACAGCACTGCGTGTTAGTACAGATGTGTGCCCCACCATACAGCACTGCGTGTTAGTACAGATGTGTGCCCCACCATACAGCACTGCGTGTTAGTACAGATGTGTGCCCCACCATACAGCACTGCGTGTTAGTACAGATGTGTGCCCCACCATACAGCACTGCGTGTTAGTACAGATGTGTGCCCCACCATACAGCACTGCGTGTTATTACAGATGTGTGCCCCACCATACAGCACTGCGTGTTAGTACAGATGTGTGCCCCACCATACAGCACTGCGTGTTAGTTCAGATGTGTGCCCCACCATACAGCACTGCGTGTTATTACAGATGTGTGCCCCACCATACAGCACTGCGTGTTAGTACAGATGTGTGCCCCACCATACAGCACTGCGTGTTATTACAGATGTGTGACCCACCATACAGCACTGCGTGTTAGTACAGATGTGTGACCCACCATACAGCACTGCGTGTTAGTACAGATGTGTGCCCCACCATACAGCACTGCGTGTTAGTACAGATGTGTGCCCCACCATACAGCACTGCGTGTTAGTACAGATGTGTGCCCCACCATACAGCACTGCGTGTTAGTACACATGTGTGCCCCACCATACAGCACTGCGTGTTATTACACATGTGTGCCCCACCATACAGCACTGCGTGTTATTACACATGTGTGCCCCACCATACAGGACACCACCGCTATTAACAGCGCACGTTTCTGGCTGGAACTGCTGAACCGGCTAAATACATTGTATGCTGCTTGCTGCAATAACCCTGTGGTACTCTGCACCCGTTCTACGTGGTTGTAAACCACCATCTTGCTTCAGTTATTCATTGTGTGGACTGGCCTCCATCACATACCGCTGCCACCTATAGGTGCTTCCAATAGTAACATGGCCACCTTTACATAGACATTCCTGCCCCAGCTGTTACTGTTATCCGAATAAAACATGCCGCTGATATAAAACAGTCTGATCTGGTGTGTCCGAACATTACGGGTGTTAGATATAAATGTTCTAGTGACAAATATAAGAAACAAATGTTCTCAGCCAATATTTCCATCATTAGACAACAATACGGGACTAGAATTATCTGCTGATAACCGGTCTGATGTGTAATACAGGACATAATGTCCTCTGACTACACTCTCTGCCATCGTCATGGTCCTGTCATTAGGAGGCGCTGTCTGACCTGTGCCAGTGTGTGGGGGTGACGGGATGCGCCAATCCCTACGCTCTAGGCATGAATCAGAGCTGTATGAAAACCCGATGGTTTACGTTCGATGTTTTCCGATCGGCGCAGGATCTGTATTGTGCATGTGCCAATCTGTGTCTGCGACGATGGTCACAGTGCCCCCTAAGCCGCAGTGTGAGTGACATGCTGCAGCCGTCTGTGAGCAGAGCAGAGGGCAGAGGGCAATGACCGGCGTAACAGGAAACGGGGGAGTGCCGAGGTCAGCGCCTGCATCTTCCGTCACTGGACCTGAAAACACCGCCCATCCTGCGTTACCGGAGACCGATGATCACACAGAGTGATGCGATGGCTGCTTCTTTGAACGCAGCAGAGAATCATATAAGCCGGAAGGAGGTGGCTACTTACACAAGACGCTTCCTGCAGCACTTTCTTATAAAGGAAAATGTGCGCCAGATATTTTCTCTTGAACACAACAAGGTGATGAAGACATTGGGCCTCATTCAGAGCCGCTCGCAGAAAGTGAGCGCTCGCTCTGAATGAGGTCGGCCGCTTTTCTTTTGAAAGGCGGCCTCCTGGCCGCTCGCTAAGCTGTGGGTTACCACCGACAGCTTTAGCGAGTGACTAGGTGATGGTCGCAATGGGCTTGCGATGAGACCCTTGCAGTAGGGGTCTCGTCTACCGCAAGCCCCACGTAGCTTCCTGCCCTAACAGAGGAGGAAGCTCCCTACTGACATCACTGGTGATGTGAGAAGGGCCGCCTAAAAATTACATGAACGCCTCCGTTTGTCCGGACACCGCCCCACCCCGCCTACAAAATGGGGCGAGCTGTCAATCAACATCTACAGCCGTCCCTTTTGTAGCGAGCACCGGAGCAATTTGTCACTCTCTGCGGGGATTGGGCACGCGCAGTACGAGCACTGCACATGCGCAGGCCCTCACCATCGACCCGCTTGCGAGCGCATAGTGCTTACAAGTGGGTCTGAATGAGGTCCATTGAGCGAGATTGGAGAGAAAAGACTCCCAAGTCCAGTCCTTATGGAATACCATAGTGTGAGTAATACCAGAGACTGACAGCAGGTGGCAGCATTGTACCTTTACTGGGCAGCAATGGACACTAGCATTAGGGTAAATATCTGACATTGCTCCTTTCTGACAGGCAGTAATAGTATTGTTTACTGACACATATCTGGCAGAATCTGCAGCCTAATGTGTTATAAAGTTGTGTGTAATGGTAATGCCTATTAGTTACAGGGCAGGGGGTAGTGGTTACAGAGCAGGGGGCAGTGGTTACAGAGCAGGGAATAGTGGTTACAGAGCAGGGGGTAGTGGTTACAGGGCAGAGGGTAGTGGTTACAGAGCAGGGGGTAGTGGTTACAAGGCAGGGGGTAGTGGTTACAGGGCAGAGGATAGTGGTTACAGAGCAGGGGGTAGTGGTTACAGGGCAGGGGGTAGTGGTTACAGAGCAGGGAGTAGTGGTTACAGGGCAGGGGGTAGTGGTTACAGAGCAGGGGGTAGTGGTTACAGGGAGAGGGTAGTGGTTACAGAGCAGGGGGTAGTGGTTACAGGGGAGGGGGTAGTGGTTACAGGGCAGGGAGTAGTGGTTACAGGGCAGGGGGTAGTGGTTACAGAGCAGGGGGTAGTGGTTACAGGGGAGGGGGTAGTGGTTACAGGGCAGGGGGTAGTGGTTACAGGGCAGGGAGTAGTGGTTACAGGGCAGGGAGTAGTGGTTACAGAGCAGGGGGTAGTGGTTACAGGGCAGGGGGTAGTGGTTACAGGGCAGGGGGTAGTGGTTACAGAGCAGGGAGTAGTGGTTACAGAGCAGGGAGTAGTGGTTACAGGGCAGGGGGTAGTGGTTACAGAGCAGGGAGTAGTGGTTACAGGGCAGGGGGTAGTGGTTACAGGGCAGGGGGTAGTGGTTACAGAGCAGGGGGTAGTGGTTACAGGGCAGGGAGTAGTGGTTACATGGAGTAGTGGTTACAGAGCAGGGAGTAGTGGTTACAGGGCAGGGGGTAGTGGTTACAGGGCAGGGGGTAGTGGTTACAGGGCAGGGAGTAGTGGGTACAGGGCAGGGAGTAGTGGTTACAGAGCAGGGAGTAGTGGTTACAGGGCAGGGGGTAGTGGTTACAGAGCAGGGGGTAGTGGTTACAGGGCAGGGAGTAGTGGTTACAGAGCAGGGAGTAGTGGTTACAGGGCAGGGAGTAGTGGTTACAGAGCAGGGGGTAGTGGTTACAGAGCAGGGAGTAGTGGTTACAGGGCAGGAGGTAGTGGTTACAGGGCAGGGGGTAGTGGTTACAGAGCAGGGGGTAGTGGTTACAGAGCAGGGGGTAGTGGTTACAGGGCAGGGAGTAGTGGTTACATGGAGTAGTGGTTACAGAGCAGGGAGTAGTGGTTACAGGGCAGGGGGTAGTGGTTACAGGGCAGGGAGTAGTGGTTACAGGGCAGGGGGTAGTGGTTAGGCAGGGAGTAGTGGTTACAGGGCAGGGGGTAGTGGTTACAGGGCAGGAGGTAGTGGTTACAGAGCAGGGAGTAGTGGGTACAGGGCAGGGAGTAGTGGTTACAGGGCAGGGGGTAGTGGTTACAGAGCAGGGGGTAGTGGTTACAGAGCAGGGAGTAGTGGTTACAGGGCAGGGAGTAGTGGTTACAGAGCAGGGGGTAGTGGTTACATGGAGTAGTGGTTACAGAGCAGGGAGTAGTGGTTACATGGAGTAGTGGTTACAGAGCAGGGGGTAGTGGTTACAGAGCAGGGAGTAGTGGTTACAGAGCAGGGGGTAGTGGTTACAGAGCAGGGGGTAGTGGTTACAGGGCAGGGAGTAGTGGTTACAGAGCAGGGAGTAGTGGTTACAGGGCAGGGGGTAGTGGTTACAGAGCAGGGAGTAGTGGTTACAGGGCAGGGAGTAGTGGTTACAGAGCAGGGGGTAGTGGTTACAGAGCAGGGAGTAGTGGTTACAGGGCATGGAGTAGTGGTTACAGAGCAGGGAGTAGTGGTTACAGGGCAGGCAGTAGTGGTTACGGAGCAGGGAGTAGTGGTTACAGGGCAGGGAGTAGTGGTTACAGAGCAGGGAGTAGTGGTTACAGGGCAGGGGGTAGTGGTTACAGGGGAGTGAGTAGTGGTTACAGAGCAGGGAGTAGTGGTTACATGGAGTAGTGGTTACAGAGCAGGGAGTAGTGGTTACATGGAGTAGTGGTTACAGAGCATGGAGTAGTGGTTACAGAGCAGGGAGTAGTGGTTACATGGAGTAGTGGTTACAGAGCAGGGAGTAGTGGTTACATGGAGTAGTGGTTACAGAGCAGGGAGTAGTGGTTACATGGAGTAGTGGTTACAGAGCAGGGAGTAGTGGTTACAGGGCAGGCAGTAGTGGTTACGGAGCAGGGAGTAATGGTTACAGGGCAGGGGGTAGTGGTTACAGGGCAGGGAGGAGTGGTTACAGGGCAGGGAGTAGTGGTTACAGGGCAGGGGGTAGTGGTTACAGGGGAGGGAGTAGTGGTTACAGAGCAGGGAGTAGTGGTTACAGGGCAGGGGGTAGTGGTTACAGAGCAGGGGGTAGTGGTTACAGGGGAGGGAGTAGTGGTTACAGGGCAGGGAGTAGTGGTTACAGTGCGGGAGTAGTGGTTACAGAGCTGGGAGTAGTGGTTACAGGGCAGGGGGTAGTGGTTACAGGGGAGGGGGTAGTGGTTACAGAGCAGGGAGTGGTGGTTACAGAGCAGGGAGTAGTGGTTACAGGGCAGGGAGTAGTGGTTACAGAGCAGGGAGTAGTGGTTACAGGGCAGGGGGTAGTGGTTACAGGGCAGGGGGTAGTGGTTACAGGGCAGGGAGTAGTGGGTACAGGGCAGGGAGTAGTGGGTACAGAGCAGGGAGTAGTGGTTACAGGGCAGGGGGTAGTGGTTACAGAGCAGGGGGTAGTGGTTACAGGGCAGGGAGTAGTGGTTACAGAGCAGGGAGTAGTGGTTACAGGGCAGGGGGTAGTGGTTACAGAGCAGGGAGTAGTGGTTACAGGGCAGGAGGTAGTGGTTACAGGGCAGGGGGTAGTGGTTACAGGGCAGGGGGTAGTGGTTACAGAGCAGGGGGTAGTGGTTACAGAGCAGGGGGTAGTGGTTACAGGGCAGGGAGTAGTGGTTACATGGAGTAGTGGTTAAAGAGCAGGGAGTAGTGGTTACAGGGCAGGGGGTAGTGGTTACAGGGCAGGGAGTAGTGGTTACAGGGCAGGGGGTAGTGGTTAGGCAGGGAGTAGTGGTTACAGGGCAGGGGGTAGTGGTTACAGGGCAGGAGGTAGTGGTTACAGAGCAGGGAGTAGTGGGTACAGGGCAGGGAGTAGTGGTTACAGGGCAGGGGGTAGTGGTTACAGAGCAGGGGGTAGTGGTTACAGGGCAGGGGGTAGTGGTTACAGAGCAGGGAGTAGTGGTTACAGGGCAGGGAGTAGTGGTTACAGAGCAGGGGGTAGTGGTTACATGGAGTAGTGGTTACAGAGCAGGGAGTAGTGGTTACATGGAGTAGTGGTTACAGAGCAGGGGGTAGTGGTTACAGAGCAGGGAGTAGTGGTTACAGAGCAGGGGGTAGTGGTTACAGAGCAGGGGGTAGTGGTTACAGGGCAGGGAGTAGTGGTTACAGAGCAGGGAGTAGTGGTTACAGGGCAGGGGGTAGTGGTTACAGAGCAGGGAGTAGTGGTTACAGGGCAGGGAGTAGTGGTTACAGAGCAGGGGGTAGTGGTTACAGAGCAGGGAGTAGTGGTTACAGGGCATGGAGTAGTGGTTACAGAGCAGGGAGTAGTGGTTACAGGGCAGGCAGTAGTGGTTACGGAGCAGGGAGTAGTGGTTACAGGGCAGGGAGTAGTGGTTACAGAGCAGGGAGTAGTGGTTACAGGGCAGGGGGTAGTGGTTACAGGGGAGTGAGTAGTGGTTACAGAGCAGGGAGTAGTGGTTACATGGAGTAGTGGTTACAGAGCAGGGAGTAGTGGTTACAGAGCAGGGAGTAGTGGTTACATGGAGTAGTGGTTACAGAGCATGGAGTAGTGGTTACAGAGCAGGGAGTAGTGGTTACATGGAGTAGTGGTTACAGAGCAGGGAGTAGTGGTTACATGGAGTAGTGGTTACAGAGCAGGGAGTAGTGGTTACATGGAGTAGTGGTTACAGAGCAGGGAGTAGTGGTTACAGGGCAGGCAGTAGTGGTTACGGAGCAGGGAGTAATGGTTACAGGGCAGGGAGGAGTGGTTACAGGGCAGGGAGGAGTGGTTACAGGGCAGGGAGTAGTGGTTACAGGGCAGGGGGTAGTGGTTACAGGGGAGGGAGTAGTGGTTACAGAGCAGGGAGTAGTGGTTACAGGGCAGGGGTTAGTGGTTACAGAGCAGGGAGTAGTGGTTACAGGGGAGGGAGTAGTGGTTACAGGGCAGGGAGTAGTGGTTACAGTGCGGGGAGTAGTGGTGACAGAGCAGGGAGTAGTGGTTACATGGAGTAGTGGTTACAGAGCAGGGAGTAGTGGTTACAGGGCAGGGAGTAGTGGTTACAGGGCAAGGAGTAGTGGTTACAGGGCAGGGAGTAGTGGTTACAGAGCAGGGGGCAGTGGTTACAGAGCAGGGGGTAGTGGTTACAGGGGAGGGGGTAGTGGTTACAGGGCAGGGAGTAGTGGTTACAGAGCAGGGAGTAGTGGTTACAGGGGAGGGGGTAGTGGTTACAGAGCAGGGAGTAGTGGTTACAGGGCAGGGAGTAGTGGTTACAGGGCAGGGGGTAGTGGTTACAGAGCAGGGGGTAGTGGTTACAGAGCAGGGGGTAGTGGTTACAGGGCAGGGAGTAGTGGTTACATGGAGTAGTGGTTACAGAGCAGGGAGTAGTGGTTACAGGGGAGGGGGTAGTGTTTACAGAGCAGGGAGTAGTGGTTACAGGGCAGGGGGTAGTGGTTACAGAGCAGGGAGTAGTGGTTACAGGGCAGGGAGTAGTGGTTACAGGGCAGGGGGTAGTGGTTACAGGGCAGGGAGTAGTGGTTACAGGGCAGGGAGTAGTGGTTACAGAGCAGGGAGTAGTGGTTACAGGGGAGGGGGTAGTGGTTACAGAGCAGGGAGTAGTGGTTACAGGGCAGGGGGTAGTGGTTACAGAGCAGGGGGTAGTGATTACAGGGCAGGGGGTAGTGGTTACAGAGCAGGGAGTAGTTGTTACAGACCAGGGAGTAGTGGTTACAGGGGAGGGGGTAGTGGTTACATAGCAGGGAGTAGTGGTTACAGGGCAGGGAGTAGTGGTTACAGCGCAGGGGGTAGTGGTTACAGGGCAGGGGGTAGTGGTGACAGAGCAGGGAGTAGTGGTTACATGGAGTAGTGGTTACAGAGCAGGGAGTAGTGGTTACAGGGCAGGGAGTAGTGGTTACAGGGCAAGGAGTAGTGGTTACAGGGCAGGGAGTAGTGGTTACAGAGCAGGGGGCAGTGGTTACAGAGCAGGGGGTAGTGGTTACAGGGGAGGGGGTAGTGGTTACAGGGCAGGGAGTAGTGGTTACAGAGCAGGGTGTAGTGGTTACAGGGGAGGGGGTAGTGGTTACAGAGCAGGGAGTAGTGGTTACAGAGCAGGGAGTAGTGGTTACAGGGCAGGAGGTAGTGGTTACAGAGCAGGGAGTAGTGGTTACAGGGCAGGGAGTAGTGGTTACAGGGCAGGGGTAGTGGTTACAGAGCAGGGGGTAGTGGTTACATGGAGTAGTGGTTACAGAGCAGCGAGTAGTGTTTACAGGGCAGGGAGTAGTGGTTACAGGGCATGGAGTAGTGGTTACAGGGCAGGGAGTAGTGGTTACAGAGCAGGGGGCAGTGGTTACAGAGCAGGGGATAGTGGTCACAGGGGAGGGGGTAGTGGTCACAGGGCAGGGAGTAGTGGTTACAGGGCATGGAGTAGTGGTTACAGGGCAGGGAGTAGTGGTTACAGAGCAGGGGGCAGTGGTTACAGAGCAGGGGGCAGTGGTTACAGAGCAGGGGGTAGTGGTCACAGGGCAGGGAGTAGTGGTTACAGAGCAGGGAGTAGTGGTTACAGGGCAGGGAGTAGTGGTTACAGAGCAGGGAGTAGTGGTTACAGAGCAGGGAGTAGTGGTTACAGGGCACGGGGTAGTGGTTACAGGGCACGGGGTAGTGGTTACAGGGGAGGGAGTAGTGGTTACAGGGCAGGGAGTAGTGGTTACAGAGCAGGGAGTAGTGGTTACAGAGCAGGGGGTAGTGGTTACAGGGCAGGGGGTAGTGGTTACATGGAGTAGTGGTTACAGAGCAGGGAGTAGTGGTTACATGGAGTAGTGGTTACAGAGCAGGGAGTAGTGGTTACAGGGCAGGGGGTAGTGGTTACAGGGCAGGGAGTAGTGGTTACAGGGCAGGGGGTAGTGGTTACAGGGCAGGGGGTAGTGGTTACAGAGCAGGGAGTAGTGGTTACATGGAGTAGTGGTTACAGAGCAGGGAGTAGTGGTTACAGGGCAGGGAGTAGTGATTACAGGGCAGGGAGTAGTGGTTACAGAGCAGGGGGCAGTGGTTACAGAGCAGGGGGTAGTGGTTACAGGGGAGGGGGTAGTGGTTACAGGGCAGGGAGTAGTGGTTACAGAGCAGGGAGTAGTGGTTACAGGGGAGTGGGTAGTGGTTACAGAGCAGGGAGTAGTGGTTACAGAGCAGGGAGTAGTGGTTACAGGGCAGGGGGTAGTGGTTACAGAGCAGGGAGTAGTGGTTACAGGGCAGGGGGTAGTGGTTACAGGGCAGGGGGTAGTGGTTACAGAGCAGGGAGTAGTGGTTACAGGGCAGGGGGTAGTGGTTACATGGAGTAGTGGTTACAGAGCAGGGAGTAGTGGTTACATGGAGTAGTGGTTACAGAGCAGGGAGTAGTGGTTACAGGGCAGGGGGTAGTGGTTACAGGGCAGGGAGTAGTGGTTACAGGGCAGGGGGTAGTGGTTACAGGGCAGGGGGTAGTGGTTACAGAGCAGGGAGTAGTGGTTACATGGAGTAGTGGTTACAGAGCAGGGAGTAGTGGTTACAGGGCAGGGAGTAGTGGTTACAGGGCAGGGAGTAGTGGTTACAGAGCAGGGGGCAGTGGTTACAGAGCAGGGGGTAGTGGTTACAGGGGAGGGGGTAGTGGTTACAGGGCAGGGAGTAGTGGTTACAGAGCAGGGAGTAGTGGTTACAGGGGAGGGGGTAGTGGTTACAGAGCAGGGAGTAGTGGTTACAGGGCAGGGAGTAGTGGTTACAGGGCAGGGGGTAGTGGTTACAGAGCAGGGGGTAGTGGTTACAGGGCAGGGGGTAGTGGTTACAGGGCAGGGGGTAGTGGTTACAGGGCAGGGGGTAGTGGTTATAGAGCAGGGGGTAGTGGTTACAGGGGAGGGGTTAGTGGTTACAGAGCAGGGAGTAGTGGTTACACGGCAGGGAGTAGTGGGTACAGGGCAGGGGGTAGTGGTTACAGGGCAGGGGGTAGTGGTTACAGAGCAGGGGGTAGTGGTTACAGAGCAGGGAGTAGAGGTTACATGGAATAGTGGTTACAGAGCAGGGAGTAGTGGTTACAGGGCAGGGAGTAGTGGTTACAGGGCATGGAGTAGTGGTTACAGGGCATGGAGTAGTGGTTACAGAGCAGGGGGCAGTGGTTACAGCGCAGGGGGTAGTGGTTACAGGGGAGGCGGTAGTGGTTACAGGGCAGGGAGTAGTGGTTACAGAGCAGGGAGTAGTGGTTACAGGGGAGGGGGTAGTGGTTACAGAGCAGAGAGTAGTGGTTACAGAGCAGGGAGTAGTGGTTACAGGGCAGGGGGTAGTGGTTACAGGGCAGGGAGGAGTGGTTACAGGGCAGGGAGGAGTGGTTACAGGGCAGGGGATTAGTGGTTACAGGGGAGGGAGTAGTGGTTACAGGGCAGGGGGTAGTGGTTACAGGGCAGGGAGTAGAGGTTACAGAGCAGGGAGTAGTGGTTACAGAGGAGGGGGTAGTGGTTACAGAGCAGGGAGTAGTGGTTACAGGGCAGGGGGTAGTGGTTACAGAGCAGGGGGTAGTGATTACAGGGCAGGGGGTAGTAGTTACAGAGCAGGGGGTAGTGGTTACAGACCAGGGAGTAGTGGTTACAGGGGAGGGGGTAGTGGTTACATAGCAGGGAGAAGTGGTTACAGAGCAGGGAGTAGTGGTTACAGGGCAGGGAGTAGTGGTTACAGAGCAGGGAGTAGTGGTTACAGGGCAGGCGGTAGTGGTTACAGAGCAGGGAGTAGTGGTTACATGGAGTAGTGGTTACAGAGCAGGGAGTAGTGGTTACAGGGCAGGGGGTAGTGGTTACAGGGCAGGGGGTAGTGGTTACAGAGCAGGGGGTAGTGGTTACAGAGCAGGGGGTAGTGGTTACAGGGCAGGGAGTAGTGGTTACATGGAGTAGTGGTTACAGAGCAGGGAGTAGTGGTTACAGGGCAGGGGGTAGTGGTTACAGGGCAGGGAGTAGTGGTTACAGGGCAGGGGGTAGTGGTTAGGCAGGGAGTAGTGGTTACAGGGCAGGGGGTAGTGGTTACAGGGCAGGAGGTAGTGGTTACAGAGCAGGGAGTAGTGGGTACAGGGCAGGGAGTAGTGGTTACAGGGCAGGGGGTAGTGGTTACAGAGCAGGGGGTAGTGGTTACAGGGCAGGGGGTAGTGGTTACAGAGCAGGGAGTAGTGGTTACAGGGCAGGGAGTAGTGGTTACAGAGCAGGGGGTAGTGGTTACATGGAGTAGTGGTTACAGAGCAGGGAGTAGTGGTTACATGGAGTAGTGGTTACAGAGCAGGGGGTAGTGGTTACAGAGCAGGGAGTAGTGGTTACAGAGCAGGGGGTAGTGGTTACAGAGCAGGGGGTAGTGGTTACAGGGCAGGGAGTAGTGGTTACAGAGCAGGGAGTAGTGGTTACAGGGCAGGGGGTAGTGGTTACAGAGCAGGGAGTAGTGGTTACAGGGCAGGGAGTAGTGGTTACAGAGCAGGGGGTAGTGGTTACAGAGCAGGGAGTAGTGGTTACAGGGCATGGAGTAGTGGTTACAGGGCAGGCAGTAGTGGTTACGGAGCAGGGAGTAGTGGTTACAGGGCAGGGAGTAGTGGTTACAGAGCAGGGAGTAGTGGTTACAGGGCAGGGGGTAGTGGTTACAGGGGAGTGAGTAGTGGTTACAGAGCAGGGAGTAGTGGTTACATGGAGTAGTGGTTACAGAGCAGGGAGTAGTGGTTACATGGAGTAGTGGTTACAGAGCATGGAGTAGTGGTTACAGAGCAGGGAGTAGTGGTTACATGGAGTAGTGGTTACAGAGCAGGGAGTAGTGGTTACATGGAGTAGTGGTTACAGAGCAGGGAGTAGTGGTTACATGGAGTAGTGGTTACAGAGCAGGGAGTAGTGGTTACAGGGCAGGCAGTAGTGGTTACGGAGCAGGGAGTAATGGTTACAGGGCAGGGGGTAGTGGTTACAGGGCAGGGAGGAGTGGTTACAGGGCAGGGAGTAGTGGTTACAGGACAGGGGGTAGTGGTTACAGGGGAGGGAGTAGTGGTTACAGAGCAGGGAGTAGTGGTTACAGGGCAGGGGGTAGTGGTTACAGAGCAGGGAGTAGTGGTTACAGGGGAGGGAGTAGTGGTTACAGGGCAGGGAGTAGTGGTTACAGTGCGGGGAGTAGTGGTTACAGAGCTGGGAGTAGTGGTTACAGGGCAGGGGGTAGTGGTTACAGGGGAGGGGGTAGTGGTTACAGAGCAGGGAGTAGTGGTTACAGGGCAGGGGGTAGTGGTTACAGACCAGGGAGTAGTGGTTACAGGGGAGGGGGTAGTGGTTACATAGCAGGGAGTAGTGGTTACAGGGCAGGGAGTAGTGGTTACAGCGCAGGGGGTAGTGGTTACAGGGCAGGGGGTAGTGGTGACAGAGCAGGGAGTAGTGGTTACATGGAGTAGTGGTTACAGAGCAGGGAGTAGTGGTTACAGGGCAGGGGGTAGTGGTTACAGAGCAGGGAGTAGTGGTTACATGGAGTAGTGGTTACAGAGCAGGGAGTAGTGGTTACAGGGCAGGGAGTAGTGGTTACAGAGCAGGGGGCAGTGGTTACAGAGCAGGGGGTAGTGGTTACAGGGGAGGGAATAGTGGTTACAGTGCAGGGGGTAGTGGTTACAGGGCAGGGGGTAGTGGTTACAGGGGAGGGGGTAGTGGTTACAGGGCAGGGAGTAGTGGTTACAGGGCAGGGAGTAGTGGTTACAGGGCAGGAGGTAGTGGTTACAGAGCAGGGATTAGTGGTTACAGGGCAGGGAGTAGTGGTTACAGGGCAGGGAGTAGTGGTTACAGAGCAGGCGGTAGTGGTTACAGAGCAGGGGGTAGTGGTTACAGGGCAGGCGGTAGTGGTTACGGAGCAGGGAGTAGTGGTTACAGGGCAGGGGGTAGTGGTTACAGGGGAGGGGGTAGTGGTTACAGAGCAGGGAGTAGTGGTTACAGGGCAGGGAGTAGTGGTTACAGGGCGGGGTGTAGTGGTTACAGGGGAGGGAGTAGTGGTTACAGAGCAGGGAGTAGTGGTTACAGGGCAGGGGGTAGTGGTTACAGAGCAGGGAGTAGTGGTTACAGGGCAGGGAGTAGTGGTTACAGGGGAGGGGGTAGTGGTTACAGAGCAGGGAGTAGTGGTTACAGAGCAGGGAGTAGTGGTTACAGGGCAGGAGGTATTGGTTACAGAGCAGGGAGTAGTGGTTACAGGGTAGGGAGTAGTGGTTACAGGGCAGGGGGTAGTGGTTACAGAGCAGGGGGTAGTGGTTACATGGAGTAGTGGTTACAGAGCAGGGAGTAGTGGTTACAGGGCAGGGAGTAGTGGTTACAGGGCAGGGGGTAGTGGTTACAGGGCAGGGAGTAGTGGTTACAGAGCAGGGAGTAGTGGTTACAGAGGAGGGGGTAGTGGTTACAGAGCAGGGAGTAGTGGTTACAGGGCAGGGGGTAGTGGTTACAGAGCAGGGGGTAGTGATTACAGGGCAGGGGGTAGTGGTTACAGAGCAGGGGGTAGTGGTTACAGACCAGGGAGTAGTGGTTACAGGGGAGGGGGTAGTGGTTACATAGCAGGGAGAAGTGGTTACAGAGCAGGGAGTAGTGGTTACAGGGGAGGGGGTAGTGGTTACAGAGCAGGGAGTAGTGGTTACAGGGCAGGAGGTAGTGGTTACAGAGCAGGGAGTAGTGGTTACAGGGCAGGGAGTAGTGGTTACAGGGCAGGGGGTAGTGGTTACAGAGCAGGGGGTAGTGGTTACATGGAGTAGTGGTTACAGAGCAGGGAGTAGTGGTTACAGGGCAGGGTGTAGTGGTTACAGAGCAGGGAGTAGTGGTTACAGAGCAGGCGGTAGTGGTTACAGAGCAGGGAGTAGTGGTTACAGAGCAGGGAGTAGTGGTTACAGAGCAGGCGGTAGTGGTTACAGAGCAGGGAGTAGTGGTTACAGGGCAGGCAGTAGTGGTTACGGAGCAGGGAGTAGTGGTTACAGGGCAGGGGGTAGTGGTTACAGGGGAGGGGGTAGTGGTTACAGAGCAGGGAGTAGTGGTTACAGAGCAGGGAGTAGTGGTTACAGGGCAGGGAGGAGTGGTTACAGGGCAGGGAGGAGTGGTTACAGGGCAGGGGGTAGTGGTTACAGAGCAGGGGGTAGTCGTTACAGGGCAGGGGGTAGTGGTTGCAGGGCAGGGGGTAGTGGTTACAGGGCAGGGAGTAGTGGTTACCGAGCAGGGAGTAGTGGTTACAGGGCAGGGGGTAGTGGTTACAGAGCAGGGGGTAGTGTTTACAGGGCAGGGGGTAGTGGTTACAGGGCAGGGGGTAGTGGTTACAGAGCAGGGGGTAGTGGTTACAGAGCAGGGGGTAGTGGTTACAGGGCAGGGAGTAGTGGTTACAGGGCAGGGAGTAGTGGTTACATGGAGTAGTGGTTACAGAGCAGGGAGTAGTGGTTACAGGGCAGGGGGTAGTGGTTACAGGGCAGGGGGTAGTTGTTACAGAGCAGGGGGTAGTGGTTACAGAGCAGGGGGTAGTGGTTACAGGGCAGGGAGTAGTGGTTACATGGAGTAGTGGTTACAGAGCAGGGAGTAGTGGTTACAGGGCAGGGGGTAGTGGCTACAGGGCAGGGAGTAGTGGTTACAGGGCAGGGGGTAGTGGTTAGGCAGGGAGTAGTGGTTACAGGGCAGGGGGTAGTGGTTACAGGGCAGGAGGTAGTGGTTACAGAGCAGGGAGTAGTGGGTACAGGGCAGGGAGTAGTGGTTACAGAGCAGGGAGTAGTGGTTACAGGGCAGGGGGTAGTGCTTACAGAGCAGGGAGTAGTGGTTACAGGGCAGGGAGTAGTGGTTACAGAGCAGGGGGTAGTGGTTACATGGAGTAGTGGTTACAGAGCAGGGAGTAGTGGTTACATGGAGTAGTGGTTACAGAGCAGGGGGTAGTGGTTACAGAGCAGGGAGTAGTGGTTACAGAGCAGGGGGTAGTGGTTACAGAGCAGGGGGTAGTGGTTACAGGGCAGGGAGTAGTGGTTACAGAGCAGGGAGTAGTGGTTACAGGGCAGGGGGTAGTGGTTACAGAGCATGGAGTAGTGGTTACAGGGCAGGGAGTAGTGGTTACAGAGCAGGGGGTAGTGGTTACAGAGCAGGGAGTAGTGGTTACAGGGCATGGAGTAGTGGTTACAGAGCAGGGAGTAGTGGTTACAGGGCAGGGATTAGTGGTTACAGGGCAGGCAGTAGTGGTTACGGAGCAGGGAGTAGTGGTTACAGGGCAGGGAGTAGTGGTTACAGAGCAGGGAGTAGTGGTTACAGGGCAGGGGGTAGTGGTTACAGGGGAGTGAGTAGTGGTTACAGAGCAGGGAGTAGTGGTTACATGGAGTAGTGGTTACAGAGCAGGGAGTAGTGGTTACAGAGCAGGGAGTAGTGGTTACATGGAGTAGTGGTTACAGAGCATGGAGTAGTGGTTACAGAGCAGGGAGTAGTGGTTACATGGAGTAGTGGTTACAGAGCAGGGAGTAGTGGTTACATGGAGTAGTGGTTACAGAGCAGGGAGTAGTGGTTACAGGGCAGGCAGTAGTGGTTACGGAGCAGGGAGTAATGGTTACAGGGCAGGGGGTAGTGGTTACAGGGCAGGGAGGAGTGGTTACAAGGCAGGGAGTAGTGGTTACAGGACAGGGGGTAGTGGTTACAGGGGAGGGAGTAGTGGTTACAGAGCAGGGAGTAGTGGTTACAGGGCAGGGGGTAGTGGTTACAGAGCAGGGAGTAGTGGTTACAGGGGAGGGAGTAGTGGTTACAGGGCAGGGAGTAGTGGTTACAGTGCGGGGAGTAGTGGTTACAGAGCTGGGAGTAGTGGTTACAGGGCAGGGGGTAGTGGTTACAGGGGAGGGGGTAGTGGTTACAGAGCAGGGAGTAGTGGTTACAGGGCAGGGGGTAGTTGTTACAGACCAGGGAGTAGTGGTTACAGGGGAGGGGGTAGTGGTTACATAGCAGGGAGTAGTGGTTACAGGGCAGGGAGTAGTGGTTACAGCGCAGGGGGTAGTGGTTACAGGGCAGGGGGTAGTGGTGACAGAGCAGGGAGTAGTGGTTACATGGAGTAGTGGTTACAGAGCAGGGAGTAGTGGTTACAGGGCAGGGGGTAGTGGTTACAGAGCAGGGAGTAGTGGTTACAGAGCAGGGAGTAGTGGTTACAGGGCAGGGAGTAGTGGTTACAGAGCAGGGAGTAGTGGTTACAGGGGAGGGGGTAGTGGTTACAGAGCAGGGAGTAGTGGTTACAGAGCAGGGAGTAGTGGTTACAGGGCAGGAGGTAGTGGTTACAGAGCAGGGAGTAGTGGTTACAGGGCAGGGAGGAGTGGTTACAGGGCAGGGAGGAGTGGTTACAGGGCAGGGGGTAGTGGTTACAGAGCAGGGGGTAGTGGTTACAGGGGAGGGAGTAGTGGTTACAGGGCAGGGAGTAGTGGTTACAGGGCAGGGGGTAGTGGTTACAGAGCAGGGATTAGTGGTTACAGGGCAGGGAGTAGTGGTTACAGGGCAGGGAGTAGTGGTTACAGAGCAGGGAGTAGTGGTTACAGGGCAGGCGGTAGTGGTTACAGAGCAGGGAGTAGTGGTTACATGGAGTAGTTGTTACAGAGCAGGGAGTAGTGGTTACAGAGCAGGGGGTAGTGGTTACAGGGCAGGGGGTAGTGGTTACAGAGCAGGGGGTAGTGGTTACATGGATTAGTGGTTACAGAGCAGGGAGTAGTGGTTACAGGGCAGGGGGTAGTGGTTACAGGGCAGGGAGTAGTGGTTACAGGGCAGGGGGTAGTGGTTAGGCAGGGAGTAGTGGTTACAGGGCAGGGGGTAGTGGTTACAGGGCAGGAGGTAGTGGTTACAGAGCAGGGAGTAGTGGGTACAGGGCAGGGAGTAGTGGTTACAGGGCAGGGGGTAGTGGTTACAGAGCAGGGGGTAGTGGTTACAGGGCAGGGGGTAGTGGTTACAGAGCAGGGAGTAGTGGTTACAGGGCAGGGAGTAGTGGTTACAGAGCAGGGGGTAGTGGTTACATGGAGTAGTGGTTACAGAGCAGGGAGTAGTGGTTACATGGAGTAGTGGTTACAGAGCAGGGGGTAGTGGTTACAGAGCAGGGAGTAGTGGTTACAGAGCAGGGGGTAGTGGTTACAGAGCAGGGGGTAGTGGTTACAGGGCAGGGAGTAGTGGTTACAGAGCAGGGAGTAGTGGTTACAGGGCAGGGGGTAGTGGTTACAGAGCAGGGGGTAGTGGTTACAGGGCAGGGAGTAGTGGTTACAGAGCAGGGGGTAGTGGTTACAGAGCAGGGAGTAGTGGTTACAGGGCATGGAGTAGTGGTTACAGAGCATGGAGTAGTGGTTACAGAGCAGGGAGTAGTGGTTACATGGAGTAGTGGTTACAGAGCAGGGAGTAGTGGTTACATGGAGTAGTGGTTACAGAGCAGGGAGTAGTGGTTACATGGAGTAGTGGTTACAGAGCAGGGAGTAGT
This sequence comes from Taudactylus pleione, assembly GCA_031769625.1. Classification (NCBI taxonomy): domain Eukaryota; kingdom Metazoa; phylum Chordata; class Amphibia; order Anura; family Myobatrachidae; genus Taudactylus; species Taudactylus pleione. Next base: position 101,419 of record JAUIMM010001435.1, on the reverse strand, counting down.
GGTTACAGGGCAGGCAGTAGTGGTTACGGAGCAGGGAGTAATGGTTACAGGGCAGGGGGTAGTGGTTACAGGGCAGGGAGGAGTGGTTACAGGGCAGGGAGTAGTGGTTACAGGACAGGGGGTAGTGGTTACAGGGGAGGGAGTAGTGGTTACAGAGCAGGGAGTAGTGGTTACAGGGCAGGGGGTAGTGGTTACAGAGCAGGGAGTAGTGGTTACAGGGGAGGGAGTAGTGGTTACAGGGCAGGGAGTAGTGGTTACAGTGCGGGGAGTAGTGGTTACAGAGCTGGGAGTAGTGGTTACAGGGCAGGGGGTAGTGGTTACAGGGGAGGGGGTAGTGGTTACAGGGCAGGGGGTAGTTGTTACAGACCAGGGAGTAGTGGTTACAGGGGAGGGGGTAGTGGTTACATAGCAGGGAGTAGTGGTTACAGGGCAGGGAGTAGTGGTTACAGCGCAGGGGGTAGTGGTTACAGGGCAGGGGGTAGTGGTGACAGAGCAGGGAGTAGTGGTTACATGGAGTAGTGGTTACAGAGCAGGGAGTAGTGGTTACAGGGCAGGGGGTAGTGGTTACAGGGCAGGGAGTAGTGTTTACAGGGCAGGGGGTAGTGGTTACAGAGCAGGGAGTAGTGGTTACATGGAGTAGTGGTTACAGAGCAGGGAGTAGTGGTTACAGGGCAGGGAGTAGTGGTTACAGAGCAGGGGGCAGTGGTTACAGAGCAGGGGGTAGTGGTTACAGGGGAGGGGGTAGTGGTTACAGGGCAGGGAGTAGTGGTTACAGAGCAGGGAGTAGTGGTTACAGGGGAGGGGGTAGTGGTTACAGAGCAGGGAGTAGTGGTTACAGAGCAGGGAGTAGTGGTTACAGGGCAGGGAGTAGTGGTTACAGAGCAGGGAGTAGTGGTTACAGGGGAGGGGGTAGTGGTTACAGAGCAGGGAGTAGTGGTTACAGAGCAGGGAGTAGTGGTTACAGGGCAGGAGGTAGTGGTTACAGAGCAGGGAGTAGTGGTTACAGGGCAGGGAGTAGTGGTTACAGGGCAGGGGGTAGTGGTTACAGAGCAGGGGGTAGTGGTTACATGGAGTAGTGGTTACAGAGCAGCGAGTAGTGTTTACAGGGCAGGGAGTAGTGGTTACAGGGCATGGAGTAGTGGTTACAGGGCAGGGAGTAGTGGTTACAGAGCAGGGGGCAGTGGTTACAGAGCAGGGGGTAGTGGTTACAGGGGAGGGGGTAGTGATCACAGGGCAGGGAGTAGTGGTTACAGAGCAGGGAGTAGTGGTTACAGGGCAGGGAGTAGTGGTTACAGAGCAGGGAGTAGTGGTTACAGAGCAGGGAGTAGTGGTTACAGGGCAGGGGGTAGTGGTTACAGGGCAGGGGGTAGTGGTTACAGGGGAGGGAGTAGTGGTTACAGGGCAGGGAGTAGTGGTTACAGAGCAGGGAGTAGTGGTTACAGAGCAGGGGGTAGTGGTTACAGGGCAGGGGGTAGTGGTTACATGGAGTAGTGGTTACAGAGCAGGGAGTAGTGGTTACATGGAGTAGTGGTTACAGAGCAGGGAGTAGTGGTTACAGGGCAGGGGGTAGTGGTTACAGGGCAGGGAGTAGTGGTTACAGGGCAGGGGGTAGTGGTTACAGGGCAGGGGGTAGTGGTTACAGAGCAGGGAGTAGTGGTTACATGGAGTAGTGGTTACAGAGCAGGGAGTAGTGGTTACAGGGCAGGGAGTAGTGGTTACAGGGCAGGGAGTAGTGGTTACAGAGCAGAGGGCAGTGGTTACAGATCAGGGGGTAGTGGTTACAGGGGAGGGGGTAGTGGTTACAGGGCAGGGAGTAGTGGTTACAGAGCAGGGAGTAGTGGTTACAGGGGAGGGGGTAGTGGTTACAGAGCAGGGAGTAGTGGTTACAGAGCAGGGAGTAGTGGTTACAGGGCAGGGGGTAGTGGTTACAGAGCAGGGAGTAGTGGTTACAGGGCAGGGGGTAGTGGTTACAGGGCAGGGGGTAGTGGTTACAGAGCAGGGAGTAGTGGTTACAGGGCAGGGGGTAGTGGTTACATGGAGTAGTGGTTACAGAGCAGGGAGTAGTGGTTACATGGAGTAGTGGTTACAGAGCAGGGAGTAGTGGTTACAGGGCAGGGGGTAGTGGTTACAGGGCAGGGAGTAGTGGTTACAGGGCAGGGGGTAGTGTTTACAGGGCAGGGGGTAGTGGTTACAGAGCAGGGGGTAGTGGTTACATGGAGTAGTGGTTACAGAGCAGGGAGTAGTGGTTACAGGGCATGGAGGAGTGGTTACAGAGCAGGGGGTAGTGGTTACAGGGGAGGGGGTAGTGGTTACAGGGCAGGGAGTAGTGGTTACAGAGCAGGGGGTAGTGGTTACAGAGCAGGGAGTAGTGGTTACAGGGCATGGAGTAGTGGTTACAGAGCAGGGAGTAGTGGTTACAGGGCAGGGAGTAGTGGTTACAGGGCAGGCAGTAGTGTTTACGGAGCAGGGAGTAGTGGTTACAGGGCAGGGAGTAGTGGTTACAGAGCAGGGTGTAGTGGTTACAGAGCAGGGAGTAGAGGTTACATGGAGTAGTGGTTACAGAGCAGGGAGTAGTGGTTACAGGGCAGGGAGTAGTGGTTACAGGGCATGGAGGAGTGGTTACAGGGCAGGGATGAGTGGTTACAGGGCAGGGGGTAGTGGTTACAGGGGAGGGAGTAGTGGTTACAGTGCAGGGGGTAGTGGTTACAGGGCAGGGGGTAGTGGTTACAGGGGAGGGGGTAGTGGTTACAGGGCAGGGAGTAGTGGTTACAGGGCAGGAGGTAGTGGTTACAGAGCAGGGATTAGTGGTTACAGGGCAGGGAGTAGTGGTTACAGGGCAGGGAGTAGTGGTTACAGAGCAGGGAGTAGTGGTTACAGGGCAGGGGGTAGTGGTTACAGGGGAGGCGGTAGTGGTTACAGAGCAGGTGGTAGTGGTTAAAGGGCAGGGGGTAGTGGTTACAGGGCAGGGAGTAGTGGTTACAGGGCAGGGGGTAGTGGTTACAGAGCAGGGGGTAGTGGTTACAGGGCAGGGGGTAGTGGTTACAGAGCAGGGAGTAGTGGTTACAGGGCAGGGAGTAGTGGTTACAGAGCAGGGGGTAGTGGTTACATGGAGTAGTGGTTACAGAGCAGGGAGTAGTGGTTACATGGAGTAGTGGTTACAGAGCAGGGGGTAGTGGTTACAGAGCAGGGAGTAGTGGTTACAGAGCAGGGGGTTGTGGTTACAGAGCAGGGGGTAGTGGTTACAGGGCAGGGAGTAGTGGTTACAGAGCAGGGAGTAGTGGTTACAGGGCAGGGGGTAGTGGTTACAGAGCATGGAGTAGTGGTTACAGGGCAGTGAGTAGTGGTTACAGAGCAGGGGGTAGTGGTTACAGAGCAGGGAGTAGTGGATACAGGGCATGGAGTAGTGGTTACAGAGCAGGGAGTAGTGGTTACAGGGCAGGGAGTAGTGGTTACAGGGCAGGGAGTAGTGGTTACGGAGCAGGGAGTAGTGGTTACAGGGCAGGGAGTAGTGGTTACAGAGCAGGGAGTAGTGGTTACAGGGCAGGGGGTAGTGGTTACAGGGGAGTGAGTAGTGGTTACAGAGCAGGGAGTAGTGGTTACATGGAGTAGTGGTTACAGAGCAGGGAGTAGTGGTTACAGAGCAGGGAGTAGTGGTTACATGGAGTAGTGGTTACAGAGCATGGAGTAGTGGTTACAGAGCAGGGAGTAGTGGTTACATGGAGTAGTGGTTACAGAGCAGGGAGTAGTGGTTACATGGAGTAGTGGTTACAGAGCAGGGAGTAGTGGTTACATGGAGTAGTGGTTACAGAGCAGGGAGTAGTGGTTACAGGGCAGGCAGTAGTGGTTACGGAGCAGGGAGTAATGGTTACAGGGCAGGGAGTAGTGGTTACAGAGCAGGGAGTAGTGGTTACAGGGCAGGGAGTAGTGGTTACAGAGCAGGGAGTAGTGGTTACAGAGCAGGGAGTAGTGGTTACAGGGCACGGGGTAGTGGTTACAGGGCAGGGGGTAGTGGTTACAGGGGAGGGAGTAGTGGTTACAGGGCAGGGAGTAGTGGTTACAGAGCAGGGAGTAGTGGTTACAGAGCAGGGGGTAGTGGTTACAGGGCAGGGGGTAGTGGTTACATGGAGTAGTGGTTACAGAGCAGGGAGTAGTGGTTACATGGAGTAGTGGTTACAGAGCAGGGAGTAGTGGTTACAGGGCAGGGGGTAGTGGTTACAGGGCAGGGAGTAGTGGTTACAGGGCAGGGGGTAGTGGTTACAGGGCAGGGGGTAGTGGTTACAGAGCAGGGAGTAGTGGTTACATGGAGTAGTGGTTACAGAGCAGGGAGTAGTGGTTACAGGGCAGGGAGTAGTGGTTACAGGGCAGGGATTAGTGGTTACAGGGCAGGGAGTAGTGGTTACAGGGCAGGGAGTAGTGGTTACAGAGCAGGGAGTAGTGGTTACAGGGCAGGCGGTAGTGGTTACAGAGCAGGGAGTAGTGGTTACATGGAGTAGTTGTTACAGAGCAGGGAGTAGTGGTTACAGGGCAGGGGGTAGTGGTTACAGGGCAGGGGGTAGTGGTTACAGAGCAGGGGGTAGTGGTTACAGAGCAGGGGGTAGTGGTTACAGGGCAGGGAGTAGTGGTTACATGGAGTAGTGGTTACAGAGCAGGGAGTAGTGGTTACAGGGCAGGGGGTAGTGGTTACAGGGCAGGGAGTAGTGGTTACAGGGCAGGGGGTAGTGGTTAGGCAGGGAGTAGTGGTTACAGGGCAGGGGGTAGTGGTTACAGGGCAGGAGGTAGTGGTTACAGAGCAGGGAGTAGTGGGTACAGGGCAGGGAGTAGTGGTTACAGGGCAGGGGGTAGTGGTTACAGAGCAGGGGGTAGTGGTTACAGGGCAGGGGGTAGTGGTTACAGAGCAGGGAGTAGTGGTTACAGGGCAGGGAGTAGTGGTTACATGGAGTAGTGGTTACAGAGCAGGGAGTAGTGGTTACATGGAGTAGTGGTTACAGAGCAGGGAGTAGTGGTTACAGAGCAGGGGGTAGTGGTTACAGAGCAGGGGGTAGTGGTTACAGGGCAGGGAGTAGTGGTTACAGAGCAGGGAGTAGTGGTTACAGGGCAGGGGGTAGTGGTTACAGAGCAGGGGGTAGTGGTTACAGGGCAGGGAGTAGTGGTTACAGAGCAGGGGGTAGTGGTTACAGAGCAGGGAGTAGTGGTTACAGGGCATGGAGTAGTGGTTACAGAGCAGGGAGTAGTGGTTACAGGGCAGGGAGTAGTGGTTACAGGACAGGCAGTAGTGTTTACGGAGCAGGGAGTAGTGGTTACAGGGCAGGGAGTAGTGGTTACAGAGCAGGGAGTAGTGGTTACAGGGCAGGGGGTAGTGGTTACAGGGGAGTGAGTAGTGGTTACAGAGCAGGGAGTAGTGGTTACATGGAGTAGTGGTTACAGAGCAGGGAGTAGTGGTTACAGAGCAGGGAGTAGTGGTTACATGGAGTAGTGGTTACAGAGCATGGAGTAGTGGTTACAGAGCAGGGAGTAGTGGTTACATGGAGTAGTGGTTACAGAGCAGGGAGTAGTGGTTACATGGAGTAGTGGTTACAGAGCAGGGAGTAGTGGTTACATGGAGTAGTGGTTACAGAGCAGGGAGTAGTGGTTACAGGGCAGGCAGTAGTGGTTACGGAGCAGGGAGTAATGGTTACAGGGCAGGGGGTAGTGGTTACAGGGCAGGGAGGAGTGGTTACAGGGCAGGGAGTAGTGGTTACAGGACAGGGGGTAGTGGTTACAGGGGAGGGAGTAGTGGTTACAGAGCAGGGAGTAGTGGTTACAGGGCAGGGAGTAGTGGTTACAGGGCAGGGGGTAGTGGTTACAGAGCAGGGAGTAGTGGTTACAGGGGAGGGAGTAGTGGTTACAGGGCAGGGAGTAGTGGTTACAGTGCGGGGAGTAGTGGTTACAGAGCTGGGAGTAGTGGTTACAGGGCAGGGGGTAGTGGTTACAGGGGAGGGGGTAGTGGTTACAGAGCAGGGAGTAGTGGTTACAGGGCAGGGGGTAGTTGTTACAGACCAGGGAGTAGTGGTTACAGGGGAGGGGGTAGTGGTTACATAGCAGGGAGTAGTGGTTACAGGGCAGGGAGTAGTGGTTACAGCGCAGGGGGTAGTGGTTACAGGGCAGGGGGTAGTGGTGACAGAGCAGGGAGTAGTGGTTACATGGAGTAGTGGTTACAGAGCAGGGAGTAGTGGTTACAGGGCAGGGGGTAGTGGTTACAGGGCAGGGAGTAGTGGTTACATGGAGTAGTGGTTACAGAGCAGGGAGTAGTGGTTACAGGGCAGGGAGTAGTGGTTACAGAGCAGGGGGCAGTGGTTACAGAGCAGGGGTTAGTGGTTACAGGGGAGGGGGTAGTGGTTACAGGGCAGGGAGTAGTGGTTACAGAGCAGGGAGTAGTGGTTACAGGGGAGGGGGTAGTGGTTACAGAGCAGGGAGTAGTGGTTACAGAGCAGGAAGTAGTGGTTACAGGGCAGGGAGTAGTGGTTACAGAGCAGGGAGTAGTGGTTACAGGGGAGGGGGTAGTGGTTACAGAGCAGGGAGTAGTGGTTACAGAGCAGGGAGTAGTGGTTACAGGGCAGGAGGTAGTGGTTACAGAGCAGGGAGTAGTGGTTACAGGGCAGGGAGTAGTGGTTACAGGGCAGGGGGTAGTGGTTACAGAGCAGGGGGTAGTGGTTACATGGAGTAGTGGTTACAGAGCAGCGAGTAGTGTTTACAGGGCAGGGAGTAGTGGTTACAGGGCATGGAGTAGTGGTTACAGGGCAGGGAGTAGTGGTTACAGAGCAGGGGGCAGTGGTTACAGAGCAGGGGGCAGTGGTTACAGGGGAGGGGGTAGTTATCACAGGGCAGGGAGTAGTGGTTACAGAGCAGGGAGTAGTGGTTACAGGGCAGGGAGTAGTGGTTACAGAGCAGGGAGTAGTGGTTACAGAGCAGGGAGTAGTGGTTACAGGGCACGGGGTAGTGGTTACAGGGCAGGGGGTAGTGGTTACAGGGGAGGGAGTAGTGGTTACAGGGCAGGGAGTAGTGGTTACAGAGCAGGGAGTAGTGGTTACAGAGCAGGGGGTAGTGGTTACAGGGCAGGGGGTAGTGGTTACATGGAGTAGTGGTTACAGAGCAGGGAGTAGTGGTTACATGGAGTAGTGGTTACAGAGCAGGGAGTAGTGGTTACAGGGCAGGGGGTAGTGGTTACAGGGCAGGGAGTAGTGGTTACAGGGCAGGGAGTAGTGGTTACAGGGCAGGGGGTAGTGGTTACAGGGCAGGGGGTAGTGGTTACAGAGCAGGGAGTAGTGGTTACATGGAGTAGTGGTTACAGAGCAGGGAGTAGTGGTTACAGGGCAGGGAGTAGTGGTTACAGGGCAGGGAGTAGTGGTTACAGAGCAGGGGGCAGTGGTTACAGATCAGGGGGTAGTGGTTACAGGGGAGGGGGTAGTGGTTACAGGGCAGGGAGTAGTGGTTACAGAGCAGGGAGTAGTGGTTACAGGGGAGGGGGTAGTGGTTACAGAGCAGGGAGTAGTGGTTACAGAGCAGGGAGTAGTGGTTACAGGGCAGGGGGTAGTGGTTACAGAGCAGGGAGTAGTGGTTACAGGGCAGGGGGTAGTGGTTACAGGGCAGGGGGTAGTGGTTACAGAGCAGGGAGTAGTGGTTACAGGGCAGGGGGTAGTGGTTACATGGAGTAGTCGTTACAGAGCAGGAAGTAGTGGTTACATGGAGTAGTGGTTACAGAGCAGGGAGTAGTGGTTACAGGGCAGGGGGTAGTGGTTACAGGGCAGGGAGTAGTGGTTACAGGGCAGGGGGTAGTGTTTACAGGGCAGGGGGTAGTGGTTACAGAGCAGGGGGTAGTGGTTACATGGAGTAGTGGTTACAGAGCAGGGAGTAGTGGTTACAGGGCAGGGAGTAGTGGTTACAGAGCAGGGGGCAGTGGTTACAGAGCAGGGGGTAGTGGTTACAGGGGAGGGGGTAGTGGTTACAGGGCAGGGAGTAGTGGTTACAGAGCAGGGAATAGTGGTTACAGGGGAGGGGGTAGTGGTTACAGAGCAGGGAGTAGTGGTTACAGAGCAGGGAGTAGTGGTTACAGGGCAGGGGGTAGTGGTTACAGGGCAGGGGGTAGTGGTTACAGAGCAGGGAGTAGTGGTTACAGGGCAGGGAGTAGTGGTTACAGAGCAGGGAGTAGTGGTTACAGGGCAGGGGGTAGTGGTTACAGGGCAGGGGGTAGTGGTTACAGAGCAGGGTGTAGTGGTTACAGAGCAGGGAGTAGAGGTTACATGGAGTAGTGGTTACAGAGCAGGGAGTAGTGGTTACAGGGCAGGGAGTAGTGGTTACAGGGCATGGAGGAGTGGTTACAGGGCAGGGATGAGTGGTTACAGGGCAGGGGGTAGTGGTTACAGGGGAGGGAGTAGTGGTTACAGTGCAGGGGGTAGTGGTTACAGGGCAGGGGGTAGTGGTTACAGGGGAGGGGGTAATGGTTACAGGGCAGGGAGTAGTGGTTACAGGGCAGGAGGTAGTGGTTACAGAGCAGGGATTAGTGGTTACAGGGCAGGGAGTAGTGGTTACAGGGCAGGGAGTAGTGGTTACAGAGCAGGGAGTAGTGGTTACAGAGCAGGGAGTAGTGGTTACAGAGCAGGGAGTAGTGGTTACAGAGCAGGCGGTAGTGGTTACAGAGCAGGTGGTAGTGGTTACAGGGCAGGCAGTAGTGGTTATGGAGCAGGGAGTAGTGGTTACAGGGCAGGGGGTAGTGGTTACAGGGGAGGGTGTAGTGGTTACAGAGCAGGGAGTAGTGGTTACAGGGCAGGGAGTAGTGGTTACAGTGCGGGGGGTAGTGGTTACAGGGCGGGGTGTAGTGGTTACAGGGGAGGGAGTAGTGGTTACAGTGCGGGGAGTAGTGGTTACAGGACAGGGGGTAGTGGTTACAGAGCAGGGAGTAGTGGTTACAGGGCAGGGGGTAGTGGTTACAGAGCAGGGAGTAGTGGTTACAGGGCAGGGAGTAGTGGTTACAGGGCAGGGGGTAGTGGTTACAGGGCAGGGAGTAGTGGTTACAGGGCAGGGGGTAGTGGTTACAGAGCAGGGGGTAGTGATTACAGGGCAGGGGGTAGTGGTTACAGAGCAGGGGGTAGTGGTTACAGACCAGGGAGTAGTGGTTACAGGGGAGGGGGTAGTGGTTACATAGCAGGGAGTAGTGGTTACAGAGCAGGGAGTAGTGGTTACAGGGGAGGGGGTAGTGGTTACAGAGCAGGGAGTAGTGGTTACAGAGCAGTGAGTAGTGGTTACAGGGCAGGAGGTAGTGGTTACAGAGCAGGGAGTAGTGGTTACAGGGTAGGGAGTAGTGGTTACAGGGCAGGGGGTAGTGGTTACAGAGCAGGGGGTAGTGGTTACATGGAGTAGTGGTTACAGAGCAGGGAGTAGTGGTTACAGGGCAGGGAGTAGTGGTTACAGGGCAGGGGGTAGTGGTTACAGGGCAGGGAGTAGTGGTTACAGAGCAGGGAGTAGTGGTTACAGGGGAGGGGGTAGTGGTTACAGAGCAGGGAGTAGTGGTTACAGGGCAGGGGGTAGTGGTTACAGACCAGGGAGTAGTGGTTACAGGGGAGGGGGTAGTGGTTACATAGCAGGGAGTAGTGGTTACAGAACAGGGAGTAGTGGTTACAGGGGAGGGGGTAGTGGTTACAGAGCAGGGAGTAGTGGTTACAGAGCAGGGAGTAGTGGTTACAGGGCAGGAGGTAGTGGTTACAGAGCAGGGAGTAGTGGTTACAGGGCAGGGAGTAGTGGTTACAGGCAGGGGGTAGTGGTTACAGAGCAGGGGTAGTGGTTACATGGAGTAGTGGTTACAGAGCAGGGAGTAGTGGTTACAGGGCAGGGAGTAGTGGTTACAGGGCAGGGAGTAGTGGTTACAGAGCAGGGAGTAGTGGTTACAGAGCAGGCGGTAGTGGTTACAGAGCAGGGAGTAGTGGTTACAGAGCAGGGAGTAGTGGTTACAGAGCAGGCGGTAGTGGTTACAGAGCAGGGAGTAGTGGTTACAGGGCAGGCAGTAGTGGTTACGGAGCAGGGAGTAGTGGTTACAGGGCAGGGGGTAGTGGTTACAGGGGAGGGGGTAGTGGTTACAGAGCAGGGAGTAGTGGTTACAGGGCAGGGAGGAGTGGTTACAGGGCAGGGGGTAGTGGTTACAGGGGAGGGGGTAGTGGTTACAGAGCAGGGGGTAGTGGTTACAGGGCAGGGGGTAGTGGTTACATGGAGTAGTGGTTACAGAGCAGGGAGTAGTGGTTACATGGAGTAGTGGTTACAGAGCAGGGGGTAGTGGTTACAGAGCAGGGGGTAGTCGTTACAGGGCAGGGGGTAGTGGTTGCAGGGCAGGGGGTAGTGGTTACAGGGCAGGGGGTAGTGGTTACAGAGCAGGGAGTAGTGGTTACAGAGCAGGGAGTAGTGGTTACAGGGCAGGGGGTAGTGGTTACAGAGCAGGGGGTAGTGGTTACAGGGCAGGGGGTAGTGGTTACAGAGCAGGGGGTAGTGGTTACAGAGCAGGGAGTAGTGGTTACAGGGCAGGGGGTAGTGGTTACAGGCAGGGGGTAGTGGTTACAGAGCAGGGAGTAGTGGTTACAGAGCAGGGAGTAGTGGTTACAGGGCAGGGAGTAGTGGTTACAGAGCAGGGGGTAGTGGTTACATGGAGTAGTGGTTACAGAGCAGGGAGTAGTGGTTACATGGAGTAGTGGTTACAGAGCAGGGGGTAGTGGTTACAGAGCAGGGAGTAGTGGTTACAGAGCAGGGGGTAGTGGTTACAGAGCAGGGGGTAGTGGTTACAGGGCAGGGAGTAGTGGTTACAGAGCAGGGAGTAGTGGTTACAGGGCAGGGGGTAGTGGTTACAGAGCATGGAGTAGTGGTTACAGGCAGGGAGTAGTGGTTACAGAGCAGGGGGTAGTGGTTACAGAGCAGGGAGTAGTGGTTACAGGGCATGGAGTAGTGGTTACAGAGCAGGGAGTAGTGGTTACAGGGCAGGGAGTAGTGGTTACAGGGCAGGCAGTAGTGGTTACGGAGCAGGGAGTAGTGGTTACAGGGCAGGGAGTAGTGGTTACAGGGCAGGGAGTAGTGGTTACAGGGCAGGGGGTAGTGGTTACAGGGGAGTGAGTAGTGGTTACAGAGCAGGGAGTAGTGGTTACATGGAGTAGTGGTTACAGAGCAGGGAGTAGTGGTTACAGAGCAGGGAGTAGTGGTTACATGGAGTAGTGGTTACAGAGCATGGAGTAGTGGTTACAGAGCAGGGAGTAGTGGTTACATGGAGTAGTGGTTACAGAGCAGGGAGTAGTGGTTACATGGAGTAGTGGTTACAGAGCAGGGAGTAGTGGTTACATGGAGTAGTGGTTACAGAGCAGGGAGTAGTGGTTACAGCGCAGGCAGTAGTGGTTACGGAGCAGGGAGTAATGGTTACAGGGCAGGGGGTAGTGGTTACAGGGCAGGGAGGAGTGGTTACAGGGCAGGGAGTAGTGGTTACAGGACAGGGTGTAGTGGTTACAGGGGAGGGAGTAGTGGTTACAGAGCAGGGAGTAGTGGTTACAGGGCAGGGGGTAGTGGTTACAGAGCAGGGAGTAGTGGTTACAGGGGAGGGAGTAGTGGTTACAGGGCAGGGAGTAGTGGTTACAGTGCGGGGAGTAGTGGTTACAGAGCTGGGAGTAGTGGTTACAGGGCAGGGGGTAGTGGTTACAGGGGAGGGGGTAGTGGTTACAGAGCAGGGAGTAGTGGTTACAGGGCAGGGGGTAGTTGTTACAGACCAGGGAGTAGTGGTTACAGGGGAGGGGGTAGTGGTTACATAGCAGGGAGTAGTGGTTACAGGGCATGGAGTAGTGGTTACAGCGCAGGGGGTAGTGGTTACAGGGCAGGGGGTAGTGGTGACAGAGCAGGGAGTAGTGGTTACATGGAGTAGTGGTTACAGAGCAGGGAGTAGTGGTTACAGGGCAGGGGGTAGTGGTTACAGAGCAGGGAGTAGTGGTTACAGAGCAGGGAGTAGTGGTTACAGAGCAGGGAGTAGTGGTTACAGGGCAGGGAGTAGTGGTTACAGAGCAGGGAGTAGTGGTTACAGGGGAGGGGGTAGTGGTTACAGAGCAGGGAGTAGTGGTTACAGAGCAGGGAGAAGTGGTTACAGGGCAGGAGGTAGTGGTTACAGAGCAGGGAGTAGTGGTTACAGAGCAGCGAGTAGTGTTTACAGGGCAGGGAGTAGTGGTTACAGGGCAGGGAGTAGTGGTTACAGGGCAGGGAGTAGTGGTTACAGAGCAGGGGGCAGTGGTTACAGAGCAGGGGGTAGTGGTTACAGGGGAGGGGGTAGTGATCACAGGGCAGGGAGTAGTGGTTACAGAGCAGGGAGTAGTGGTTACAGGGCAGGGAGTAGTGGTTACAGAGCAGGGAGTAGTGGTTACAGAGCAGGGAGTAGTGGTTACAGGGCACGGGGTAGTGGTTACAGGGCAGGGGGTAGTGGTTACAGGGGAGGGAGTAGTGGTTACAGGGCAGGGAGTAGTGGTTACAGAGCAGGGAGTAGTGGTTACAGAGCAGGTGGTAGTGGTTACAGGGCAGGGGGTAGTGGTTACATGGAGTAGTGGTTACAGAGCAGGGAGTAGTGGATACATGGAGTAGTGGTTACAGGGCAGGGAGTAGTGGTTACAGGGCAGGGGGTAGTGGTTACAGGGCAGGGAGTAGTGTTTACAGGGCAGGGGGTAGTGATTACAGAGCAGGGAGTAGTGGTTACATGGAGTAGTGGTTACAGTGCAGGGAGTAGTGGTTACAGGGCAGGGAGTAGTGGTTACAGGGCAGGGAGTAGTGGTTACAGAGCAGGGGGCAGTGGTTACAGAGCAGGGGGTAGTGGTTACAGGGGAGGGGGTAGTGGTTACAGGGCAGGGAGTAGTGGTTACAGAGCAGGGAGTAGTGGTTACAGGGGAGGGGGTAGTGGTTACAGAGCAGGGAGTAGTGGTTACAGAGCAGGGAGTAGTGGTTACAGGGCAGGGGGTAGTGGTTACAGAGCAGGGAGTAGTGGTTACAGGGCAGGGGGTAGTGGTTACAGGGCAGGGGGTAGTGGTTACAGAGCAGGGAGTAGTGGTTACAGGGCAGGGGGTAGTGGTTACATGGAGTAGTGGTTACAGAGCAGGGAGTAGTGGTTACATGGAGTAGTGGATACAGAGCAGGGAGTAGTGGTTACAGGGCAGGGGGTAGTGGTTACAGGGCAGGGAGTAGTGGTTACAGGGCAGGGGGTAGTGTTTACAGGGCAGGGGGTAGTGGTTACAGAGCAGGGAGTAGTGGTTACATGGAGTACTAGTTACAGAGCAGGGAGTAGTGGTTACAGGGCAGGGAGTAGTGGTTACAGAGCAGGGGGCAGTGGTTACAGAGCAGGGGGTAGTGGTTACAGGGGAGGGGGTAGTGATTACAGGGCAGGGAGTAGTGGTTACAGAGCAGGGAGTAGTGGTTACAGGGGAGGGGGTAGTGGTTACAGAGCAGGGAGTAGTGGTTACAGAGCAGGGAGTAGTGGTTACAGGGCAGGGGATAGTGGTTACAGAGCAGGGAGTAGTGGTTACAGGGCAGGGGGTAGTGGTTACAGGGCAGGGGGTAGTGGTTACAGAGCAGGGAGTAGTGGTTACAGGGCAGGGAGTAGTGGTTACAGAGCAGGGAGTAGTGGTTACAGGGCAGGGGGTAGTGGTTACAGGGCAGGGGGTAGTGGTTACAGAGCAGGGGGTAGTGGTTACAGAGCAGGGAGTAGAGGTTACATGGAGTAGTGGTTACAGAGCAGGGAGTAGTGGTTACAGGGCAGGGAGTAGTGGTTACAGGGCATGGAGGAGTGGTTACAGGGCAGGGAGGAGTGGTTACAGGGCAGGGGGTAGTGGTTACAGGGGAGGGAGTAGTGGTTACAGGGCAGGGGGTAGTGGTTACAGGGCAGGGGGTAGTGGTTACAGGGGAGGGGGTAGGAGGGGGTAGTGGTTACAGGGCAGGGAGTAGTGGTTACAGGGCAGGAGGTAGTGGTTACAGAGCAGGGATTAGTGGTTACAGGGCAGGGAGTAGTGGTTACAGGGCAGGGAGTAGTGGTTACAGAGCAGGGAGTAGTGGTTACAGAGCAGGCGGTAGTGGTTACAGAGCAGGGAGTAGTGGTTACAGGGCAGGCAGTAGTGGTTACGGAGCAGGGAGTAGTGGTTACAGGGCAGGGGGTAGTGGTTACAGGGGAGGGGGTAGTGGTTACAGAGCAGGGAGTAGTGGTTACAGGGCAGGGAGTAGTGGTTACAGTGCGGGGGGTAGTGGTTACAGGGCGGGGGGTAGTGGTTACAGGGGAGGGAGTAGTGGTTACAGGGCAGGGAGTAGTGGTTACAGTGTGGGGAGTAGTGGTTACAGGACAGGGGGTAGTGGTTACAGAGCAGGGAGTAGTGGTTACAGGGCAGGGAGTAGTGGTTACAGGGCAGGGAGTAGTGGTTACAGGGCAGGGGGTAGTGGTTACAGGGCAGGGAGTAGTGGTTACAGGGCAGGGAGTAGTGGTTACAGAGCAGGGAGTAGTGGTTACAGGGGTTGGGGTAGTGGTTACAGAGCAGGGAGTAGTGGTTACAGGGCAGGGGGTAGTGGTTACAGAGCAGGGGGTAGTGATTACAGGGCAGGGGGTAGTGGTTACAGAGCAGGGGGTAGAGGTGACAGACCAGGGAGTAGTGGTTACAGGGGAGGGGGTAGTGGTTACATAGCAGGGAGTAGTGGTTACAGAGCAGGGAGTAGTGGTTACAGGGGAGGGGGTAGTGGTTACAGAGCAGGGAGTAGTGGTTACAGAGCAGGGAGTAGTGGTTACAGGGCAGGAGGTAGTGTTTACAGAGCAGGGAGTAGTGGTTACAGGGCAGGGAGTAGTGGTTACAGGGCAGGGGGTAGTGGTTATAGAGCAGGGGGTAGTGGTTACATGGAGTTGTGGTTACAGAGCAGGGAGTAGTGGTTACAGGGCAGGGAGTAGTGGTTACAGGGCAGGGGGTAGTGGTTACAGGGCAGGGAGTAGTGGTTACAGGGCAGGGAGTAGTGGTTACAGAGCAGGGAGTAGTGGTTACAGGGGAGGGGGTAGTGGTTACAGAGCAGGGAGTAGTGGTTACAGGGCAGGGGGTAGTGGTTACAGAGCAGGGGGTAGTGATTACAAGGCAGGGGGTAGTGGTTACAGAGCAGGGGGTAGTGGTTACAGACCAGGGAGTAGTGGTTACAGGGGAGGGGGTAGTGGTTACATAGCAGGGAGTAGTGGTTACAGGACAGGGGGTAGTGGTTACAGGGCAGGGAGTAGTGGTTACAGAGCAGGGAGTAGTGGTTACAGGGCAGGGAGTAGTGGTTACAGAGCAGGGAGTAGTGGTTACAGGACAGGGAGTAGTGGTTACAGGGCAGGGGGTAGTGGTTACAGAGCAGGGAGTAGTGGTTACAGGGCAGGGGGTAGTGGTTACAGGGCAGGGAGTAGTGGTTACAGGGCAGGGGGTAGTGGTTACAGAGCAGGGGGTAGTGGTTACAGAGCAGGGGGTAGTGGTTACATGGAGTAGTGGTTACAGAGCAGGGAGTAGTGGTTACAGAGCAGGGAGTAGTGGTTACAGGGCAGGGAGTAGTGGTTACAGAGCAGGGAGTAGTGGTTACAGGGGAGGGGGTAGTGGTTACAGAGCAGGGAGTAGTGGTTACAGGGCAGGGGGTAGTGGTTACAGAGCAGGGGGTAGTGATTACAGGGCAGGGGGTAGTGGTTACAGAGCAGGGGGTAGAGGTGACAGACCAGGGAGTAGTGGTTACAGGGGAGGGGGTAGTGGTTACATAGCAGGGAGTAGTGGTTACAGAGCAGGGAGTAGTGGTTACAGGGGAGGGGGGTAGTGGTTACAGAGCAGGGAGTAGTGGTTACAGAGCAGGGAGTAGTGGTTACAGGGCAGGAGGTAGTGTTTACAGAGCAGGGAGTAGTGGTTACAGGGCAGGGAGTAGTGGTTACAGGGCAGGGGGTAGTGGTTATAGAGCAGGGGGTAGTGGTTACATGGAGTTGTGGTTACAGAGCAGGGAGTAGTGGTTACAGGGCAGGGAGTAGTGGTTACAGGGCAGGGGGTAGTGGTTACAGGGCAGGGAGTAGTGGTTACAGGGCAGGGAGTAGTGGTTACAGAGCAGGGAGTAGTGGTTACAGGGGAGGGGGTAGTGGTTACAGAGCAGGGAGTAGTGGTTACAGGGCAGGGGGTAGTGGTTACAGAGCAGGGGGTAGTGATTACAAGGCAGGGGGTAGTGGTTACAGAGCAGGGGGTAGTGGTTACAGACCAGGGAGTAGTGGTTACAGGGGAGGGGGTAGTGGTTACATAGCAGGGAGTAGTGGTTACAGGACAGGGGGTAGTGGTTACAGGGCAGGGAGTAGTGGTTACAGAGCAGGGAGTAGTGGTTACAGGGCAGGGAGTAGTGGTTACAGAGCAGGGAGTAGTGGTTACAGGACAGGGAGTAGTGGTTACAGGGCAGGGGGTAGTGGTTACAGAGCAGGGAGTAGTGGTTACAGGGCAGGGGGTAGTGGTTACAGGGCAGGGAGTAGTGGTTACAGGGCAGGGGGTAGTGGTTACAGAGCAGGGGGTAGTGGTTACAGAGCAGGGGGTAGTGGTTACATGGAGTAGTGGTTACAGAGCAGGGAGTAGTGGTTACAGAGCAGGGAGTAGTGGTTACAGGGCAGGGAGTAGTGGTTACAGAGCAGGGAGTAGTGGTTACAGGGCAGGGGGTAGTGGTTACAGGTCAGGGGATAGTGGTTACATGGAGTAGTGGTTACAGAGCAGGGAGTAGTGGTTACAGGGCAGGGAGTAGTGGTTACAGGGCAGGGGGTAGTGGTTACAGAGCAGGGAGTAGTGGTTACAGGGCAGGGAGTAGTGGTTACAGAGCAGGGGGTAGTGGTTACAGAGCAGGGAGTAGTGGTTACAGGGCAGGGAGTAGTGGTTACAGGGCAGGCAGTAGTGGTTACGGAGCAGGGATAGTGGTTACAGGGCAGGGAGTAGTGGTTACAGAGCAGGGAGTAGTGGTTACAGGGCAGGGGGTAGTGGTTACAGGGGAGTGAGTAGTGGTTACAGAGCAGGGAGTAGTGGTTACATGGAGTAGTGGTTACAGAGCAGGGAGTAGTGGTTACAGAGCAGGGAGTAGTGGTTACATGGAGTAGTGGTTACAGAGCATGGAGTAGTGGTTACAGAGCAGGGAGTAGTGGTTACATGGAGTAGTGGTTACAGAGCAGGGAGTAGTGGTTACATGGAGTAGTGGTTACAGAGCAGGGAGTAGTGGTTACATGGAGTAGTGGTTACAGAGGAGGGAGTAGTGGTTACAGGGCAGGCAGTAGTGGTTACGGAGCAGGGAGTAATGGTTATAGGGCAGGGGGTAGTGGTTACATGGAGTAGTGGTTACAGGGCAGGGAGTACTGGTTACAGGGCAGGGAGTAGTGGTTACAAGGCAGGGGGTAGTGGTTACAGAGCAGGGAGTAGTGGTTGCAGGGCAGGGGGTAGTGGTTACAGAGCAGGGGGTAGTGGTTACAGAGCAGGGAGTAGTGGTTACATGGAGTAGTGGTTACAGAGCAGGGAGTAGTGGTTGCAGGGCATGGAGTAGTGGTTGCAGGGCATGGAGTAGTGGTTACAGGGCAGGGAGTAGTGGTTACAGAGCAGGGGGCAGTGGTTACAGAGCAGGGGGTAGTGGTTACAGGGGAGGGGGTAGTGGTTACAGGGGAGGGGGTAGTGATTACAGGACAGGGGGTAGTGGTTACAGAGGAGGGGGTAGTGGTTACAGGGCAGGGAGTAGTGGTTACAGGGCAGGGAGTAGTGGTTACAGAGCAGGGAGTAGTGGTTACAGGGCAGGGGGTAGTGGTTACAGAGCAGGGAGTAGTGGTTACAGAGCAGGGAGTAGTGGTTACAGGGCAGGGGGTAGTGGTTACAGGGCAGGGAGTAGTGGTTACAGGGCAGGGGGTAGTGGTTACAGGGCAGGGGTAGTGCTTACAGGGCAGGGGGTAGTGGTTACAGAGCAGGGAGTAGTGGTTACATGGAGTAGTGGTTACAGAGCAGGGAGTAGTGGTTACAGGGCAGGGAGTAGTGGTTACAGAGTAGGGAGTAGTGGTTACAGAGCAGAGGGCAGTGGTTACAGAGCAGGGGGTAGTGGATACAGGGGAGGGGGTAGTGGTTACAGGGCAGGGAGTAGTGGTTACAGGGGAGGGGGTAGTGGTTACAGGGCAGGGGGTAGTGGTTACAGAGCAGGGAGTAGTGGTTACAGGGCAGGGAGAAGTGGTTACAGAGCAGGGAGGAGTGGTTACAGAGCAGGGTTTAGTGGTTACAGGACAGGGAGTAGTGGTTACAGGGCAGGGAGTAGTGGTTACAGAGCAGGGGGCAGTGGTTACAGAGCAGGGGGTAGTGGTTACAGGGGAGGGGGTAGTGGTTACAGGGCAGGGAGTAGTGGTTGCAGGGCAGGGGGTAGTGGTTACAGAGCAGGGGGTAGTGGTTACAGAGCAGGGAGTAGTGGTTACATGGAGTAGTGGTTACAGAGCAGGGAGTAGTGGTTGCAGGGCATGGAGTAGTGGTTGCAGGGCATGGAGTAGTGGTTACAGGGCAGGGAGTAGTGGTTACAGAGCAGGGGGCAGTGGTTACAGAGCAGGGGGTAGTGGTTACAGGGGAGGGGGTAGTGATTACAGGACAGGGGGTAGTGGTTACAGAGGAGGGGGTAGTGGTTACAGGGCAGGGAGTAGTGGTTACAGGGCAGGGAGTAGTGGTTACAGAGCAGGGAGTAGTGGTTACAGGGCAGGGGGTAGTGGTTACAGGGCAGGGGGTAGTGGTTACAGAGCAGGGAGTAGTGGTTACAGAGCAGGGAGTAGTGGTTACAGGGCAGGGGGTAGTGGTTACAGGGCAGGGAGTAGTGGTTACAGGGCAGGGGGTAGTGGTTACAGGGCAGGGGTAGTGCTTACAGGGCAGGGGGTAGTGGTTACAGAGCAGGGAGTAGTGGTTGCAGGGAGTAGTGGTTACAGGGCAGGGAGTAGTGGTTACAGAGTAGGGAGTAGTGGTTACAGAGCAGAGGGCAGTGGTTACAGAGCAGGGGGTAGTGGATACAGGGGAGGGGGTAGTGGTTACAGGGCAGGGAGTAGTGGTTACAGGGGAGGGGGTAGTGGTTACAGGGCAGGGGGTAGTGGTTACAGAGCAGGGAGTAGTGGTTACAGGGCAGGGAGAAGTGGTTACAGAGCAGGGAGGAGTGGTTACAGAGCAGGGTTTAGTGGTTACAGGACAGGGAGTAGTGGTTACAGGGCAGGGAGTAGTGGTTACAGAGCAGGGGGCAGTGGTTACAGAGCAGGGGGTAGTGGTTACAGGGGAGGGGGTAGTGGTTACAGGGCAGGGAGTAGTGGTTACAGAGCAGGGAGTAGTGGTTACAGGGGAGGGGGTAGTGGTTACAGAGCAGGGAGTAGTGGTTACAGAGCAGGGAGTAGTGGTTACAGGGCAGGAGGTAGTGGTTACAGAGCAGGGAGTAGTGGTTACAGGGCAGGGAGTAGTGGTTACAGGGCAGGGGGTAGTGGTTACAGGGCAGGGGGTAGGGGTTACAGAGCAGGGAGTAGTGGTTACAGGGCAGGGGGTAGTGGTTACAGGGCAGGGGGTAGTGGTTACAGGGGAGGGAGTAGTGGTTACAGGGCAGGGAGTAGTGGTTACAGGGCAGGGAGTAGTGGTTACAGTGCGGGGAGTAGTGGTTACAGAGCAGGGAGTAGTGGTTACAGAGCAGGGGGTAGTGGTTACAGGGCAGGGGGTAGTGGTTACATGGAGTAGTGGTTACAGAGCAGGGAGTAGTGGTTACATGGAGTAGTGGTTACAGAGCAGGGAGTAGTGGTTACAGGGCAGGGAGTAGTGGTTACAGGACAGGGGGTAGTGGTTACAGAGCAGGGAGTAGTGGTTACAGGGCAGGGGGTAGTGGTTACAGAGCAGGGGGTAGTGGTTACAGGGCAGGGAGTAGTGGTTACAGTGCAGGGGGTAGTGGTTACAGGGCAGGGAGTAGTGGTTACAGAGCAGGGAGTAGTGGTTACAAGGCAGGGAGTAGTGGTTACAGAGCAGGGAGTAGTGGTTACAGGGGAGGGGGTAGTGGTTACAGAGCAGGGAGTAGTGGCTACAGGGCAGGGGGTAGTGGTTACAGAGCAGGGAGTAGTGGTTACAGACCAGGGAGTAGTGGTTACATAGCAGGGAGTAGTGGTTACAGGACAGGGGGTAGTGGTTACAGGGGAGGGTGTAGTGGTTAAAGAGCAGGGACTAGTGGTTACATGGAGTAGTGGTTACAGAGCAGGGAGTAGTGGTTACAGGGCAGGGAGTAGTGGTTACAGGGCATGGAGTAGTTGTTACAGGGCAGGGAGTAGTGGTTACAGAGCAGGGGGTAGTGGTTACAGGGCAGGGGGTAGTGATTACAGGGCAGGGAGTAGTGGTTACAGAGCAGGGAGTAGTGGTTACAGGGGAGGAGGTAGTGGGTACAGGGCAGGGGGTAGTGGTTACAGGGCAGGGGGTAGTGGTTACAGGGCAGGGGGTAGTGATTACAGGGCAGGGGTAGTGGTTACAGGGCAGGGAGTAGTGGTTACAGAGCAGGCAGGGAGTAGTGGTTACAGAGCAGGGAGTAATGGTTACAGAGCAGGGAGTAGTGGTTACAGAGCAGGGGGTAGTGGTTACATGGAGTAGTGGTTACAGGGCAGGGAGTAGTGGTTACAGAGCAGGGGGTTGTGGTTACAGAGCAGGGGGTAGTGGTTACAGGGGAGGGGGTAGAGGTTACAGAGCAGGGAGTAGTGGTTACAGTGCAGGGAGTAGTGGTTACAGGGCAGGGGGTAGTGGTTACAGAGCAGGGAGTAGTGATTACAGGGCAGGGAGTAGTGGTTACAGGGGAGGGGGTAGTGGTTCCAGGGCAGGGGGTAGTGGTTACAGGGCAGGGAGTTGTGGTTACAGAGCAGGGAGTAGTGGTTACAGGGCAGGGAGTAGTGGTTACAGAGCAGGGAGTAGTGGTTACAGGACAGGGAGTAGTGGTTACAGGGCAGGGGGTAGTGGTTACAGAGCAGGGGGCAGTGGTTACAGAGCAGGGGGTAGTGGTTACAGGGGAGGGGGTAGTGGTTACATGGAGTAGTGGTTACAGAGCAGGGAGTAGTGGTTACAGGGCAAGGGGTAGTGGTTACAGGGCAGGGAGTAGTGGTTACAGAGCAGGGGGCAGTGGTTACAGAGCAGGGGGTAGTGGTTACAGGGGAGGGGGTAGTGGTTACAGGGCAGGGGGTAGTGATTACAGGGCAGGGCGTAGTGGTTACAGAGCAGGGAGTAGTGGTTACAGAGGAGGGGGTAGTTGTTACAGAGCAGGGAGTAGTGGTTACAGAGCAG
Organism: Taudactylus pleione; assembly: GCA_031769625.1. Classification (NCBI taxonomy): domain Eukaryota; kingdom Metazoa; phylum Chordata; class Amphibia; order Anura; family Myobatrachidae; genus Taudactylus; species Taudactylus pleione. Next base: position 80,099 of record JAUIMM010001435.1, on the reverse strand, counting down.
GGAGTAGTGGTTACAGGGCAGGAGGTAGTGGTTACAGAGCAGGGAGTAGTGGTTACAGGGCAGGGGGTAGTGGTTACAGGGCAGGGGGTAGTGGTTACAGAGCAGGGAGTAGTGGTTACAGAGCAGGGAGTAGTGGTTACATGGAGTAGTGGTTACAGAGCAGGGAGTAGTGGTTACAGGGCAGGGAGTAGTGGTTGCAGGGCATGGAGTAGTGGTTACAGGGCAGGGAGTAGTGGTTACAGAGCAGGGGGCAGTGGTTACAGAGCAGGGGGTAGTGGTTACAGGGGAGGGGGTAGTGATTACTGGGCAGGGAGTAGTGGTTACAGAGCAGGGAGTAGTGGTTACAGGGGAGGAGGTAGTGGTTACAGAGCAGGGGGTAGTGGTTACAGGGCAGGGGGTAGTGATTACAGGGCAGGGGGTAGTGGTTACATGGCAGGGGGTAGTGATTACAGGGCAGGGGGTAGTGGTTACAGGGCAGGGAGTAGTGGTTACAGAGCTTGCAGGGAGTAGTGGTTACAGAGCAGGGAGTAATGGTTACAGAGCAGGGAGAGGTGGTTACAGTGCAGGGATTAGTGGTTACAGGGCAGGGGGTAGTGGTTACAGAGCAGGGAGTAGTGGTTACAGGGCAGGGGGTAGTGGTTACAGAGCAGGGAGTAGTGGTTACAGGGCAGGGGGTAGTGGTTACAGAGCAGGGAGTAGTGGTTACAAAGCAGGGGGTAGTGGTTATAGGGCAGGGGGTAGTGGTTACATGGAGTAGTGGTTACAGGGCAGGGAGTACTGGTTACAGGGCAGGGAGTAGTGGTTACAAGGCAGGGGGTAGTGGTTACAGAGCAGGGAGTAGTGGTTGCAGGGCAGGGGGTAGTGGTTACAGAGCAGGGGGTAGTGGTTACAGAGCAGGGAGTAGTGGTTACATGGAGTAGTGGTTACAGAGCAGGGAGTAGTGGTTACAGGGCAGGGAGTAGTGGTTACAGGGCATGGAGTAGTGGTTACAGGGCAGGGAGTAGTGGTTACAGAGCAGGAGGCAGTGGTTACAGAGCAGGGGGAAGTGGTTACAGGGGAGGGGGTAGTTGTCACAGGGCAGGGAGTAGTGGTTACAGAGCAGGGAGTAGTGGTTACAGGGGAGGGGGTAGTGGTTACAGAGCAGGGGGTAATGGTTACAGGGCAGGGGGTAGTGGTAACAGGGCAGGGGGTAGTGATTACAGGGCAGGGGGTAGTGGTTACAGGGCAGGGAGTAGTGGTTACAGAGCAGGCAGGGAGTAGTGGTTACAGAGCAGGGAGTAATGGTTACAGAGCCGGGAGTAGTGGTTACAGAGCAGGGGGTAGTGGTTATAGGGCAGGGGGTAGTGGTTACAGGGGAGGGGGTAGAGGTTACAAGGCAGGGGGTAGTGGTTACAGTGCAGGGAGTAGTGGTTATAGGGCAGGGGGTAGTGGTTACATGGAGTAGTGGTTACAGGGCAGGGAGTAGTGGTTACAGAGCAGGGGGTAGTGGTTACAGAGCAGGGGGTAGTGGTTACAGGGGAGGGGGTAGAGATTACAGGGCAGGGGGTAGTGGTTACAGAGCAGGGAGTAGTGATTACAGGGCAGGGAGTAGTGGTTACAGAGCAGGGAGTAGTGGTTACAGGGGAGGGGGTAGTGGTTACAGAGCAGGGAGTAGTGGCTACAGGGCAGGGGGTAGTGGTTACAGAGCAGGGAGTAGTGGTTACAGACCAGGGAGTAGTGGTTACATAGCAGGGAGTAGTGGTTACAGGACAGGGGGTAGTGGTTACAGGGGAGGGTGTAGTGGTTAAAGAGCAGGGACTAGTGGTTACATGGAGTAGTGGTTACAGAGCAGGGAGTAGTGGTTACAGGGCAGGGAGTAGTGGTTACAGGGCATGGAGTAGTTGTTACAGGGCAGGGAGTAGTGGTTACAGAGCAGGGGGTAGTGGTTACAGGGCAGGGGGTAGTGATTACAGGGCAGGGAGTAGTGGTTACAGAGCAGGGAGTAGTGGTTACAGGTGAGGAGGTAGTGGGTACAGAGCAGGGGGTAGTGGTTACAGGGCAGGGGGTAGTGGTTACAGGGCAGGGGGTAGTGATTACAGGGCAGGGGTAGTGGTTACAGGGCAGGGAGTAGTGGTTACAGAGCAGGCAGGGAGTAGTGGTTACAGAGCAGGGAGTAATGGTTACAGAGCAGGGAGTAGTGGTTACAGAGCAGGGGGTAGTGGTTACATGGAGTAGTGGTTACAGGGCAGGGAGTAGTGGTTACAGAGCAGGGGGTTGTGGTTACAGAGCAGGGGGTAGTGGTTACAGGGGAGAGTGGGTAGAGGTTACAGAGCAGGGAGTAGTGGTTACAGTGCAGGGAGTAGTGGTTACAGGGCAGGGGGTAGTGGTTACAGAGCAGGGAGTAGTGATTACAGGGCAGGGAGTAGTGGTTACAGGGGAGGGGGTAGTGGTTCCAGGGCAGGGGGTAGTGGTTACAGGGCAGGGAGTTGTGGTTACAGAGCAGGGAGTAGTGGTTACAGGGCAGGGAGTAGTGGTTACAGGGCAGGGAGTAGTGGTTACAGAGCAGGGAGTAGTGGTTACAGGACAGGGAGTAGTGGTTACAGGGCAGGGGGTAGTGGTTACAGAGCAGGGGGCAGTGGTTACAGAGCAGGGGGTAGTGGTTACAGGGGAGGGGGTAGTGGTTACATGGAGTAGTGGTTACAGAGCAGGGAGTAGTGGTTACAGGGCAGGGGGTAGTGGTTACAGGGCAGGGAGTAGTGGTTACAGAGCAGGGGGCAGTGGTTACAGAGCAGGGGGTAGTGGTTACAGGGGAGGGGGTAGTGGTTACAGGGCAGGGAGTAGTGTTTACAGAGCAGGGAGTAGTGGTTACAGAGGAGGGGGTAGTTGTTACAGAGCAGGGAGTAGTGGTTACAGAGCAGGGAGTAGTGGTTACAGGGCAGGAGGTAGTGGTTACAGAGCAGGGAGTAGTGGTTACAGGGCAGGGGGTAGTGGTTACAGGGCAGGGGGTAGTGGTTACAGAGCAGGGAGTAGTGGTTACAGAGCAGGGAGTAGTGGTTACATGGAGTAGTGGTTACAGAGCAGGGAGTAGTGGTTACAGGGCAGGGAGTAGTGGTTGCAGGGCATGGAGTAGTGGTTACAGGGCAGGGAGTAGTGGTTACAGAGCAGGGGGCAGTGGTTACAGAGCAGGGGGTAGTGGTTACAGGGGAGGGGGTAGTGATTACTAGGCAGGGAGTAGTGGTTACAGAGCAGGGAGTAGTGGTTACAGGGGAGGAGGTAGTGGTTACAGAGCAGGGGGTAGTGGTTACAGGGCAGGGGGTAGTGATTACAGGGCAGGGGGTAGTGGTTACATGGCAGGGGGTAGTGATTACAGGGCAGGGGGTAGTGGTTACAGGGCAGGGAGTAGTGGTTACAGAGCAGGCAGGGAGTAGTGGTTACAGAGCAGGGAGTAATGGTTACAGAGCAGGGAGAGGTGGTTACAGTGCAGGGATTAGTGGTTACAGGGCAGGGGGTAGTGGTTACAGAGCAGGGAGTAGTGGTTACAGGGCAGGGGGTAGTGGTTACAGAGCAGGGAGTAGTGGTTACAGGGCAGGGGGTAGTGGTTACAGAGCAGGGAGTAGTGGTTACAAAGCAGGGGGTAGTGGTTATAGGGCAGGGGGTAGTGGTTACATGGAGTAGTGGTTACAGGGCAGGGAGTACTGGTTACAGGGCAGGGAGTAGTGGTTACAAGGCAGGGGGTAGTGGTTACAGAGCAGGGAGTAGTGGTTGCAGGGCAGGGGGTAGTGGTTACAGAGCAGGGGGTAGTGGTTACAGAGCAGGGAGTAGTGGTTACATGGAGTAGTGGTTACAGAGCAGGGAGTAGTGGTTACAGGGCAGGGAGTAGTGGTTACAGGGCATGGAGTAGTGGTTACAGGGCAGGGAGTAGTGGTTACAGAGCAGGGGGCAGTGGTTACAGAGCAGGGGGAAGTGGTTACAGGGGAGGGGGTAGTTGTCACAGGGCAGGGAGTAGTGGTTACAGAGCAGGGAGTAGTGGTTACAGGGGAGGGGGTAGTGGTTACAGAGCAGGGGGTAATGGTTACAGGGCAGGGGGTAGTGGTAACAGGGCAGGGGGTAGTGATTACAGGGCAGGGGGTAGTGGTTACAGGGCAGGGAGTAGTGGTTACAGAGCAGGCAGGGAGTAGTGGTTACAGAGCAGGGAGTAATGGTTACAGAGCCGGGAGTAGTGGTTACAGAGCAGGGGGTAGTGGTTATAGGGCAGGGGGTAGTGGTTACAGGGGAGGGGGTAGAGGTTACAAGGCAGGGGGTAGTGGTTACAGTGCAGGGAGTAGTGGTTATAGGGCAGGGGGTAGTGGTTACATGGAGTAGTGGTTACAGGGCAGGGAGTAGTGGTTACAGAGCAGGGGGTAGTGGTTACAGAGCAGGGGGTAGTGGTTACAGGGGAGGGGGTAGAGATTACAGGGCAGGGGGTAGTGGTTACAGAGCAGGGAGTAGTGATTACAGGGCAGGGGGTAGTGGTTACAGAGCAGGGAGTAGTGGTTACATGGAGTAGTGGTTACAGGGCAGGGAGTAGTGGTTACAGGGCAGGGGGTAGTGGTTACAGAGCAGGGGGTAGTGGTTACATAGAGTAGTGGTTACAATCTGGGACTAGTAGTAGTTACAGGGCAGGGAGTAGTGGTTACAGGGCAGGGAGTAGTGGTTACAGGGAAGGGAGTACTTGTTAGAGAGTAGGGAGTAGTGGTTACAGGGCAGGGAGTAGTGGTTACAGAGCAGGGAGTAGTGGTTACAGAGCAGGGAGTAGTGGTTACAGAGTAGGGTGTAGTGGTTACAGGGCAGGGAGTAGTGGTTACAGGGCAGGGATTAATGGTTACAGGGCAGGGATTAATGGTTACAGGGCAGGGATTAATGGTTACAGAGCAGGGAGTAGTGGTTACAGGGCAGGGAGTAGTGGTTACAGGGCATGGAGTAGTGGTTACAGGGCAGGGAGTAGTGGTTACAGAGCAGGGGGCAGTGGTTACAGAGCAGGGGGTAGTGGTTACAGGGGAGGGGGTAGTGGTCACAGGGCAGGGAGTAGTGGTTACAGGGCAGGGTGTAGTGGTTACAGAGCAGGGAGTAGTGGTTACAGGGCAGGGAGTAGTGGTTACAGAGCAGGGGGGCAGTGGTTACAGAGCAGGGGGTAGTGGTTACAGGGGAGGGGGTAGTGGTTACAGGGCAGGGAGTAGTGGTTACAGAGCAGGGAGTAGTGGTTACAGGGAGGGGGTAGTGGTTACAGAGCAGGGAGTAGTGGTTACAGAGCAGGGAGTAGTGGTTACAGGGCAGGAGGTAGTGGTTACAGAGCAGGGAGTAGTGGTTACAGGGCAGGGAGTAGTGGTTACAGGGCAGGGGGTAGTGGTTACAGGGCAGGGGGTAGGGGTTACAGAGCAGGGAGTAGTGGTTACAGGGCAGGGGGTAGTGGTTACAGGGCAGGGGGTAGTGGGTTACAGGGGAGGGAGTAGTGGTTACAGGGCAGGGAGTAGTGGTTACAGAGCAGGGAGTAGTGGTTACAGAGCAGGGGGTAGTGGTTACAGGGCAGGGGGTAGTGGTTACATGGAGTAGTGGTTACAGAGCAGGGAGTAGTGGTTACATGGAGTAGTGGTTACAGAGCAGGGAGTAGTGGTTACAGGGCAGAGGGGGTAGTGGTTACAGAGCAGGGAGTAGTGGTTACAGGGCAGGGGGTAGTGGTTACAGAGCAGGGGCTAGTGGTTACAGGGCAGGGAGTAGTGGTTACAGGGCAGGGGGTAGTGGTTACAGAGCAGGGGCTAGTGGTTACAGGGCAGGGAGTAGTGGTTACAGGGCAGGGGGTAGTGGTTACAGGGCAGGGAGTAGTGGTTACAGAGCAGGGAGTAGTGGTTACAGGGCAGGGAGTAGTGGTTACAGAGCAGGGAGTAGTGGTTACAGGGGAGGGGGGTAGTGGTTACAGAGCAGGGAGTAGTGGCTACAGGGCAGGGGGTAGTGGTTACAGAGCAGGGAGTAGTGGTTACAGACCAGGGAGTAGTGGTTACATAGCAGGGAGTAGTGGTTACAGGACAGGGGGTAGTGGTTACAGGGGAGGGGGTAGTGGTTACAGAGCAGGGACTAGTGGTTACATGGAGTAGTGGTTACAGAGCAGGGAGTAGTGGTTACAGGGCAGGGAGTAGTGGTTACAGGGCATGGAGTAGTTGTTACAGGGCAGGGAGTAGTGGTTACAGAGCAGGGGGTAGTGGTTACAGGGCAGGGGGTAGTGATTACAGGGCAGGGAGTAGTGGTTACAGAGCAGGGAGTAGTGGTTACAGGGGAGGAGGTAGTGGGTACAGAGCAGGGGGTAGTGGTTACAGGGCAGGGGGTAGTGGTTACAGGGCAGGGGGTAGTGATTACAGGGCAGGGGTAGTGGTTACAGGGCAGGGAGTAGTGGTTACAGAGCAGGCAGGGAGTAGTGGTTACAGAGCAGGGAGTAATGGTTACAGAGCAGGGAGTAGTGGTTACAGAGCAGGGGGTAGTGGTTACATGGAGTAGTGGTTACAGGGCAGGGAGTAGTGGTTACAGAGCAGGGGGTTGTGGTTACAGAGCAGGGGGTAGTGGTTACAGGGGAGGGGGTAGAGGTTACAGAGCAGGGAGTAGTGGTTACAGAGCAGGGAGTAGTGGTTACAGAGGAGGGGGTAGTTGTTACAGAGCAGGGAGTAGTGGTTACAGAGCAGGGAATAGTGGTTACAGGGCAGGAGGTAGTGGTTACAGAGCAGGGAGTAGTGGTTACAGGGCAGGGGGTAGTGGTTACAGGGCAGGGGGTAGTGCTTACAGACCAGGGAGTAGTGGTTACAGAGCAGGGAGTAGTGGTTACATGGAGTAGTGGTTACAGAGCAGGGAGTAGTGGTTGCAGGGCATGGAGTAGTGGTTGCACGGCATGGAGTAGTGGTTACAGGGCAGGGAGTAGTGGTTACAGAGCAGGGGGCAGTGGTTACAGAGCAGGGGGTAGTGGTTACAGGGGAGGGGGTAGTGATTACTGGGCAGGGAGTAGTGGTTACAGAGCAGGGAGTAGTGGTTACAGGGCAGGAGGTAGTGGTTACAGAGCAGGGAGTAGTGGTTACAGGGCAGGGGGTAGTGGTTACAGGGCAGGGGGTAGTGCTTACAGACCAGGGAGTAGTGGTTACAGAGCAGGGAGTAGTGGTTACATGGAGTAGTGGTTACAGAGCAGGGAGTAGTGGTTGCAGGGCATGGAGTAGTGGTTGCAGGGCATGGAGTAGTGGTTACAGGGCAGGGAGTAGTGGTTACAGAGCAGGGGGCAGTGGTTACAGAGCAGGGGGTAGTGGTTACAGGGGAGGGGGTAGTGATTACTGGGCAGGGAGTAGTGGTTACAGAGCAGGGAGTAGTGGTTACAGGGGAGGAGGTAGTGGTTAGAGAGCAGGGGGTAGTGGTTACAGGGCAGGGGGTAGTGATTACAGGGCAGGGGGTAGTGGTTACAGGGCAGGGGGTAGTGATTACAGGGCAGGGGGTAGTGGTTACAGGGCTGGGAGTAGTGGTTACAGAGCAGGCAGGGAGTAGTGGTTACAGAGCAGGGAGTAATGGTTACAGAGCAGGGAGAGGTGGTTACAGTGCAGGGATTAGTGGTTACAGGGCAGGGGGTAGTGGTTACAGAGCAGGGAGTAGTGGTTACAGGGCAGGGGGTAGTGGTTACAGAGCAGGGAGTAGTGGTTACAGGGCAGGGGGTAGTGGTTACAGAGCAGGGAGTAGTGGTTACAAAGCAGGGGGTAGTGGTTATAGGGCAGGGGGTAGTGGTTACATGGAGTAGTGGTTACAGGGCAGGGAGTACTGGTTACAGGGCAGGGAGTAGTGGTTACAAGGCAGGGGGTAGTGGTTACAGAGCAGGGAGTAGTGGTTGCAGGGCAGGGGGTAGTGGTTACAGAGCAGGGGGTAGTGGTTACAGAGCAGGGAGTAGTGGTTACATGGAGTAGTGGTTACAGAGCAGGGAGTAGTGGTTACAGGGCAGGGAGTAGTGGTTACAGGGCATGGAGTAGTGGTTACAGGGCAGGGAGTAGTGGTTACAGAGCAGGGGGCAGTGGTTACAGAGCAGGGGGAAGTGGTTACAGGGGAGGGGGTAGTTGTCACAGGGCAGGGAGTAGTGGTTACAGGGGAGGGGGTAGTGGTTACAGAGCAGGGGGTAATGGTTACAGGGCAGGGGGTAGTGGTAACAGGGCAGGGGGTAGTGATTACAGGGCAGGGGGTAGTGGTTACAGGGCAGGGAGTAGTGGTTACAGAGCAGGCAGGGAGTAGTGGTTACAGAGCAGGGAGTAATGGTTACAGAGCTGGGAGTAGTGGTTACAGAGCAGGGGGTAGTGGTTATAGGGCAGGGGGTAGTGGTTACAGGGGAGGGGGTAGAGGTTACAAGGCAGGGGGTAGTGGTTACAGTGCAGGGAGTAGTGGTTATAGGGCAGGGGGTAGTGGTTACATGGAGTAGTGGTTACAGGGCAGGGAGTAGTGGTTACAGAGCAGGGGGTAGTGGTTACAGAGCAGGGGGTAGTGGTTACAGGGGAGGGGGTAGAGATTACAGGGCAGGGGGTAGTGGTTACAGAGCAGGGAGTAGTGATTACAGGGCAGGGGGTAGTGGTTACAGAGCAGGGAGTAGTGGTTACATGGAGTAGTGGTTACAGGGCAGGGAGTAGTGGTTACAGGGCAGGGGGTAGTGGTTACAGAGCAGGGGGTAGTGGTTACATAGAGTAGTGGTTACAATCTGGGACTAGTAGTAGTTACAGGGCAGGGAGTAGTGGTTACAGGGCAGGGAGTAGTGGTTACAGGGAAGGGAGTACTTGTTAGAGAGTAGGGAGTAGTGGTTACAGGGCAGGGAGTAGTGGTTACAGAGCAGGGAGTAGTGGTTACAGAGTAGGGTGTAGTGGTTACAGGGCAGGGAGTAGTGGTTACAGGGCAGGGATTAATGGTTACAGGGCAGGGATTAATGGTTACAGGGCAGGGATTAATGGTTACAGGGCATGGAGTAGTGGTTACAGGGCAGGGAGTAGTGGTTACAGAGCAGGGGGCAGTGGTTACAGAGCAGGGGGTAGTGGTTACAGGGGAGGGGGTAGTGGTCACAGGGCAGGGAGTAGTGGTTACAGGGCAGGGTGTAGTGGTTACAGAGCAGGGAGTAGTGGTTACAGGGCAGGGAGTAGTGGTTACAGAGCAGGGGGCAGTGGTTACAGAGCAGGGGGTAGTGGTTACAGGGGAGGGGGTAGTGGTTACAGGGCAGGGAGTAGTGGTTACAGAGCAGGGAGTAGTGGTTACAGGGGAGGGGGTAGTGGTTACAGAGCAGGGAGTAGTGGTTACAGAGCAGGGAGTAGTGGTTACAGGGCAGGAGGTAGTGGTTACAGAGCAGGGAGTAGTGGTTACAGGGCAGGGAGTAGTGGTTACAGGGCAGGGGGTAGTGGTTACAGGGCAGGGGGTAGGGGTTACAGAGCAGGGAGTAGTGGTTACAGGGCAGGGGGTAGTGGTTACAGGGCAGGGGGTAGTGGTTACAGGGGAGGGAGTAGTGGTTACAGGGCAGGGAGTAGTGGTTACAGGGCAGGGAGTAGTGGTTACAGAGCAGGGAGTAGTGGTTACAGAGCAGGGGGTAGTGGTTACAGGGCAGGGGGTAGTGGTTACATGGAGTAGTGGTTACAGAGCAGGGAGTAGTGGTTACATGGAGTAGTGGTTACAGAGCAGGGAGTAGTGGTTACAGGGCAGGGAGTAGTGGTTACAGGACAGGGGGTAGTGGTTACAGAGCAGGGAGTAGTGGTTACAGGGCAGGGGGTAGTGGTTACAGAGCAGGGGCTAGTGGTTACAGGGCAGGGAGTAGTGGTTACAGGGCAGGGGGTAGTGGTTACAGAGCAGGGGCTAGTGGTTACAGGGCAGGGAGTAGTGGTTACAGGGCAGGGGGTAGTGGTTACAGGGCAGGGAGTAGTGGTTACAGAGCAGGGAGTAGTGGTTACAGGGCAGGGAGTAGTGGTTACAGAGCAGGGAGTAGTGGTTACAGGGGAGGGGGTAGTGGTTACAGAGCAGGGAGTAGTGGCTACAGGGCAGGGGGTAGTGGTTACAGAGCAGGGAGTAGTGGTTACAGACCAGGGAGTAGTGGTTACATAGCAGGGAGTAGTGGTTACAGGACAGGGGGTAGTGGTTACAGGGGAGGGGGTAGTGGTTACAGAGCAGGGACTAGTGGTTACATGGAGTAGTGGTTACAGAGCAGGGAGTAGTGGTTACAGGGCAGGGAGTAGTGGTTACAGGGCATGGAGTAGTTGTTACAGGGCAGGGAGTAGTGGTTACAGAGCAGGGGGTAGTGGTTACAGGGCAGGGGGTAGTGATTACAGGGCAGGGAGTAGTGGTTACAGAGCAGGGAGTAGTGGTTACAGGGGAGGAGGTAGTGGGTACAGAGCAGGGGGTAGTGGTTACAGGGCAGGGGGTAGTGGTTACAGGGCAGGGGGTAGTGATTACAGGGCAGGGGTAGTGGTTACAGGGCAGGGAGTAGTGGTTACAGAGCAGGCAGGGAGTAGTGGTTACAGAGCAGGGAGTAATGGTTACAGAGCAGGGAGTAGTGGTTACAGAGCAGGGGGTAGTGGTTACATGGAGTAGTGGTTACAGGGCAGGGAGTAGTGGTTACAGAGCAGGGGGTTGTGGTTACAGAGCAGGGGGTAGTGGTTACAGGGGAGGGGGTAGAGGTTACAGAGCAGGGAGTAGTGGTTACAGAGCAGGGAGTAGTGGTTACAGAGGAGGGGGTAGTTGTTACAGAGCAGGGAGTAGTGGTTACAGAGCAGGGAGTAGTGGTTACAGGGCAGGAGGTAGTGGTTACAGAGCAGGGAGTAGTGGTTACAGGGCAGGGGGTAGTGGTTACAGGGCAGGGGGTAGTGCTTACAGACCAGGGAGTAGTGGTTACAGAGCAGGGAGTAGTGGTTACATGGAGTAGTGGTTACAGAGCAGGGAGTAGTGGTTGCAGGGCATGGAGTAGTGGTTGCAGGGCATGGAGTAGTGGTTACAGGGCAGGGAGTAGTGGTTACAGAGCAGGGGGCAGTGGTTACAGAGCAGGGGGTAGTGGTTACAGGGGAGGGGGTAGTGATTACTGGGCAGGGAGTAGTGGTTACAGAGCAGGGAGTAGTGGTTACAGGGGAGGAGGTAGTGGTTAGAGAGCAGGGGGTAGTGGTTACAGGGCAGGGGGTAGTGATTACAGGGCAGGGGGTAGTGGTTACAGGGCAGGGGGTAGTGATTACAGGGCAGGGGGTAGTGGTTACAGGGCAGGGAGTAGTGGTTACAGAGCAGGCAGGGAGTAGTGGTTACAGAGCAGGGAGTAATGGTTACAGAGCAGGGAGTAGTGGTTACAGAGCAGGGGGTGGTGGTTATAGGGCAGGGGGTAGTGGTTACAGGGGAGGGGGTAGAGGTTACAGAGCAGGGAGAGGTGGTTACAGTGCAGGGAGTAGTGGTTACAGGGCAGGGGGTAGTGGTTACAGAGCAGGGAGTAGTGATTACAGGGCAGGGAGTAGTGGTTACAGAGCAGGGAGTAGTGATTACAGGGGAGGGGGTAGTGGTTACAGGGCAGGGGGTAGTGGTTACAGGGCAGGGAGTTGTGGTTACAGAGCAGGGAGTAGTGGTTACAGGGCAGGGAGTAGTGGTTACAGAGCAGGGAGTAGTGGTTACAGGGGAGGGGGTAGTGGTTACAGAGCAGGGAGTAGTGGTTACAGGGCAGGGGGTAGTGGTTACAGAGCAGGGGGTAGTGATTACAGGGCAGGGCGTAGTGGTTACAGAGCAGGGGGTAGTGGTTACAGACCAGGGAGTAGTGGTTACAGTGGAGGGGGTAGTGGATACATAGCAGGGAGTAGTGGTTACAGGACAGGGGATAGTGGTTACAGAGGAGGGGGTAGTGGTTACAGGGCAGGGAGTAGTGGTTACAGGGCAGGGAGTAGTGGTTACAGAGCAGGGAGTAGTGGTTACAGGGCAGGGGGTAGTGGTTACAGAGCAGGGAGTAGTGGTTACAGAGCAGGGAGTAGTGGTTACAGGGCAGGGGGTAGTGGTTACAGGGCAGGGGTAGTGGTTACAGGGCAGGGGTAGTGCTTACAGGGCAGGGGGTAGTGGTTACAGAGCAGGGAGTAGTGGTTACATGGAGTAGTGGTTACAGAGCAGGGAGTAGTGGTTACAGGGCAGGGAGTAGTGGTTGCAGGGCAGGGGGTAGTGGTTACAGGGCAGGGGGTAGTGGTTACAGACGAGGGAGTAGTGGTTACAGGGCAGGGAGTAGTGGTTACAGGGCAGGGAGTAGTGGTTACAGTGCGGGGAGTAGTGGTTACAGAGCAGGGAGTAGTGGTTACAGAGCAGGGGGTAGTGGTTACAGGGCAGGGGGTAGTGGTTACATGGAGTAGTGGTTACAGAGCAGGGAGTAGTGGTTACATGGAGTAGTGGTTACAGAGCAGGGAGTAGTGGTTACAGGGCAGGGAGTAGTGGTTACAGGACAGGGGGTAGTGGTTACAGAGCAGGGAGTAGTGGTTACAGGGCAGGGGGTAGTGGTTACAGAGCAGGGGGTAGTGGTTACAGGGCAGGGAGTAGTGGTTACAGGGCAGGGGGTAGTGGTTACAGGGCAGGGAGTAGTGGTTACAGAGCAGGGAGTAGTGGTTACAGGGCAGGGAGTAGTGGTTACAGAGCAGGGAGTAGTGGTTACAGGGGAGGGGGTAGTGGTTACAGAGCAGGGAGTAGTGGCTACAGGGCAGGGGGTAGTGGTTACAGAGCAGGGAGTAGTGGTTACAGACCAGGGAGTAGTGGTTACATAGCAGGGAGTAGTGGTTACAGGACAGGGGGTAGTGGTTACAGGGGAGGGGGTAGTGGTTAAAGAGCAGGGACTAGTGGTTACATGGAGTAGTGGTTACAGAGCAGGGAGTAGTGGTTACAGGGCAGGGAGTAGTGGTTACAGGGCATGGAGTAGTTGTTACAGGGCAGGGAGTAGTGGTTACAGAGCAGGGGGTAGTGGTTACAGGGCAGGGGGTAGTGATTACAGGGCAGGGAGTAGTGGTTACAGAGCAGGGAGTAGTGGTTACAGGGGAGGAGGTAGTGGGTACAGAGCAGGGGGTAGTGGTTACAGGGCAGGGGGTAGTGGTTACAGGGCAGGGGGTAGTGATTACAGGGCAGGGGTAGTGGTTACAGGGCAGGGAGTAGTGGTTACAGAGCAGGCAGGGAGTAGTGGTTACAGAGCAGGGAGTAATGGTTACAGAGCAGGGAGTAGTGGTTACAGAGCAGGGGGTAGTGGTTACATGGAGTAGTGGTTACAGGGCAGGGAGTAGTGGTTACAGAGCAGGGGGTTGTGGTTACAGAGCAGGGGGTAGTGGTTACAGGGGAGGGGGTAGAGGTTACAGAGCAGGGAGTAGTGGTTACAGTGCAGGGAGTAGTGGTTACAGGGCAGGGGGTAGTGGTTACAGGGGAGGGGGTAGTGGTTCCAGGGCAGGGGGTAGTGGTTACAGGGCAGGGAGTTGTGGTTACAGAGCAGGGAGTAGTGGTTACAGGGCAGGGAGTAGTGGTTACAGAGCAGGGAGTAGTGGTTACAGGACAGGGAGTAGTGGTTACAGGGCAGGGGGTAGTGGTTACAGAGCAGGGGGCAGTGGTTACAGAGCAGGGGGTAGTGGTTACAGGGGAGGGGGTAGTGGTTACATGGAGTAGTGGTTACAGAGCAGGGAGTAGTGGTTACAGGGCAGGGGGTAGTGGTTACAGGGCAGGGAGTAGTGGTTACAGAGCAGGGGGCAGTGGTTACAGAGCAGGGGGTAGTGGTTACAGGGGAGGGGGTAGTGGTTACAGGGCAGGGAGTAGTGTTTACAGAGCAGGGAGTAGTGGTTACAGAGGAGGGGGTAGTTGTTACAGAGCAGGGAGTAGTGGTTACAGAGCAGGGAGTAGTGGTTACAGGGCAGGAGGTAGTGGTTACAGAGCAGGGAGTAGTGGTTACAGGGCAGGGGGTAGTGGTTACAGGGCAGGGGGTAGTGGTTACAGAGCAGGGAGTAGTGGTTACAGAGCAGGGAGTAGTGGTTACATGGAGTAGTGGTTACAGAGCAGGGAGTAGTGGTTACTGGGCAGGGAGTAGTGGTTGCAGGGCATGGAGTAGTGGTTACAGGGCAGGGAGTAGTGGTTACAGAGCAGGGGGCAGTGGTTACAGAGCAGGGGGTAGTGGTTACAGGGGAGGGGGTAGTGATTACTGGGCAGAGAGTAGTGGTTACAGAGCAGGGAGTAGTGGTTACAGGGGAGGAGGTAGTGGTTACAGAGCAGGGGGTAGTGGTTACAGGGCAGGGGGTAGTGATTACAGGGCAGGGGGTAGTGGTTACATGGCAGGGGGTAGTGATTACAGGGCAGGGGGTAGTGGTTACAGGGCAGGGAGTAGTGGTTAAAGAGCAGGCAGGGAGTAGTGGTTACAGAGCAGGGAGTAATGGTTACAGAGCAGGGAGAGGTGGTTACAGTGCAGGGATTAGTGGTTACAGGGCAGGGGGTAGTGGTTACAGAGCAGGGAGTAGTGGTTACAGGGCAGGGGGTAGTGGTTACAGAGCAGGGAGTAGTGGTTACAGGGCAGGGGGTAGTGGTTACAGAGCAGGGAGTAGTGGTTACAAAGCAGGGGGTAGTGGTTATAGGGCAGGGGGTAGTGGTTACATGGAGTAGTGGTTACAGGGCAGGGAGTACTGGTTACAGGGCAGGGAGTAGTGGTTACAAGGCAGGGGGTAGTGGTTACAGAGCAGGGAGTAGTGGTTGCAGGGCAGGGGGTAGTGGTTACAGAGCAGGGGGTAGTGGTTACAGAGCAGGGAGTAGTGGTTACATGGAGTAGTGGTTACAGAGCAGGGAGTAGTGGTTGCAGGGCATGGAGTAGTGGTTGCAGGGCATGGAGTAGTGGTTACAGGGCAGGGAGTAGTGGTTACAGAGCAGGGGGCAGTGGTTACAGAGCAGGGGGTAGTGGTTACAGGGGAGGGGGTAGTGATTACTGGGCAGGGAGTAGTGGTTACAGAGCAGGGAGTAGTGGTTACAGGGGAGGAGGTAGTGGTTACAGAGCAGGGGGTAGTGGTTACAGGGCAGGGGGTAGTGATTACAGGGCAGGGGGTAGTGGTTACAGGGCAGGGGGTAGTGATTACAGGGCAGGGGGTAGTGGTTACAGGGCAGGGAGTAGTGGTTACAGAGCAGGCAGGGAGTAGTGGTTACAGAGCAGGGAGTAATGGTTACAGAGCAGGGAGTAGTGGTTACAGAGCAGGGGGTGGTGGTTATAGGGCAGGGGGTAGTGGTTACAGGGGAGGGGGTAGAGGTTACAGAGCAGGGAGAGGTGGTTACAGTGCAGGGAGTAGTGGTTACAGGGCAGGGGGTAGTGGTTACAGAGCAGGGAGTAGTGATTACAGGGCAGGGAGTAGTGGTTACAGAGCAGGGAGTAGTGATTACAGGGGAGGGGGTAGTGGTTACAGGGCAGGGGGTAGTGGTTACAGGGCAGGGAGTTGTGGTTACAGAGCAGGGAGTAGTGGTTACAGGGCAGGGAGTAGTGGTTACAGAGCAGGGAGTAGTGGTTACAGGGGAGGGGGTAGTGGTTACAGAGCAGGGAGTAGTGGTTACAGGGCAGGGGGTAGTGGTTACAGAGCAGTGGGTAGTGATTACAGGGCAGGGCGTAGTGGTTACAGAGCAGGGGGTAGTGGTTACAGACCAGGGAGTAGTGGTTACAGTGGAGGGGGTAGTGGATACATAGCAGGGAGTAGTGGTTACAGGACAGGGGGTAGTGGTTACAGAGGAGGGGGTAGTGGTTACAGGGCAGGGAGTAGTGGTTACAGGGCAGGGAGTAGTGGTTACAGAGCAGGGAGTAGTGGTTACAGGGCAGGGGGTAGTGGTTACAGAGCAGGGAGTAGTGGTTACAGAGCAGGGAGTAGTGGTTACAGGGCAGGGGGTAGTGGTTACAGGGCAGGGAGTAGTGGTTACAGGGCAGGGGGTAGTGGTTACAGGGCAGGGGTAGTGCTTACAGGGCAGGGGGTAGTGGTTACAGAGCAGGGAGTAGTGGTTACATGGAGTAGTGGTTACAGAGCAGGGAGTAGTGGTTACAGGGTAGGGAGTAGTGGTTACAGAGTAGGGAGTAGTGGTTACAGAGCAGAGGGCAGTGGTTACAGAGCAGGGGGTAGTGGTTACAGGGGAGGGGGTAGTGGTTACAGGGCAGGGAGTAGTGGTTACAGGGGAGGGGGTAGTGGTTACAGGGCAGGGGGTAGTGGTTACAGAGCAGGGAGTAGTGGTTACAGGGCAGGGAGAAGTGGTTACAGAGCAGGGAGGAGTGGTTACAGAGCAGGGTTTAGTGGTTACAGGACAGGGAGTAGTGGTTACAGGGCAGGGAGTAGTGGTTACAGAGCAGGGGGCAGTGGTTACAGAGCAGGGGGTAGTGGTTACAGGGGAGGGGGTAGTGGTTACAGGGCAGGGAGTAGTGGTTACAGAGCAGGGAGTAGTGGTTACAGGGGAGGGGGTAGTGGTTACAGAGCAGGGAGTAGTGGTTACAGAGCAGGGAGTAGTGGTTACAGGGCAGGAGGTAGTGGTTACAGAGCAGGGAGTAGTGGTTACAGGGCAGGGAGTAGTGGTTGCAGGGCAGGGGGTAGTGGTTACAGGGCAGGGGGTAGGGGTTACAGAGCAGGGAGTAGTGGTTACAGGGCAGGGGGTAGTGGTTACAGGGCAGGGGGTAGTGGTTACAGGGGAGGGAGTAGTGGTTACAGGGCAGGGAGTAGTGGTTACAGGGCAGGGAGTAGTGGTTACAGTGCGGGGAGTAGTGGTTACAGAGCAGGGAGTAGTGGTTACAGAGCAGGGGGTAGTGGTTACAGGGCAGGGGGTAGTGGTTACATGGAGTAGTGGTTACAGAGCAGGGAGTAGTGGTTACATGGAGTAGTGGTTACAGAGCAGGGAGTAGTGGTTACAGGACAGGGGGTAGTGGTTACAGAGCAGGGAGTAGTGGTTACAGGGCAGGGGGTAGTGGTTACAGAGCAGGGGGTAGTGGTTACAGGGCAGGGAGTAGTGGTTACAGGGCAGGGGGTAGTGGTTACAGGGCAGGGAGTAGTGGTTACAGAGCAGGGAGTAGTGGTTACAGGGCAGGGAGTAGTGGTTACAGAGCAGGGAGTAGTGGTTACAGGGGAGGGGGTAGTGGTTACAGAGCAGGGAGTAGTGGCTACAGGGCAGGGGGTAGTGGTTACAGAGCAGGGAGTAGTGGTTACAGACCAGGGAGTAGTGGTTACATAGCAGGGAGTAGTGGTTACAGGACAGGGGGTAGTGGTTACAGGGGAGGGTGTAGTGGTTAAAGAGCAGGGACTAGTGGTTACATGGAGTAGTGGTTACAGAGCAGGGAGTAGTGGTTACAGGGCAGGGAGTAGTGGTTACAGGGCATGGAGTAGTTGTTACAGGGCAGGGAGTAGTGGTTACAGAGCAGGGGGTAGTGGTTACAGGGCAGGGGGTAGTGATTACAGGGCAGGGAGTAGTGGTTACAGAGCAGGGAGTAGTGGTTACAGGGGAGGAGGTAGTGGGTACAGAGCAGGGGGTAGTGGTTACAGGGCAGGGGGTAGTGATTACAGGGCAGGGGGTAGTGATTACAGGGCAGGGGTAGTGGTTACAGGGCAGGGAGTAGTGGTTACAGAGCAGGCAGGGAGTAGTGGTTACAGAGCAGGGAGTAATGGTTACAGAGCAGGGAGTAGTGGTTACAGAGCAGGGGGTAGTGGTTACATGGAGTAGTGGTTACAGGGCAGGGAGTAGTGGTTACAGAGCAGGGGGTTGTGGTTACAGAGCAGGGGGTAGTGGTTACAGGGGAGGGGGTAGAGGTTACAGAGCAGGGAGTAGTGGTTACAGTGCAGGGATTAGTGGTTACAGGGCAGGGGGTAGTGGTTACAGAGCAGGGAGTAGTGATTACAGGGCAGGGAGTAGTGGTTACAGGGGAGGGGGTAGTGGTTCCAGGGCAGGGGGTAGTGGTTACAGGGCAGGGAGTTGTGGTTACAGAGCAGGGAGTAGTGGTTACAGGGCAGGGAGTAGTGGTTACAGAGCAGGGAGTAGTGGTTACAGGACAGGGAGTAGTGGTTACAGGGCAGGGGGTAGTGGTTACAGAGCAGGGGGCAGTGGTTACAGAGCAGGGGGTAGTGGTTACAGGGGAGGGGGTAGTGGTTACATGGAGTAGTGGTTACAGAGCAGGGAGTAGTGGTTACAGGGCAGGGGGTAGTGGTTACAGGGCAGGGGGTAGTGGTTACAGAGCAGGGGGTAGTGGTTACAGGGGAGGGGGGTAGTGGTTACAGGGCAGGGAGTAGTGTTTACAGAGCAGGGAGTAGTGGTTACAGAGGAGGGGGTAGTTGTTACAGAGCAGGGAGTAGTGGTTACAGAGCAGGGAGTAGTGGTTACAGGGCAGGAGGTAGTGGTTACAGAGCAGGGAGTAGTGGTTACAGGGCAGGGGGTAGTGGTTACAGGGCAGGGGGGTAGTGGTTACAGAGCAGGGAGTAGTGGTTACAGAGCAGGGAGTAGTGGTTACATGGAGTAGTGGTTACAGAGCAGGGAGTAGTGGTTACAGGGCAGGGAGTAGTGGTTGCAGGGCATGGAGTAGTGGTTACAGGGCAGGGAGTAGTGGTTACAGAGCAGGGGGCAGTGGTTACAGAGCAGGGGGTAGTGGTTACAGGGGAGGGGGTAGTGATTACTGGGCAGGGAGTAGTGGTTACAGAGCAGGGAGTAGTGGTTACAGGGGAGGAGGTAGTGGTTAGAGAGCAGGGGGTAGTGGTTACAGGGCAGGGGGTAGTGATTACAGGGCAGGGGGTAGTGGTTACAGGGCAGGGGGTAGTGATTACAGGGCAGGGGGTAGTGGTTACAGGGCTGGGAGTAGTGGTTACAGAGCAGGCAGGGAGTAGTGGTTACAGAGCAGGGAGTAATGGTTACAGAGCAGGGAGAGGTGGTTACAGTGCAGGGATTAGTGGTTACAGGGCAGGGGGTAGTGGTTACAGAGCAGGGAGTAGTGGTTACAGGGCAGGGGGTAGTGGTTACAGAGCAGGGAGTAGTGGTTACAGGGCAGGGGGTAGTGGTTACAGAGCAGGGAGTAGTGGTTACAAAGCAGGGGGTAGTGGTTATAGGGCAGGGGGTAGTGGTTACATGGAGTAGTGGTTACAGGGCAGGGAGTACTGGTTACAGGGCAGGGAGTAGTGGTTACAAGGCAGGGGGTAGTGGTTACAGAGCAGGGAGTAGTGGTTGCAGGGCAGGGGGTAGTGGTTACAGAGCAGGGGGTAGTGGTTACAGAGCAGGGAGTAGTGGTTACATGGAGTAGTGGTTACAGAGCAGGGAGTAGTGGTTACAGGGCAGGGAGTAGTGGTTACAGGGCATGGAGTAGTGGTTACAGGGCAGGGAGTAGTGGTTACAGAGCAGGGGGCAGTGGTTACAGAGCAGGGGGAAGTGGTTACAGGGGAGGGGGTAGTTGTCACAGGGCAGGGAGTAGTGGTTACAGAGCAGGGAGTAGTGGTTACAGGGGAGGGGGTAGTGGTTACAGAGCAGGGGGTAATGGTTACAGGGCAGGGGGTAGTGGTAACAGGGCAGGGGGTAGTGATTACAGGGCAGGGGGTAGTGGTTACAGGGCAGGGAGTAGTGGTTACAGAGCAGGCAGGGAGTAGTGGTTACAGAGCAGGGAGTAATGGTTACAGAGCCGGGAGTAGTGGTTACAGAGCAGGGGGTAGTGGTTATAGGGCAGGGGGTAGTGGTTACAGGGGAGGGGGTAGAGGTTACAAGGCAGGGGGTAGTGGTTACAGTGCAGGGAGTAGTGGTTATAGGGCAGGGGGTAGTGGTTACATGGAGTAGTGGTTACAGGGCAGGGAGTAGTGGTTACAGAGCAGGGGGTAGTGGTTACAGAGCAGGGGGTAGTGGTTACAGGGGAGGGGGTAGAGATTACAGGGCAGGGGGTAGTGGTTACAGAGCAGGGAGTAGTGATTACAGGGCAGGGGGTAGTGGTTACAGAGCAGGGAGTAGTGGTTACATGGAGTAGTGGTTACAGGGCAGGGAGTAGTGGTTACAGGGCAGGGGGTAGTGGTTACAGAGCAGGGGGTAGTGGTTACATAGAGTAGTGGTTACAATCTGGGACTAGTAGTAGTTACAGGGCAGGGAGTAGTGGTTACAGGGCAGGGAGTAGTGGTTACAGGGAAGGGAGTACTTGTTAGAGAGTAGGGAGTAGTGGTTACAGGGCAGGGAGTAGTGGTTACAGAGCAGGGAGTAGTGGTTACAGAGTAGGGTGTAGTGGTTACAGGGCAGGGAGTAGTGGTTACAGGGCAGGGATTAATGGTTACAGGGCAGGGATTAATGGTTACAGGGCAGGGATTAATGGTTACAGGGCATGGAGTAGTGGTTACAGGGCAGGGAGTAGTGGTTACAGAGCAGGGGGCAGTGGTTACAGAGCAGGGGGGTAGTGGTTACAGGGGAGGGGGTAGTGGTCACAGGGCAGGGAGTAGTGGTTACAGGGCAGGGTGTAGTGGTTACAGAGCAGGGAGTAGTGGTTACAGGGCAGGGAGTAGTGGTTACAGAGCAGGGGGCAGTGGTTACAGAGCAGGGGGTAGTGGTTACAGGGGAGGGGGTAGTGGTTACAGGGCAGGGAGTAGTGGTTACAGAGCAGGGAGTAGTGGTTACAGGGGAGGGGGTAGTGGTTACAGAGCAGGGAGTAGTGGTTACAGAGCAGGGAGTAGTGGTTACAGGGCAGGAGGTAGTGGTTACAGAGCAGGGAGTAGTGGTTACAGGGCAGGGAGTAGTGGTTACAGGGCAGGGGGTAGTGGTTACAGGGCAGGGGGTAGGGGTTACAGAGCAGGGAGTAGTGGTTACAGGGCAGGGGGTAGTGGTTACAGGGCAGGGGGTAGTGGTTACAGGGGAGGGAGTAGTGGTTACAGGGCAGGGAGTAGTGGTTACAGGGCAGGGAGTAGTGGTTACAGAGCAGGGAGTAGTGGTTACAGAGCAGGGGGTAGTGGTTACAGGGCAGGGGGTAGTGGTTACATGGAGTAGTGGTTACAGAGCAGGGAGTAGTGGTTACATGGAGTAGTGGTTACAGAGCAGGGAGTAGTGGTTACAGGGCAGGGAGTAGTGGTTACAGGACAGGGGGTAGTGGTTACAGAGCAGGGAGTAGTGGTTACAGGGCAGGGGGTAGTGGTTACAGAGCAGGGGCTAGTGGTTACAGGGCAGGGAGTAGTGGTTACAGGGCAGGGGGTAGTGGTTACAGAGCAGGGGCTAGTGGTTACAGGGCAGGGAGTAGTGGTTACAGGGCAGGGGGTAGTGGTTACAGGGCAGGGAGTAGTGGTTACAGAGCAGGGAGTAGTGGTTACAGGGCAGGGAGTAGTGGTTCCAGAGCAGGGAGTAGTGGTTACAGGGGAGGGGGTAGTGGTTACAGAGCAGGGAGTAGTGGCTACAGGGCAGGGGGTAGTGGTTACAGAGCAGGGAGTAGTGGTTACAGACCAGGGAGTAGTGGTTACATAGCAGGGAGTAGTGGTTACAGGACAGGGGGTAGTGGTTACAGGGGAGGGGGTAGTGGTTACAGAGCAGGGACTAGTGGTTACATGGAGTAGTGGTTACAGAGCAGGGAGTAGTGGTTACAGGGCAGGGAGTAGTGGTTACAGGGCATGGAGTAGTTGTTACAGGGCAGGGAGTAGTGGTTACAGAGCAGGGGGTAGTGGTTACAGGGCAGGGGGTAGTGATTACAGGGCAGGGAGTAGTGGTTACAGAGCAGGGAGTAGTGGTTACAGGGGAGGAGGTAGTGGGTACAGAGCAGGGGGTAGTGGTTACAGGGCAGGGGGTAGTGGTTACAGGGCAGGGGGTAGTGATTACAGGGCAGGGGTAGTGGTTACAGGGCAGGGAGTAGTGGTTACAGAGCAGGCAGGGAGTAGTGGTTACAGAGCAGGGAGTAATGGTTACAGAGCAGGGAGTAGTGGTTACAGAGCAGGGGGTAGTGGTTACATGGAGTAGTGGTTACAGGGCAGGGAGTAGTGGTTACAGAGCAGGGGGTTGTGGTTACAGAGCAGGGGGTAGTGGTTACAGGGGAGGGGGTAGAGGTTACAGAGCAGGGAGTAGTGGTTACAGAGCAGGGAGTAGTGGTTACAGAGGAGGGGGTAGTTGTTACAGAGCAGGGAGTAGTGGTTACAGAGCAGGGAGTAGTGGTTACAGGGCAGGAGGTAGTGGTTACAGAGCAGGGAGTAGTGGTTACAGGGCAGGGGGTAGTGGTTACAGGGCAGGGGGTAGTGCTTACAGACCAGGGAGTAGTGGTTACAGAGCAGGGAGTAGTGGTTACATGGAGTAGTGGTTACAGAGCAGGGAGTAGTGGTTGCAGGGCATGGAGTAGTGGTTGCAGGGCATGGAGTAGTGGTTACAGGGCAGGGAGTAGTGGTTACAGAGCAGGGGGCAGTGGTTACAGAGCAGGGGGTAGTGGTTACAGGGGAGGGGGTAGTGATTACTGGGCAGGGAGTAGTGGTTACAGAGCAGGGAGTAGTGGTTACAGGGGAGGAGGTAGTGGTTAGAGAGCAGGGGGTAGTGGTTACAGGGCAGGGGGTAGTGATTACAGGGCAGGGGGTAGTGGTTACAGGGCAGGGGGTAGTGATTACAGGGCAGGGGGTAGTGGTTACAGGGCAGGGAGTAGTGGTTACAGAGCAGGCAGGGAGTAGTGGTTACAGAGCAGGGAGTAATGGTTACAGAGCAGGGAGTAGTGGTTACAGAGCAGGGGGTGGTGGTTATAGGGCAGGGGGTAGTGGTTACAGGGGAGGGGGTAGAGGTTACAGAGCAGGGAGAGGTGGTTACAGTGCAGGGAGTAGTGGTTACAGGGCAGGGGGTAGTGGTTACAGAGCAGGGAGTAGTGATTACAGGGCAGGGAGTAGTGGTTACAGAGCAGGGAGTAGTGATTACAGGGGAGGGGGTAGTGGTTACAGGGCAGGGGGTAGTGGTTACAGGGCAGGGAGTTGTGGTTACAGAGCAGGGAGTAGTGGTTACAGGGCAGGGAGTAGTGGTTACAGAGCAGGGAGTAGTGGTTACAGGGGAGGGGGGTAGTGGTTACAGAGCAGGGAGTAGTGGTTACAGGGCAGGGGGTAGTGGTTACAGAGCAGGGGGTAGTGATTACAGGGCAGGGCGTAGTGGTTACAGAGCAGGGGGTAGTGGTTACAGACCAGGGAGTAGTGGTTACAGTGGAGGGGGTAGTGGATACATAGCAGGGAGTAGTGGTTACAGGACAGGGGATAGTGGTTACAGAGGAGGGGGTAGTGGTTACAGGGCAGGGAGTAGTGGTTACAGGGCAGGGAGTAGTGGTTACAGAGCAGGGAGTAGTGGTTACAGGGCAGGGGGTAGTGGTTACAGAGCAGGGAGTAGTGGTTACAGAGCAGGGAGTAGTGGTTACAGGGCAGGGGGTAGTGGTTACAGGGCAGGGGTAGTGGTTACAGGGCAGGGGTAGTGCTTACAGGGCAGGGGGTAGTGGTTACAGAGCAGGGAGTAGTGGTTACATGGAGTAGTGGTTACAGAGCAGGGAGTAGTGGTTACAGGGCAGGGAGTAGTGGTTACAGAGTAGGGAGTAGTGGTTACAGAGCAGAGGGCAGTGGTTACAGAGCAGGGGGTAGTGGTTACAGGGGAGGGGGTAGTGGTTACAGGGCAGGGAGTAGTGGTTACAGGGGAGGGGGTAGTGGTTACAGGGCAGGGGGTAGTGGTTACAGAGCAGGGAGTAGTGGTTACAGGGCAGGGAGAAGTGGTTACAGAGCAGGGAGGAGTGGTTACAGAGCAGGGTTTAGTGGTTACAGGACAGGGAGTAGTGGTTACAGGGCAGGGAGTAGTGGTTACAGAGCAGGGGGCAGTGGTTACAGAGCAGGGGGTAGTGGTTACAGGGGAGGGGGTAGTGGTTACAGGGCAGGGAGTAGTGGTTACAGAGCAGGGAGTAGTGGTTACAGGGGAGGGGGTAGTGGTTACAGAGCAGGGAGTAGTGGTTACAGAGCAGGGAGTAGTGGTTACAGGGCAGGAGGTAGTGGTTACAGAGCAGTGAGTAGTGGTTACAGGGCAGGGAGTAGTGGTTACAGGGCAGGGGGTAGGGGTTACAGAGCAGGGAGTAGTGGTTACAGGGCAGGGGGTAGTGGTTACAGGGCAGGGGGTAGTGGTTACAGGGGAGGGAGTAGTGGTTACAGGGCAGGGAGTAGTGGTTACAGGGCAGGGAGTAGTGGTTACAGTGCGGGGAGTAGTGGTTACAGAGCAGGGAGTAGTGGTTACAGAGCAGGGGGTAGTGGTTACAGGGCAGGGGGTAGTGGTTACATGGAGTAGTGGTTACAGAGCAGGGAGTAGTGGTTACATGGAGTAGTGGTTACAGAGCAGGGAGTAGTGGTTACAGGGCAGGGAGTAGTGGTTACAGGACAGGGGGTAGTGGTTACAGAGCAGGGAGTAGTGGTTACAGGGCAGGGGGTAGTGGTTACAGAGCAGGGGGTAGTGGTTACAGGGCAGGGAGTAGTGGTTACAGGGCAGGGGGTAGTGGTTACAGGGCAGGGAGTAGTGGTTACAGAGCAGGGAGTAGTGGTTACAGGGCAGGGAGTAGTGGTTACAGAGCAGGGAGTAGTGGTTACAGGGGAGGGGGTAGTGGTTACAGAGCAGGGAGTAGTGGCTACAGGGCAGGGGGTAGTGGTTACAGAGCAGGGAGTAGTGGTTACAGACCAGGGAGTAGTGGTTACATAGCAGGGAGTAGTGGTTACAGGACAGGGGGTAGTGGTTACAGGGGAGGGGGTAGTGGTTAAAGAGCAGGGACTAGTGGTTACATGGAGTAGTGGTTACAGAGCAGGGAGTAGTGGTTACAGGGCAGGGAGTAGTGGTTACAGGGCATGGAGTAGTTGTTACAGGGCAGGGAGTAGTGGTTACAGAGCAGGGGGTAGTGGTTACAGGGCAGGGGGTAGTGATTACAGGGCAGGGAGTAGTGGTTACAGAGCAGGGAGTAGTGGTTACAGGGCAGGGAGTAGTGGTTACAGAGCAGGGAGTAGTGGTTACAGGGGAGGGGGTAGTGGTTACAGAGCAGGGAGTAGTGGCTACAGGGCAGGGGGTAGTGGTTACAGAGCAGGGAGTAGTGGTTACAGACCAGGGAGTAGTGGTTACATAGCAGGGAGTAGTGGTTACAGGACAGGGGGTAGTGGTTACAGGGGAGGGGGTAGTGGTTAAAGAGCAGGGACTAGTGGTTACATGGAGTAGTGGTTACAGAGCAGGGAGTAGTGGTTACAGGGCAGGGAGTAGTGGTTACAGGGCATGGAGTAGTTGTTACAGGGCAGGGAGTAGTGGTTACAGAGCAGGGGGTAGTGGTTACAGGGCAGGGGGTAGTGATTACAGGGCAGGGAGTAGTGGTTACAGAGCAGGGAGTAGTGGTTACAGGGGAGGAGGTAGTGGGTACAGAGCAGGGAGTAGTGGTTACAGGACAGGGAGTAGTGGTTACAGGGCAGGGGGTAGTGGTTACAGAGCAGGGGGCAGTGGTTACAGAGCAGGGGGTAGTGGTTACAGGGGAGGGGGTAGTGGTTACATGGAGTAGTGGTTACAGGGCAGGGAGTAGTGGTTACAGAGCAGGGGGTTGTGGTTACAGAGCAGGGGGTAGTGGTTACAGGGGAGGGGGTAGAGGTTACAGAGCAGGGAGTAGTGGTTACAGTGCAGGGAGTAGTGGTTACAGGGCAGGGGGTAGTGGTTACAGGGGAGGGGGTAGTGGTTCCAGGGCAGGGGGTAGTGGTTACAGGGCAGGGAGTTGTGGTTACAGAGCAGGGAGTAGTGGTTACAGGGCAGGGAGTAGTGGTTACAGAGCAGGGAGTAGTGGTTACAGGACAGGGAGTAGTGGTTACAGGGCAGGGGGTAGTGGTTACAGAGCAGGGGGCAGTGGTTACAGAGCAGGGGGTAGTGGTTACAGGGGAGGGGGTAGTGGTTACATGGAGTAGTGGTTACAGAGCAGGGAGTAGTGGTTACAGGGCAGGGGGTAGTGGTTACAGGGCAGGGAGTAGTGGTTACAGAGCAGGGGGCAGTGGTTACAGAGCAGGGGGTAGTGGTTACAGGGGAGGGGGTAGTGGTTACAGGGCAGGGAGTAGTGTTTACAGAGCAGGGAGTAGTCGTTACAGAGGAGGGGGTAGTTGTTACAGAGCAGGGAGTAGTGGTTACAGAGCAGGGAGTAGTGGTTACAGGGCAGGAGGTAGTGGTTACAGAGCAGGGAGTAGTGGTTACAGGGCAGGGGGTAGTGGTTACAGGGCAGGGGGTAGTGGTTACAGAGCAGGGAGTAGTGGTTACAGAGCAGGGAGTAGTGGTTACATGGAGTAGTGGTTACAGAGCAGGGAGTAGTGGTTACTGGGCAGGGAGTAGTGGTTGCAGGGCATGGAGTAGTGGTTACAGGGCAGGGAGTAGTGGTTACAGAGCAGGGGGCAGTGGTTACAGAGCAGGGGGTAGTGGTTACAGGGGAGGGGGTAGTGATTACTGGGCAGGGAGTAGTGGTTACAGAGCAGGGAGTAGTGGTTACAGGGGAGGAGGTAGTGGTTACAGAGCAGGGGGTAGTGGTTACAGGGCAGGGGGTAGTGATTACAGGGCAGGGGGTAGTGGTTACATGGCAGGGGGTAGTGATTACAGGGCAGGGGGTAGTGGTTACAGGGCAGGGAGTAGTGGTTACAGAGCAGGCAGGGAGTAGTGGTTACAGAGCAGGGAGTAATGGTTACAGAGCAGGGAGAGGTGGTTACAGTGCAGGGATTAGTGGTTACAGGGCAGGGGGTAGTGGTTACAGAGCAGGGAGTAGTGGTTACAGGGCAGGGGGTAGTGGTTACAGAGCAGGGAGTAGTGGTTACAGGGCAGGGGGTAGTGGTTACAGAGCAGGGAGTAGTGGTTACAAAGCAGGGGGTAGTGGTTATAGGGCAGGGGGTAGTGGTTACATGGAGTAGTGGTTACAGGGCAGGGAGTACTGGTTACAGGGCAGGGAGTAGTGGTTACAAGGCAGGGGGTAGTGGTTACAGAGCAGGGAGTAGTGGTTGCAGGGCAGGGGGTAGTGGTTACAGAGCAGGGGGTAGTGGTTACAGAGCAGGGAGTAGTGGTTACATGGAGTAGTGGTTACAGAGCAGGGAGTAGTGGTTGCAGGGCATGGAGTAGTGGTTGCAGGGCATGGAGTAGTGGTTACAGGGCAGGGAGTAGTGGTTACAGAGCAGGGGGCAGTGGTTACAGAGCAGGGGGTAGTGGTTACAGGGGAGGGGGTAGTGATTACTGGGCAGGGAGTAGTGGTTACAGAGCAGGGAGTAGTGGTTACAGGGGAGGAGGTAGTGGTTACAGAGCAGGGGGTAGTGGTTACAGGGCAGGGGGTAGTGATTACAGGGCAGGGGGTAGTGGTTACAGGGCAGGGGGTAGTGATTACAGGGCAGGGGGTAGTGGTTACAGGGCAGGGAGTAGTGGTTACAGAGCAGGCAGGGAGTAGTGGTTACAGAGCAGGGAGTAATGGTTACAGAGCAGTTAGTAGTGGTTACAGAGCAGGGGGTGGTGGTTATAGGGCAGGGGGTAGTGGTTACAGGGGAGGGGGTAGAGGTTACAGAGCAGGGAGAGGTGGTTACAGTGCAGGGAGTAGTGGTTACAGGGCAGGGGGTAGTGGTTACAGAGCAGGGAGTAGTGATTACAGGGCAGGGAGTAGTGGTTACAGAGCAGGGAGTAGTGATTACAGGGGAGGGGGTAGTGGTTACAGGGCAGGGGGTAGTGGTTACAGGGCAGGGAGTTGTGGTTACAGAGCAGGGAGTAGTGGTTACAGGGCAGGGAGTAGTGGTTACAGAGCAGGGAGTAGTGGTTACAGGGGAGGGGGTAGTGGTTACAGAGCAGGGAGTAGTGGTTACAGGGCAGGGGGTAGTGGTTACAGAGCAGGGGGTAGTGATTACAGGGCAGGGCGTAGTGGTTACAGAGCAGGGGGTAGTGGTTACAGACCAGGGAGTAGTGGTTACAGTGGAGGGGGTAGTGGATACATAGCAGGGAGTAGTGGTTACAGGACAGGGGGTAGTGGTTACAGAGGAGGGGGTAGTGGTTACAGGGCAGGGAGTAGTGGTTACAGGGCAGGGAGTAGTGGTTACAGAGCAGGGAGTAGTGGTTACAGGGCAGGGGGTAGTGGTTACAGAGCAGGGAGTAGTGGTTACAGAGCAGGGAGTAGTGGTTACAGGGCAGGGGGTAGTGGTTACAGGGCAGGGAGTAGTGGTTACAGGGCAGGGGGTAGTGGTTACAGGGCAGGGGTAGTGCTTACAGGGCAGGGGGTAGTGGTTACAGAGCAGGGAGTAGTGGTTACATGGAGTAGTGGTTACAGAGCAGGGAGTAGTGGTTACAGGGTAGGGAGTAGTGGTTACAGAGTAGGGAGTAGTGGTTACAGAGCAGAGGGCAGTGGTTACAGAGCAGGGGGTAGTGGTTACAGGGGAGGGGGTAGTGGTTACAGGGCAGGGAGTAGTGGTTACAGGGGAGGGGGTAGTGGTTACAGGGCAGGGGGTAGTGGTTACAGAGCAGGGAGTAGTGGTTACAGGGCAGGGAGAAGTGGTTACAGAGCAGGGAGGAGTGGTTACAGAGCAGGGTTTAGTGGTTACAGGACAGGGAGTAGTGGTTACAGGGCAGGGAGTAGTGGTTACAGAGCAGGGGGCAGTGGTTACAGAGCAGGGGGTAGTGGTTACAGGGGAGGGGGTAGTGGTTACAGGGCAGGGAGTAGTGGTTACAGAGCAGGGAGTAGTGGTTACAGGGGAGGGGGTAGTGGTTACAGAGCAGGGAGTAGTGGTTACAGAGCAGGGAGTAGTGGTTACAGGGCAGGAGGTAGTGGTTACAGAGCAGGGAGTAGTGGTTACAGGGCAGGGAGTAGTGGTTACAGGGCAGGGGGTAGTGGTTACAGGGCAGGGGGTAGGGGTTACAGAGCAGGGAGTAGTGGTTACAGGGCAGGGGGTAGTGGTTACAGGGCAGGGGGTAGTGGTTACAGGGGAGGGAGTAGTGGTTACAGGGCAGGGAGTAGTGGTTACAGGGCAGGGAGTAGTGGTTACAGTGCGGGGAGTAGTGGTTACAGAGCAGGGAGTAGTGGTTACAGAGCAGGGGGTAGTGGTTACAGGGCAGGGGGTAGTGGTTACATGGAGTAGTGGTTACAGAGCAGGGAGTAGTGGTTACATGGAGTAGTGGTTACAGAGCAGGGAGTAGTGGTTACAGGGCAGGGAGTAGTGGTTACAGGACAGGGGGTAGTGGTTACAGAGCAGGGAGTAGTGGTTACAGGGCAGGGGGTAGTGGTTACAGAGCAGGGGGTAGTGGTTACAGGGGAGGGGGTAGTGATTACTGGGCAGGGAGTAGTGGTTACAGAGCAGGGAGTAGTGGTTACAGGGGAGGAGGTAGTGGTTACAGAGCAGGGGGTAGTGGTTACAGGGCAGGGGGTAGTGATTTCAGGGCAGGGGGTAGTGGTTACATGGCAGGGGGTAGTGATTACAGGGCAGGGGGTAGTGGTTACAGGGCAGGGAGTAGTGGTTACAGAGCAGGCAGGGAGTAGTGGTTACAGAGCAGGGAGTAATGGTTACAGAGCAGGGAGAGGTGGTTACAGTGCAGGGATTAGTGGTTACAGGGCAGGGGGTAGTGGTTACAGAGCAGGGAGTAGTGGTTACAGGGCAGGGGGTAGTGGTTACAGAGCAGGGAGTAGTGGTTACAGGGCAGGGGGTAGTGGTTACAGAGCAGGGAGTAGTGGTTACAAAGCAGGGGGTAGTGGTTATAGGGCAGGGGGTAGTGGTTACATGGAGTAGTGGTTACAGGGCAGGGAGTACTGGTTACAGGGCAGGGAGTAGTGGTTACAAGGCAGGGGGTAGTGGTTACAGAGCAGGGAGTAGTGGTTGCAGGGCAGGGGGTAGTGGTTACAGAGCAGGGGGTAGTGGTTACAGAGCAGGGAGTAGTGGTTACATGGAGTAGTGGTTACAGAGCAGGGAGTAGTGGTTGCAGGGCATGGAGTAGTGGTTGCAGGGCATGGAGTAGTGGTTACAGGGCAGGGAGTAGTGGTTACAGAGCAGGGGGCAGTGGTTACAGAGCAGGGGGTAGTGGTTACAGGGGAGGGGGTAGTGATTACTGGGCAGGGAGTAGTGGTTACAGAGCAGGGAGTAGTGGTTACAGGGGAGGAGGTAGTGGTTACAGAGCAGGGGGTAGTGGTTACAGGGCAGGGGGTAGTGATTACAGGGCAGGGGGTAGTGGTTACAGGGCAGGGGGTAGTGATTACAGGGCAGGGGGTAGTGGTTACAGGGCAGGGAGTAGTGGTTACAGAGCAGGCAGGGAGTAGTGGTTACAGAGCAGGGAGTAATGGTTACAGAGCAGTTAGTAGTGGTTACAGAGCAGGGGGTGGTGGTTATAGGGCAGGGGGTAGTGGTTACAGGGGAGGGGGTAGAGGTTACAGAGCAGGGAGAGGTGGTTACAGTGCAGGGAGTAGTGGTTACAGGGCAGGGGGTAGTGGTTACAGAGCAGGGAGTAGTGATTACAGGGCAGGGAGTAGTGGTTACAGAGCAGGGAGTAGTGATTACAGGGGAGGGGGTAGTGGTTACAGGGCAGGGGGTAGTGGTTACAGGGCAGGGAGTTGTGGTTACAGAGCAGGGAGTAGTGGTTACAGGGCAGGGAGTAGTGGTTACAGAGCAGGGAGTAGTGGTTACAGGGGAGGGGGTAGTGGTTACAGAGCAGGGAGTAGTGGTTACAGGGCAGGGGGTAGTGGTTACAGAGCAGGGGGTAGTGATTACAGGGCAGGGCGTAGTGGTTACAGAGCAGGGGGTAGTGGTTACAGACCAGGGAGTAGTGGTTACAGTGGAGGGGGTAGTGGATACATAGCAGGGAGTAGTGGTTACAGGACAGGGGGTAGTGGTTACAGAGGAGGGGGTAGTGGTTACAGGGCAGGGAGTAGTGGTTACAGGGCAGGGAGTAGTGGTTACAGAGCAGGGAGTAGTGGTTACAGGGCAGGGGGTAGTGGTTACAGAGCAGGGAGTAGTGGTTACAGAGCAGGGAGTAGTGGTTACAGGGCAGGTGGTAGTGGTTACAGGGCAGGGAGTAGTGGTTACAGGGCAGGGGGTAGTGGTTACAGGGCAGGGGTAGTGCTTACAGGGCAGGGGGTAGTGGTTACAGAGCAGGGAGTAGTGGTTACATGGAGTAGTGGTTACAGAGCAGGGAGTAGTGGTTACAGGGTAGGGAGTAGTGGTTACAGAGTAGGGAGTAGTGGTTACAGAGCAGAGGGCAGTGGTTACAGAGCAGGGGGTAGTGGTTACAGGGGAGGGGGTAGTGGTTACAGGGCAGGGAGTAGTGGTTACAGGGGAGGGGGTAGTGGTTACAGGGCAGGGGGTAGTGGTTACAGAGCAGGGAGTAGTGGTTACAGGGCAGGGAGAAGTGGTTACAGAGCAGGGAGGAGTGGTTACAGAGCAGGGTTTAGTGGTTACAGGACAGGGAGTAGTGGTTACAGGGCAGGGAGTAGTGGTTACAGAGCAGGGGGCAGTGGTTACAGAGCAGGGGGTAGTGGTTACAGGGGAGGGGGTAGTGGTTACAGGGCAGGGAGTAGTGGTTACAGAGCAGGGAGTAGTGGTTACAGGGGAGGGGGTAGTGGTTACAGAGCAGGGAGTAGTGGTTACAGAGCAGGGAGTAGTGGTTACAGGGCAGGAGGTAGTGGTTACAGAGCAGGGAGTAGTGGTTACAGGGCAGGGAGTAGTGGTTACAGGGCAGGGGGTAGTGGTTACAGGGCAGGGGGTAGGGGTTACAGAGCAGGGAGTAGTGGTTACAGGGCAGGGGGTAGTGGTTACAGGGCAGGGGGTAGTGGTTACAGGGGAGGGAGTAGTGGTTACAGGGCAGGGAGTAGTGGTTACAGGGCAGGGAGTAGTGGTTACAGTGCGGGGAGTAGTGGTTACAGAGCAGGGAGTAGTGGTTACAGAGCAGGGGGTAGTGGTTACAGGGCAGGGGGTAGTGGTTACATGGAGTAGTGGTTACAGAGCAGGGAGTAGTGGTTACATGGAGTAGTGGTTACAGAGCAGGGAGTAGTGGTTACAGGGCAGGGAGTAGTGGTTACAGGACAGGGGGTAGTGGTTACAGAGCAGGGAGTAGTGGTTACAGGGCAGGGGGTAGTGGTTACAGAGCAGGGGGTAGTGGTTACAGGGCAGGGAGTAGTGGTTACAGGGCAGAGGGTAGTGGTTACAGGGCAGGGAGTAGTGGTTACAGAGCAGGGAGTAGTGGTTACAGGGCAGGGAGTAGTGGTTACAGAGCAGGGAGTAGTGGTTACAGGGGAGGGGGTAGTGGTTACAGAGCAGGGAGTAGTGGCTACAGGGCAGGGGGTAGTGGTTACAGAGCAGGGAGTAGTGGTTACAGACCAGGGAGTAGTGGTTACATAGCAGGGAGTAGTGGTTACAGGACAGGGGGTAGTGGTTACAGGGGAGGGTGTAGTGGTTAAAGAGCAGGGACTAGTGGTTACATGGAGTAGTGGTTACAGAGCAGGGAGTAGTGGTTACAGGGCAGGGAGTAGTGGTTACAGGGCATGGAGTAGTTGTTACAGGGCAGGGAGTAGTGGTTACAGAGCAGGGGGTAGTGGTTACAGGGCAGGGGGTAGTGATTACAGGGCAGGGAGTAGTGGTTACAGAGCAGGGAGTAGTGGTTACAGGGGAGGAGGTAGTGGGTACAGAGCAGGGGGTAGTGGTTACAGGGCAGGGGGTAGTGATTACAGGGCAGGGGGTAGTGATTACAGGGCAGGGGTAGTGGTTACAGGGCAGGGAGTAGTGGTTACAGAGCAGGCAGGGAGTAGTGGTTACAGAGCAGGGAGTAATGGTTACAGAGCAGGGAGTAGTGGTTACAGAGCAGGGGGTAGTGGTTACATGGAGTAGTGGTTACAGGGCAGGGAGTAGTGGTTACAGAGCAGGGGGTTGTGGTTACAGAGCAGGGGCTAGTGGTTACAGGGGAGGGGGTAGAGGTTACAGAGCAGGGAGTAGTGGTTACAGAGCAGGGAGTAATGGTTACAGAGCAGGGAGTAGTGGTTACAGAGCAGGGGGTAGTGGTTACATGGAGTAGTGGTTACAGGGCAGGGAGTAGTGGTTACAGAGCAGGGGGTTGTGGTTACAGAGCAGGGGGTAGTGGTTACAGGGGAGGGGGTAGAGGTTACAGAGCAGGGAGTAGTGGTTACAGAGCAGGGAGTAGTGGTTACAGTGCAGGGAGTAGTGGTTACAGGGCAGGGGGTAGTGGTTACAGAGCAGGGAGTAGTGATTACAGGGCAGGGAGTAGTGGTTACAGGGGAGGGGGTAGTGGTTCCAGGGCAGGGGGTAGTGGTTACAGGGCAGGGAGTTGTGGTTACAGAGCAGGGAGTAGTGGTTACAGGGCAGGGAGTAGTGGTTACAGAGCAGGGAGTAGTGGTTACAGGACAGGGAGTAGTGGTTACAGGGCAGGGGGTAGTGGTTACAGAGCAGGGAGTAGTGGTTACAGGGCAGGGGGTGGTGGTTACAGGGCAGGGGGTAGTGGTTACAGGGCAGGGGGTAGTGGTTTCAGGGCAGGGGGTAGTGGTTACAGGGCAGGGAGTAGTGGTTACATGGAGTAGTGGTTACAGAGCAGGGAGTAGTGGTTACAGGGCAGGGGGTAGTGGTTACAGGGCAGGGAGTAGTGGTTACAGAGCAGGGGGCAGTGGTTACAGAGCAGGGGGTAGTGGTTACAGGGGAGGGGGTAGTGGTTACAGGGCAGGGAGTAGTGTTTACAGAGCAGGGAGTAGTGGTTACAGAGGAGGGGGTAGTTGTTACAGAGCAGGGAGTAGTGGTTACAGAGCAGGGAGTAGTGGTTACAGGGCAGGAGGTAGTGGTTACAGAGCAGGGAGTAGTGGTTACAGGGCAGGGGGTAGTGGTTACAGGGCAGGGGGTAGTGGTTACAGAGCAGGGAGTAGTGGTTACAGAGCAGGGAGTAGTGGTTACATGGAGTAGTGGTTACAGAGCAGGGAGTAGTGGTTACAGGGCAGGGAGTAGTGGTTGCAGGGCATGGAGTAGTGGTTACAGGGCAGGGAGTAGTGGTTACAGAGCAGGGGGCAGTGGTTACAGAGCAGGGGGTAGTGGTTACAGGGGAGGGGGTAGTGATTACTGGGCAGGGAGTAGTGGTTACAGAGCAGGGAGTAGTGGTTACAGGGGAGGAGGTAGTGGTTACAGAGCAGGGGGTAGTGGTTACAGGGCAGGGGGTAGTGATTACTGGGCAGGGGGTACTGGTTACAGGGCAGGGGGTAGTGATTACAGGGCAGGGGGTAGTGGTTACAGGGCAGGGAGTAGTGGTTACAGAGCAGGCAGGGAGTAGTGGTTACAGAGCAGGGAGTAATGGTTACAGAGCAGGGAGAGGTGGTTACAGTGCAGGGATTAGTGGTTACAGGGCAGGGGGTAGTGGTTACAGAGCAGGGAGTAGTGGTTACAGGGCAGGGGGTAGTGGTTACAGAGCAGGGAGTAGTGGTTACAGGGCAGGGGGTAGTGGTTACAGAGCAGGGAGTAGTGGTTACAAAGCAGGGGGTAGTGGTTATAGGGCAGGGGGTAGTGGTTACATGGAGTAGTGGTTACAGGGCAGGGAGTACTGGTTACAGGGCAGGGAGTAGTGGTTACAAGGCAGGGGGTAGTGGTTACAGAGCAGGGAGTAGTGGTTGCAGGGCAGGGGGTAGTGGTTACAGAGCAGGGGGTAGTGGTTACAGAGCAGGGAGTAGTGGTTACATGGAGTAGTGGTTACAGAGCAGGGAGTAGTGGTTACAGGGCAGGGAGTAGTGGTTACAGGGCATGGAGTAGTGGTTACAGGGCAGGGAGTAGTGGTTACAGAGCAGGGGGCAGTGGTTACAGAGCAGGGGGAAGTGGTTACAGGGGAGGGGGTAGTTGTCACAGGGCAGGGAGTAGTGGTTACAGAGCAGGGAGTAGTGGTTACAGGGGAGGGGGTAGTGGTTACAGGGCAGGGGGTAGTGATTACAGGGCAGGGGGTACTGGTTACAGGGCACGGGGTAGTGATTACAGGGCAGGGGGTAGTGGTTACAGGGCAGGGAGTAGTGGTTACAGAGCAGGCAGGGAGTAGTGGTTACAGAGCAGGGAGTAATGGTTACAGAGCACGGAGAGGTGGTTACAGAGCAGGGGGTAGTGGTTATATGGCAGGGGGTAGTGGTTACAGGGGAGGGGGTAGAGGTTACAAGGCAGGGGGTAGTGGTTACAGTGCAGGGAGTAGTGGTTATAAGGCAGGGGGTAGTGGTTACATGGAGTAGTGGTTACAGGGCAGGGAGTAGTGGTTACAGAGCAGGGGGTAGTGGTTACAGAGCAGGGGGTAGTAGTTACAGGGGAGGGGGTAGAGATTACAGGGCAGGGGGTAGTGGTTACAGAGCAGGGAGTAGTGATTACAGGGCAGGGGGTAGTGGTTACAGAGCAGGGAATAGTGGTTACATGGAGTAGTGGTTACAGGGCAGGGAGTAGTGGTTACAGGGCAGGGGGTAGTGGTTACAGAGCAGGGGGTAGTGGTTACATAGAGTAGTGGTTACAATCTGGGACTAGTAGTAGTTACAGGGCAGGGAGTAGTGGTTACAGGGCAGGGAGTAGTGGTTACAGGGAAGGGAGAACTTGTTACAGAGTAGGGAGTAGTGGTTACAGGGCAGGGAGTAGTGGTTACAGAGCAGGGAGTAGTGGTTACAGAGTAGGGTGTAGTGGTTACAGGGCAGGGAGTAGTGGTTACAGGGCAGGGATTAATGGTTACAGGGCAGGGATTAATGGTTACAGGGCAGGGATTAATGGTTACAGGGCAGGGGGTAGTGGGTACAGAGCAGGGAGGAGTGGTTACAGGGCAGGGGGTAGTGGTTACAGAGCAGGGAGTAGTGATTACAGAGCAGGGGGTAGTAGTTACAGAGAAGGGGGTAGTGGTTACAGAGCAGGGAGTAGTGGTTACAGAGCAGGGAGTAGTGGTTACAGGGCAGGGGGTAGTGGTTACAGAGCAGGGAGTAGTGGTTACAGGGCAGGGAGTAGTGGTTACAGGGCAGGGAGTAGTGGTTACAGAGCAGGGAGTAGTGGTTACAGAGCAGGGAGTAGTGGTTACAGGGCAGGGAGTAGTGATTACAGGGCAGGAGGTAGTGGTTACAGAGAAGGGAGGAGTGGTTACCGGGCAGGGGGTAGTGGTTACAGGGCAGGGAGTAGTGGTTACAGGACAGGGAGTAGTGGTAACAGAGCAGGGAGTAGTGGTTACAGGGCAGGGAGTAGTGATTACAGGGCAGGAGGTAGTGGTTACAGAGCAGGGGGTAGTGGTTACAGGGCAGGGAGTAGTGGTTACAGGGCAGGGGGTAGTGGTTACATGGAGTAGTGGTTACAGGGCAGAGAGCAGGGAGGAGTGGTTACAGGGGAGGGGTAGTGGTTACAGGGGAGGGGTAGTGGTTACAGGGCAGGGGTAGTGGTTACAGAGCAGGGGGTAGTGGTTACATGGAGTAGTGGTTACAGGGCAGGAAGTAGTGGTTACAGGGCAGGGAGTAGTGGTTACAGAGCAGGGAGTAGTAGTTACAGGGCAGGGGGTAGTGGTTACATGGAGTAGTGGTTACAGAGCAGGGGGTAGTGGTTACAGGGCAGGGGGTAGTGGTTACAGAGCAGGGAGTAGTGGTTACAGGGCAGGGCATAGTGGTTACAGGGCAGGGAGTAGTGGTTACAGAGCAGGGAGTAGTGGTTACAGAGCAGGGGGTAGTGGTTACAGGGCAGGGAATAGTGGTTACATGGAGTAGTGGTTACAGAGCAGGGAGTAGTGGTTACAGGGCAGGGGGTAGTGGTTCCAGAGTAGGGAGTAGTGGTTACAGGGCAGGGAGTAGTGGTTACAGGGCAGGGGGTAGTGGTTACAGAGCAGGGAGTAGTTGTTACAGAGCAGGGGGTAGTGGTTACAGAGCAGGGAGTAGTGGTTACATGGAGTAGTGGTTACAGGGCAGGGAGTAGTGGTTACATGGAGTAGTGGTTACAGGGCAGGGAGTAGTGGTTACATAGAGTACAGGTTACAGGGCAGGGAGTAGTGGTTACAGAGCAGGTGGTAGTGGTTACAGAGCAGGGAGTAGTGGTTACAGGGCAGGGGGTAGTGGTTACAGGGCAGGGGGTAGTGGTTACAGGGCAGGGGGTAGTGGTTACAAAGCAGGGAGTAGTGGTTACAGAGCAGGGAGTAGTGGTCACATGGAGTAGTGGTTACAGAGCAGGGAGTAGTTGTTACAGGGGGCAGGGAGTATTGGTTACAGAGAAGGGGGTAGTGGTTACAGAGCAGGGAGTAGTGGTTACATGGAGTAGTGGTTACAGAGCAGGGGGTAGTGGTTACAGAGCATGGAGTAGTGGTTACAGAGCAGGGGGTAGTGGTTACAGGGCAGCGGGTAGTGGTTACAGAGCAGGGAGTAGTGGTTACAGAGTACGGAGTAGTGGTTACAGGGCAGGGGGTAGTGGTTACAGGACAGGGGGTAGTGGTTACAGAGCAGGGAGTAGTGGTTACAGGGCAGGGAGTAGTGGTTACAGAGCAGGGAGTAGTGGTTACATGGAGTAGTGGTTACAGAGCAGGGAGTAGTGGTTACAGAGCAGGGGGTAGTGGTTACAGGGCAGGGGTAGTGGTTACAGGGCAGGAGGTAGTGGTTACAGAGCAGGGGGTAGTGGTTACAGAGCAGGGAGTAGTGGTTACAGAGTAGGGAGTAGTGGTTACAGGGCAGGGGGTAGTGGTTACAGGACAGGGGATAGTGGTTACAGAGCAGGGAGTAGTGGTTACAGGGCAGGGAGTAGTGGTTACAGAGCAGGGGGTAGTGGTTACAGAGCAGGGAATAGTGGTTACAGGGCAGGGAGTAGTGGTTACAGGGCAGGGAGTAGTGGTTACAGGGCAGGGAGTAGTGTTTACATGGAGTAGTGGTTACAGGGCAGGGAGTAGTGGTTACAGAGCTGGGTGTAGTGGTTACAGAGCAAGGAGTAGTGGTTACAGAGCAGGGAGTAGTGGTTACATGGAGTAGTGGTTACAGAGCAGGGGGTAGTGGTTACAGAGCAGGGAGTAGTGGTTACAGAGAAGGGGGTAGTGGTTACAGAGCAGGGAGTAGTGTTTACATGGAGTAGTGGTTACAGGGCAGGGAGTAGTGGTTCTGGGCAGGGAGTACTGGATACAGAGCAGGGAGTAGTGATTACAGGGCAGGGGGTAGTGGTTACAGAGCAGGGAGTAGTGGTTGCAGGGCAGGGAGTAGTGGTTACATGACAGGGAGTAGTGGTTACAGAGCAGGGGGTAGTGGTTACAGGGCAGGGGGTAGTGGTTGCAGGGCAGGGGATAGTAGTTACATGGAGTAGTGGTTACAGAGCAGGGAGTAGTGGTAACAGAGCACGGGGTAGTGGTTACATGGAGTAGTGGTTACAGAGCAGTGAGCAGTGGTTACATTGAGTAGTGGTTACAGAGCAGGGAGTAGTGGTTACAGGGCAGGGAGTAGTGGTTACAGAGCAGGGAGTAGTGGTTACAGAGCAGGGGGTAGTGGTTACAGAGCAGGGAGTAGTAGTTACATGGAGTAGTGGTTACAGAGTAGGGAGTAGTGGTTACAGGGCAGGGAGTTGTGGTTACAGGGCAGGGTGTAGTGGTTACAGAGCAGGGAGGAGTGGTTACAGGGTAGGGGGAAGTGGTTACTGGGCAGGGGTAGTGGTTACAGGGCAGGGAGTAGTGGTTACAGGGCAGGGAGTAGTGGTTACAGGACAGGGAGTAGTGGTTACAGGGCAGGGGGTAGTGGTTACAGAGCAGGGAGTAGTTGTTACAGGACAGGGAGTAGTTGTTACAGGACAGGGAGTAGTGGTTACTGGACAGGGAGTAGTGGTTACAGGGCAGGGGGTAGTGGTTACAGGGCAGGGAGTAGTGGTTACAGGGCAGGGAGTAGTGGTTACAGGGTTGGGGGTAGTGGTTACAGAGCAGGGAGTAGTGGTTACAGGGCAGGGAGTAGTGGTTACAGAGCAGGGAGTAGTGGTTACAGAGCAGGGGGTAGTGGCTACAGAGCATGGAGTAGTAGTTACATGGAGTAGTGGTTACAGAGTAGGGAGTAGTGGTTGCAGGGCAGGGAGTAGTGGTTACAGAGCAGGGAGGAGTTGTTACAGGGCAGGGGGTAGTGGTTACAGGGCAGGGGTAGTGGTTACAGGGCAGGGAGTAGTGGTTACAGGGCAGGGGGTAGTGGTTAGACGGAGTAGTGGTTTCAGGGCAGGGGATAGTGGTTACAGGGCAGGGAGTAGTGGTTACAGGGCAGGGGGTAGTGGTTACAGGGCAGGAGGTAGTGGTTAGAGGGCAGGGGGTAGTGGTTACAGAGCAGGGAGTAGTGGTTACAGGGCAGGGAGTAGTGGTTACAGAGCAGGGAGTAGTGGTTACATGGAGTAGTGGTTACAGAGCAGGGAGTAGTGGTTACAGAGCAGGGGGTAGTGGTTACAGGGCAGGGAGTAGTGGTTACAGGGCAGGGGGTAGTGCTTACAGAGCAGGGAGGAGTGGTTACAGGGCAGGGAGTAGTGGTTACAGGGCAGGAGGTAGAGTTTACAGAGCAGGGAGTAGTGGTAACAGAGCAGAGGGGTAGTGGTTACAGAGCAGGGAGTAGTGGTTACAGAGCAGGGAGTAGTGGTTACAGGGCAGGGGGGTAGTGGTTACAGGGCAGGGGGTAGTGGTTACAGGGCAGGGGGTAGTGGTCCCAGGGCAGGGAGTAGTGGTTACAGGGCAGTGGGTAGTGGTTACAGGACAGGGGGTAGTGGTTACAGAGCAGGGAGTAGTGGTTACATGGAGTAATGGTTACAGAGCAGGGAGTAGTGGTTACAGGGCAGGGAGTAGTGGTTACAGGGCAGGGGGTAGTGGTTACAGGGCAGGGAGTAGTGGTTACAGAGAAGGGGGTAGTGGTTACAGGGCAGGGGGTAGTGGTTACAGGGCAGGAGGTAGTGGTTAGAGGGCAGGGGGTAGTGGTTACAGAGCAGGGAGTAGTGGTTACAGGGCAGGGAGTAGTGGTTACAGAGCAGGTGGTAGTGGTTACAGAGCAGGGAGTAGTGGTTACAGGGCAGGGGGTAGTGGTTACAGGGCAGGGGGTAGTGGTTACAAAGCAGGGAGTAGTGGTTACAGAGCAGGGAGTAGTGGTCACATGGAGTAGTGGTTACAGAGCAGGGAGTAGTGGTTACAGGGCAGGGAGTATTGGTTACAGAGAAGGGGGTAGTGGTTACAGAGCAGGGAGTAGTGGTTACATGGAGTAGTGGTTACAGAGCAGGGGGTAGTGGTTACAGAGCATGGAGTAGTGGTTACATGGAGTAGTGGTTACAGAGCAGGGGGTAGTGGTTACAGGGCAGCGGGTAGTGGTTACAGAGCAGGGAGTAGTGGTTACAGAGTACGGAGTAGTGGTTACAGGGCAGGGGGTAGTGGTTACAGGACAGGGGGTAGTGGTTACAGAGCAGGGAGTAGTGGTTACAGGGCAGGGAGTAGTGGTTACAGAGCAGGGAGTAGTGGTTACATGGAGTAGTGGTTACAGAGCAGGGAGTAGTGGTTACAGAGCAGGGGGTAGTGGTTACAGGGCAGGGGTAGTGGTTACAGGGCAGGAGGTAGTGGTTACAGAGCAGGGGGTAGTGGTTACAGAGCAGGGAGTAGTGGTTACAGAGTAGGGAGTAGTGGTTACAGGGCAGGGGGTAGTGGTTACAGGACAGGGGATAGTGGTTACAGAGCAGGGAGTAGTGGTTACAGGGCAGGGAGTAGTGGTTACAGAGCAGGGGGTAGTGGTTACAGAGCAGGGAATAGTGGTTACAGGGCAGGGAGTAGTGGTTACAGGGCAGGGAGTAGTGGTTACAGGGCAGGGAGTAGTGGTTACAGAGAAGGGGGTAGTGGTTACAGAGCAGGGAGTAGTGGTTACATGGAGAAGTGGTTACAGGGCAGGGAGTAGTGGTTACAGAGCTGGGTGTAGTGGTTACAGAGCAAGGAGTAGTGGTTACAGAGCAGGGAGTAGTGGTTACATGGAGTAGTGGTTACAGAGCAGGGGGTAGTGGTTACAGAGCAGGGAGTAGTGGTTACAGAGAAGGGGGTAGTAGTTACAGAGCAGGGAGTAGTGTTTACATGGAGTAGTGGTTACAGGGCAGGGAGTAGTGGTTACAGGGCAGGGAGTACTGGATACAGAGCAGGGAGTAGTGGTTACAGGGCAGGGGGTAGTGGTTACAGAGCAGGGAGTAGTGGTTGCAGGGCAGGGAGTAGTGGTTACATGACAGGGAGTAAAGGTTACAGAGCAGGGGGTAGTGGTTACAGGGCAGGGGGTAGTGGTTGCAGGGCAGGGGGTAGTGGTTACATGGAGTAGTGGTTACAGAGCAGGGAGTAGTGGTAACAGAGCACGGGGTAGTGGTTACATGGAGTAGTGGTTACAGAGCAGTGAGCAGTGGTTACATTGAGTAGTGGTTACAGAGCAGGGAGTAGTGGTTACAGGGCAGGGAGTAGTGGTTACAGAGCAGGGAGTAGTGGTTACAGGGCTGGGGGTAGTGGTTACAGAGCAGGGAGTAGTGGTTACAGAGCAGGGGGTAGTGGTTACAGAGCAGGGAGTAGTAGTTACATGGAGTAGTGGTTACAGAGTAGGGAGTAGTGGTTACAGGGCAGGGAGTAGTGGTTACAGGGCAGGGTGTAGTGGTTACAGAGCAGGGAGAAGTGGTTACAGGGTAGGGGGAAGTGGTTACTGGGCAGGGGTAGTGGTTACAGGGCAGGGAGTAGTGGTTACAGGGCAGGGAGTAGTGGTTACAGGACAGGGAGTAGTGGTTACAGGGCAGGGGGTAGTGGTTACAGAGCAGGGAGTAGTTGTTACAGGACAGGGAGTAGTTGTTACAGGACAGGGAGTAGTGGTTACTGGACAGGGAGTAGTGGTTACAGGGCAGGGGGTAGTGGTTACAGGGCAGGGAGTAGTGTTTACAGGGCAGGGAGTAGTGGTTACAGGGCTGGGGGTAGTGGTTACAGAGCAGGGAGTAGTGGTTACAGAGCAGGGAGTAGTGGTTACAGGGCAGGGAGTAGTGGTTACAGAGCAGGGAGTAGTGGTTACAGAGCAGGGGGTAGTGGCTACAGAGCATGGAGTAGTAGTTACATGGAGTAGTGGTTACAGAGTAGGGAGTAGTGGTTACAGGGCAGGGAGTAGTGGTTACAGAGCAGGGAGCAGTTGTTACAGGGCAGGGAGTAGTGGTTACAGGGCAGGGAGTAGTGATAACAGGGCAGTAGGTGGTGGTTACAGAGCAGGGAGGAGTTGTTACAGGGCAGGGGGTAGTGGTTACAGGGCAGGGGTAGTGGTTACAGGGCAGGGAGTAGTGGTTACAGGGCAGGGGGTAGTGGTTAGACGGAGTAGTGGTTACAGGGCAGGGAATAGTGGTTACAGGGCAGGGAGTAGTGGTTACAGGGCAGGGGGGTAGTGGTTACAGGGCAGGAGGTAGTGGTTAGAGGGCAGGGGGTAGTGGTTACAGAGCAGGGAGTAGTGGTTACAGGGCAGGGAGTAGTGGTTACAGAGCAGGGAGTAGTGGTTACATGGAGTAGTGGTTACAGAGCAGGGAGTAGTGGTTACAGAGCAGGGGGTAGTGGTTACAGGGCAGGGGGTAGTGCTTACAGAGCAGGGAGGAGTGGTTACAGGGCAGGGAGTAGTGGTTACAGGGCAGGAGGTAGAGTTTACAGAGCAGGGAGTAGTGGTAACAGAGCAGTGGGGTAGTGGTTACAGAGCAGAGGGGTAGTGGTTACAGAGCAGGGAGTAGTGGTTACAGAGCAGGGAGTAGTGGTTACAGGGCAGGGTGTAGTGGTTACAGATCAGGGAGGAGTGGTTACAGGGCAGGGGGGTAGTGGTTACAGGGCAGGGGGTAGTGGTTACAGGGCAGGGGGGTAGTGGTCACAGGGCAGGGACTAGTGGTCCCAGGGCAGGGAGTAGTGGTTACAGGGCAGTGGGTAGTGGTTACAGGACAGGGGGTAGTGGTTACAGAGCAGGGAGTAGTGGTTACATGGAGTAATGGTTACAGAGCAGGGAGTAGTGGTTACAGGGCAGGGGGTAGTGGTTACAGGGCAGGGAGTAGTGGTTACAGAGAAAGGGGTAGTGGTTACAGGGCAGGGGGTAGTGGTTACAGGGCAGGAGGTAGTGGTTAGAGGGCAGGGGGTAGTGGTTACAGAGCAGGGAGTAGTGGTTACAGGGCAGGGAGTAGTGGTTACAGAGCAGGTGGTAGTGGTTACAGAGCAGGGGGTAGTGGTTACAGGGCAGGGGGTAGTGGTTACAGGGCAGGGGGTAGTGGTTACAAAGCAGGGAGTAGTGGTTACAGAGCAGGGAGTAGTGGTCACATGGAGTAGTGGTTACAGAGCAGGGAGTAGTGGTTACAGGGCAGGGAGTATTGGTTACAGAGAAGGGGGTAGTGGTTACAGAGCAGGGAGTAGTGGTTACATGGAGTAGTGGTTACAGAGCAGGGGGTAGTGGTTACAGAGCATGGAGTAGTGGTTACATGGAGTAGTGGTTACAGAGCAGGGGGTAGTGGTTACAGGGCAGCGGGTAGTGGTTACAGAGCAGGGAGTAGTGGTTACAGAGTACGGAGTAGTGGTTACAGGGCAGGGGGTAGTGGTTACAGGACAGGGGGTAGTGGTTACAGAGCAGGGAGTAGTGGTTACAGGGCAGGGAGTAGTGGTTACAGAGCAGGGAGTAGTGG
This sequence comes from Taudactylus pleione, assembly GCA_031769625.1. Taxonomy (NCBI): domain Eukaryota; kingdom Metazoa; phylum Chordata; class Amphibia; order Anura; family Myobatrachidae; genus Taudactylus; species Taudactylus pleione. Next base: position 36,573 of record JAUIMM010001435.1, on the reverse strand, counting down.
TTACATGGAGTAGTGGTTACAGAGCAGGGAGTAGTGGTTACAGAGCAGGGGGTAGTGGTTACAGGGCAGGGGTAGTGGTTACAGGGCAGGAGGTAGTGGTTACAGAGCAGGGGGTAGTGGTTACAGAGCAGGGAGTAGTGGTTACAGAGTAGGGAGTAGTGGTTACAGGGCAGGGGGTAGTGGTTACAGGACAGGGGATAGTGGTTACAGAGCAGGGAGTAGTGGTTACAGGGCAGGGAGTAGTGGTTACAGAGCAGGGGGTAGTGGTTACAGAGCAGGGAATAGTGGTTACAGGGCAGGGAGTAGTGGTTACAGGGCAGGGAGTAGTGGTTACAGAGAAGGGGGTAGTGGTTACAGAGCAGGGAGTAGTGGTTACATGGAGTAGTGGTTACAGGGCAGGGAGTAGTGGTTACAGAGCTGGGTGTAGTGGTTACAGAGCAAGGAGTAGTGGTTACAGAGCAGGGAGTAGTGGTTACATGGAGTAGTGGTTACAGAGCAGGGGGTAGTGGTTACAGAGCAGGGAGTAGTGGTTACAGAGAAGGGGGTAGTAGTTACAGAGCAGGGAGTAGTGTTTACATGGAGTAGTGGTTACAGGGCAGGGAGTAGTGGTTACAGGGCAGGGAGTACTGGATACAGAGCAGGGAGTAGTGGTTACAGGGCAGGGGGTAGTGGTTACAGAGCAGGGAGTAGTGGTTGCAGGGCAGGGAGTAGTGGTTACATGACAGGGAGTAATGGTTACAGAGCAGGGGGTAGTGGTTACAGGGCAGGGGGTAGTGGTTGCAGGGCAGGGGGTAGTGGTTACATGGAGTAGTGGTTACAGAGCAGGGAGTAGTGGTAACAGAGCACGGGGTAGTGGTTACATGGAGTAGTGGTTACAGAGCAGTGAGCAGTGGTTACATTGAGTAGTGGTTACAGAGCAGGGAGTAGTGGTTACAAGGCAGGGAGTAGTGGTTACAGAGCAGGGAGTAGTGGTTACAGAGCAGGGGGTAGTGGTTACAGAGCAGGGAGTAGTAGTTACATGGAGTAGTGGTTACAGAGTAGGGAGTAGTGGTTACAGGGCAGGGAGTAGTGGTTACAGGGCAGGGGGTAGTGGTTACAGAGCAGGGAGTAGTTGTTACAGGACAGGGAGTAGTTGTTACAGGACAGGGAGTAGTGGTTACTGGACAGGGAGTAGTGGTTACAGGGCAGGGAGTAGTGGTTACAGGGCAGGGAGTAGTGGTTACAGGGCAGGGAGTAGTGGTTACAGGGCTGGGGGTAGTGGTTACAGAGCAGGGAGTAGTGGTTCCAGGGCAGGGAGTAGTGGATACAGAGCAGGGAGTAGTGGTTACAGAGCAGGGGGTAGTGGCTACAGAGCATGGAGTAGTAGTTACATGGAGTAGTGGTTACAGAGTAGGGAGTAGTGGTTACAGGGCAGGGAGTAGTGGTTACAGAGCAGGGAGCAGTTGTTACAGGGCAGGGAGTAGTGGTTACAGGGCAGGGAGTAGTGATAACAGGGCAGTAGGTGGTGGTTACAGAGCAGGGAGGAGTTGTTACAGGGCAGGGGGTAGTGGTTACAGGGCAGGGGTAGTGGTTACAGGGCAGGGAGTAGTGGTTACAGGGCAGGGGGTAGTGGTTAGACGGAGTAGTGGTTACAGGGCAGGGGATAGTGGTTACAGGGCAGGGAGTAGTGGTTACAGGGCAGGGGGTAGTGGTTACAGGGCAGGAGGTAGTGGTTAGAGGGCAGGGGGTAGTGGTTACAGAGCAGGGAGTAGTGGTTACAGGGCAGGGAGTAGTGGTTACAGAGCAGGGAGTAGTGGTTACATGGAGTAGTGGTTACAGAGCAGGGAGTAGTGGTTACAGAGCAGGGGGTAGTGGTTACAGGGCAGGGAGTAGTGGTTACAGGGCAGGGGGTAGTGCTTACAGAGCAGGGAGGAGAGGTTACAGGGCAGGGAGTAGTGGTTACAGGGCAGGAGGTAGAGTTTACAGAGCAGGGAGTAGTGGTAACAGAGCAGTGGGGTAGTGGTTACAGAGCAGAGGGGTAGTGGTTACAGAGCAGGGAGTATTGGTTACAGAGCAGGGAGTAGTGGTTACAGGGCAGGGTGTAGTGGTTACAGATCAGGGAGGAGTGGTTACAGGGCAGGGGGGTAGTGGTTACAGGGCAGGGGGTAGTGGTTACAGGGCAGGGGGTAGTGGTCACAGGGCAGGGACTAGTGGTCCCTGGGCAGGGAGTAGTGGTTACAGGGCAGTGGGTAGTGGTTACAGGACAGGGGTTAGTGGTTACAGAGCAGGGAGTAGTGGTTACATGGAGTAATGGTTACAGAGCAGGGAGTAGTGGTTACAGGGCAGGGGGTAGTGGTTACAGGGCAGGGAGTAGTGGTTACAGAGAAGGGGGTAGTGGTTACAGAGCAGGGAGTAGTGGTTACAGAGCAGGGAGTAGTGGTTACATGGAGTAGTGGTTAAAGAGCAGGGAGTAGTGGTTACAGGGCAAGGAGTAGTGGTTACAGAGCAGGGGGTAGTGGTTACAGAGCAGGGAGTAGTGGTTACAGAGCAGGGAGTAGTGGTTACATGGAGTAGTGGTTACAGAGCAGGGAGTAGCGGTTACAGGGCAAGGAGTAGTGGTTACAGGGCAGGGGGTAGTGGTTACAGAGCAGGGAGTAGTGGTTACAGAGCAGGGAGTAGTGGTTACAGAGCAGGGAGTAGTGGTTACAGGGCAGGGAGTATTGGTTACAGAGAAGGGGGTAGTGGTTACAGAGCAGGGAGTAGTGGTTACATGGAGTAGTGGTTACAGGGCAGGGGGTAGTGGTTACAGGGCAGGGGGTAGTGGTTACATGGAGTAGTGGTTACAGAGCAGGGGGTAGTGGTTACAGGGCAGGGGGTAGTGGTTACAGAGCAGGGAGTAGTGGTTACAGAGTAGGGAGTAGTGGTTACAGGGCAGGGGGTAGTGGTTACAGGACAGGGGGTAGTGGTTACAGAGCAGGGAATAGTGGTTACAGGGCAGGGAGTAGTGGTTACAGAGCAGGGGGTAGTGGTTACAGAGCAGGGAGTAGTGGTTACAGGGCAGGGAGTAGTGGTTACAGGGCAGGGAGTAGTTGTTACAGAGCAGGGGGTAGTGGTTACAGAGCAGGGAATAGTGGTTACAGGGCAGGGAGTAGTGGTTACAGAGCAGGGGGTAGTGGTTACAGAGCAGGGAGTAGTGGTTACAGGGCAGGGAGTAGTGGTTACAGAGCAGGGGGTAGTGGTTACAGTGCAGGGAGTAGTGGTTACAGGGCAGGGAGTAGTGGTTACAGGGCAGGGAGTAGTGGTTACAGAGAAGGGGGTAGTGGTTACAGAGCAGGGAGTAGTGGTTACAGGGAGTAGTGCTTACAGAGTAGGGAGTAGTGGTTACAGGGCAGGGGGTAGTGGTTACAGGACAGGGGGTAGTGGTTACAGAGCAGGGAATAGTGGTTACAGGGCAGGGAGTAGTGGTTACAGAGCAGGGGGTAGTGGTTACAGAGCAGGGAGTAGTGTTTACAGGGCAGGGAGTAGTGGTTACAGAGCAGGGGGTAGTGGTTACAGTGCAGGGAGTAGTGGTTACAGGGCAGGGAGTACTGGTTACAGGGCAGGGGTTAGTGGTTACAGGGCAGGGAGTAGTGGTTACAGGGCAGGGGGTAGTGCTTACAGAGCAGGGGGTAGTGGTTACAGGGCAGGGGGTAGTGGTTACAGGGCAGAGAGTACTGGTTACAGGGCAGGGAGTAGTGGTTACAGGGCAGGGGGTAGTGCTTACAGAGCAGGGAGGAGTGGTTACAGGGCAGGGAGTAGTGGTTACAGGGCAGGAGGTAGAGGTTACAGAGCAGGGAGTAGTGGTAACAGAGCAGTGGGGTAGTGGTTACAGAGCAGAGGGGTAGTGGTTACAGAGCAGGGAGTAGTGGTTACAGAGCAGGGAGTAGTGGTTACAGGGCAGGGTGTAGTGGTTACAGATCAGGGAGGAGTGGTTACAGGGCAGGGGGGTAGTGGTTACAGGGCAGGGGGTAGTGGTTTCAGGGCAGGGGGTAGTGGTCACAGGGCAGGGACTAGTGGTCCCAGGGCAGGGAGTAGTGGTTACAGGGCAGTGGGTAGTGGTTACAGGACAGGGGTTAGTGGTTACAGAGCAGGGAGTAGTGGTTACATGGAGTAATGGTTACAGAGCAGGGAGTAGTGGTTACAGGGCAGGGAGTAGTGGTTACAGAGAAGGGGGTAGTGGTTACAGAGCAGGGAGTAGTGGTTACATGGAGTACTGGTTACAGGGCAGGGAGTAGTGGTTACAGGGCAGGGGGTAGTGGTTACAGAGCAGGGGGTAGTGGTTACATTGCAGGGAGTAGTGGTTACATGGAGTAGTGGTTACAGAGCAGGGAGTAGTGGTTACAGGGCAAGGAGTAGTGGTTACAGGGCAGGGGGTAGTGGTTACAGAGCAGGGAGTAGTGGTTACAGAGCATGGAGTAGTGGTTACATGGAGTACTGGTTACAGGGCAGGGAGTAGTGGTTACAGGGCAGGGGGTAGTGGTTACAGAGCAGGGGGTAGTGGTTACAGAGCAGGGAGTAGTGGTTACAGAGCAGGGAGTAGTGGTTACATGGAGTAGTGGTTACAGAGCAGGGAGTAGTGGTTACAGGGCAAGGAGTAGTGGTTACAGGGCAGGGGGTAGTGGTTACAGAGCAGGGAGTAGTGGTTACAGAGCAGGGAGTAGTGGTTACAGGGCAGGGTGTATTGGTTACAGAGAAGGGGGTAGTGGTTACAGAGCAGGGAGTAGTGGTTACATGGAGTAGTGGTTACAGGGCAGGGGGTAGTGGTTACAGGGCAGGGGGTAGTGGTTACAGAGCAGGGAGTAGTGGTTACAGAGTAGGGAGTAGTGGTTACAGGGCAGGGGTAGTGGTTACAGGACAGGGGGTAGTGGTTACAGAGCAGGGAATAGTGGTTACAGGGCAGGGAGTAGTGGTTACAGAGCAGGGGGTAGTGGTTACAGAGCAGGGAGTAGTGGTTACAGGGCAGGGAGTAGTGGTTACAGGGCAGGGAGTAGTGGTTACAGAGCAGGGGGTAGTGGTTACAGAGCAGGGAATAGTGGTTACAGGGCAGGGAGTAGTGGTTACAGAGCAGGGGGTAGTGGTTACAGAGCAGGGAGTAGTGGTTACAGGGCAGGGAGTAGTGGTTACAGAGCAGGGGGTAGTGGTTACAGTGCAGGGAGTAGTGGTTACAGGGCAGGGAGTAGTGGTTACAGAGAAGGGGGTAGTGCTTATAGAGCAGGGAGTAGTGGTTACATGGAGTAGTGGTTACAGGGCAGGGAGTAGTGGTTACAGAGCAGGGAGTAGTGGTTACAGGGCTGGGGGTAGTGGTTACAGAGCAAGGAGTAGTGGTTACAGAGCAGGGAGTAGTGGTTACATGGAGTAGTGGTTACAGAGCAGGGGGTAGTGGTTACAGAGCAGGGAGTAGTGGTTACAGAGAAGGGGGTAGTGGTTACAGAGCAGGGAGTCGTGTTTACATGGAGTAGTGGTTACAGGGCAGGGAGTAGTGGTTACAGGGCAGGGAGTAGTGGTTACAGAGCAGGGAGTAGTGGTTGCAGGGCAGGGAGTAGTGGTTACAGAGCAGGGAGTAGTGGTTACAGGGCAGGGGATAGTGGTTACAGAGCAGGGAGTAGTGGTTACAGGGCAGGGGGTAGTGGTTACAGGGCAGGGGGTAGTGGTTACATGGAGTAGTGGTTACAGAGCACGGGGTAGTGGTTACATGGAGTAGTGGTTACAGAGCAGTGAGCAGTGGTTACATTGAGTAGTGGTTACAGAGCAGGGAGTAGTGGTTGCAGGGCAGGGAGTAGTGGTTACAGAGCAGGGAGTAGTGGTTACAGAGCAGGGGGTAGTGGTTACAGAGCAGGGAGTAGTAGTTACATGGAGTAGTGGTTACAGAGTAGGGAGTAGTGGTTACAGGGCAGGGAGTAGAGGTTACAGGGCAGGGAGTAGTGGTTACAGGGCAGGGAGTAGTGGTTACAGGACAGGGAGTAGTGGTTACAGGGCAGGGGGTAGTGGTTACAGAGCAGGGAGTAGTTGTTACAGGGCAGGGAGTAGTGGTTACAGGGCAGGGAGTAGTGGTTACAGAGCAGGGAGTAGTGGTTACAGTGTAGGGCGTAGTGGTTACAGGGCAGGGAGTAGTGGTTACAGAGCAGGGAGTAGTGGTTACAGGGAAGGGAGTAGTGGATACAGGGCAGGGAGTAGTGGTTACAGAGCAGGGAGTAGTGGTTACATTGTAGGGCGTAGTGGTTACAGGGCAGGGAGTAGTGGTTACAGGGCAGGGATTAATAGTTACAGGCCAGGGATTAATGGTTACAGGGCAGGAGGTAGTGGTTACAGGGCAGGGAGTAGTGGTTACAGAGCAGGGAGTAGTGGTTACAGGGCAGGGGGTAGTGGTTACAGGGCAGGAGGTAGTGGTTACAGAGCAGGGAGTAGTGGTTACATGGAGTAGTGGTTACAGAGCAGGGAGTAGTGGTTACAGGGCAGGGAGTAGTGGTTACAGAGCAGGGAGTAGTGGTTACAGAGCAGGGAGTAGTGGTTACAGGGCAGGGGGTAGTGGTTACAGAGCAGGGAGTAGTGGTTACAGGGCAGGGGGTAGTGGTTACAGGGCAGGAGGTAGTGGTTACAGGGAAGGGAGTAGTGGTTACAGAGCAGGGAGTAGTGGTTACAGGGCAGGGGGTAGTGGTTACAGGACAGGGAGTACTGGTTACAGGGCAGGGGGTAGTGGTTACAGGGCCGGGTTAGTGGTTACAGGGCAGGAGGTAGCGGTTACAGGACAGGGAGTAGCGGTTACAGAGCAGGTGGTAGTGGTTACAGGGCAGGGGGTAGTGGTTACAGAGCAGGGAGTAGTGGTTACATGGAGTAGTGGTTACAGAGCAGGGAGTAGTGGTTACAGGGCAGGGAGTAGTGGTTACAGAGCAGGGAGTAGTGGTTACAGAGCAGGGAGTAGTGGTTACAGGGCAGGGGGTAGTGGTTACAGAGCAGGGAGTAGTGGTTACAGGGCAGGGGGTAGTGGTTACAGGGCAGGAGGTAGTGGTTACAGGGAAGGGAGTAGTGGTTACAGAGCAGGGAGTAGTGGTTACAGGGCAGGGGGTAGTGGTTACAGGGCAGGGAGTACTGGTTACAGGGCAGGGTTAGTGGTTACAGGGCAGGAGGTAGCGGTTACAGGACAGGGAGTAGCGGTTACAGAGCAGGTGGTAGTGGTTACAGGGCAGGGGGTAGTGGTTACAGAGCAGGGAGGAGTGGTTACAGGGCAGGGGGTAGTGTTTACAGGGGAGTGGTAATGGTTACAGGGCAGGGGTAGTGGTTACAGGGCAGGGAGTAGTGGTTACAGGACAGGGAGTAGTGGTTACAGGGCAGGCGGTAGTGGTTACAGGGCCGGGTTAGTGGTTACAGGGCAGGAGGTAGCTGTTACAGGACAGGGAGTAGCGGTTACAGAGCAGGTGGTAGTGGTTACAGGGCAGGGGGTAGTGGTTACAGAGCAGGGAGTAGTGGTTACATGGAGTAGTGGTTACAGAGCAGGGAGTAGTGGTTACAGGGCAGGGAGTAGTGGTTACAGAGCAGGGAGTAGTGGTTACAGAGCAGGGAGTAGTGGTTACAGGGCAGGGGGTAGTGGTTACAGAGCAGGGAGTAGTGGTTACAGGGCAGGGGGTAGTGGTTACAGGGCAGGAGGTAGTGGTTACAGGGAAGGGAGTAGTGGTTACAGAGCAGGGAGTAGTGGTTACAGGGCAGGGGGTAGTGGTTACAGGGCAGGGAGTACTGGTTACAGGGCAGGGGGTAGTGGTTACAGGGCCGGGTTAGTGGTTACAGGGCAGGAGGTAGCGGTTACAGGACAGGGAGTAGCGGTTACAGAGCAGGTGGTAGTGGTTACAGGGCAGGGGGTAGTGGTTACAGAGCAGGGAGGAGTGGTTACAGGGCAGGGGGTAGTGTTTACAGGGGAGTGGTAATGGTTACAGGGCAGGGGTAGTGGTTACAGGGCAGGGAGTAGTGGTTACAGGACAGGGAGTAGTGGTTACAGAGCAGGGAGTAGTGGTTACAGAGCAGGGTGTAGTGGTTACAGGGCAGGGAGTAGTGGTTACAGAGCAGGGAGTAGTGGTTACAGGACAGGGAGTAGTGGTTACAGGGCAGGGAGGAGTGGTTACAGGGCAGGGAGGAGTGGTTACAGGGCAGGGGTTAGTGGTTACAGGGCAGGGGTTAGTGGTTACAGGGCAGGGGTCCTGGTTACAGGGCAGGGAGTAGCGGTTACAGAGCAGGAGGTAGTGGTTACAGGGCAGGGGGTAGAGGTTACAGGGCAGGGAGTAGTGGTTACAGGGCAGGGGGTAGTGGTTACAGGGCAGGAGGTAGTGGTTACAGGGCAGGGAGTAGTTGTTACAGAGTAGGGCGTAGTGGTTACAGGGAAGGGAGTAGTGGTTACAGGGCAGGGAGTAGTGGTTACAGAGCAGGGAGTAGTGGTTACAGAGTAGGGCGTAGTGGTTACAGGGCAGGGAGTAGTGGTTACAGGGCAGGGATTAATGGTTACAGGGCAGGGATTAATGGTTACAGGGCAGGGGGTAGTGGGTACAGAGCAGGGAGGAGTGGTTACAGGGCAGGGAGTAGTGGTTACAGGGCAGGGGGTAGTGGTTACAGAGCAGGGAGTAGTGGTTACATGGAGTAGTGGTTACAGAGCAGGGAGTAGTGGTTACAGAGAAGGGAGTAGTGGTTACAGAGCAGGGAGTAGTGGTTACATGGAGTAGTGGTTACAGAGCAGGGAGTAGTGGTTACAGGGCAGGGAGTAGTGGTTGCAGGGCATGGAGTAGTGGTTATAGGGCAGGGAGTAGTGGTTACAGAGCAGGGAGTAGTGGTTACAGAGCAGGGAGTAGTGGTTACAGGGCAGGGGGTAGTGGTTACAGAGCAGGGAGTAGTGGTTACAGGGCAGGGGGTAGTGGTTACAGGGCAGGAGGTAGTGGTTACAGGGAAGGGAGTAGTGGTTACAGAGCAGGGAGTAGTGGTTACAGGGCAGGGGGTAGTGGTTACAGGGCAGGGAGTACTGGTTACAGGGCAGGGGGTAGTGGTTACAGGGCCGGGTTATTGGTTACAGGGCAGGAGGTAGCGGTTACAGGACAGGGAGTAGCGGTTACAGAGCAGGTGGTAGTGGTTACAGGGCAGGGGGTAGTGGTTACAGAGCAGGGAGGAGTGGTTACAGGGCAGGGGGTAGTGTTTACAGGGGAGTGGTAATGGTTACAGGGCAGGGGTAGTGGTTACAGGGCAGGGAGTAGTGGTTACAGGACAGGGAGTAGTGGTTACAGAGCAGGGTGTAGTGGTTACAGGGCAGGGAGTAGTGGTTACAGAGCAGGGAGTAGTGGTTACAGGACAGGGAGTAGTGGTTACAGAGCAGGGAGTAGTGGTTACAGAGCAGGGCATCGTGGTTACAGGGCAGGGAGTAGTGGTTACAGGGCAGGGAGGAGTGGTTACAGGGCAGGGGTTAGTGGTTACAGGGCAGGGAGGAGTGGTTACAGGGCAGGGGTTAGTGGTTACAGGGCAGGGGTCCTGGTTACAGGGCAGGGAGTAGCGGTTACAGAGCAGGAGGTAGTGGTTACAGGGCAGGGGGTAGAGGTTACAGGGCAGGGAGTAGTGGTTACAGGGCAGGGGGTAGTGGTTACAGGGCAGGAGGTAGTGGTTACAGGGCAGGGAGTAGTTGTTACAGAGTAGGGCGTAGTGGTTACAGGGAAGGGAGTAGTGGTTACAGGGCAGGGAGTAGTGGTTACAGAGCAGGGAGTAATTGTTACAGAGTAGGGCGTAGTGGTTACAGGGCAGGGAGTAGTGGTTACAGGGCAGGGATTAATGGTTACAGGGCAGGGATTAATGGTTACAGGGCAGGGGGTAGTGGGTACAGAGCAGGGAGGAGTGGTTACAGGGCAGGGAGTAGTGGTTACAGGGCAGGGGGTAGTGGTTACAGAGCAGGGAGTAGTGGTTACATGGAGTAGTGGTTACAGAGCAGGGAGTAGTGGTTACAGAGAAGGGGGTAGTGGTTACAGGGCAGGGGGTAGTGGTTACAGAGCAGGGAGTAGTGGTTACATGGAGTAGTGGTTACAGAGCAAGGAGTAGTGGTTACAGGGCAGGGAGTAGTGGTTACAGAGAAGGGGGTAGTGGTTACAGAGCAAGGAGTAGTGGTTACAGGGCAGGGAGTAGTGGTTACAGAGCAGGGAGTAGTGGTTACAGAGCAGGGAGTAGTGATTACAGAGCAGGGAGTAGTGGTTACATGGAGTAGTGGTTACAGAGCAGGGAGTAGTGGTTACAGGGCAGGGCATAGTGGTTACAGGGCAGGGAGTAGTGGTTACAGGGCAGGGAGTAGTGGTTACAGAGCAGGGAGTAGTAGTTTCAGGGCAGGGAGTAGTGGTTACAGGGCAGGGGGTAGTGGTTACAGAGCAGGGAGTAGTGGTTACAGGACAGGGAGTAGTGGTTACAGGGCAGGAGGTAGTGGTTACATGGAGTAGTGGTTACAGGGCAGGGGGTAGTGGTTACAGGGCAGGGGGTAGTGGTTACAGGGCAGGGGGAAGTGGTTACAGGGCAGGGAGTAGTGGTTACAGAGCAGGGGGTAGTGGTTACAGGGCAGGGGGTAGTGGTTACAGGGCAGGGGGAAGTGGTTACAGGGCAGGGGGTAGTGGTTACAGAGCAGGGAGTAGTGGTTACAGGACAGGGAGTAGTGGTTACAGGACAGGGAGTAGTGGTTACATGGAGTAGTGGTTACAGGGCAGGGAGTAGTGGTTACAGTGCAGGGAGTAGTGGTTACAGAGCAGGGAGTAGTGGTTACAGGGCAGGGGGTAGTGGTTACAGAGCAGGGGTAGTGGTTACATGGCAGGGAGTAGTGGTTACAGAGCAGGGAGTAGTGGTTACAGGGCAGGGAGTAGTGGTTACAGAGCAGGGGGTAGTGGTTACAGGGCTGGGAGTAGTGGTTACAGGGCAGGGTGTAGTAGTTACAGGGCAGGGGGCAGTGGTTACAGAGCAGGGGGTAGTGGTTACAGGGCAGGGGGTAGTGGTTACAGGGCAGGGAGTAGTGGTTACAGGGCAGGGTGTAGTAGTTACAGGGCAGGGGGCAGTGGTTACAGAGCAGGGGGTAGTGGTTACAGAGCAGGGAGTAGTGGTTACAGGGCAGGGTGTAGTAGTTACAGAGCAGGGGGTAGTGGTTACAGGGCAGGGGGAAGTGGTTACAGGGCAGGGGGTAGTGGTTACAGAGCAGGGAGTAGTGGTTACAGGACAGGGAGTAGTGGTTACAGGACAGGGAGTAGTGGTTACATGGAGTAGTGGTTACAGGGCAGGGAGTAGTGGTTACAGTGCAGGGAGTAGTGGTTACAGAGCAGGGAGTAGTGGTTACAGGGCAGGGGGTAGTGGTTACAGAGCAGGGGTAGTGGTTACATGGCAGGGAGTAGTGGTTACAGAGCAGGGAGTAGTGGTTACAGGGCAGGGAGTAGTGGTTACAGAGCAGGGGGTAGTGGTTACAGGGCAGGGAGTAGTGGTTACAGGGCAGGGTGTAGTAGTTACAGGGCAGGGGGCAGTGGTTACAGAGCAGGGGGTAGTGGTTACAGGGCAGGGGGTAGTGGTTACAGGGCAGGGGGAAATGGTAAGTGATAAAGGGGTCATTCTATCCATAACATCTACCTAGTAGTGTTCTGTCTGTATATTGTTATTTTATAGAACGTTCCATTTATACTACAGAGTGAGACTGACATCCCCGTCTCTAATGAGTGCTGAATACTGTAAGTGGAAGAAATGTATTCTGCGACAGAACCCCCTCTATAGAGCTACACTGTATGACACCCAAATATTGTATAGGGTCAGTCTTTATAACACATAGATAATGTATAGGGTCAGTCTTTCTGATGCCCAGGTATTCTATAGGGTCAGTCTTTCAGATGCCCAGGAATTCTATACGGTCAGTCTTTCTGATGCTCAGGTATTGTATAGGACCAGCCTTTATAACACCTAGATATTGTATAGGGTCAGTCTTTCTGATGCCCAGACATTGTATTGGGTCAGTCTTTCTGATGCCCATGTATTGTATAGGGTCAGTCTTTCTGATGGCCAGGTTTTGTATAGGGTCAGTCTTTCTGATGCCCAGGTATTGTATAGGGTCAGTCTTTCTGATGGCCATTTTTTGTATAGGGTCAGTCTTTATAACACATAGATATTATATAGGGTCAGTCTTTCTCATGCCCAGGTTTTGTATAGGGTCAGTCTTTCTAATGCCCAGGTATTGTATAGGGTCAGTCTTTATACCACATAGATATTGTATAGGTTTAGTCTTTCTGATACCCAGGTATTGTATAGGGTCAGTCTTTATAACACATCGATATAGTATAGGGTCAGTCTTTATAACACATAGATATTGTATAGGGTCAGTCTCTCTGATGTGCAGGTATTGTATAGGGTCAGTCTTTATAACACATCGATATAGTATAGAGTCAGTCTTTATAACCCATAGATATTGTATAGGGTCAGTCTTTATAACACCTAGATATTATGTAGGGTCAGTCTTTCTGATGCCAAGGCATTATTATTATTATTATTAGCATTTATTTATATGGCGCCACAAGTGTTCCGCAGCGCCTTACAAAGTACAAAAACAAATTGTATACAAGTGACTTACAGAACAATACAATACAGGACATGGATAATATATATTGCTACATTAGTGACCATATCACCCAGATAAGCAACAGAACATAAGCAACCAAGTGTTAGGTGCCCTAGTGGTGAGTAAGAAGTAAATGACACTATAGTAAGGAGAAGCACAAGAGGGTAGATGGCCCTGCTCGTGAGAGCTTTCATTCTAAAAAGGTGGGGGAAGACAAACTGGGTTGACACAGATGGGGTAGATGGGGACGAATGAGCATGTAGCAAGGAGTTAGAATGATAGCTGGAATGCTTTGATGAAGTAGTGGGGTCTTGAGAGCCCGTTTGAAGGATTGCAAACAGGTGGAGAGTCTGATGCGGAGTGGGAGAGAGTTCCAGAGGTGGGGAGCAGTGCGGGCAAAATCTTGGAGGCGGGAGTGGGAGGAAGTAATCAGCTGGCATGAAAGGCGGCGTGCATTAGTTGAGCGAAGAGGGCTGAGAGGAGCATGAAGGGAGATGAGATCAGAGATGTATATGGGAGAAGATTGGGTGAGGGCTTTGTGAGCGAGCGTGAGAACCTTAAATTGGACTCTGAAAGGGAAGGGGAGCCAGTGTAGGGCTTGTAGGAGAGGGGAGGCAGATGCAGAATATTTGGAGAGGAAGATAAGCCATGCAGCAGCATTGAGGACAGACTGGAGAGGAGAGAGATGGGATTTGGGGAGGCCAGATAGGAGGAGGTTACAATAGTCCAATCTCGAGATGACCAGTGAGTGTATGAGGGTTTTAGTAGCATCCTGGGTGAGATAGGGTCTGATCTTAGAAATATTTTTGAGATGGAAACGACAGGACTGTGAAAGGTTCTGGATATGTGGTTTGCAGGAGAGGGATGAGTCCAGGATAACTCGAAGACAGCGCACCTTGGGACTAGATGAGATAGTTATTCCATCAATTGATAAAGAAATAGTGGGAAGTGAGGTGATGTGGGAGGGTGGGAAGATGATTAGCTCTGTCTTAGACATATTAAGTTTAAGAAATCGCTGGGACATCCAGGAAGAGACAGCAGAGAGACAGTTGGAGATACGACTCAGAAGAGAGGGGGAGAGATCAGGGGAGGAAAGGTAGATTTGAGTATCATCAGCATAGAGATGATAATGGAAGTCAAGAGAGCTGATGAGTTCACCTAGAAAGGAAGTATAGAGGGAGAATAGGAGAGGACCAAGAACAGAACCTTGGGGAACACCTACTGTAAGAGGCTGTGGAGGGGAAGAGGAGTCGTGAGAGGAAACTGAAAAAGATCGGTCAGAGAGGTAGGATGACAGCATTGTATAGGGTCAGTCTTTCTGATACCCAGGTATTGTATAGGGTCAGTCTTTCTGATGCCCAAGTTTTGTATAGGGTCAGTCTTTTTATCACATAGTTATTGTATAGGGTCAGTCTTTCTGATGTCCAGACATTGTATTGGGTCAGTCTTTCTGATGCCCAGGTATTGTATAGGGTCAGTCTTTCTGATGCCCAAGTTTTGTATAGGGTCAGTCTTTTTAATACATAGATATTGTATAGGGTCAGTCTTTCTGATGTCCAGACATTGTATTGGGTCAGTCTTTCTGATGCCCAGGTATTGTATAGGGTCAGTCTTTATAACACCTAGATATTGTATATGGTCAGTCTTTCTGATGCCCAAGTTTTGTATAGTGTCAGTCTTTATAACACCTAGATATTATATAGGGTCAGCCTTTCTGATGCCCAGGCATTGTATAGGGTCAGTCTTTCTGATACCCAAGTTTTGTATAGGGTCAGTCTTTATAACACATAGATATTGTATAGGGTCAGTATTTCTGATACCCAGGTATTGTATACGGTCAGTCTTTCTGATGTGCAGGTATTGTATAGGGTCAGTCTTTATAACACATAGATATTGTATATGGTCAGTCTTTATAACACATAGATATTGTATAAGGTCAGTCTTTATAACACATAGATATTGTATAGGGTCAGTCTTTCTGATGCCCAGGCATTGTATTGGGTCAGTCTTTCTGATTCCTAGGTATTGTATAGGATCAGTCTTTACAACACATAGATATTGTATAGGGTCAGTCTTTATAACACATAGATATTGTATAGGGTCAGTCTTTATAAAACATAGATATTGTATAGGGTCAGTATTTCTGATACCCAGGTATTGTATACGGTCAGTCTTTCTGATGTGCAGGTATTGTATAGGGTCAGTCTTTATAACACATAGATATTGTATATGGTCAGTCTTTCTGATGCCCAGGTATTGTATAGGGTCAGTCTTTCTGATGCGCAGGTATTGTATTGGGTCAGTCTTTATAACACCTAGATATTGTATAGGGCCAGTCTATAACTCCTAGATATTGTATAGGGTGAGTCTTTCTGATGCCCAGGTATTGTATAGGGTCAGTCTTTCTGGTGCCCAGGTATTGTATAGGGTCAGTCTTTATAACACCTAGATATTGTATAGGGTCAGTCTTTCTGATGCCCAGGTATTGTATAGGGTCAGTCTTTATAACACATAAATATTGTATAGGGTCAGTCTTTCTGAGACCCAGGTATTGTATAGGGTCAGTCTTTCTGAGGCAGTAATGACGAAACCCAGCTTTACATTCCTTAGAAGCAAGCTACTGTACAGTACATGGCAGTACACACAGCGTCAGGCTGCACTATATAATAATAACACAGTATGTAATACAGGATGTCAGTTCCTGTAGGTGTCCTGCAGGGGGAGTTGTGCCCCTCTGCTTGGGATGGTCTCCCTGTGTTTGTGGTATGACATCTGGATGAGAGGTGAAGGGGGGCTGTGAAGTAGGAGGAGGGTTGTGTTATAGCTGTGCTCACTGTACTCTGGGATAGCTGTGCTCTGTACTCCTGTCCTGTCTGCCCAGGGGAGGCCCAAGCTGCCGCTGCTGCCCTTCTGGTCTAGAGGTTATGGCCCGTATACATAGGTGAATGTGAGACGTGTGTTCCTGGTCCACCAAGAGAACCTCCTCATCTATATGACAATGCCAGTATTGGAGTACCCCGTGGCACTGAGACTCAGCACTCTGTCTACCTTTCTGCTCTGTCTGTCCTTCCGCCCGCTGCGATCTCAGCAGAACACCTCTGTCAACCAAACATTGATCCTGGCCGTGCTTCTACCTGAGAGCAACCTGCACTATGCCTGGTCCTGGCCCCGAGTGTCGCCCGCACTGACCATGGCAGTGCACCGAGTGGAGAATGAGCTTCGTCTCCTGCCCGGGTACAAGATCAAAATTGTCTTTCAGAACTCGGAGCTGGATGGGGCCTGTTCGGAATATGTGGCACCTCTCAAAGCTGTGGACCTGAAGCTCTACAACAACCCAGACGTGCTGTTTGGTCCAGGATGCGTGTACCCCGCAGCTTCTGTTGCCCGCTTTGCAACCCACTGGCGCCTCCCCCTTGTAACTGGTGGTGCTTTAGCCTTTGGCTTTAAGCCAGATGATGATCAATACAACACGACGGTGAGGACCGGGCCCACGGCAAACAAGCTCGGAGAATTCGTCTCTCATCTCCATCAGCACTTTAACTGGAGCAGCCGGGCAGCGCTCGTTTACCATGACGTGAAGAAGGACCACCGGCCACATTACTTCATCATTGAGGGGGTTTTTCTGGCTTTGGACAAGGAGTTCAGCAATTTAACTGTGCGGCACCAGATGTACCCTGAGGATGAGGATGTGGGAAGTATCATCCAATTCATTCAGAACAACGGCCGAGGTAAGTGCCCTCACCGACACTAAATCCGGCCGGAGTGGTCCCAATTTACCTCTTCTGTGTTACACGCTAAATGGATTCAGATTTGTGGGGTCTTCTGGTGGCCGTATTATTGTCTGGGAGCTGGATCGAACCTATTCACATTATATACATCCGGAAACATTGTTGCCGGTTAATCTACATTGTGTAGGAGTGAGGTGAACGTCCAGCTGGGGTTGTCTTCTGGGCCAGATGCTCACGTTAGAGAGTTGCCCGGCATCAGTGGGATTGGGACTAAGGAGGGACATGCACTATAACAAGTGTTTGTGTAGATGTAAATATTAGTGTAAAGTAAATACACAGTTTAGATTATTATATAATAAATTGCTTATGGTCCTTGATGAGATACAGTATGACACACTTGTGATTGTAGCTTATCCTGCAATGACACTAATATATACACATCCTAACAGGCACACTCCCTATGACAGGACATGGATAAATAATATTTACTCATATAGCCCATGACGAACCGACACACTCACTATTATAGTCTGCGCTGGACTGACACACTCACTATTATATTCCTTGCTGGACCGACACACTCATTATAGGCCGCGCTGGACTGACACACTCACTATTATATTCCTTCCTGGACTGACACACTCACGGTTATAGTCTGCGCTGAACTGACACACTCACTGTTATAAACCGCGCTGAACTAATACAAACACTGTTATAGTCCACGCTGGACAGACACACTCACTATTATGTTCCTTGCTGGACTGACACACTCACCATTATAGTTTGCACTGGACTGACACATTCACTATTATAGTCCGCGCTGGACTGACACACTCACTATTATAGTCTGCGCTGGACTGACACACACACTATTATAGTCCACGCTGGACTGACACACTCACTATTGTAGTCCACACTGAACTGACACACTCACTATTATAGTCCACGCTGGACTGACACACTCACTATTATAGTCCACGCTGGACTGACACTCACTAATATAGGTCACGCTGGACTGACACACTAAGATAGTCCACGCTGGACTGACACACTAAGATAGTCCACGCTGGACTGACTCACTCACTAATATAGCACACGCTGGAATGTCACACTCACTAACATAGGTCACGCTGGGCTGTCACACTCACTAATATAGGTCACGCTGGACTGACATACTCACTATTATAGTCCACACTGGACTGACACACTCACTAATATAGGTCCCGCTGGACTGACACACTCTCTAATATAGGTCACGCTGGACTGGCATAGTCACTAATATAGCACATGCTGGACTGACACTCACTAATATAGGTCACGCTGGACTGACACACTCACTAATATAGGTCACGCTGGACTGACACACTCACTAATATAGCACATGTTAGACTGACACACTCAATATTATAGGTCACGCTTGCCTGTCACACTCACTAATATAGGTCACGCTGGACTGACACGCTTAGCTGACCTGTCACATTCACTAATTTAGGTCACGCTGGACTGACACACTCACTAATATAGCACATGCTGGACTGACACACTCACTAATACAGGTCACGCTGGACTGACACACTGACTAATATAGCACATGCTGGACTGACACACTCACTAATACAGGTCACGCTGGACTGACACACTGACTAATATAGCACATGCTGGACTGACACACTCACTAATATAGGTCATTCTGGACTGACACACTCACTAATATAGGTCACGCTGGACTGACACACTCGCTAATATAGGTCATGCTGGACTGACACACTCACTAATATAGGTCACGCTGGACTGACACACTCACTAATATAGCACACGCTGGACTGACATACTCACTAATATAGCACACGCTGGACTGACATACTCACTAATATAGCACACTCTGGACTGACATACTCACTAATATAGCACACGCTGGACTGACACACTGACTAATATAGCACATGCTGGACTGACACACTCACCAATATAGGTCATTCTGGACTGACACACTCACTAATATAGGTCACGCTGGACTGACACACTCGCTAATATAGGTCATGCTGGACTGACACACTCACTAATATAGGTCACGCTGGACTGACACACTCACTAATATAGCACACGCTGGACTGACATACTCACTAATATAGCACACGCTGGACTGACATACTCACTAATATAGCACACTCTGGACTGACATACTCACTAATATAGCACACGCTGGACTGACACACTCACTAATATAGCACACGCTGGACTGACACACTCACTAATATAGCACACGCTGGACTGACATACTCACTAATATAGGTCATTCTGGACTGACACACTCACTAATATAGGTCACGCTGGACTGACATACTCACTAATATAGCACACGCTGGACTGACATACTCACTAATATAGCACATGCTGGACTGACACACTCACTAATATAGGTCACGCTGGACTGACACACTCACTAATATAGCACATGCTGGACTGACACACTCACTAATATAGGTCACGCTGGACTGACATACTCACTAATATAGCACACGCTGGACTGACATACTCACTAATATAGCACATGCTGGACTGACACACTCACTAATATAGGTCACGCTGGACTGACACACTCACTAATATAGCACATGCTGGACTGACACACTCACTAATATAGCACACGCTGGACTGACATACTCACTAATATAGCACACTCTGGACTGACATACTCACTAATATAGCACACGCTGGACTGACACACTGACTAATATAGCACACGCTGGACTGACACACTCACTAATATAGGTCATTCTGGACTGACACACTCACTAATATAGGTCACGCTGGACTGACATACTCACTAATATAGCACACGCTGGACTGACACACTCACTAATATAGCACACGCTGGACTGACACACTCACTAATATAGGTCATTCTGGACTGACACACTCACTAATATAGGTCACGCTGGCCTGTCACTCTCACTAATTTAGGTCACGCTGGACTGTCACACTCATAAATATAGGTCACGCTGGACTGACACGCTTAGCTGGGCTGACACGCTCACTAATATAGGTCACGCTGGACTGACACACTAAGATAGTCCACGCTGGACTGACTCACTCACTAATATAGCACGCGCTGGAATGTCACACTCACTAACATAGGTCACGCTGGGCTGTCACACTCACTAATATAGGTCACGCTGGACTGACATACTCACTATTATAGTCCACACTGGACTGACACACTCACTAATATAGGTCCCGCTGGACTGACACACTCTCTAATATAGGTCACGCTGGACTGGCATAGTCACTAATATAGCACATGCTGGACTGACACTCACTAATATAGGTCACGCTGGACTGACATACTCACTAATATAGCACACGCTGGACTGACACACTCACTAATATAGGTCACGCTGGACTGACACACTCACTAATATAGCACA
Source organism: Taudactylus pleione (assembly GCA_031769625.1). NCBI lineage: Eukaryota > Metazoa > Chordata > Amphibia > Anura > Myobatrachidae > Taudactylus > Taudactylus pleione. The sequence goes on along the minus strand of JAUIMM010001435.1, from coordinate 16,819 downwards.
TGTTAGACTGACACACTCAATATTATAGGTCACGCTTGCCTGTCACACTCACTAATATAGGTCACGCTGGACTGACACGCTTAGCTGACCTGTCACATTCACTAATTTAGGTCACGCTGGACTGACACACTCACTAATATAGCACACGCTGGACTGACATACTCACTAATATAGCACATGCTGGACTGACACACTCACTAATATAGGTCACGCTGGACTGACACACTCACTAATATAGCACATGCTGGACTGACACACTCACTAATATAGGTCACGCTGGACTGACATACTCACTAATATAGCACACGCTGGACTGACATACTCACTAATATAGCACATGCTGGACTGACACACTCACTAATATAGGTCACGCTGGACTGACACACTCACTAATATAGCACATGCTGGACTGACACACTCACTAATATAGGTCACGCTGGACTGACACACTCACTAATATAGCACACGCTGGACTGTCACACTCAATAATATAGGTCACGCTGGACTGACATACTCACTAATATAGCACACGCTGGACTGACACACTCACTAATATAGCACACGCTGGACTGACACACTCACTAATATAGGTCATTCTGGACTGACACACTCACTAATATAGGTCACGCTGGCCTGTCACTCTCACTAATTTAGGTCACGCTGGACTGTCACACTCATAAATATAGGTCACGCTGGACTGACACGCTTAGCTGGGCTGACACGCTCACTAATATAGGTCACGCTGGACTGACACACTAAGATAGTCCACGCTGGACTGACTCACTCACTAATATAGCACACGCTGGAATGTCACACTCACTAACATAGGTCACGCTGGGCTGTCACACTCACTAATATAGGTCACGCTGGACTGACATACTCACTATTATAGTCCACACTGGACTGACACACTCACTAATATAGGTCCCGCTGGACTGACACACTCTCTAATATAGGTCACGCTGGACTGGCATAGTCACTAATATAGCACATGCTGGACTGACACTCACTAATATAGGTCACGCTGGACTGACATACTCACAAATATAGCACACGCTGGACTGACACACTCACTAATATAGGTCACGCTGGACTGACACACTCACTAATATAGCACATGTTAGACTGACACACTCAATATTATAGGTCACGCTTGCCTGTCACACTCACTAATATAGGTCACGCTGGACTGACACGCTTAGCTGACCTGTCACATTCACTAATTTAGGTCACGCTGGACTGACACACTCACTAATATAGCACATGCTGGACTGACACACTCACTAATACAGGTCACGCTGGACTGACACACTGACTAATATAGCACATGCTGGACTGACACACTCACTAATACAGGTCACGCTGGACTGACACACTGACTAATATAGCACATGCTGGACTGACACACTCACTAATATAGGTCATTCTGGACTGACACACTCACTAATATAGGTCACGCTGGACTGACACACTCGCTAATATAGGTCATGCTGGACTGACACACTCACTAATATAGGTCACGCTGGACTGACACACTCACTAATATAGCACACGCTGGACTGACATACTCACTAATATAGCACACGCTGGACTGACATACTCACTAATATAGCACACTCTGGACTGACATACTCACTAATATAGCACACGCTGGACTGACACACTGACTAATATAGCACATGCTGGACTGACACACTCACTAATATAGGTCATTCTGGACTGACACACTCACTAATATAGGTCACGCTGGACTGACACACTCGCTAATATAGGTCATGCTGGACTGACACACTCACTAATATAGGTCACGCTGGACTGACACACTCACTAATATAGCACACGCTGGACTGACATACTCACTAATATAGCACACGCTGGACTGACATACTCACTAATATAGCACACTCTGGACTGACATACTCACTAATATAGCACACGCTGGACTGACACACTCACTAATATAGCACACGCTGGACTGACACACTCACTAATATAGCACACGCTGGACTGACATACTCACTAATATAGGTCATTCTGGACTGACACACTCACTAATATTGGTCACGCTGGACTGACATACTCACTAATATAGCACACGCTGGACTGACATACTCACTAATATAGGTCACGCTGGACTGACATACTCACTAATATAGCACACGCTGGACTGACATACTCACTAATATAGCACATGCTGGACTGACACACTCACTAATATAGGTCACGCTGGACTGACACACTCACTAATATAGCACATGCTGGACTGACACACTCACTAATATAGGTCACGCTGGACTGACACACTCACTAATATAGCACACGCTGGACTGTCACACTCAATAATATAGGTCACGCTGGACTGACATACTCACTAATATAGCACACGCTGGACTGACACACTCACTAATATAGCACACGCTGGACTGACACACTCACTAATATAGGTCATTCTGGACTGACACACTCACTAATATAGGTCACGCTGGCCTGTCACTCTCACTAATTTAGGTCACGCTGGACTGTCACACTCATAAATATAGGTCACGCTGGACTGACACGCTTAGCTGGGCTGACACGCTCACTAATATAGGTCACGCTGGACTGACACACTAAGATAGTCCACGCTGGACTGACTCACTCACTAATATAGCACGCGCTGGAATGTCACACTCACTAACATAGGTCACGCTGGGCTGTCACACTCACTAATATAGGTCACGCTGGACTGACATACTCACTATTATAGTCCACACTGGACTGACACACTCACTAATATAGGTCCCGCTGGACTGACACACTCTCTAATATAGGTCACGCTGGACTGGCATAGTCACTAATATAGCACATGCTGGACTGACACTCACTAATATAGGTCACGCTGGACTGACATACTCACTAATATAGCACACGCTGGACTGACACACTCACTAATATAGGTCACGCTGGACTGACACACTCACTAATATAGCACATGTTAGACTGACACACTCAATATTATAGGTCACGCTTGCCTGTCACACTCACTAATATAGGTCACGCTGGACTGACACGCTTAGCTGACCTGTCACATTCACTAATTTAGGTCACGCTGGACTGACACACTCACTAATATAGCACATGCTGGACTGACACACTCACTAATACAGGTCACGCTGGACTGACACACTGACTAATATAGCACATGCTGGACTGACACACTCACTAATACAGGTCACGCTGGACTGACACACTGACTAATATAGCACATGCTGGACTGACACACTCACTAATATAGGTCATTCTGGACTGACACACTCACTAATATAGGTCACGCTGGACTGACACACTCGCTAATATAGGTCATGCTGGACTGACACACTCACTAATATAGGTCACGCTGGACTGACACACTCACTAATATAGCACACGCTGGACTGACATACTCACTAATATAGCACACGCTGGACTGACATACTCACTAATATAGCACACTCTGGACTGACATACTCACTAATATAGCACACGCTGGACTGACACACTGACTAATATAGCACATGCTGGACTGACACACTCACTAATATAGGTCATTCTGGACTGACACACTCACTAATATAGGTCACGCTGGACTGACACACTCGCTAATATAGGTCATGCTGGACTGACACACTCACTAATATAGGTCACGCTGGACTGACACACTCACTAATATAGCACACGCTGGACTGACATACTCACTAATATAGCACACGCTGGACTGACATACTCACTAATATAGCACACTCTGGACTGACATACTCACTAATATAGCACACGCTGGACTGACACACTCACTAATATAGCACACGCTGGACTGACACACTCACTAATATAGCACACGTTGGACTGACATACTCACTAATATAGGTCATTCTGGACTGACACACTCACTAATATAGGTCACGCTGGACTGACATACTCACTAATATAGCACACGCTGGACTGACATACTCACTAATATAGGTCACGCTGGACTGACATACTCACTAATATAGCACACGCTGGACTGACATACTCACTAATATAGCACATGCTGGACTGACACACTCACTAATATAGGTCACGCTGGACTGACACACTCACTAATATAGCACATGCTGGACTGACACACTCACTAATATAGGTCACGCTGGACTGACACACTCACTAATATAGCACATGCTGGACTGACACACTCACTAATACAGGTCACGCTGGACTGACACACTGACTAATATAGCACATGCTGGACTGACACACTCACTAATATAGGTCATTCTGGACTGACACACTCACTAATATAGGTCACGCTGGACTGACACACTCGCTAATATAGGTCATGCTGGACTGACACACTCACTAATATAGGTCACGCTGGACTGACACACTCACTAATATAGCACACGCTGGACTGACATACTCACTAATATAGCACACGCTGGACTGACATACTCACTAATATAGCACACTCTGGACTGACATACTCACTAATATAGCACACGCTGGACTGACACACTGACTAATATAGCACATGCTGGACTGACACACTCACTAATATAGGTCATTCTGGACTGACACACTCACTAATATAGGTCACGCTGGACTGACACACTCGCTAATATAGGTCATGCTGGACTGACACACTCACTAATATAGGTCACGCTGGACTGACACACTCACTAATATAGCACACGCTGGACTGACATACTCACTAATATAGCACACGCTGGACTGACATACTCACTAATATAGCACACTCTGGACTGACATACTCACTAATATAGCACACGCTGGACTGACACACTCACTAATATAGCACACGCTGGACTGACACACTCACTAATATAGCACACGCTGGACTGACATACTCACTAATATAGGTCATTCTGGACTGACACACTCACTAATATAGGTCACGCTGGACTGACATACTCACTAATATAGCACACGCTGGACTGACATACTCACTAATATAGGTCACGCTGGACTGACATACTCACTAATATAGCACACGCTGGACTGACATACTCACTAATATAGTACATGCTGGACTGACACACTCACTAATATAGGTCACGCTGGACTGACACACTCACTAATATAGCACATGCTGGACTGACACACTCACTAATATAGGTCACGCTGGACTGACACACTCACTAATATAGCACATGCTGGACTGACACACTCACTAATATAGGTCACGCTGGACTGACATACTCACTAATATAGCACACGCTGGACTGACATACTCACTAATATAGCACATGCTGGACTGACACACTCACTAATATAGGTCACGCTGGACTGACACACTCACTAATATAGCACATGCTGGACTGACACACTCACTAATATAGGTCACGCTGGACTGACACACTCACTAATATAGCACACGCTGGACTGTCACACTCAATAATATAGGTCACGCTGGACTGACATACTCACTAATATAGCACACGCTGGACTGACACACTCACTAATATAGCACACGCTGGACTGACACACTCACTAATATAGGTCATTCTGGACTGACACACTCACTAATATAGGTCACGCTGGCCTGTCACTCTCACTAATTTAGGTCACGCTGGACTGTCACACTCATAAATATAGGTCACGCTGGACTGTCACACTCATAAATATAGGTCACGCTGGACTGACACGCTTAGCTGGGCTGACACGCTCACTAATATAGGTCACGCTGGACTGACACAATCACTAATATAGCACACACTGGACTGTCACACTCATAAATATAGGTCACGCTGGACTGACACACTCACTAATATAGCACACGCTGGACTGACACACTCACTAATATAGGTCACACTGGACTGACACACTCACTAATATAGTTCACGCTGGACTGACACACTCACTAATATAGGTCACGCTGGACTGACACACTCACTAATATAGCACACGCTGGACTGATACACTGACTAATATAGCACACGCTGGACTGACACTCACTAATATAGCACACGCTGGACTGACATACTCACTAATATAGGTCACGCTGGACTGACACACTCACTAATAGAGCACACGCTGGACTGTCACACTCACTATTATAGGTCACGCTGGCCTGTCACACTCACTAATATAGGTCACGCTGGACTGACATGCTTAGCTGGGCTGACACGCTCACTAATATAGGTCACGCTGGCCTGTCACACTCACTAATATAGGTCACGCTGGACTGACACACTCACTAATATAGGTCACGCTGGACTGACACACTCACTAATATAGCACACGCTGGACTGACACACTCACTAATATAGGTCACGCTGGACTGACACACTGACTAATATAGCACACGCTGGACTGACACACTCACTAATATAGCACATGCTGGACTGACACACTCACTAATATAGGTCACGCTGGACTGACACACTCACTAATATAGGTCACGCTGGACTGACACACTCACTATTATAGGTCACGCTGGCCTGTCACACTCACTAATATAGGTCACGCTGGACTGACACGCTTAGCTGGGCTGACACGCTCACTAATATAGGTCACGCTGGCCTGTCACAATCACTAATATAGCACACGCTGGACTGTCACACTCATAAATATAGGTCACACTGGACTGACACACTCACTAATATAGCACACGCTGGACTGACACACTCACTAATATAGGTCACGCTGGACTGACACACTCACTAATATAGTTCACGCTGGACTGACACACTCACTAATATAGGTCACACTGGACTGACACACTCACTAATATAGCACACGCTGGACTGATACACTGACTAATATAGCACACGCTGGACTGACACTCACTAATATAGCACACGCTGGACTGACATACTCACTAATATAGGTCACGCTTGTCTGACACACTCACTAATAGAGCACACGCTGGACTGTCACACTCACTAATATAGGTCACGCTGGACTGACATGCTTAGCTGGGCTGACACGCTCACTAATATAGGTCACGCTGGCCTGTCACACTCACTAATATAGGTCACGCTGGACTGACACACTCACTAATATAGCACACGCTGGACTGACGCACTCACTAATACAGGTCACGCTGGACTGACACACTGACTAATATAGCACACGCTGGACTGACACACTCACTAATTTAGCACATGCTGGACTGACACACTCACTAATATAGGTCACGCTGGACTGACACACTCACTAATATAGGTCATGCTGGACTGACACGCTTAGCTGGGCTGACACGCTCACTAATATAGGTCACGCTGGCCTGTCACACTCACTAATATAGGTCACGCTGGACTGACACACTCACTAATATAGCACACGCTGGACTGATACATTGACTAATATAGCACACGCTGGACTGACACACTCACTAATATAGCACACGCTGGACTGTCACACTCACTATTATAGGTCACGCTGGCCTGTCACACTCACTAATATAGGTCACACTGGACTGACACGCTTAGCTGGGCTGACACGCTCACTAATATAGGTCACGCTGGCCTGTCACACTCACTAATATAGGTCACGCTGGACTGACACACTCACTAATATAGCACAGGCTGGACTGTCACACTCACTAATATAGGTCACGCTGGACTGACACACTTACTAATATAGGTCACACTGGACTGTCACACTCACTAATATAGCACATGCTAGACTGACACACTGACTAATATAGCACACGCTGGACTGACATACTCACTAATATAGCACACGCTGGACTGACACACTCAATAATATAGGTCACGCTGGACTGACATACTCACTAATATAGCACACGCTGGACTGACACACTCACTAATATAGCACATGCTGGACTGTCACACTCACTAATATAGCACACGCTGGACTGTCACACTCACTATTATAGGTCACGCTGGCCTGTCACACTCACTAATATAGGTCACGCTGGACTGACACACTTACTAATATAGCACACACTGGACTGACACACTGACTAATATAGCACACGCTGGACTGACACACTCACTAATATAGGTCACCCTGGACTGACACACTCACTAATATAGCACATGCTAGACTGACACACTCAATATTATAGGTCACGCTTGCCTGTCACACTCACTAATATAGGTCACGCTGGACTGACACACTCACTAATATAGGTCACGCTGGACTGACACACTGCGTGTACCCCTGCATCAGTGACCAATGTATTAGACCAGTAGTATTGCGGTCAATCCTCAGGAAACAGCGTGATAGCTTCTGATAGATAACACCATGGTTTGCTGACATCACCCATTGTAGCCTATAGTTTTATAGTAAATACCCCCATGTATGCAGCATAATGAAATGATACTGATTGTATTGTGGATAAATGTACCATCAGCCCCTAAGACGCTGTCGGGATTCTGATGCCGGTATTTAGACCGTCGTTATCCCGCACGCTGGTATGCTGACTACATCCCGGCCCCTTAGTGTCACAGATACACAATGATATGACACATCCACTTTATTAATTCATGATGAAAGGACTCGGACATTGTGGTAGACTGACTATGCAGTGACACCCCTGGGTGCCTATGTATCACAGTGATCAGAGTCTTCTGGGCAAAGGTTATTGCAGGGTATCGCCGGCTGAACTGGTGACAGAAGGATGGCAGTGGTACCTGTAGTGCCGCAATCCTCCAGTCATATAATGGAGCACAGAAGAGGTAATAATCACCTGTCTCCCAGTATATATAATGGAGGATAGAGAGGTAATAATCACCTGTCTCCCAGTATAAATAATGGAGCACAGAGGAGGTAATAATCACCTGTCTCCCAGTATATATAATGGAGCACAGAGGAGGTAATAATCACCTGTATCCCAGTATATATAATGGAGGATAGAGTGGTAATAATCACCTGTCTCCCAGTATAAATAATGGAGCACAGAGGAGGTAATAATCACCTGTCTCCCAGTATATATAATGGAGGATAGAGCGGTAATAATCACCTGTCTCCCAGTATATATAGTGGAGGATAGAGAGGTAATAATCACATGTCTCCCAGTATAAATAATGGAGCACAGAGGAGGTAATAATCACCTGCCTCCCGGTATAAATAATGGAGCACAGAGGAGGTAATAATCACCTGTCTCCCAGTATATATAATGGAGGATAGAGAGGTAATAATCACCTGTCTCCCAGTATAAATAATGGAGCACAGAGGAGGTAATAATCACCTGTCTCCCAGTATATATAATGGAGGATAGAGCGGTAATAATCACCTGTCTCCCAGTATATATAGTGGAGGATAGAGAGGTAATAATCACATGTCTCCCAGTATAAATAATGGATCACAGAGGAGGTAATAATCACCTGTCTCCCAGTATAAATAATGGAGCACAGAGGAGGTAATAATCACCTGTCTCCCAGTATAAATAATGGAGCACAGAGGAGGTAATAATCACCTGTCTCCCAGTATAAATAATGGAGCACAGAGAAGGTAATAATCACCTGTCTCCCGGTATAAATAATGGAGCACAGAGGAGGTAATAATCACCTGTCTCCCAGTATATATAATGGAGGATAGAGAGGTAATAATCACCTGTCTCCCAGTATATATAGTGGTGGTTAGAGAGGTAATAATCACCTGTCTCCCAGTATAAATAATGGAGCACAGAGGAGGTAATAATCACCTGTCTCCCAGTATATATAATGGAGGATAGAGAGGTAATAATCACCTGTCTCCCAGTATATATAATGGAGGATAGAGAGGTAATAATCACCTGTCTCCCAGTATAAATAATGGAGGATAGAGAGGTTATAATCACCTGTCTCCCGGTATATATAATGGAGGATAGAGAGGTAATAATCACCTGTCCCCCAGTATAAATAATGGAGGATAGAGAGATAATAATCACCTGTCCCCAAATATATATAATGGAGGATAGAGAGGTAATAATCACCTGTCTCCCGGTATAAATAATGGAGGATAGAGAGGTTATAATCACCTGTCTCCTGGTATATATAATGGAGGATAGAGAGATAATAATCACCTGTCCTCCAGTATATATAATGGAGGATAGAGAGATAATAATCACCTGTCTCCCGGTATATATAATGGAGGATAGAGAGGTAATAATCACCTGTCTCCCAGTATATATAATGGAGCATAGAGATGAATTAATCATCTGTCTCCCAGTATATATAATGGAGTATAGAGGAGGTAATAATTACCTGTCTCCCGGTATATATAATGGAGGATAGAGAGGTACTAATCATCTGTCTAACTCTAAATATATATCGGTATGGATAAGAATTCAGCAGTATATAACCTGTATGTGGTTATATAATAATATATATATATATATATACGTCCTCCCTGCAACCGCCACCAACTGTCCTCCCTGCAACCGCCACCGACTGTCCTCCCTGCAACCGCCACCGACTGTCCTCCCTGCAACCGCCACCGACTGTCCTCCCTGTAACTGCCAACGGCTGTCCTCCCTGCAACTGCCAACGGCTGTCCTCCCTGCAACTGCCACTGACTGTCCTCCCTGTAACTGTCACCCACTGTCCTCCCTGCAACCGCCGCCGACTGTCCTCCCTGCTACCGCCGCCGACTGTCTTCCCTGCAACCGCCTCCGACTGTCTTCCCTGCAACCGCCACCGACTGTCTTCCCTGCAACCGCCACCGACTGTCTTCCCTGCAAACGCCACCGACTGTCCTCCCTGCAACCGCCTCCGACTGTCTTCCCTGCAACCGCCACCGACTGTCTTCCCTGCAACCGCCGCCGACTGTCTTCCTGGCAACCACCGCCGACTGTCCTCCCTGCAACCGCCACCGACTGTCCTCCCTGCAACCGCCACCGACTGTCCTCCCTGCAACCGCCACTGACTGTCCTCCCTGTAACTGCCAACGGCTGTCCACCCTGCAACTGCCACCGACTGTCCTCCCTGCAACCGCCACCGACTGTCCTCCCTGCAACCGCCGCTGACTGTCCTCCCTGCAAGCGCCGCTGACTGTCCTCCCTGCAACCGCCACCGACTGTCCTCCCTGCAACCGCCGCCAACTGTCCTCCCTGCAAACGCCACCGACTGTCCTCCCTGCAACCGCCACCGACTGTCCTCCCTGCAACCGCCACCGACTGTCCTCCCTGCAACCGCCACCGACTGTCCTCCCTGCTACCGCCGCCGACTGTCCTCCCTGCAATCGCCACCGACTGTCTTCCCTGCAACCGCCTCCGACTGTCTTCCCTGCAACCGCCACCGACTGTCTTCCCTGCAACCGCCACCGACTGTCTTCCCTGCAACCGCCACCGACTGTCCTCCCTGCAACCGCCTCCGACTGTCTTCCCTGCAACCGCCACCGACTGTCTTCCCTGCAACCGCCGCCAACTGTCCTCCCTGCAACCGCCACCGACTGTCCTCCCTGCAACCGCCACCGACTGTCTTCCCTGCAACCGCCACCGACTGTCCTGCCTGCAACCGGCACTTCAGGCTGTGCACGTACCCTTTAAAGCACAACGGAATAGGCGGCGCTATATAAGAAACGGTTAATAAATAAATAAATAATGAGCTGGGTGAATTGTGGGGCAGTAGTTCAATATGGCTGCAGGGATCTGAGCAGCACTGGCAAACCAATTAATTGGTATCTTGAAGTTGCGTGATTCCACAAATCTGCAGAGATCTAGAGGAGTATACGGCAGTATATAATATCTGTATGTGGTTATATAATGGCAATATATAGATGTACAGATATATAGAGGAGTATACGACAGTATATAATATATGTATGTGGTTATATAATAATGGCAATATATAGATGTACAGAGATATAGAGGAGTATACGGCAGTATATAATATCTGTATGTGGTTATATAATAATGGCAATGTATAGATGTACAGAGATAGAGAGGAGTATACAGGCAGTATGTAATATCTGTATGTAGTTATATAATGGCAATGTATAGATGTACAGAGATATAGAGGAGTATACGGCAGTATATAATACATGTATGTGGTTATATAATAATGGCAATGTATAGATGTACAGAGATATAGAGGAGTATACAGCAGTATATAATATCTGTATGTAGTTATAGAATAATGGCAATGTATAGATGTACAGAGATATAGAGGAGAATACGGCAGTATAAAATATCTGTATGTGGTTATATAATGGCAATATATAGATGTACAGATATATAGTGGAGAATACGGCAGTATATAATATCTGTATGTGGTTATATAATGGCAATATATAGATGTACAGATATATAGTGGAGAATACGGCAGTATATAATATCTGTATGTAGTTATATAATAATGGCAATGTATAGATGTACAGAGATAGAGAGGAGTATACAGGCAGTATGTAATATCTGTATCTGGTTATATAATGGCAATATATAGATGTACAGATATATAGAGGAGTATACAGGCAGTATATAATATCTGTATATGGTTATATAATAATGGCAATGTATAGATGTACAGAGATATAGAGGAGTATACAGTAGTATATAATATCTGTATGTGGTTATATAATGCCAATGTATAGATGTACAGATATATAGAGGAGTATACGGCAGTATATAATATCTGTATGTGGTTATAAAATGGCAATATATAGATGTACAGATATATAGTGGAGAATACGGCAGTATATAATATCTGTATGTGGTTATATAATAATGGCAATGTATAGATGTACAGAGATATAGAGGAGTATACGGCAGTATATAATATCTGTATGTGGTTATATAATAATGGCAATGTATAGATGTACAGAGATATAGAGGAGTATACAGGCAGTATGTAATATCTGTATCTGGTTATATAATGGCAATATATAGATGTACAGATATATAGAGGAGTATACAGGCAGTATATAATATCTGTATATGGTTATATAATAATGGCAATGTATAGATGTACAGAGATATAGAGGAGTATACGGTAGTATATAATATCTGTATGTGGTTATATAATGCCAATGTATAGATGTACAGATATATAGAGGAGTATACGGCAGTATATAATATCTGTATGTGGTTATAAAATGGCAATATATAGATGTACAGATATATAGTGGAGAATACGGCAGTATATAATATCTGTATGTGGTTATATAATAATGGCAATGTATAGATGTACAGAGATATAGAGGAGTATACGGCAGTATATAATATCTGTATGTGGTTATATAATAATGGCAATGTATAGATGTACAGAGATATAGAGGAGTATACGGCAGTATATAATATCTGTATGTGGTTATATAATAATGGCAATGTATAGATGTACAGAGATATAGAGGAGTATACGGCAGTATATAATATCTGTATGTGGTTATATAATAATGGCAATGTATAGATGTACAGAGATATAGAGGAGAATACGGCAGTATATAATATCTGTATGTGGTTATATAATGGCAATATATAGATGTACAGATATATAGAGGAGTATACGGCAGTATATAATATATGTATGTGGTTATAGAATAATGGCAATATATAGATGTACAGAGATATAGAGGAGTATACGGCAGTATATAATATCTGTATGTGGTTATATAATGGCAATGTATAGATGTACAGAGATATAGAGGAGTATACGGCAGTATTTAATATCTGTATGTAGTTATATAATAATGGCAATGTATAGATGTACAGAGATATAGAGGAGTATACGGCAGTATATAATATCTGTATGTGGTTATATAATAATGGCAATGTATAGATGTACAGAGATATAGAGGACAATACGGCAGTATATAATATCTGTATGTGGTTATATAATGGCAATGTATAGATGTACAGAGATATAGAGGAGTATACGGCAGTATATAATATCTGTATGTGGTTATATAATAATGGCAATGTATAGATGAACAGAGATATAGAGGAGTATACGGCAGTATATAATATCTGTATGTGGTTATATAATAATGGCAATGTATAGATGTACAGAGATATAGAGGAGTATACGGCAGTATATAATATCTGTATGTGGTTATATAATGGCAATGTATAGATGTACAGAGATATAGAGGACAATACGGCAGTATATAATATCTGTATGTGGTTATATAATGGCAATGTATAGATGTACAGAGATATAGAGGAGTATATGGCAGTATATAATATCTGTATGTGGTTATATAATAATGGCAATGTATAGATGTACAGATATATAGAGGAGTATACGGCAGTATATAATATATGTATGTGGTTATATAATAATGGCAATGTATAGATGTACAGAGATATAGAGGAGTATATGGCAGTATATAATATCTGTATGTAGTTATATAATAATGGCAATGTATAGATGTACAGATATATAGAGAATATGGCAGTATATAATATCTGTATGCAGTTATATAATAATGGCAATGTATAGATGTACAGAGATATAGAGGAGTATATGGCAGTATATAATATCTGTATGTAGTTATAGAATAATGGCAATGTATAGATGTACAGATATATAGAGAATACGGCAGTATATAAAATCTTTGTATGTGGTTATATAATAATGGCAATGTATAGATGAACAGAGATATAGAGGAGTATACGGCAGTATATAATATCTGTATGTGGTTATATAATAATGGCAATGTATAGATGTACAGAGATATAGAGGAGTATACGGCAGTATATAATATCTGTATGTAGTTATAGAATAATGGCAATGTATAGATGTACAGATATATAGAGAATATGGCAGTATGTAATATCTGTATGTAGTTAGATAATAATGGCAATGTATAGATGTACAGAGATATAGAGGAGTATATGGCAGTATATAATACATGTATGTGGTTATATAATAATGGCAATGTATAGATGTACAGAGATATAGAGGAGTATACAGCAGTATATAATATCTGTATGTGGTTATATAATAATGGCAATGTATAGATGGACAGATATATAGAGAATATGGCAGTATATAATATCTGTATGTAGTTATATAATAATGGCAATGTATAGATGTACAGAGATATAGGGAATGTGGCAGTATATAATATCTGTATGTAGTTATATAATAATGGCAATGTATAGATGTACAGAGATATAGGGAATGTGGCAGTATATAATATCTGTATGTAGTTATAGAATAATGGCGATGTACAGATATATAGAGAATACGGCAGTATATAATATCTATATGTGGTGATGTAATAATGGCAATGTATAGATGTACAGAGATAGAGAGGAGAATACGGCAGTATATAATATCTGTATGTGGTTATATAATAATGGCAAAGTATAGATGTATAGATATATAAAGAATACGGCAGTATATAATATCTGTATGTGGTTATATAATAATGGCAATGTATAGATGTACAGAGATATAGAGGAGTATACGGCAGTAAATAATATCTTTATGTAGTTATAGAATAATGGCAATGTATAGATGTACAGATATATAGAGAATACGGCAGTATATAATATCTGTATGTGGTTATATAATAATGGCAATGTATAGATGTACAGATATATAAAGAATATGGCAGTATATAATATCTGTATGTGGTTATATAATAATGGCAATGTATAGATGTACAGAGATCTAGAGGAGTATACGGCAGTATATAATATATGTATGTAGTTATATAATAATGGCAATGTATAGATGTACGGATATATAGAGAATATGGCAGTATATAATATCTATATGTGGTGATGTAATAATGGCAATGTATAGGTGTACAGAGATATAGAGGAGAATTCGGCAGTAAGTAATATCTGTGTGTTGTTATATAATAATGGCAATGTATAGATGTACAGAGATATAGAGGAGTATACGGCTGTATATAATATCTGTATGTGGATATATAATAATGGCAATGTATAGATGTACAGAGATATAGAGGAGTATACGGCAGTATATAATATATGTATGTGGTTATATAATAATGGCAATGTATAGATGTACAGAGATATAGAGGAGTATACGGCAGTATATAATATCTGTATGTAGTTATAGAATAATGGCAATATATAGATGTACAGATATATAGAGGAGTATACGGCAGTATATAATATCTGTATGTAGTTATATAATAATGGCAATGTATAGATGTACAGAGATAGAGAGGAGAATACGGCAGTATATAATATCTGTATGTGGTTATATAATGGCAATGTATAGCTATAGTGGGATATAGAGGAGAATGGTTATATAATAATGGCAATGTATAGCTATAGTGGGACATAGAGGAGAATGGTTATATAATAATGGTAATGTATAGCTATAGTGGGATATAGAGGAGAATGGTTATATAATAATGGCAATGTATAGCTATAGTGGGATATAGAGGAGAATGGTTATATAATAATGGCAATGTATAGCTATAGTTGGATATAGAGGGGAATGGCTATATAATAATGGCAATGTATAGCTATAGTGGGATATAGAGGATAATGGTTATATAATAATGGCAATGTATAGCTATAGTGATATATAGAGGATAATGGTGGCAATGTATAGCTACAGTGGGATATAGAGGAGAATGGTTATATAATGATGGCAATGTATAGCTATAGTGGTATATAGAGGATAATGGTTATATAATAATGGCAATGTATAGCTATAGTCTGATATAGAGGAGAATGGTTATATAATAATGACAATGTATAGCTATAGTCTGATATAGAGGAGAATGGTTATATAATAATGGCAATGTATAGCTATAGTGGGATATAGAGGAGAATGGTTATATAATAATGACAATGTATAGCTATAGTGATATAGAGGAGAATGGTTATATAATAATGGGAATGTATAGCTATAGTGATATAGAGGAGAATGGTTATATAATAATGACAATGTATAGCTGTAGTGATATAGAGGAGAATGGTTAT